>CAWUFW010000178.1:4772500-5502748 GCA_963921515.1 Calotriton arnoldi
GGGCCATTGGTTCTGCCTGGAGGGAGGGTGCTTTTCAGGGAGGGCAGCAGTGTGTCTTCAAGAGGGCTGTCTCCAGAGGAGCTGGAGGGCAGAGAGTGAAGCAGAGTGCATGAGATGTAGCTCGTGAAGCTCAGGCTGGTGAAAGAGAGTGACATGGAGGATAAGAAATTGGAGTTAGAGAGGCAGAAACTTGCCATGGAGGAAAAGAGGATGCTCTTAGAGCATGAGAGGAGTTTGAAAGAGCTGGACATAAAAGCCAAAAGTGTGGAGTCCAGTTCCAATGGTGGCAGCTTGTCGTCAGTCTACCTGGAGGGGAGGGTGCATATTCAAAAGGAGTTGCTCAAGGATTTTGTGCTTAGTGATGCCATTAGTCAATGGTACAAGGTGTATGAGGTAGCAGTGAGCTTCCAGAGAGTCCCTGAGAGAGACTTTGGAGCGGGGTTGTTGAGCCGCTTCACTGCAGAAAGGAGGAACACCTTGCTAGCCTTACCAGAGGAGGATAAAATGGTTTAATCTCCTATGAAGGAGGCCTTAATCAGAAGATATGGCCTGACCCCAGAACTGTACAGGCAGAAGTTCAGGGCCTGTAAGAAACTTGAGTCACAAACCTGGTGTGAGTATGTTGCTTCCTTTTGCAGAGCACTGGATGGTTGGGTGAAGGGTAGCAAGGTAACTAATTTTCAGGGGCTCTATGATTTGACTGCATTGGAGCACTTGTCTCCTAATAGATTTCCAGAGCTACGCCAGCACTTGATTGACAGTAAGCTGACTGACCCCAGGAAGCTTGCCGTGGAGGCGGACCGCTGGGTCAGCATCAGGGTCAACAAGGGGTTTGTGGGAGACTCAGCTAAGGGTGGGCAGGGTCCCCAGCAGAAGAATGGGGGGGGGCAAGGGTAAACAAAAGGAGTTCCAAAAAGGGTCCCAAAATAATTCCCAAGGGAAAGGTTCCCAGCCCCCCGGTGGTAAGAAGCCATGGGTCTCTTCAGGGAAGCCTGCAGAGAAGGATCCACGCAAATGTTATGCTTGTGATCAGGTGGGTCAGTTCTTTGGGGATCCTACGTGTCCTAAGTCTACACCTGCACCACTGGTGCCCTGCCCCGAGGGTTGACTAGTGTAGCCTTAGGGGAGGAGTTGGGCCCCCAGGAAGGGTGGGAGCCAGCAGAATTGACCCTTGTCTCACTAGGGGACAGTGAGATGGTCCCAAGGACCCGCCTGCCTGCCAACACTAAGAAATACAGGCAGTGAGTGACCATTAATGGCCATATGGTGGATGCTCTGAGAGACACTGGAGCCAGAGTCACAGCTGTCAGTTGGTATCTGAAGAGCAGGTTGTCCCCAATGTACTTTACCCAGTAGTTGCAGCTGACAACTCAGACTGCCTCTGCAAAGTGGCACAAGTTCCCTTTGAGTGGGGGGTCTCAGGTACCTTGAAAGTAGTTATGAGACCAGCCATGCCTGTTGACTGTCTGCTTGGTGATGACCTGGAGAGTTCCCCTTGGGAGAAGGTGGAACACCAGCCTCATCTGGAGATGTTGGGTCTGCCTGAGTGGGCGTGTGTAACCACTCAGTCAATGGCAGCCAGTAAGGGCAATCAAGAGGACCTGGAGCCTGAAAGAGTGTCCCAGGTGCCTGCCAGAAAGTGAAGAGGCAGGGGCATGGGAAACTGGCCCCCGAAGTTCCCATGGGGAGACAGACCTTGAGGAGGATGCCCTGGAGCCTACAGGGGAATAAGTGGCTGAACTGGGGGACCTGCCTGAGCTGACCCATTGGCAGCAGGAAGGAGGCCCCTCCAGGGAGGAATTCTGCAAGGAGCAGCAGGAATGCCCTTCTCTTGTTGGTTTGTGACAGCAGGCTGCAAACCAGGTAGCAGGTGATCAGTCTGGATCACATTGGATTTACTGGGAGAATGGTCTCCTGTATAGTGAGCCTAAGGTAGCTAAGCCTGGGTCCGCCCATGTGTTGGTGGTACCCATGCACTTCAGAGCCTTCCTACTGGGTCTGGCTCATGATGTGCCTTTTGGTGGGCATTTGGGGCAGGACAAGACCTTTGAAAGGCGTGTTACCCACTTCTACTGGCCCCAAATGCGCAAGAATTCTGACACGCATTGTAGGTCTTGCCAGACTTGCCAGGCAAGTGGTAAGAGTGGGAGGAAGTGCAAGGCTCCTCTCCAACCTTTTCCTGTAGTCAGCACCCCCTTTGAGAGGGTGGGTATTGACACTGTGGGGCCACTGGACCCAAGACAGCCATGGGCAATAGATTCATCCTGGTCTTGCCACCCGGTACCCCGAGGCTATCCCTCTCTGAACCACGACGGCCCCCATGGTGGGCGGGGCATTGATGGGGATCTTTTCCTATGTGGGGTTCCCCAGAGAGGTGGTATCTGACTGGGGTACAAACTTCACATACAAGTATATAAAGTCTTTGTGGCAAGAGTACGGTGTTACCTATAAGTTCACCACTCCTTACCACCCCAAAGGTAATGGGCTGGTTGAGAGATTCAACCGGACCCTAACAGGCATGATTATGGGTCTTGCAGAACCCATGAGGCGTAAGTGGGACGTCCTCTTACCATGCCTGCTGTTTGCTTACAGAGAGATACCACAGAAGTCCTTAGGGTTCAGTCCCTTTGAGCTCCTGTATGGGCATCCTGCAAGAGGACATCTGAGTCTGGTCAAAGAAGGCTGGGAGAAAGCTCCCAGTAAACCTCCTTAGGATTTATATAGCTACATGCTGGCCTTCAGGAGCCAGACTAAGCGCTTCAGGCAATTCGCCTGTTAAACACAAAATTTACAGGTTGACTGACAGTGTTAAAGCTAGCATCTAGGAGGAAGTCTGAAAGATGTTGGCACTAGGGGTGATTGAGCCTTCAAACAGCCCTTGGGCCAGCCCAGTGGTCTTGGTCCCAAAGGCTGCCACACCCGGTGCTACGCCAGAACTGGTTCTGTGTGGACTACCGAGGGATCAATTCTATCACCGGGACTGATGCACACCCCATCCCCAGAGCTTTTGAGCTCAGAGATCGGTTGGGAGCTGCCACGTACCTTAGTATGTTTAACTTAATGTCTGGGTACTGGCAGATTGCCTTAAATGATGGGGTCAAGGAAAGGTCTGCATTTTCAACCCCAGAAGGGCACTAACAGTTCCAGGTGATGCCCTTTGGGTTGAAGAATGCTAAGGATAAATTAAGTGTGTCCTCCTAAATTGTATTTGTAATTTCAATTTATTGATGTCATGTATAGACAGACACTTTAGGTACTGTATTGTTTGCAATGATTTTCTGTTTTATTTTCAAGGTAGGATTATCATCATACATCCAATGTTTACATTGTCGATTTGTAACTTTCGGCAGCTGACAAGTGTGTCACCCCCAGTGGCTTGTAGGCCTGGGGCTTTCCCAAGGCTTTAGTAATCTTTGGAACATCATTGTTGTGGTGTGATACATATAAGGACAGTCAGCAAAAAAGGTTCCAGAGGAAGATCGAAAGAGCAAAGCTTATTCAGTTAGACGTCGTGTTGGAACAGGTCCTGGGAAAAATCCAGTGTTCTCGATCTGCGCTGTAGATTCAGATTGGGTTGAAGAATGCCCCTGCCACCTTTCAGAGGTTGGTCAACCAGGTGTTGGCTGGACTGGAGGATTTCAGTGCCTCCTACCTGGATGACATTGCAGTGTTCAGTGCCACTTGGGAGGAACATCTGCACCACCTCTGGGAAGTGTTGAAGGCCCTGCAGAGGGTAGGCCTCACGATCAAGGCCAGCAAGTGTCAGATCGGGCAGGGATCAGTGGTGTACTTAGGGCACCAGGTAGGAAGTGGCCCGGTGGCGCCCCTACAGCCTAAGATTGATACCATTCTGGCTTGGGAACCCCCAAGACCCAGACAGAGGTGAGAGCATTCTTAGGCCTCACCGGTTATTACAGGAGGTTTGTCAAGGGGTATGGCACCATTGTTGCCCCCTTGACGGAGCTGACTTCCAGGAAGCAGCCCAAGGTGGTGAACTGGACTGACGCCTGTCAGAAAGCTTTTGATGCACTGAAATCTGCCATGTGCACGGCGCCCATGCTCAAGGCGCCCAAATTCTCAAAAGAACTCGTGGTGCAGACAGATGCTTCAGAGCATGGTGTTGGGGCTGTTCTCTCACAACTGAATGATGAGGGCCTAGACTAACCTGT
This sequence comes from Calotriton arnoldi, assembly GCA_963921515.1. Classification (NCBI taxonomy): domain Eukaryota; kingdom Metazoa; phylum Chordata; class Amphibia; order Caudata; family Salamandridae; genus Calotriton; species Calotriton arnoldi. The sequence goes on from CAWUFW010000178.1 coordinate 4,776,670, forward strand.
AGCCTTCATTTGTAGGAGGTTACTTCCCCGGGAACAGAGGTGGACTGCGACTGAGCGTGAGACTTTTGCTGTGGTCTGGGCGCTGAAGAAGCTGAGGCCCTACTTGTTTGGGACTCACTGCTGGGTTCAGACCGACCACAGGGCCCCTCAAATGGTTGATGCAGATGAGGTGGTCCATTTACCTACATGGGATGGACTTTATGGTGGAACACCGTCCTGGTACAGATCAAACCAATGCTGATGGTCTGTCTAGATTTTTCCGCCTTAGTGAAGAGAACTCCCAGAGGGGTGGGTAGTTCTCCCCACTTTTCAGCTGAAGGGGACACGTGTTAGACCTGGCATCCTTGGCGTGGTTTTCCCCTGTCTTTTTGCCTCTGCCTCCTGTATTTTTTGCTGTGTGCTGGATTTCGTTTTTGCTGGTCTAGATGCTTTGGGGACTTTGCCACTGCTGATCAGTGCCAAAGTGCAAGTGCTCCCACTGTAAATTGTGAATATGGATTGGTGTTTCCATGATTGGCTTGTTTGACTTACTACTAAGTCCCTAGTACAGTGCACTGTGTGTGCCCAGGGCCTGTAAGTCAAATGCTGCTACTGGGCCTGCAGCACTGATTGTACCACCCCACAAGTAGCCTTTCAAAGTGGTCTCAGATCTGCCACTGAAGTGTCTGCGTGGAATCTCTACTGCCATGTCGACCTGGCAAGCGCACCCACTTGCCAGGCCCTAACCTTCCCTTTTATTACATGTGAGTCACACCTAAGGTAGGCCAAAGGTACCCCTGTGGGCAGGGTGCAGTGTATGTGAAAGGCATGTACTGGTGTGTGTGTGTGTGACATGTCCTGATAGTAAAATACAGTGTATTTTGTTTTTCACTATTGAAAGGATATCTGTCCCATAGGATAGAATGGGAGTTTATTTATAACATCTTATAACTATTACTTCCCATTGGGCCAAAATAGAAAGATGGAGTGTAGTATGCCTGAACTCAGAATATAGAAATGCATCTTTTTATATTGTGTGTTTGAAAATACCACTTTTAGAAAGTGGGTATTTTCTTGCTTAGCCATCCTCTGTGCCTCTGCTGGTTTGTGGATTGACTGACTGGCTTTGGAGTGACAGGGGCTGGGCATGTGCATTCACTGTAGACACCATATGTGGGGGGGGTTGAGGTGTGTCCTGCCTTTCCTGGATGAGTCTGGGCTGAGCTGATCTGAATAGACCTGGGCTGCATTTAGAGTAGGGGAGGAGATTTCCTTGCACATGACTGGGCCTGGTCTGCCTTACACAATGCTGTCTCCACCTCCTGCTGGGAAGCTAGACCAGAGTGGACAGAACTGGTTTTGACTGAGCACAGAGCCTCTCTGCCATCAGAGAACAAAGGAAAATGCTGTATAAATATTGGGGCCCAGACCCCAGAACTTTAGAATACTTCTGGACTCAAGAGGAACCTCTGCCAAGGACAAGAGCTGGGAAAACTGAAGGAGAAGTACTGCCCCTTTGCTGTGTGCTGTCTGGGGTTGGCCTGCAGTGGCTGTTTCTGCCAAGGAGAGGGCCAAGACTTTGCTGTGTGCTGTGTATCCTGCTTGAAAAAGATCTCCAAGGGCTTGGTGTAGAGCTGTCTCCTGTTCTGAAGTCTCAGGGACACAAAGACTTCATTTCCTCTGTCCTCCTGCATCTGGAACTGCTGTTTCAGCCACCACAGAGGTAAATTGCAATTCTGACACCGGCGAGCTACGCCGCGACCTGCAAAAAAGCCCTGGGCACTGCTTGTGAAGAGCATGATGCACTGCCCTGACTTGCACCGCAGCCCCGACGCTTGCTGATGCTGCATCGTATCGACTCAGAAGCCGTCACTGAGGCCGCTGCCTGCACCGGAGCCGAGGGCACCGCTCATGACACTCACGACGCACCACCCTGATTCACACCACAGCCCCGGCCTCATCGACGCCGGTGTTTCATCATCGCGGAGCCGATACTGGACTTGGGTGACTTCCTGAATCCATCGACATTGCACCGTCATAAAGAACCAACGCCTTGCTGCCACAGTAACATCACCTCCCCACCAACAGCAAGAAAACGATGCCTCACCTCCAAGACAACAGTAAGGAATCGACGCCTCATCTCCCCTGCATCGCAGTAAGGAACCGAGGCCTCACCTCCCCTGGGGTCGTAAGGAACCGACGCATCAACTCCCCTGTGGTCGTAAGGAACGATGACGCCCAGCGCCAATGAAGCATCACCTCTCCGACGCTGTGCACCGTCTGTGCTTTCATCGTTTGCCAAGGTACTGTTCTTTGGGGGTCTGTGTGACTACGCGCCCGACGCTGCGACCTCACGGTCGGCGCCGTAGTTTGGTTTTTCATCTGTCATGACGTTGCAATAGCTCCAGGTGGAGTTATTTGTTGTTACAAGCTTTATTTGTGTGAATAACCTATTTTTGAGGATATCTTAACACATGTATGGTGGATTTTTGTTGTCTTGGTCTTGTTTGATTTAGATAAAGATTACTTATTTTTCTAAACTAGAGTGTTGTCCTTTTGTAGTGTTTTCACTATATTACTTTATGTGTGCACAAATGCTTTACACACTGCCTCTGAGATAAGCCAGTCTGCTCATGCCAAGCTACCAAGGGGGTGAGCAGGGGTTGTCTAAGGGCGTAACTCCCTTACCCTGACTAGAAGCAAGGGTCCCTACTTGGACAAGGGCGCAAACCATTTCCAACTAGAGACCCCCATTTCTAACAGAGAAGTAAGCAGCTTCTCCCAAGAAGAACCTTCGTTGAAGTAGCACAAGAGTAAAGTTTTATTTAAATAATCATACCCAGTACATTTCGTGCTAAAAACCTCTATATGTCTGGAATGTTGGGCTGGGTCTAGATCACCATCACTTGCAACAATATGGCGCTGTAAGGTGAGAGGTGAACTCTTATCATAGGATGATCATGAACCACCGGCAACCTTGATTTCTGCATTATTTAAATGCATAACCGCGTTCCGCTTTAAGGACTGACTGCTGAATCAGCAGGTAGGACACAGCAATTGAGTAAATGAGTATCGTCGGGGATGACTTAGCTTTTCAACTGTTTATTCCTCTGACCTCTAATATATGTGAAGCTTGGGGCGGTTTGACGCTATTTTGTTGAGCAAGGTAAAAAATGATGGGCCTCATTTACAAGAACGAATGCATTGCTGCGTTGCGTTAACGATGCATCAAAATTACTTGCATTTTGCTACGTCATTTTAAAATGCCAGGGGTGCGCTGTATTTATGGTACGGTGCACTGTGGCGTAAGGTCCAGGCTGCGTCAAAAAAATTGACGCTTCAGTGGGCGTGACGCATCGGCTACAAAAGTTGCAGAAGGCTGGTTCGCGGCACGTAAAGCGACTCAAACCACCTTAACATCACCTATCAGTGTGTGAAACATCAAAAATCTAACAAACAAATTGGCACACTTCACAGAAGGTAGCCATGGAGCAGAGAACAGCAGCCAGGACAACTATCTCAACAACCCCAGCACTAGCTAGGATGTCCAGACAGACTCCCAGGGGAAGAGGAAGTGCAATTTCAGTAAGGAGAATGACATCTTGATCACTGAGGTAACAGAGCACTAACATCAGCTCTTTGTCACCTCAAGATTGCCATTAGGGAAGGAAGAGGCCGTTTGGCAGTCCATAGGGGCCAAGATCAACAGCGTGGGACAAGCAAGAGGACAGTCACCGACCGTAACAAATGCTGGCATGAGTATAAGCACAGGGCGAAGGAGAAACTGTCCAACAACCTGAAGGCAGCCATGCAAACCAGAGGAGGAGGAGGCCCGGTGTCCCAAGAGGAGCTAGATGACTTGGAGGAGCGGGTGGCAGCTGTCATCCCAGAGGAGTTGGTGGCAGGAGTTCCGGGACAGGACAGTGCTGGCCAAGAGGAGCAACAAAGCCTACAGGGTAATTCACAAAAAGGGCCAATGTGGGCAAAACGGTCATGCTGTACAGTGCAGCTACCTATGTCACAGCACTCCATTGCACTGTGTGCAGGACAAAGGGCAGGAATCTGGGTCATTCACTGTTAAACATTACATAAATGTAAGCCACACTGCCCAGTTACATGCTTCACAGCTCAGTCCAGCTACGTCATGTTTATCTTTACCATGTGTGAAGTGCAGCACCAGTACAGGTTCACCTTTGTATACTGGCACTTGTAGAGCATGAGTCACCAGAACTACGAGTCCCAGAACACAAAGCAAAAAACATGGACTGGAACAATACATCATGCATGGGCACACGGATCCTGCACAACCTGACTGTGACAATGCAGGCCACCTTGCACCATGAGGCCACTGTATCCTACTTGGGCCCATGCACACAAATATGGACTGTAAAGCAATGGAATGGAATGGGCTTGTCAGAGGAGAAACTGCTCACCTAAGAGGGGGGGGGGGGTCAGGTTTGGGGCATGTGAAGTATCAACACCAACATTCCCTCTAATTATTTTGTTTGGTGAGCGGGAATGCATGTCTTTATGCACACTATTCTGAGATGTGTGCGCAAATGGAACTTACCATGAGTCATTATGCAAGTGAGCCTGCTACCTCTTCGGTGATCAGATGAAAAAACAATAAAGTGTGGAGTTGGTTTGCATGAAACCTTGAAAATCTGCTAATGTACAAAAACTGAATTACTTACCTTTTGTCTAGGAAATGTCCCAGTATGATATCTAGTCATATCACACTGAGTAGCAAAAGTAACTTAAAAAGTAATCCAAGAAGTAACATGTACAGTAATCTACAAAGTAGCTGATAGTAGCTGCTAATGAGGCACTCGAGGCATACGAGGTCCCTTTTACTGCTTTTTAATATTTTTAATCTTTACCTCTTTACTTTTATCTCACCTTGTATTTGAACTGTTGGGGGCTCAAGGGGATTTTTAACTGTGTTAGATGTGGGAGTCTTTCTGTTGCCGTTTACCGTTAACCTCAGGGGTTTCTCCTCCTCCCCGGTCCACCACAGCATTTGCTTGCTGTTTCAGTGGAGGAAATGGTCACTAGTTTCTGGCGCGACGAAGGTGTGCCAAAGGCAAGCCCGTCTGCGTCTGTCCATGCCTGGACCGCACCCAGTGCCTGTCCCCCTGGTGGTTTCTCCATCCAACCCCATAGGTTTCACAGATACTCAGAAGACACGCTACGAGAACTTAATCTAGGCAGGACATGTAACGGTCCGGTTTCATCCCCCTTAGACTGTGATAACTTAGCGTCCTGTCCATAATGTAACAGAAGCCTTCTCAATTTGAAAATAAAAACCCTTCGATCACCAGATGAAAAGGTTGTTCCTGACATTAAAAAGGTACAGTGCGCTCTTATTAATGCGCGGTCCCTGGTAAAGCACGCCACGGAATTCGCTGACTTTTTAGAGGTACAGCTCTTAGACTTGGCATTTATTGCCGAATTCTGGGCAGACGCAGCGGCCGGGACTGACCTGGCATTGCCATAATATACCGCCAATCCTTCACAGGCTCCTTTACGGAACTTACTAGCCCGAAAGAATTAGAGGCTCTGGCTTTCAAATTACAGCTCACTAAGCACTATTCCTTCAATGGAATACTTTTATATCGTCCCCCAGGGCCCTGTCTGTCATTTTCCTATTTTTTCCCAGTTTTTAAATTTAAAAATCGATTCCCCCGACTTCAAGATTTTAGGTGATTTTAATGTGCACTTAGAAAACCTTGAGAACATGGATGCGGTATATCTCACAGACATGTTGTTTAGCCTGGGACTAGAGCAGCGGGTCAAAGAACCAATGCATCAAACAGGTCACAGACTTGATGGAATTTTCTCTGACTGCCCGTGCCTGTCAACATCAGCAGCCCTACCCTTGCTATTGTCTGATCATCGAACGGTTACGTTTAACATCAAATTATAATATATATGATATATATGATAAATAATATATGATAAAGGAGATAGAGCTAGATGCCACCTTATCTGAAACACGGCCCTCCATAATGACAGATCCTGATAAAGGGGTGTCAGCTGATGACGTAGGAGCGGAATGGCCCCCTGACGCGGTTAACAGCCTGCCATTGCCTTACATGCAGACCGGTGTGGAGCCCTTTAAGGAATCTCCTTCAGAGGAGTCCACGGAGGCGTGGCCCATGACGCAGTCGTCCTCCCTCCAATCGGCTGAGAGAGCAGTCGCAACAAGAGAGGCGAACCTCCGCACGTATGCGGAAGAAGAATCCCAGCGGACGGGAGAGCGAGAGGCGTGGAGGTCGGAGAACACGGACGAACGAAGAGGAACTGAGAGGGGAGACGCAGTCCCAGCCGAAGACGTCAAGCCAGGAGGCCAACAAGACCACGTTTCGCCCCGCCGCCCTCCAGGAGGAGGGTGGCTTGACAAGGTACGGGCGAAACTTCAGGGGTTTCCAGGGCACGGGTAGGGGGTGGCGGTGAACGAGAGGGAGGTCACGGAAGGGATCGCACGGGGTCGGCATTTGTAGTGGTGCATCGTCCCTCACTCCCCGCTCCCCTGTATGAGGCAGGAACTCACTTCCCCATTGACTCCATTCCTTTTCTCTTTGCCTTTTTGGGTGTTCTGGACCGTTTCCGGTACATGGACCGTGGACGTGCGGAGAAGCCTGGACGAACCCATTTCACTCGTACTCCCTGAGAAAAGAGGCGATCCTCCAAAGCTGCTCCAACTAGGAGAGAACAATAGTGCACCGAACTTTGTGTTCACCAAATAAAAGAGTCACTTCATCTCACATTGGGTCTCCTTATTCATTAGCCCCCCCCTCCGGATACCGTCCTGTGACAAGGGGCTAGCCTATAGCAGGGATGGCTGGACAAAGCCGTAGAGAAATTAGCACCGGCTAAACAGGAGGGAACGGGACACTCCTTCTGAACCCTGGTTCACAGAAAATCTAAGACTGCATAAACAAGCATGTTGCAGGCAGGAAAGAAAATGGAGGCACCACTATGAGAACTCAGAAAAAGAGAATTACAAACTTACTTTAGCCACGTATAAAGACTTGATTTTTAAAGAAAAATCCAATTATTTTACCCAGAAAATAGAAGTGGCGAAAAACTCCACAAAATAACTTTTTGCTACTGTCAAACAGTTATCTAAACGTCCAGAAAAGGTGAATCAGGGTATTGACCAAACCTTCTGCAATTCATTGGCTATCTTCTTTCAAGACAAGGTTAAGTCCGTTTTTAATCTCTTTTCCTCTATCTCCCCTGACCGATTGATGGATCAAAATGGTCCCCAATCTAAAAGTAATGAATGTAAGGTCCTTTTAACTGATTTCTCTGAACTTTCTCAGGAACAAATCAAAACTATCCTTCTGCAAACAATGTTAGGATCCCCATTAGATCCATTTCCACCTAAAATCACTCATTTACCATTTCAGGCCACCTAACGTAAATTTTTAATCTAATGAATAAGTCAGGAAAATTTCCCAGTGTCTGGAAGACAGAATACATACTTTCTTTGCTTAAAAAAGCAAATTTAGATCTCACAGATCCTGGTAATTATCGTCCTATTTCCAGATTGCCCCTTCCTGCCAAAATAATCGAAAAAGCTATCAACTCTCAGTTGACGGCTTTCATCGAGGACCAGAGCCACCTAGACCCCTGCCAATTCGGTTTCAGGAAACATCACAGCACAGAATTGGCTCTGATAAGTGTCTCTGAACAGATCAGACTCCCGCTGGACAAAGGCAGCAGTGCAGTGCTGGTCTTGTTAGACCTAAAAGCAACATTTGACACTGTAAACCACGAAATCCTACTGAATAGGCTGGAGGACATTGGGGTAAAAGACAAAGCCCTTGCTTTTTTAAAATCATTTCTGTCAGACAGAATTCAGTTTGTTGCAGCTGACGATTTTAAATCCCCCTCCTTCTCTCTCCCTTGTGGTGTCCCCGAGGGCTCGTCTCTTCGTCCGACCCTTTTTAACATTTATGTGGCCCCATTGGCCAAACTTATTAGATCTTTTGGGTTCTCTGAAGTTACTTACGCAGATGACACCCAATTAGTGGTTTCAGTATCATCCAATCTTACAGAGACAGCAAAGTGTTTTCACAGCTGCATGCAGGAGATTGGAAAATGGATGGCCCAAGATTGTTTAAAATTGAATTCAGGTAAGACTGAGGTACTGCTCTTTGGAAAAGATCCCTCTTTTTGGTCCCAAGATTGGTGGCCACCTGAACTTGGCCAACTTCCATTACCAGTCACAAAGGTAAAAAACCTTGGAATTATCTTTCATAATCAACTGACCATTGAAGGGCACGTAAATGCAATCACGTCTGCTTCTTTTTTTACCATGAAACTACTAAGAAAGATCTTCCCCCTTATTCCAAAAGATCTGCAGAAAACGGTAATTTCCGCGCTGGTACTTAAAAAATAGACTACACAAATGCTCTTTTCGTGAATATTAGAAAGAAAAGTCTCAACAAGCTGCAGATCCTACAAAATTCAGCTGCTCGCCTTTTACTTGGCATACCCAAAAGAGAATCAGTCTCAGCTGCCCTTCCGCTTCTCCACTGGTTACCCATTGAAAAGCGTATACAGTTTAAGGCCCTGTGCATTGCGTTCAGGGCTCTTCATGAGGAAGGCCCTCAATTCTTTTCGCTTAGTTTTCGTTGGTACATCCTGCCAAGATCCCTCTGCTCAGAATCAGCATTTAATATCATTGTCCCTTGAGCAAAAAGAGCACAATGGGGTGGGAGAAGCTTCATAGGCAGCACTTCCCGTCTCTGGAACAGCCTCCCCTTACTCTTAAAAATGGAAATGGACCTCTTCTCTTTTAGGAAAAAACTGAAAACTTGGCTCTTTAAACTATAAGGAGTTTTCTTAGCCTTGGCCAGCCTCTTAGCCTCGGCCAGCCCTGTTAGCAAGCTCGCGCGCCTAGAAGCCCTCGGGTAGTAGTGCACATTTGTTATAAATCTCTATTTCATTTAATTTTCATGCTTCCTATAGCATAACTCTCCAAAACTAAATCAGACTCTGATCCTCAATGAAAATGTTCAGAGTGTCATAATATGTAATACCAAACTGTGTAGCAATGTCAGACAAATACTTATACAGTCTCTCCCTCTCCAAGTTTAAAGAAATAAACATGTCAATGAAGAGGATGGGGGTACTGTTAAACACATGTGGAAATGTGCCATTATAGCACTGAAAACTGAATGTTAAATTCAGAATCTTTCTACCAGACCAGCTAAATAAAGCTTTCAGGTGATGAAGTAATGTAGAATTATATGCTCCATTAGTCTAAAAAATGTGAATGATGTTTTTGTTTGGTCTAAAAAAGTGCATGTCTTTATTTTTATTGTAACTCTGCTGAATTCCACAGGGTAAAACTACACGAGTTCCGCCTGCCCCTAGTTTATGGAGAGGTTAAAATAAGAATAGTAGCTTCCATTGTAATTAAATGTTTACAAAACATCAGAGGTGGGCCAGCCACTGAAAGCTCAAGCCAGACTCAAGCCTGAAGCCAGGCTCTGGCTCAGCTCGAGGTCCTTTTTAAACCTCGTGCCCATAACGAGGCAAGCTTTCATGTGGCTTCGGCCTCCCTCCCTGTACCCTGGATGTGGTGTTACACCCAGAGTTGTTGACTTTGGAGCAGGGTAGTCAGGTTTGAGTCTAGGAGTAAATTAAATCTTCTGTGATTCGGGGTAAATCACCTAATGTCCCCATGCCTATAAACAATGAATGGTGACCTTGTGTAATGTGACTGGTGCACATGTAAATCGCTCCAGTACCTTCGGGTCGCGTTTATGCTATACAAAAACTGCAGGAAAGTGCACAAAGAGGTAAAGAGAAAGTTTTAACAGATACTCATTTAATGCCTGATTTGTACAAAATGACACCAGAAAACCTGGCTAAATCGTGACTTCCCAGCTTAAATTGTGTGATGCTAGGTAAATATTTTGTATTAGCAAAGCTCTTTTTTCTTCATTAAAGAAAACAATTTCAAATATGTGAGTTCAGAATACCAGTTGTACAGAAACCTATGTTTGATGTAATAGACTATAATATTGCTCTATAATAACCTGGACCACATACAGAGCTTGCATGAAAATTGACTTACCTCTTAGTTCACTTATGGTTTATGTTTAAATAAAGTACTTGTCAATGCAGTGCTATAATGTGAAGTATTAATGTCAAAGCTTCCACATTTTAAAGAAATTACCTTTTTGAGTTTTGTAGAGATTTTATCATATTTATTACAAAGAAAGGAAGATAATAAAGAATACATTTATTCAATGTGTTTCGGCACCCCTCGATGACCGTACTCCCTTCCGTGATAAAACGTGTTCAGGATGAACATGGGGCCGAGGCGGCTCTGGAGTTGGGGATGAGACTGGTGGGGGTGTTCGACATTGTTTGCAATATGATCCTTGCTAATGTTAAGTGTGATGCAGTAAGCTTGCAAGTGGCGCAACCCTTGGAGGCTGTGGCAGATGCAGACAAAGCGTGAATTGCCAAAGATTAATGCTAAAGCTTATAAAAACCTTAGGGCGCAATAGTCTGGGAATTAAGCCTTTTACTCAAACGCAAACTCAATCTCAAACTCAACAAAAAGCCCAGACTGATAAGGATGGGCACCCGTTCTTTCCTACAAAGAACTGGAGGAATAAAAAACAGGGGCAGCAACAGCAGAAGCAAGGTTCGCGTGCTGGTTCACCGATACCTGAGTCTTCTGAGAGTACTTATGACTTGCGCGACCACGCGAAAATTAAGACTCCTGATAGATTTCAAGTCCCTGATCAGCTCTCTCCTCGTTCTTTACAGGACACATCGGACTCTCAAGTCGGTGGTGGGGAAAGCGAAGATCGTGGCAAAGGTCCGACCACACAGCAGGGACGGGATCACCCTCGACAGTTTGACGTTAAAGCCAAACAAGAGGAACTGCCTCGTTTTCGACCCCCGTATCAGAAGAAAAAAGTTGCCGCTTTAACAGCGAAGTATGCCTCAGATGGTGAGAACGTGGCTCCTAGATTGGACATGGGCAGTGACTCTGCTCGACAGCGCAGCGGAGGTTACCATAGTGCGGGAGGCACTGCATCCCTGTCTGGAGGCGAGAGCAACTGATACTTTTATTACAGTAGAAACAGCAGATACCCGAGTTGCCCCCCGGATAGACTCTATGAAGTTGTCTTCCAAATTGAAGGTGATATACAGCGTCCAATTACGGTGGTTTTCAGGGAAAATCTCACCTCATCGTACGACATTTTGTTGGCAGAGGCAGATTGGCCTACACCATTTGTGCTAGCCGCTTCTAGAGGGGAGGACGTGATACTTCTGAGTTTTTTGCGTTACGTCCCTGAGGAACATGCAAGGGCTTACGCATCTGAGTGGGCTTTGGCCCTTGCCCCAGTGATGTACCGTAATTAGGTGGGCTGGGACAGTGATTCACCAGCACATGAGATACCATTACGGTCTATGCCACAGCCACAACCGCAATATCCAATCAGACGAGAGGCTAAGGCCCCCGTTTGTGACATTCTAACTCAGTTGAAGTATCAAGGAGTGATTGAATCCTGTGTATCACCGATGAATAATCCTCTATTTCCGGTATCGAAACCTGACGGTTCATATTGCATTGTATTGGATTATCGAAATCTGAATAGTCATTGTCGTACATTTGCGGTACAGAACACACATAGCTCTGCGCTAGTGAACAGCCTTATTCGTAAAAAATACAAAACTACACTGGATATATCCAATGGTTTCTACAGTCATAACTTGGCTCATGAGAGCCGTGACTTGACAGCATTAACTGCAGTCGGAAATCAGAAAAAATTTACGCGCTTGCCTATGGGGTATAAGAACAGCCCCGGTGCTTTTGCTGCACGTGTTGTGTCTTTACTGCACAACATAGATCCAGATGCTTTCTCGTACGTAGATGATATTAATCTGACGGACGACGAACTAATGCTGCATCTTGTCCGAGTCGACCGCATCCTTCTATCGTTAGCCGACTATGGATACGAATTCAATTTTGCAAAATCACACATCACTCATTTTGCGGTGCTCTTTTTGGGCTATGAGCTCAATAATGAAGGTAGGGGGTTAGCCCTTCACTTTCTAGAGAAATGTGCACAATTGCAACCTCCGTCTACGCTGAAAAAACTTCAGTCTTTGCTGGGATTTTTAAATTTCGGAAGGAGTTACATCCCTGATTATGCTCAGCATATCAAACCGCTTTATGCCTTGATACAACCAACATATTCTTCTGCCAGCTGGCTTCCGGAACATACCACTATTCTACAATCTTTGCAAACAGATCTGCTTGCGACTAACTACTTGATGCGTGATATTACCACGAACCTGGTAACACGTATAGTACCGGGGACGGTGGGTTTCACTTACTTGACGTTCAATGAGGGAGACACAGTACCAATTGCATACAAATCACATTTGTACACATCGGCTGAAATGCGATTTTCGAATGTTGAACAAGTTTTGAAGGCGGTCCAAATGGCGATTCTGAAAGAATGTTCACTGGTGCAGCAAAAACACATTCTTATGGTCACGCCTCTCCCTGCTTTAGAAGCAGTGACTAAGGCAAGTGTACCCAACTCTAAGGCACTACATCCCCATTGGATACAATGGGCTACTTCTTTGACATCGGCTGATGTCACGTTTATCTTTGATCCTGCTCTTTAGACACAGGAGTTTTTACAGTATGAACATGTTCATCCTCCTCCGTTGTCGTTGCTTCCTTTGGAGGAGTACAAATGTATCATTTATACCGATGGCTCGGTTCAACCGGCAATCGGTTCCAAACACGCTTATTCAGCGACTTGCGCTATTGTGGCTGGGTCAATAGTAAATGGAGAATTTAAGTCTTCCACAGTGCATACTCAGGCACTTGGAGACTGTACAGCGCAATTGGCGGAGCTGCGTGCTCTTGTTCTAGCTCTCGAGTTTGCTGATCCTAATGTGAATACTCTTATTGTATGCGATTCTTACTACTGTGTTCAGTCTTTTAATGACAACTTATTCTTTTGGTCTCAAAATGACTATCGAGACTCTAAAGTCAGCGCAATAAAGCATAAAACGCTTTGGGTTCGAGTGGCGGAACTTAAAGAACGTCTGCCGCTCACACAGGTTATACATACTCTTGGCCATCAGCGTGTGGGAGCACATGCTCTTGTTAATTCTTTGGCTGACGAGGCGGCCAAATCTGCAGTAGCCACATGTTCCGTTGCAGCAGTTACAAGGTCCATGACTAAGATAGATAATGACATTCTGGCAGCGGTAGCTGCTATGAAGGATGGAACTGCTTATCCGCATGGCTTCCCTTGAAGTATTCTTATCATTTATCTCCTGAACAAGTTCCTTATGCTAATATTCCATCGGTTGTGGATCGGCTGATTCCCAACATGGACCGCAGACTTGCTTTGATCATAGCCGCACACGAGGGCATGGCTTCTGCACATGCCGGGGTGTCTGCGACTGTCTCTATTTTACAGCAACGTTATTGGTGGCGTGGTTTATATAAACAAACCCGTAATTATGTACTTTCTTGTGACATTTGTCAGCAAATCAAACTGTCTATGGTCTCACGCCCACCACAAACACAGCTATGTATTTCCAATCAGCCATTTGGCTGGGTATATCTTGATCACTGCGGTCCACTGTCTTCTGATACTGCATATAAATACATTTTTGTTGCAGTTGATTCATGCACTAGATTCCTTTCGGTTTGGCCACAACGCAGTGCTGACGCTCGAAATGTCATTAGGGATTTGCGTTTCTTTGTCGGGATGTTTGCCTGTGGCACCTTCCATTCTGACCAAGGTCCAGCATTCACCTCTAAGGCGTACAAGGATGCGATAAAGTCGATGGGGGTGCTGGTGCAGTTTTTGTCTCCATACAGTCCTGAGGGCAATTCTATAGTGGAGCGGATGAACCGTGACTTAAAGCAATCTTTGACAGCTAGGGTCTTAGGTACTGGCAGGAACTGGCTGGCACATTTGTATGGAGTTCAACATGCACTCAATAATCTCCCTAGAAGATCTCTGGGTGGGCGGACCCCATATGAAATGCTCTTTGGCATTAAAATGTTTGTGCCAGACCTTGATGGTCTAGACGTTGTGGCGGCTGCCGCAACCTTTGATGTAGATAACCATTCTACTATATTACAGGACCTACAAAAGACCCGTGACATCTACGCAACTGAACATTTGCCCTCTTCCAATGACACAGCAATGCTGATTCCGGTCGCCGGCTGGCTTCCTAAGATTGGAAATCTGGTACGAGAAAAGCTGGCGAACAAAAAAAAAATTTGGCCCCTCTTATCGTGCACCGTCCCAGTACTTGGATTGAAGGGTACTCGTACAGTAATACTACCACCTTTGCCTGGTCGCAAAGAAAATAGATACATTTCAGTCGACAATGTCAAGCTACACCATCTGGCCGATTCTGAATAGTGTAACTCCTGCAGTTTCATGCAACGCTATCTCTTTGAATCCGGTGCATTCAACCTCTTCGACTAATCCCCGTATCGCTGAGGGTGAGATGGAAACTAATATTGACCTTTTGCCTGTTCTGCCTCCGTCCTCTTCCAACCCAGAAGTCGAGTATACTTTCCCTGCGGATGAGTCCCATAGTGAAGTGGCAAACAGTCCTCGACAACATCAAGCTGATGCCGCCCTACCGCCTTTGATGAACATGGGAGCAAGCGGTTATTTTGGGGACTGTACGAGCTTCTCTTATGACTTTTCCTCCTCAAATTCCACTTTGGCACTTCCACCAACAAAAACAAGTATTTTCATCTCATGGTTCAAAAATACTCACCTGGTCCTGCCCTGGACCTACATCTGGTTGATACTTATCCTGATTTTCCTTTTCATGTCATTTGGATTTGTGACAGTATTTTTCTTGCTCATCAATGGTCATTATTTGCCAGAACGCTCTGCTGTAAAATTGGTGGATGGAATTCTGGCACTCCATACATCGTCCCATATCATGAAACGTGATCAAACTCTTGTGAACATTTCAGCTTTCCGGGTTGCAGATGGCATCGTTTGGGATAAAGTAGCATTCGAAATTCACGGCCCGACGGAAGTCCTCAAGATACCATACATGTTTTGCGTTTCTTTAGGAGATGTGGTAACACCGGACATACATTCCGATGATTGGGATGTACAAGCAGTACATTCATTGTTTTCAGATTTAAAGTATTATGCTGCTTTTGATGCTGAAGATTTATATTTAAATTCTGCCAATTATGCTGATTTATTCTGTTATCAACACTATGGCCATCATTTCTTACACAAAACAAACATGTTAAGACCTGTTTTTAATTACATGCAATGGGAACATTGTCCAACTCCTTTACAGGGGAGTTCTAAAACCCTTAGGGATAAGTTCACCTATTTCACAGATTATAACACGTCCAATCCAGAATCCTATTTCTTTAAATTACATTTGTCATCTCAATCCAAATTTATGCTAACCCACACGAAATTAATCTATTCCAATTCCTTTAGAACTGAATTGGCCATACAGGGTTATGATCACTGGAGAGATACCATTGATTTGAAATCGATTTGGGGCACTAAGGCTTGGCAGGTTCAGGGAACTGAAGCTTTGCATCGTGCCTGCCTAATTCCAATGCAAATGTTATTTTTAAATGATACGATACACCAGACTACTTGCTTTGGCCTGGCAACAGGCAAAAATTTAAATATTCCGTCCATTCCGTCATTGGCGGAGTACGATAATTGGCGCACACACACAAATTATACGGTAGATGTATTACAAGCTCTGTTTCGTAATGACACTTTCAATGTCTCTGATGTTGCTTCCGCTTTGTTTTTACCATTTAATCTAACTGATAAACAGAGATTTGTGTCCATGAAAGATGCTACATACACGCTATTACACATTGAACGATTAGAACACTTGCCATTCTCGGTGGCGGAGATAGATTCAGCTGTATGGTTAATTCATGGGGTTATCTCTCTCCCATTTTCGCTGTTTCAGTTTAAATCCTGCATGAAACATTTCCTAATTGGCCACTTTGAACCCCTGGGGAGTGCGTTTCTCCATGAATTATGGTCCCTACCTTTCACTTACAGATGTCAACTGGAGGATAAGGACGTTTTCCTAACAGGGGAGGACTGCGATTCCACAGTAGGACATTCCCTAGTTTGTAAACACGTCAGGTTGCACAGCACATGTAATGTCTCGGTGCCTAATCTTGCTTGTTGTTTTAAAGGAACTCCTGTCCCATCAATAATTCCCGCTTTTACATTGCTTACTAACGACAGTTATCTTAGTTTGGATAACCACGACTGGTGTGGTTTACGGGCAGGAATCCCGTATATAGTAACAGTTTCACAACGTGTTACTTGTTGTAGCAATGTGCTTTTTCCGCCCCCGCATGGAAAAGTAGATAGTTCCATTTGGCCTTCCATTCCGACTTTGAAAACAGATTTCAACAAATTAAGCAGACTCAAAGCGCTATTGTTTCAACAAGAAGTGGCTCTCATTTCGGCTCGAGAAACCTTCGAATTGCAGGTGGCTAGAACATCTAGCGAGATTCAGTCACTTCTGAACACGAACCTCCCACTTCGCTTTGGGGAGCTGATACATCAAATATTTAATGCGTCTGACACCAAAGGCCTTGCTCATTTTTTTAAACTTGTGGGATCCGGCCTTGCGACTTTTTTTCAGACGATATTTGGAGTAATACCAGCTTTTAGCCATTCTATTTTTTCCACTGTCTTCGAGGGTTCCCATTATTACTGGCGCTAGCTGGTGGAATCCTGATTCTTCTGCTCCTGCTACGCAATGGCTGCTCATCTTGTGGTAATGCACAGATCAGGCCAATTGCAACTGTACCGTGACCGAATGCAACAACTTTTTGGATGCTTGCCATTAGCGACGCTTAGCGTGAGTTATGGATTAACTTTTCGCTTTGCCTACTTCACTTGCGTGCAACCAGTGTTCTACTGTTAGCGGTGCCCTTTCAATTGGGCTTTAGATTTATGCCTCTCCAATACGTCATGTTCGGACCCGGATTATGACCAGCTGATGGGTCCCTTAGTGGCCCATGAGCAGGCCTGTTCTAGGGATGGACGTATAGCGCGTGCGGCTACACTTGGAGTTTTGGCTGAATGGAATATCTGTGCAGCTGAGCAGAACCTCTTGCGACGGAGTTTCATCGAATATCACGCAAGTAGCCTGGATATGCTTTTGGAGGCATCGGATTATGAGGAGCACGTCTCTTCCTTCAGTTTACTTGATTGGATGGCGTCCCTTTTTCTACTAACAATAGGGATGGCCTTTTGGAGCGAATTGCATTCTTAAATTCACATGCTTTGATGGATTCGCCACCTCCATATTAATCACGTCTTCAGTGAAACGACAAAATTTTAAATGACATACAATTTGTTTTTTACATTTTTCCAATTTGTTTTTTTCAAGTGCATTTGAACTCTGATTATCCTTGAACTCTGTTCTGGTCTTTTATCTATATACTATGACCTTACCAAGGGGAGGGTGTTATATGGCCGTTAGGGTCATTGTCGACATTGCTAAATTAGCATGAGCTCTGCTGCCATGATGCTGCTTTTGCACACGTTACTACATGACTTTATTTTGCAAGACTCTGTTTGTGCCTTTCACATGAGAACTGTCTACTTTCTGCGTTTTTGGCCCGTTCCTGGAGTTTAGTCTGAACATGATGTGCAAGGTCGATAAACAATGCCCCTTGTTATTCTGTTCTGGTCAGTCCCTAGCACCTAGACAAAACATGCTAACGCAGCTGCGCTGCTGGAAACTCGTTCTTTGATATTACGGGATGCATGTTGTTCAAACCCACACTTGGAGAGGGACCTTTCCAGGGAGAAGAGCTATGCTGTTCCTATGATGTAAAACTTCCATCTAGGCACTAAGGTATGGGGTCTGCTGACAAAGCCCAGAGATCTTCCTTTATATAATAAACTTCACCTTACCAAGGGGAGGTTGGTTAGGCCTTATAGTCCTTTTTCCACTGTCTGTATATGATGACATCCCCTTTATATTCTATGGAATTGCAACAATGCTAACTGTTTTAGGTTTATGCATTTCGCTGCTGGTAGTGGCTCATATACTGCATTATAGAGCACGATAGTTAAAATAAACATTTTGAACTATAACAGTGACTCTGACAATTCATATTGTGGACAAGTACGAGTGAGTGAGCAAAAGGGTACGTCTTGCTACCGCGATTCCTGAGAGAGTCGGGAGTGTTGTGTTCTGGGCTGTCTAATCATGTGTAGCTTCATGATTATGTAGGAGAACGAATGAGACACTATAGCTAGTCGGTTTTGGGATTTTGTTTACTAAGGTGGTAGGAAGGTTCAGCCCCTATACACCGAGGTCCTGTTTTCCTGCGCATAGTTCTGTGTATGTGCAGAATCCCCGCAACACTCTGGGCTTTGTCAGCAGACCCCATACCTTAGCCTATAGATGGTAGATCTACATCATAGGTGCTGTCTCGCTCTTCTCCCTGGAAAGGACCCTCTCCAAGTGTGTGCCCCCCATGCATGTATCCCCATAATATCAAAGTACGAGTTTCCAACAACAGCTGCATTGGTATGTTTTGTCTAGGTGCTAGGGCCTGACCAGAACAGAATAACAAGAGGCATTGTTTATCGACCTTGCATACAATGTTCAGACTAAACTCCAGGAACAGGCAGAGAACAAACACAGCAGACAGTTATCATGCGAAAGGCACGAACAAAGTCCTTTGCAAAAATAAAGCCATGTAGTAACGTGCGCAAAGCAGCATAATGGCTGCAGGGTTCATGCTAACTTAGTGATGTCGACAATGTCCCCAACAGCCATGTGACACACCTACATTTATTCTTTTGTCGTGTTAACATTTGGTTATTAGAATGTACTTGGTAATAACATGTCAAATTGAAATGATAGAATTATTACATGACATGTAAAGAAACTAAACGTGGGAGTTGTGTTTTGAATAATGTAACCCTTAGCATTTGTTTGCAATCGATTAACGAAGTTGCTCATTTATAATATAATGCATTGCTTTAAACGTGCACCAGAATGAAGTTGCACATGGACGTGGCTAATCGAGTTTAACGTGTAGAAGTCATAGGCTCACAATGATTTGCGCATTTGATGTGTTTATGTAACATGATGGTTTAGGAATGCTTAAGTAAAATGTTCATCTATATGCATTTTAGTAGGGCCTATGTGCTTCACTCTTATGTTGGCCGATTTCTGTAGGCCTGAAATGTATTCTACCTGACTGCTCTCGTGATGAGGAAAGCTGAATTTCATGTGCATGTAGGATTTGTTCTGTTCTCACATTTCTGTTGCAGGTGGAGAAAGTCATCTTTGTTAGTTAGAATAACGCATTTTGTTTTAGGAGTTAGGCTTGGGGAGGAGAGGATACTTTTATGCAAAGAATGCTGATAATTGGGAGATGGTGTTCTTTCTCACTGAAGGAGGCCTGGGAATCAAGGTCATCGAGCCCGGAGCTGGGAGTATCTAAACTAAATGGAAAATCACCTATGAGAAGTGCCCAGCAGGATGAGGTGATCCAGATGCAAGCAGTGGGCGTGTTTTGCGTTTTGAATTAGGGACAGTGCCCCGGGGGTTGAGTCAGGAGAAGAGCTGAGGAGATCGATGGAGAGGGAAGGAGCATCTTAGAACGAGCTCTGTACCTTTGATCACTTGACCCATACAACGTGAGTGTACTTCTTAAGAAGTCTTCACGTGCTGACATTTTCCTGCTCTTGCCTGGGGAATTCTAAGTAGGGATGTCACAGTAGTAGTAGTAGTGTAGGGACAGACTAATGCTTTTCACTTACCAATCCCAAATGTAGACTGATCTTGGCGCGGGGGCAATCAATGCCTGTGTTCTGATTCTGGAGTTCGTCATTCTTTTCATGGTACAGCGTTTCAATCTTGCCCATAGGTTTGGATTTGTATTACTTCCAATGTACTTCTACAACCTCGTCTTGAGGTGTCTGTATTTCCAGTTATTTTTGGCTTTGTAATAAACCCACTAACTTGGAATTTGGAGTCTGTGATAATTCAGGGTCATGTTCCCTTAAAGTTGTTAGTTTGCCTTAATGAGTTATTTCTCCCCTCTACACTTCTCAGCAGGTAATAAAGGTCCATTGACCAAGGGTTCCAGAGTAAATTGGTAGAGAGGAACCCGGCCCTATTAGTTGGTAGCAAGAGGATGGTTACCTCTGTAGTGAGGGGAGAATTTAGAAAGTTAGGGAAAGCTTAACCATAGAGCTCCAAAGAGTCCAAAGGATGAAAGCCCAGAGGATCGAGAGCGGAGGACGACGGACTTTGGCGGAGACCGACGGAGAGTGACGGTGCGACGGGAACAGCGGTTTACAGTGGAGTGAGTATGAATAGGGATGTGTGTGTTAGATTGCGGTGATGATTTGATTGTGTGATGTCTTGCAGAGTTGGGATGAGAGTCGAGTGATTGTGGTTTCGGGCCGAACGCGCGCGGCCCATGTGATACGATTTGCTTTGATTTTGATGTCAAGCTCGACGAGTAGCCTAAGATCTTGGGATCGATTTGTGGTGTAGAAGACACCAGTGCTGTAATTGTCTGATCAGTGATTGTGGGAGTCATGAAGCGCTATTGACAACCTACTGGTGATAGGGAAACATGTGTGAGAGAGCTTGACAGAGTCGTGTGGGAAGCTAGTGCACAAGGGCGGACCACAACGATTCGAGTGGCCGACGCAGGTCGTGGGTCACTGTGTGTGAATGATCTTGAATGATTGGATCCTATCGATTCATCTATGATTGTCCGGTCGTTTCATGGGCAGATGGTCTGAAGTTCAGCTGTTCGGTCATTTCGCAGACAGATGGTTGCCAGAGGTGAGGCAGACAATTACTTGTGAGACTGTCCGGTCGTTTCGTGTACAGACAGTTGGAGATGTGACTGTCCAGTTATTCGGTGGACAGACAATTACTTGATTGTATGAGAGAGGTGCGTGAATGTGTAAGGAAGAGATTGTGAAGGAGGGTGAACTGCTGTGTGAGGAGGAAGAAGTGACGTCAGAGTGTGCCGCGCTGCGATAGGTCGGTTGGTGTAAAGCTGCGCTGGGATTGGTGAATTGTCACCAGGAAGTGGAAACAAAAGCATCTTGTCTGTAAAAGAATTTGATTCAATCATGCGATGCTTTAGGGTGTTAAGAGATCTTTGTAGGGGAGATAGAGAAGTAGTAAATTGAGTGGGCGAGGAAGCACCACCCGTGGATACCCCAGCACATTACATGGCCTCAAATGTAGGACTTCATACCATAGTTTGGCTTCAAAATTGGCATAAGATTACCGAAAAGGAGGGAGATTTGGCTTTATCACGTTATGGTTCATTTAGATTAGAGGAGCTGAATCAGCTAAGGGCAGTGATGGCTTCATTGCGACCTCTACCTAGACCCACACAGTTTGAGGCATTAGATGCATGGATGAGAGCAGCACAGGCAAAGAGGAGGGAGCGAAGCCAAGGAAGGATGAAAAAAGCGATGAAGGTATATCAAGATGCGCGTTGGGACGCACAGTTGAAGAAGTGGAGAGTATTATTTATTATTATTATTATTATTATACAGTTGAAGAAGTGGATAGTAGACACCATTGAGGGAGAGAGACTATTCCCACTGTTAGTGAAAACAGGAGACACTCAGAAGAGGAAGGAAGAGGATGATAGTGACACCGATGACAGCTTTTTAGATAGGTTGCTAGCAGAGAGTCCGCCTCCACACAATCCAAGTTCAGAGGAGGTAAGGCGAGCACTTATGGAGGGAATTGGAGAACCACAGACGAGAGTAGTGGGAAAGATTTCAACAGGAATGGAAGGACTAGGGATGCAAGCATTGAGGAGTGCAGAGATGAGTGGAGTTCACACTGCTACACGGTTACCGGAAGCCCTTACGGTGCCGGTCACCATTGGTACCATAGTGTCGGTGTATGATCCAAGTTAGGCAGAACACTGTAGTCAAACGCAGTCAGTAGTAGGAGAAGGTACCAGTTCTGGAGGAAAAGCTGCGGTGAGCAAAGGTGGTCCCTTTTTGAGGAACTGTGGAGGCTAGTACTCCATTGCCAGCCACTGCAGTCTCTTCTAGAGGGCACATTGAACCTAGAGTGGTAAGAGCAGTGTCATCAGCAGACTCACGTTCTCACTTGAGGATGTGGGAAGCCCCAGTTAGAGGTCCCATGGGGAGGATGACAGGAGGAGTTGATCAAGGAGCGTCTGGGGGTCAAAATGTTCAACGGAATATAGCTGAAGGTATTCACCGCGGAAATCAGAGCAGTGGAAGTGGAGAGATGAGTAGAGCATTGAGTCAGGGAATGATTAAAGCTGCTATAAGGGCCAAAGTGCTAGATGTAGTGAGGTTAAAGACGGAAGCGGATGAGATGATAAGTGGAAACCTGCCCCTGGAAAGGATGGAACTTTATGAACAAGATGAGCTGTTGTTTGTGGCAGAGGATGTGACACATAAGGCAAGAAAAGCCCATGAGAAGCTGACAGAATTAGCACAGAGGTATGATGTGGATTTGTCCAAAACGAAAATGTTACAGGGAGGTCATAGACTAAATTACAGTGATCAAGAATTGGAAGAGAAAAGAGTCATAGGATTGAAGGTGCATATTCGAGAATTGATTGTAGGGATACGCGCATGGAACATGCTTGACAAGTGGGACAAAAGGTGGTCCAAGAAAAAGAGTGTCAAAAAGGGTATAGGCGATACGCCACCTCCAGGAGGGGGAATAGCAGGAGTAGAGGCATGGGCGTCCGCAGGGGGGGGCAAGGAGGGGCACATGCCCCCCCCTGGATCGCCGGTGCGTCCGGTGCGGGCCGTACTGGTGGTGCTGCCGTCAGCGCTACTAACTGAACCAGAAAGCTGGCAGCGCGCCGTGTGTGCAGCTTGTAGGCAGGCTCAGCGCTCTCAGGGCAGGCTGCTCACGCAGAGGTGAGGTTACAATGTAACTAATTCACCCTCGCCGGCGCGGTTGCGCAGATCGTTTCAGCGGAGTGCTCACACCGCGCATAACTTTGCTTGAGCCGAAATAGTAAAGTACCACGTCACCCAGGACCTGTGTGCCACCAAAGTGATGGTGCCTGAACAGACACTGCAGTGAGCCCAGCAGCACTGAGGCCATTATCAAAATGCTGCACTGGCACTGTCCTCGACTCGAGGCCTGGACTGCGGCCGGCGCTTATGCAGGGAAAGTAATCGTGGCAGGCTGGCCCATCAGTCCAAATCGTTGCGGCTACCAGGCGCAGGAGCAGTCTCTGTGGCAGCAGCTGCTGCAAAAGTAAGTGTCCGGTTACCAAACATAGGGGGTCATTACAATGACGGGCAGATCGCCACCGCCCGTATGGTGGTGGCGATCCGCCCGCCATTTCCCACCGCCCGCATGCCATTTCCCCCCCACCGTATTACGATGGCGGGTGGGAGCCCGGCAGACGGAAAGACCGTCCGCCGGTTTTCCGCCGGTCCCACAGGGGACCAGGCCGTAAAGGACCCTAATATGGTGGCGGTGTCTGCAAGACACTGCCATCCATATTAGGATGTAGGCGGAAAGCAGCCTTTCCATGGCGGTGTTGCCGCCATGGAAAGGCATGTGGTCTTTGCTTCTGGGGGCCCGTTGCGGGCCCCCAGGACTTGGGGGGTGTGGGGGGTGCACATGGGGGTACCTATGGTACCCCCCTACATTTGAATGCACAAGGTGGCAGGCACCGCGCGGTGCCTGTCACGTTGTGCATTCAAATGCACAACATGTGTTTTTCGCATTGCGGCGGGTGCTGCTGACAGCACCGCCCGCCGCAATGCGAACAATATGGGATGCCACCGCCACCGTGGCGGTGGCATCCTAATACCCATGGCGGGACCGCCGCACCCCTTGCGGACGGTCCCGCATTCCGTTGCGGTGGCGGGCGGACTTTGTCCGCCCGCCATCGTAATGTGCCCCATAGTTGCTTATACTACTGCTCAACTGTTTCAGCGTGGTTAGTCACCGAAATGCAGAAATACTTTATTTTTGGGCGGCTCAGCATTAAACTCATTTTTCTCGAGTGAGGCTGAGCTGCAGTAAAGACAGCCCAATGACCGACACTCCCAGGATTGTTTCCTCTTCGCTGCAGTCTCCCTTCTCTGGACCCTCCTCCCCCCAGACAGTCCTTCTCTCCTGCCTCACATGGTTCTTGGGGTGGCCTTGTACACGGCACCAGGAAGGCCACGAGCTCCACGCCGTGTTCCCCACAGCCGAGGACCGAGTTGGCCGCTGCAGAAAGGTCAGGGAACGAGGCCTTTCAAAACCGGGAGATAATCCCAGGGGACGCAGAACTCGCAGGCGTGTCACATCGTACCTAAAAGATCAGCAGACAAAAGACTGTGACAGGGGAGACCAATCTCGGGAAGGGAAGGAGTCGGGGAGCCCTTAACACAGAGTACCTGGGAAGGCCAAGCCTCCCAGAGAGTGAGGACAAATCATACATGAGGGAGGGACGCCCTGAACTAGGGAGACATGGATGTCAACTCTTGAAAATGAGGTAAAGATAGAGGCAGTGCCTAATTTCAAAAATAATAATAAGCACAGGGGTCCAAAGTTTTCTTAGAGACCCACTGCAGGAGCAGCTGAAAGCTGGGGTGCCTAGACTTGTGGATAACTAATGCCATTTTTCCACCACCCCCACAATGCTGGTCTCTTTAGCTTTATTCTCCTACATGTTCTTTTTCGTCCATGTTTCCCCTTTTTTACTCTTTTCCTATTTCATCTTCTTTTTCCTTTCTCTGCCTTTATCTCTCTTACTCCGGGTAAAGTCTGAATAATGAAAAATGTGTCCCATTCTGTTAAAAAATAGTGCGAGACACCCCCACCTGCACACATGAGGCACTGGAGATGTAGAACGTCAGCCAGATCGACTGTCAGCCCCTCCTTGTCAGCAGGACACCATGTTTACAATCCAAGGCTTTCGTTTTAGGTATCTTTGTTTTCAAGTGTATTTATACAAAGTGGTCCACTGAGGCATATCAAGACCACAACTCCCAGAATGCACAGAGTAGTTAAATCACTATAGCTGCCAATGTTTCAGATTGCTATGTGTGATATTTTCATAATTTCATTGTAATTATGAGTCAGCCGCCGCAGTCGTTTGCACTAGTTTTAAGATCTTCTTAGAGTTTTTCATTGCTCAAATCGGTCTAATTTTTAATATTTATATGTTTCCCTAGTCTTCATTGCTTGATTTTTGTTCACAAGAAAGTGTCACTCATACTCGTTGAAACGTCACTCATAATTACACTGTAATTATGAAAATGTCACACATAGCAATCTGAAAGCTTGGCAGCTATGAACGCTGGCAGTGGCATTCCAGCAGCCCAGTGACACACTGGGCTGCAGGAGTACCCGATGATACCAAAAATAATGGCGCCCGGCCCGTGAGGTGCGGGCCGTACTGGTGATGGCTGGACGGGTGGCAGCTGCGGGCAGCCGGGCGCCATTCCTTTTTGTAACACACTAACGCTGGCAGTGCACTCCAGCAGCCCAGTGAGTGACACTGGGCTGCAGGAGTGTGCGCGAGGGCGATCAATGTTACCAAAAATAATGGCGCCCGCCTGGCCGTAACGAGTCACGCCAGGCGGTGCGGGTCGCGGGCAGCGCCATTTTGCGGCGGCGGTGCCAGCCAATGGTAGCCATGCTACGGGGTCACTCAATGCGAGCGTCATGTCATTGGTAGCTGAGCCCTATGCTACTACCAATGAAATGTAGCATATCTCTCAGCTACCAATGACCATGGACTGCACCCGGCCGCATTTCTAGTCCGTCCAGTCCATGAGATGGATAACTACACACCAGATAATTTGCTATAATCTGTTTGACTTCATCGCCTATAGGAATGTGAGCTTGGGCTGCGGCTCCGCATCTTAACTTCGACAGCTACGTCTCCCCCCAAAGATTCTAGTACAAATGTGATGAACTGTTGTTTTTAATTATGTGCTCTTTTGCTGTTTTATTACCTTGTATACTTTGCTGTTTTATTACCTTGTCTACTATTATGTATAGAAATGACATGGAATATACAGGTGGTAGGGAATGGTGTTGGTACACTGCACGGTATATGTGTCATGTTAGTCATATTTAAAGACAGTGACTATGTGGTCTTTGAATAATATAATATTTCACGTGTTTGCCTGGGAGGAGGCCCTGAATTTCGCAGTCATGCCACTGCGCAGTTACAGTAGGCCCACCCTTCACCACCCGGTGCTGTCCAGCAGAGGGGTGGGGCAACCCTCAGTGGAACACACACTGGCAGTGATACATAATGTGTGGGTGACAACATTGGAGCTAGCTGCCCATGGACAAGGGGTGCACTTTCCATTCATGCACGTCATGTACCTGGGCGCTAGTGGGGCTTCTGCTTCGAGTGCATGGAGCTCTGCGGGCCCCAGCCTTCAGACGTGCACCCTCAGAAGGGCACCCTCCACTCCCACTCAGCCCCTCTAGACAGGTTCCTTGGCTTCTGCAGCTTCGAGTCCATAGGTTAACCACCTCCTTAAAAACCTAGACGGGTTACTGCAGACGTCGGCCACAGGTGATCCCCCCGCTCCCCTGGACTTATGCAGCCCGGACCCCCAGGTGAACCTTCACCTCAGCCCCCTGAGGGGACCCCGCAGTCCCGGCTCTCGGGCGCCCCCGCCCCATCCCTCCGGTGATGCACCTCGCACCCACCTGCAGCGCCGTCCTGTTGAAGCGGTTCCTGGCGTCAGCACTGGCCCCGTCCTGCAGGAGGCCGCGGACCCCATGGCTCCTCCTGCGCCCCAGTGTTTCTTGTGCCCCACCTGGCACACATCATGTCGGAGGAAGGTGAAGTAAAAATTTTGCCCCCCCTGGAAAAATTTCTGCGGACGCCCATGAGTAGAGGCTAACCCATTGCAAGAGGTACCGAGTGGAGAGTATGTGCATGTGCCTTGGAGCAGGGGTGATTTGGCAGCGTTTACAAATGATTTTCCTCAGCTGAGGGAAAAACCTGTTGAGTGGTACAAGTAAGTTGATCGCTTTGTCAAGATTTCAAAAGTATTGTGGATTGATTTGAATACCTTGTTTGACATCGTAGTACCCAGTGATTTGTGGCCTGCTGGTAAAATTGCTGTTGAATGGCCAACTTCTGAACCTGAGCGAGACCCTATAACACATGGTCCTTCACCTATAGTTATGAAGAAGTTTGAGCAGGTAATCACATGGTTCCAGTCCAACATTTCGCCACAAGATATTGATTGGGTTAAAATAGATTGAACTACCCAAGAGCCCAAGGAATCGGTTCATGCTTATTACGAAAGGCTCTTGCAATCCTTTAAGCAGTACAGTGGATTGGAAACTCTAGATTCAAAGGACATGGGACAGTTTGTTTCCAAATTGTCCTAGGGTTAAGGCCAGAGATTAGCTTTATGATCCAGCAGCATTTGATCTGTTGGCAGAACAAATCCGTGGATGAGATTCTGCAGTACGCCAGACATTGTAGTGATGAAATAGACTTGAAGCATAGGAAGCTCAAGGATAAGCTAATGCTAGTCCAGATGAGGAATGCGGATAGAGTGGATCAAGCACAGCTGAGTGAAGGAACGTTGGGAAGAAGGCAGGGAAACAACCATGGAGGAGCTCAGAATGTGTCGGGTCAGGGAAGAGGGAAACCCATAGATCCCAAACCGGGGATAGATATTGGTACCCTAAAGAGAACCACTGCATGTCATTGTCACAAAATCGGGCATTGGAAGCGCGAGTGTAGGTCAAATCCAGCTAATCAGGTCCAAGATGAGGAAGTGGTACAGGTACCTGAGATTGTAAATACAGTGACAAGGCCCAGATCTGTACACGGAGGGGGTTTGAGTCCACAAGTGCAAGTTCCCCAACCTCCGAGAATCCCACAAGGAAATCAAACATACCAGCAGATACCATTCATCGAGACTTTCGATGAATTCGACTCAGACCCGTTGCAATGACGGTGCCTGAGGGGGGAGGAAGACTGTACTCTTGGAGCAGTCTTGGAGGTAGACCAGAGAGGACCGTACGTGGAGGCAGATGTTGACGGTCATCCCATCACATTTTTGTTTGATACTGGTGCTACCCATTCTACTGTAAGATCTGCAGTAGTCCCAAACCTACCCCTCTCGGGAGAATCAATACAAGTTGTAGGAGTTGCCAATAGGAGAATGACCAATCCATTGACAGACGAGATACCTGTGAGAATATGAACTTTCCAGGATCTACACCAATTTGTGGTGTGCGAATCGAGTCCAGTCTGCTTTTTGGGTCGTGATCTCTTGTGTAAATTGAATTGTACCATCTATTGCACGCCCAAGGGAGTGGAGTTGCAGACTAATGATGATGATATTGCATTCAAACTGGCGAATTAGAATCTCTGTATAGAGATGTATCCCGTGCTAACAATTGAAGAACTACCACTCGATTTGAGAGACTCAGTCTCTCTGGATGTATGGGATTTCACAGGGGAAGAGATAAGATTGATCAAACGGGTTGAGCCAGTTAAGATTCAGATAAAGCCAAACGCTGAGTTCCCAAGAACGCCCCAGTACAATTTGACGCCGGAAACGGTGGCAGGAATCAAGCCTGTAATTGAGTCCATGATCGAACAGGGAATTCTGAAGGAGATAATGGGGAGCCCATGCAATTCCCTTATAATGGGACTGCAGAAGCCGAGTGGGAAGTTCAGAATCACGCAAGACCTGCGAAAGGTCAACACAATTGTAGTTCTATGTTGTCCTGTGGTACCGAATCCATCAGTGATCTTATTCCAAATCCCATGTGAAGCTGAATGGTTTACCGTGATTGACTTGTGTCACTCATTCTTTTCAATACCCTTACATGAGGAAAGCCAATTTTTATTTGCTTTCCGTCTGGAAAATCGTGTGTTAACGTGGTGTCACATCTCCCACAAGGTTATACAGAGAGCCCATCAATTTTTAATCAGATTTTGAAAAAGAATCTTGAGAGTCTGGCACTGCCACAAAATTCAGTTCTCGTGCAGTATATTAACGAACTTTTGATTGCGTCCGAAACAGAAGACGCTTGCAGGATCGATACTGTTTCCCTGTTAAATCACCTGGCGGAGAATGGACACAAGGTGTCACCGAGCAAGCTACAGTACCGTTTGACTGAGGTTCAGTATTTGGGTCATCGCATTGAGAACGGCAAGAGGAACGTGTCACCAGACCGCATTGAGGCGATCATGAACATTACTGCGCCTACCACCCAAAAGGAAGTCAGGATGTTTTTGGGAATGGTTGGGTATTGTCGCCAGTGGATTCCCAACTTCTCGTTGAAGGCGAAACCCTTGCAGAGGTTGACACATAAGGATGGAAGTGATCCGGTACCATGGGATAACGACTGCTTGATTGCGTTCATGGAGCTAGAGAAAGCCTGTGTCGAGCTCCGGCTCTAGGAATGCCTGATTACAACAAATCCTTCTCACTATTTTGCTGTGAGCGGGAAGGTTGCGCACTATCAGTACTCACACAGATTCATGGAGGTGTCCGTAGACCTGTTGCCTACTTCCCAGCTACCTTAGATCTGGTAGCTTCAGCGTTGCCCGGATGTCTCAAATCCGTTGCTGCAACAGGTGTCAGCATTGAAAGATGTGAAAGTATTGTGATGGGTCATCCTCTTACTGTTTATGCTCCACACTCAGTTGAGCTTTTGATGACGAGAACCAAGACACAACATTTGACAAATAACAGACTCACACGCTATGAGCAGGTCATACTTGCCTCAAAGAATGTGACTCTGAAAAGATGTTCTGTATTGAATCCTGCTACTTTGATGCCTCTTCCAAATGTTGATGGTGAAGATTGTGAGGACCATGACTGTCTCGATGTGACTGAACTTTACACGAAACCGAGACCTGACATTGTCGAATGAACCTCTGCCTGAATCTGATGAAATCTTTTTTGTAGATGGTTCATGCTTAAGGGAGAATGTGGGTCATCTGAGAGCAGTGTTTGCTGTATGTACCATTTCCGGAGTTGTGGAAGCTGCTTATTTACAGGGAGTATACTCTGCACAAGTGGTTGAAATCATTGCCTTGACACGTGCATGCCTGGTTGCTGATCAAATCCGAGTCACCATCTACACCGATAGCCAGTATGGATTCGGTGTGGTTCATGACTTCGGACAGCTATGGTCACAGAGGGGGTTCTTAACGTCATCAGGATCTCCCATCAGAAATGGGGAGTATGTAAGACAACTGTTGAAAGCTTTGCAACTTCCAAAGGAAATAGCTGTGGTGAAGTGTGGTGCTCATGGGAAGGGAAATGATTTTGTGACTCTCGGCAACAGGTACGCCGATGAGGTTGCACGTTTCTGTGCTGAACAAGAATGCATTTTCACTGGGAATATACTGGAGAGAGCACAGAAAGAACCGAGCTCAGCATGATGTTAGCCATAGCGGACCCTTCAGATGAGATCAAGCGTCTGTAGGGAGAAGTGACAGGACAGGAAGAAGCTGGTTGGATTAAAGCAAGTTGTGAGAAAAGAGACAATGGTATTTGGGTTTCGGCTGATGGTCGAGCAGTGTTACCAGATGATTTACTGAGCCCTATGGTGAGGCAGATTCATGGAGCAGTTCACATTGGAAGGGATCCCATGGTGCGAGTGTTCAGACAGATGTGATTTAATACACGGTTTTGTGCATTTGCTGAAGCAGTGTGTCATAGATGTGTTACGTGTCAACAAATGAATGCTAGAAATAAAACTGTGGTTGCATTGAGTCACATTGGGAGATCTGGGGGACCCTTCAACAGGATCCAGCTTGATTTCATTAAAATGCCCAGGTGCAATGGATTGAGGTACATTCTGGTTGTGGTGTGTGTTTTCTCACAGTGGGTGGAACCTTACCCAACTAGGAGGTGCAATACTCTTACAGTAGCAAAGTTGTTGCTTAGAGAGCTTATACCATGGTTCGGTTTCCCAACCTCATTGGAGCTGGATAGAGGAACACACTTCCATAGCGAGATTATGAAGCTGTTTTGCGCTGCTTTACAAGTTGATCAGAGACTGTATTGTAGCTACAAACCCGAGGCATCTGGCATTGTGGAGCAGATAAATGGAACCCTCAAGATGCGAATGGCAAAAGTGTGCTCGTCCACGTCTCTGAAATGGCCTGATGCAATGCCCCTGGTGTTGATGAGTATTCGTAGTATCCCCGATAGGAGGACAGGTCTCTCGCCTCATGAGATCCTGATGGGGAGGGCGATACGTTTGCCAGCAGTGCCGTCTACAGCCTTGATAAACATCACAGATGAGTTGATCCTTGATTATTGCAAAGGACTGGCTGACGTGGTCCGTTCTGTGTCTCACCAGGTTGAAGCTGCGACTGCCCCGACCTCGAAGGACCTGTGCCATGACATGTGCCCGGGTGACTGGGTCCTCGTTTGCAAGCATGTGAGGACAAGCTGCCTTGATGCTCGTTGGAGAGGTCGATATCAAGTGATTCTGGTGACAAATACAGCTGTGAAGTGCGGAGGCTTGCCAAACTGGATTCACACCTCCCATACCAGCAGAGTTTCGGGACCCTCTGAAGAAACATCTCCTCTCCCAGAAGAAAATCCAGCTGTGGTTGCAAGGCCACAGGAGAGGACAAGCCAAGCAGTGAGGGTTGCTGACGAAGCAGGCTGCCCACCAGAGCAAGCTGAGGGGGGTCACGCTACACAAGGCCCAGGTATTTACTCTGAGGGAGACGGTAACATTGTGAGTGGTACAGAGTCAGACTCAGCTGAAGGAACTGGTGCGCAAAGTAGTTGGGTGCAGAGAAAAAGAGCAGAGCTCGCAAGTGAATCATGGCCTGTGAGACAGAGGAGGCTAAACTTGAGGTTGGCATCTGAAAGAGATCTTGCTCCTGTGTCTGAAATGTCTGAATCAGAGCCAAGTGACGCAGAACAAGCACAAGAAAGCCAGAGGAGGTCGAGAAGAGCAAGAGTGCCCTGCCAGAGGTATGCTGCCCCAGAGTGGACCTATTTGATCACAGATGCCGGGAGCAGTGCGGACCGGGAGACTGAGGTCTTCACGAGTGGTCAACAGAATCCCAGAACTGAAAATTGATATTGAGCTAGTAGTCCCTGGACTGGAAATAGAGGGGGTGCTGACAGTGACTGTACCAAGACCTCCAATATTGAGCAGAGTGCGAGTTTTGATTCTGCGAGGTTTGTCCTTTCCAACTTTTGGATATCAGCCACCAGCACAGGAGATTGCAGCTGTTCGTCTTGAGATTCGACAACGTGTCATTGTTGAAATTGGTTCTGAGCTTATAAGAGACTGTTGATTAAACTGTGAATTGTAAATAAAGCTTGCTTTAAAAGAAGATAACCTAGGCCCGAGTGGAAGAAGAACAAATTTAGGGACGTTCCGTAGAAGAAGAAAGAGGGCTAAGGAAGTCTTTTGAACTGTGTAAATAAAGGTGCAACAAACTGTGAATTCATTTCCAGGACTTCAGTGAACTGTGTGTAAATTGGTTGAACAGCAATCAGTGGCAGAGAAAGAGACTTTGCGTTAATCCTCTTGCTGTGCTAAACCGACAATTTGAAAATGGAGTCCGGAAATTCAAACCGTAGGTCTAGGTGTGTGATAGGTACACTCATAGTAGGAGTGATAATGGTATTTATTATTATGTCTGTAAAGATTTCACATGAAGCAGAAGTTGAAGGGGTGGGAGTACAAGGGACATCCACACCTGTTACTTCTAGCACAAAAGAGGGTATCGTAGGTGCTGAAAAGGCTATGCTAGATTAGACTAGTCGTATGTTACAAGTCGATTTGTCTGAAGGTGATTACACACTAAATGCTTATGCAAAGCTGCTATATGAGTATGTGAGCACGATGGATGTGAGAGATTGCTATGTGTGTATGCAGTTGCCTGCGTCTGTGGAGGAAGGCATTCGTTATCACCATCTTCCTTTGACGTATGGTATTACCTGCAGTTTGTTGCTTAGTATGTTTTATGGTAAGGGTCATTATGAATACTATTTCTCCAACTATGACGTAGTGCTTTCAGAAGTTCCAGCCTACAAGCACCTGAATAAGTACAATTACTATAAGCAAGAAGATAGATTGGGAAAGTATTTCATACCTACCGTTACATTAGATACAGCCTATGCACATCATCATAATTTGACATGCATACTAACAGATACAGAGAAGAAGTTTATAGATTAAGTGGAAGATAGACATAGACAACTAACAGTAAAACTTAACAGTAGGAAAGGAAAATTTGAATGGACCAAGGAAGAGTTAGCACGCGAGGGGAGTTATGGTCCAATAGCTTTAGATTTTGAACAGCGAGGAAAGCTTTGTATCAGACAGGTACAGATGTACTATGATAAGGTCTTTGTGGGACAGAGTGTGTGTGATCACATTTTCACAATTGAAGCCACTGCGAAGAAGTTTTTGCAAGATGCGGTGCAAGTGGTGCCAAATGTGTATTTTGTGTGTGGGAAAAATGCCTATGTGAGATTGCCTCTGAATTGGTATGGTACGTGTTATGTGGCTGTTGTGTTCCCCAAGATCTATCACGTGGAGGATTTGGGACCCTTAGAAGGTGGATTACATCATAGAGAGAAGCGAGGTGCAAGTGCAGGTGAAATTGTTGGAGATGTATTTGAAGCAATGATACCAAGTTTGGGAGTAGTTCTGAATGATATTAAGATTAGAAGGTTGTCAACTATTGTGGATAAGTTGTCAGAGAATACAGCTCAGTCTTTGTTGCTTGTAGATGGAGAGATGGTGTCGATAAGAGCTATGGTGATGCAGAACCGCCTTGCCCTAGATGTCTTGTTAGCAAAAGAGGGCGGAGTCTGTAAAATGTTAAGGGTCCAACAGTGCAGACAACAGCAAAGATCTGAAGAAGTATTTAAGTAACATCACTGAGATTCACCTTGAGGTGCATGATTTGGCCACAGAGGGTGTTTGGAACAAGGTTGGGAAAGGTTTTGGAAAGGTTGGAAGTTGGTTTGCCAACCTTGGTAAAGGAATCCTTGGTTACATCTTGAGGCCCATCATCATAGTGGTGGTTTGTGTGATTATTTTGTTGGGATTAGTAAAAGCTCACAAGTGGCACATGGCAGGACAGGCTGAGAGATCTCTTAAGGAGAGTGAGATGAGGATGGAGAGACTGCAGGACAGTCACTATGAGAATCTCAAAAGCCTAGAAAAGTTTCGACAGGGAAGACTGGCTACGACTTCTGTTTAGGTTGGTTCTTTCTACAGGGAGTTGTGATTGGTTGTGATGGAGGTGTCCGTAGACCTGTTGTCAGAGGGGAGGACTGATGGACACGATGGTGCTCTTCCATTTGTAGGGGTGCATCATAATCATGAGTAGTCTGCACCTACATTTTCTTTTGTCGTGTTAACATTCGGAGCCTGCATACCCCCCCCCACCCCAGCGCCTTGAGACCCTCACGGGTGAGTAGCGCGCTTATAATTCCCTGATTGATTGATTATTAGAATGTACTTGGTAATAACATGTGAAAGTGAAATGATAGAATTATTACGTGCCATGTAAAGAAATTAAACTTGGCAGTTGTGTTTTGAATAATGTAACCCTTAGCATGTGTTTGCATTCGATTAACGAAGTTGCTCATTTATAATGCAATGCATTGATTTAAACGTGCACCCGAATGAAGTTGCACATAGACGTGGCAAATCGAGTTTAAAGTGTAGAAGTCATAGGCTGCTCACAATGATTTGCGCATTTGATGTGTTTATGTAACATGATGGTTTAGGAATGCTTAAGTGAAATGTTCATCTATATGCATTTTAGTAGGGCCTATGTGCTTCACTCTTATGTTGGCCGATTTCTGTAGGCCTGAAATGTGTTCTACCTGACTGCTCTCATAATGAGGAAAGCTGAATTTCATGTGCATGTTGGATTTGTTCTGTTCTCACATTTCTGTTGCAGGTGGAGAAAGTCGTCTTTGTTAGTTAGAATAACGCCTTTTGTTTGAGGAGTTAGGCTTGGGGAGGAGATAATACTTTTATGCAAAGAATGGTGATAATTGGGAGATGGTGTTCTTTCTCACTGAAGATGGCCTGGGAATTAAGGTCATCGAGCCAGGAGCTGGGAGTATCGAAACTAAATGGAAACTAAATGGAAAATCACCTATGAGAAGTGCCTAGCAGGATGAGGTGATCCAGATGCAAGCAGTGGGCATGTTTTGCGTTTTGAATTAGGGACAGTGCCCCAGGGGTTGAGTCAGGAGAAGAGGTGAGGAGATCGATGGAGAGGGAAGGAGCATCTTAGAACGAGCTCTGTAGCTTTGGCTACTTGACCCTTACACCGTGAGTGTACTTCTTAGGAAGTCTTCACATGCTGACACCTTTTCCTGATCTTGCCTGGGGAATGCTAAGTAGGGATGTCACGGTAGTAGTAGTGTAGGGACAGACTAATGCTTTTTACTTACCAATCCCAAATGAAGACTGATCTTGACGTGAGGCAATCATTGCCTGCGTTCTGATTCTGGAGTTCGTCATTCTTTTTATGATACAGCGTTTCAATCTTGCCCATAGGTTTGGATTTGTATTAGTTCCAACGTACTTCTACAACCTCATCTTGAGGTGTCTGTATGTCCAGTTTTTTTTGGCTTTGTAATAAACCCACTAACTTGGAATTTGGAGTCTGTGATTAATCAGGGTCATGTTCCTTTAAAGTTGTTTGTTTGCCTTAATGAGTTATTGCTCTCCTCTACACTTCTCAGCAGGTAATAAAGGTCCATTGACCAAGGGTTCCAGAGTAAATTGGTAGAGAGGAACCCGGCCATATCACCATCAGGGCCTGGAGCTTTATCTTTCTTGAGAGATAACAGTGCAAGATGAAGTTCAGATTGTGTAACATCTGCTTTCAGAGAGGAAAAGTCTGGGTTCTGAACAGAAGATAAATAACGCAAAATGTCCTGATCGGAGGGAATAGAATCTGGTGTTTGTAGGACATTACAAAATTTCTGAAATTGAGCTAGAATATCAGCGTCCTTATGATGAGCGAGGCCATTATCAACAATAATTGAATCAATGAATAATTGGTTTTGTTTCATTCTAAGGTAATTTGCCAAACGTTTTCCATATTTGTTTTGGCCTCATAATATTTAGCACTGGAATTTAGTCAATAAGATGCAGAATTATCGGAGGATTTTAATTTCATCAAGAATTTGTTTAGATTCAGTTTGAAAGAATCACCTTTTCTTAGAGATAAAATTGATTATAAAATCTATGGCTGAAACCTTAAACACATCTCATACAGTATGAAAAGAGATACCCCCATCTGATTAAAAATAAATTATTCCTGGGAAAAGGTGGTGAAAGAGGAAGTGAAAGTGTTATCTAATAGTAAGGAATTATTAAATCTCCATCTTGTAAGTGAGGCAGACTTGGGCAGAATATCCAGAAGCATGGAAACTGGTGCGTGGTCAGAGATTAGAATGGAGCCAATTTCAGCCGAATGTAAAGATTGAGTAAGATGATGTGAAATGAAAAAATAATCAATTTGAGATTGTGTACGATGTACTGGTGAGAAATATGTATACTCTAGAAGAGTTGGGTTCTACAACGCAACGTTGATGTAGAGCATGCGTGAATGTTTTTTGCAGTTTATTCGGGATATACGGGGACAATGAATGTCTATCAAGGAATGGGTCAGCGGGCAAATTACAATCCCCCACAAGAACCAAATTATCATCATGATAATGCATGAGCTTCTGGGAAATCAAAGACCAAAATTGACTGTCAGAAGCATTAGGGCCATAAACATTAAAAAGAACAAAAGGAATTTTATCAATGCACAATTTAAGCAACAACCATCTTCCATCATCATCTTTTTCCTGAGATATCAACTGAACATTTATAGATTTATGGCATAAAATGAGAATTCCATGCCTTTTCCTTATCCCAGGTGAGAAGAAAACCTCACCAACCCACCCCTTATGTAACTTCATAGATTAATTTTCAGAAAGGTGAGATTTCTGCAAAAAAGCTATTTGAGCATTAAGTTAGACAAATGCGTTAACACCCGCTGACTTCTTTACTAGAGAATTCAAATCTCTTTTATTCCATGAAATCAATGTCAGAACCATTGAAGTACAATAAAAAGAAAAGTATATTCAGACATGAAACCGAACCAGAGAAAAGGAAACCATATGCAAGAAAGAGAACCTCTGAGCACAAGAAAGAAAAGTTGAAATGAGAGAACTAAAACAAGAGGAGAAAAAGAAAAAGGAAGAAAGAAAGGACAGAGGAAAAGAAACAAAGAAAAAAAGCCAAGGAATGAATCTGGTATTAAATGTATGTAAAAAACCAGAAAAATGACAAAAAAGGAAACATACCTAACAATACTTTGATGAGGGAGCGAGACCACATGACAAGACA
The DNA here is from genome assembly GCA_963921515.1 of Calotriton arnoldi. NCBI lineage: Eukaryota > Metazoa > Chordata > Amphibia > Caudata > Salamandridae > Calotriton > Calotriton arnoldi. The sequence continues at coordinate 4,814,080 of CAWUFW010000178.1, forward strand.
GCACGTCCGTTCTGGAGGAGGGAGACATGACGCAGGAACGGCAGTAAGCATGTAGCAGGACACGAAATATCGACCACAACAAGGACACGAAACCTGCAATAAAATAAAAACAATTTAGAGAGTGACTTTATAATAAGAGTATTACATGAAGACCACATTAACACACCATCTAAATACAGGTAAAAGAAGAAATATTAAGAAGAAAGAGAAGAGGTAACATCCCAACAATATCTAAAACAGAGCATGTAAATATACTAATAACATATTAACACAATTAACTGGTTGACACAGTAATTTCCATAGTCTCTGCTTTACAGGTTTCAAGAAAGGTCCCCAAAAAAGATGGATCCTCGAATGATGTCATCTTATTTTTATACGTGACCTTAAACAGGCAGGGATGATAAAGACCAAAGTGAGCTCTAATAGAACGTAGTTCAGGTCTTATGCTCAAGAAATCTCTCCGACGGTCAGGTCAGCTGTAGTTTTAGCATAGTCTTAGGAGAAGAAAATATTATGCCCTGACCAAGAAATTTTTCATTTTTGGAATTTATTTTTTATTTTATGCAACTGAACAATCAGCACAAAGGAATTCTTACATGGTGCATTAACAAAGGTAGAGCTCAAACCGGTACAGATATGATCGTTATCCTGACCAAGAAATTTGAGTCAGTGGCGGCCGGCATGACTCGCGGGTGGTGAGGTGGGGCCGGGCGTGGGGGTGGGGGTTGAGGGGGGTGGTCCGGGCGCGAGGTAGCGCAATGAAAAACAAAAAAATTACACACCTTGCCCCCGGGTCCCGCCGCCACGCCTCTGCTCCTTGCTCCTGCTCTACTCATGGGACAGGAAGCCCGGAAGAACAGCCAGGCTCCCCTGACCAATCACAGTGCTACAATGCAGTGTTGTGATGGTTTTGAGCATCCTGGTTCGACGCTCAACCAGGGAATGGGGACCTGGGCTTGTTCTCCATGCAGGCTGTAATGCAGCCTACATGGAGAACGGAGAAAGTGCGCATGACTGGTTTGGGCGGCCCGAAAGGGCTTACCAAACAGGCATTGCGCACTTAGGAGTGGCCAAACCACTCCTCCCCTGCTCTGCTCCGTGAGCAGAGCAGACCCGCCCATCCGCAAAGGAAGGAAATAAAAAATGATAACTAAAAGTTATTATCATTTTATATTTCCTTTCCTTTACACTGCTCAAAGAAGTGGGGCGACGCTCCTCCGCCATAGCGGAGGAGCCTCCACTGGTTTGAGTTGTTTAGCAGCAGAGATGAGCAGCATTAATGCCGTGATTTTCCAAAAATACAGGATGACACCTCTAGTTTTTTTTAGAAGCTATAGAAACCGTAGAAAGCTGGCCTAGCCTATGTGCTTGCTGGATGTTGAGTAAAGGCCCCTCAGGCAAATTCAGAAGCTGAGGCAAAAAAGTTTTGAAAAAGGAAATCAGATTCGACTCCTCTGCCCCTTCAGGGAGACAATAAATTGTTAGACTATTCCGCCTGTTGTGGTTTTGGAGGTCTTTAACCTGTTAACCTGTTTCTGTAGGGAAGTGACCTGCGTTTAAAGGATACTCACTGTAGTGCAGGTTGTGTTAAAATTGGTTATTTGAGGCTCTGTATTAGAAACGCGTTCTTCTATAAGTGACCATCTGTCACTGAGAATCTGTATCCTGGTGTTAGTCTCTTCCATAAACAGGTGCAAAGCCCTAAATTCATCTAACTAAAAGTCCAGTGAGACCGTAGGAGGCATCTTTGTAGGAGATGGTGGATCTTTTTTGAGCCTCTTGGTCATCGCTTTACCAGTAGTAGGATGCACAGACACGTTAGAAGAAGAGGCACAAGCAGAAGCTTTCTGTGAGTAGTGTTCATCCATTGCAGTGTGAGATAGTAGCGCAGGCAGACGTTTGAAGGATTTACCTGAAGAGAGCCTGAGGTTTTTTTTTTAAAAGGACACAATTTGCCCTTAGAGCTTCTGGTTGAAGTGGAAAAAATACAATGGTGCAAATAGACAGCCACAAGTAAGCACTAGGTCACAAAAAATAACACCCAGAGATCACAAATTAGCAAGAAAGAAGACAGCCTGTATTTAGGAGCTTCAAATGCTGAATAGTGAACAAGCCAATATCAAAACCCCCACTTGTCTCTCCCAAATTTATATTGTTTGAAGGTCAGCATATGTTATTCTGAGGAGCCCATAAGCTATTTGGAGAGAAATAGGACAGCAAACAGTCTCCTCATATTGCTCTCGATAGTCAAAATGGCGGCCGCTTCCGATAGGAAAGAAACGCAGCACCTTTAGCTCACCAAATATGACCTCCCAAATGTTAAAAAGGGCATATGCAGCCATCACTACATATTACATATTATGTTTGGAAAAGGCGGCTGCAGGATCCCTCACTGTATGCACAGCGAGTTTGATGGTTTCTTTCAACTTCCCTGCACCCTACAGTGAGATTTCCATTTCCACATAGTTGTTTGTTGTTGTGTTTTTTTAACAAGGGATGTGCCATTAAACCCCAAAGTTTTGTACAGGTGGATGAGCTAACAAATTAACAGGGAGAGCCTGTGCAAGAGCTGAGCCCTGAAAATATTTAAAAGCAATCATTTGCATCTGTGAATGGTTGATCTTCACTGTATTTGGCAGCGTTTGTCTGTGCGTTCTGTCTATTCTGTTGGCAATAAAAGTTAAATGCTGCCAAATACGATGGAGATCACCCCATCCACAGATGCAAATGATTGCTTTTCAGGTTTAATTAGGCTCCTTTGTTTTCATTTCAAGTCTGCCCGGGTTCTACACTTAGACCTTAAAGGTCTCTCCTTTCAAATGCGCACTACAATGTGCCCCCTGCGCGGAGATTGATTGCCAGGGCGTGCACCTTAGAGGGAACAGTGATCAACAGATAGGAGCATGCCAATGGCCACGTGTATAGTAACCTGCATGAAACTACATAGCATGCAGTTATCCCGGTGTGCGGAATGAGAGCACACAGGTGCCAGCTTCCATGGTAGGGATCAGCTGAACTTCTGTCATGTACTACATCAGACTGGGTGTGGGGGTGAATGCAAGTGATGCACACCAGAGGACCATGTGTGTTGAAACAAAAGATGGTGTGTGGCCCTGGTGGGCCCTGGTAGTGCAGTGTATTGTAGGTGCTGGCTGAGCACGCTGACCTGCCACTGTGTCTGAATGGGGAGACACTGCATAGCGAGGAGTTGAGAAGGGATATGTGTACTGCAAGGTAGCCTGACCAATACACATGCACTGCTGTGTCTAACAGTGTCACACTAGTGTCATAGTTGGAAAGAGATGACAGAGAGGATCCCATTGGGGTTCTACATCCTACATGTGATGTGACCCTGGGTGAAGATGTAGCATGTGGCAGGAGGGAGTCTGAAGGCAAATTGTCTCACTATGCCACATATGTCAAAGTTGGAGGATGTGAAACAGGGATCTGTCAAGGTATAGGATGAACTTGTTTGCCACCACAAAGGCCAAGAGTCAAGGATGGTTGGGATACTGAGGTGGATGGGCCCAGTTGTGTGGCAAACCTGGGTAGGTACATGTCATCAATTCCAGCACTACTACCATGTGGAGTACAGCTTGACCATAGCCCTCAAAAACAGCCAGCCATGTCAGTCCATTGGATATGGTCACGCATATTGCTGGTTGCCCTCACACATTCCTGCAGTGTAGCAAAGTTGGAATCTGTGTAGAGATATGCAGGATATGTGTGAAAAACTGAACCCTTTGCCACATGAATGCACAATGTGCATGCAAGACAGCACACCAAGGAAGGGTGTCATGGTGTACTGTGTGAAAGGCAGACTGCAGGTTCATAACTAATTCATGACCAAACCCACATCACCTGCACCGGAGCAGAGGGCTGAGTACTAGTCACAGGGAATGCAAGCAACCTGGGCACTAGGTGCAATGTGCACAGTAGTGGTGTCAATATTTCAAAACACAATCAGTATAGGAATCATGAAAAAGAAAGCAAATCACTGAGGCAAATGTGGACCTTACCTCATATCACACATGCAGGAATGGCAGGCCCAGCAAGCTGTGTAAATCTGTTGCAATATGTGTAATGACAAGACAAGTCAACCTTGTAACACAGTTGTTGTGTGAACAATGCAGAGATACTGCCATCTGAAAGGCAACTACAGTGCAACCTGGCCTCAATACCTATGAGTAACAGATGTCCTAGGCATCAATGTTGACCTGAATGTAAATCAGTAGGAAGCCTGAATGAAAACCGTATTACACCTGTCAACATATAACTTAGATCACCATCAACATACATCTATTTAATTGCAGAGGATGTACCAATACCTGCTGACCAGCTGCCTGTCCTGGATGAGGATGCTGCTGAGGATGACAGCTTGCTAATCCTTGACCAAGACACTATCCGTCAAATCCTGGACTCCATTGAAACACCATCTCCGGGCATGGGAAGGGCCAACAGCATTGTGGGGTCTTCAGAAGATCCGCCTATCACCCACAAACACCACCTGCCAGCCCACCCTCAGCCCTGGACTCTGAGGAACCCAAGTTGAATTCCAATGTTGTGCAGCAGGAGTCCAGCGGGAGCTGGTAGATGAGGTGCGGGCAGGGACGAAGACCGTGGCGGGCACCCTAGAGGGAGTCCAAAGGTGCCTCAGTCCCAATAAGGATATCTTGGAAGCTATAAGAGGCATCTACCCTCCGCTCCATGGCTCGGATCAGTCCCTGGCTGACATCGCTGGCGTCATGAGGCAGAGGCATGAACAACTGCCCTGCCAAAGTGGCACCAGTGAGGTTGCCAACCAGCAAGGGAAAATCCACAACATCCTGGAGTCCATGGAGTGGAAGCAGGACTCCTACATAGCAACAATGGGTGCCCTACAACAGGAGTCTCCAACCTTTTCTGTAGTGAGAGCTAGTGCTGATAAGTGAAAATCATTGTGAGCTACTAAAGGCCAAGCAACTCGTGCATTTTAACGAGAGATGATGAACGAGTGCCCATAGTAGTCCCTTCTGCGCAAGCACAACAATGTATTTTATGCCTCATTGAGGGTTCGTCACTGCTGTTCCAAATGTCCAGCCATACATGAGTTGTACTTGCGCATGTATTCTGAATGCCAGTGCACCACTTCCAAATGGCAAAACGGTAGCGTTCAGATGTTGTTTAAACTTTTTGCATAAAACAAACTGACTGGCATTCCTTTGTGATATTCAAATGGCGGGCTTCAGAGACTTAGCTGCACTTTGTAAATAGTTCAGCAATTATGTATTATGTCACAAAAAAACTTGTGCTTCCCAGGTTTAAACGGGCTAACTGGGGTGGAAAAAGCTTTGTGTCAGGGTCAACTAAAATCTGGAATCTTCTCCCGCTTCACATCAAAGCCATGCCCAATTTGCTAGCCTTTAAGAAAGAACTAAAAAAAATCCTGGATGTTTAGGAATTCTTTTTTTTCTTTCTTAGCTTCTTCTGACCTCACTTAGTGGAGCTAGAGCCAAGACATCTCCGGGTATTTGTGCGCTCCAAAAATGTCCACAACATAAAATAACACAGCATTTTATTTGCTCTGCAGGCTTATTTAATATTGTAGTTGCAGCAATCTTGTTTCCTTTTCAATTAACTTTCAGTCATGTTGATTTTGCTGGCTTCATTCTGCGATGGCCACTACTCTTTACTTAAAGATGTTTTTCACAGGCTGAGTCTTTCTGAGTCTATGCCTGGCTATGTGAGTATCTTCATGCATGTCACGACCGTGGTCCCAGGACTCCGTAACCCTGCTGGTTCCAGTGTCCCTGCTTAGTCATTCATGCTATGTAATTTACGTCCCCTCATTGCGACCCAGTGAGAATGTGTGTTACTTCTCCCTGCTGTCCCTTTCCTCCCCATCATGTTCCGCACTCAGTGTCACGTTTCCATTCAGTTTGCTCTACCTGTGGCTTATTGTCAGGTGGTTGTTGGACAGAACCTCGATCCATGTAACTCACAGGCTATGGAAAAAGCAACAGAATTACAATTGATTTTAAGTAAAATACAATGCTACTTGTCCTGTGTTTCTTTACTACTGTGTTGCCATACTGTTATCGATCTGGGTGGGCACTTAGCTTTATTGTATGATTTTCTAATGCAAGACGTTATGGTTTTCCTACTAAGTGTGCCAAATCCTGCATAGGCTAAGGTTCTAATGTAGGATCAGATCAGTTTAGTTCATGGTCTTTGAAATACAGAAAGATTTAAGTCACACCAATAATTATTCTCATTGCACACCTCTTTCCCATAGCATTGTTTGGTTCAGAGTAAGACAGAGTTACACTGTCACATCCATTCCTGCATGTAACAGTTGCATCCTTGCCTAGAGGGTCATGTGTGGCTGCATTGTGGCTAGGTAGCCAATCCTGCACCAGCACAGGTTAGGATTCCCCATTTATATGTGTTAGGTGAGATGCCACACTGATTATGGTATGTGCTTCCAAACGTTTGTGTAGCATATGTAGACTAACTGGGTTGCACTGTGTGCACTGTGTGCCAATCCATCATATGGGCCTCTGTTGACAGTCATAGAACAATAAGGCCACTATACTGGCCTGTATGAGTGCAAAGCAGTGGAAAAAGTAATGACTTACAACACAGAAACTTAGTCATTGCACACTGTTTACATTTACACTCCCTTTGGATTGTGGCAGAATGTCTGACAGTCTGTAAGCAGTTGCACCACACATACTCCTGACATGCACACACCGTTATTATTATTATTATTATTTATGCTTATAAAGCACGCAGCTACCCCCAACGGAGGTGTCCCGGCGCTAGCGGATACAAATGAAGGTGAGGGGAAGCTAAAGATGTCGAATCACTGTGTGCTAAGGGAGGCTGAAGAGCCAAGTCTTCAAAGCCTTCCGAAAGATAAGTTCCGACTTAGCTTTCCTGATGTGGTCCGGCATGGAGTTCCACAAGGTTGCGGTTTTAACGGAAAAAGACAGTCCTCCTATTCTGGATTTAGAAAAACGGGGGATGACAAGGCGCTCAAGGTGGTTAGATCTAAGGTCCTTGACTGATGATATTTGCGGACTCTCTTCTTTAGGTATTGCGGGCCAATATCGTTGAGTGCTCTGTAGGCCAGGGTCAGTGCTTTAAACTCGGTTCTCCTCTTGACGGGCAGCCAGTGAAGGCTGCGCAGATGCGGGGAGATGTGATGCCTTAGCGGGACGTTTCTAATAAGCCTGGCTGCCGCGTTTTGCACCGTTTGCAGTTTCCTGAACAGGTATGCTGGCAGCCCCAGGTACAAACTGTTTGCATAGTCAAGCTGTGACGTAATCACCGCATGGACTATTGTTTTTCTGCAGTCCATTGGTAGGAAGTGAAGGAATCTCCGTAGGGCCTTCATCTTCCAAAAGCAGGACGAGGAGACATGGCCAATCTGTGTCTTGCATGACAAGGTAGTGTCCAGTTTGAAACCCAGGTTCCTGGCGGATGAGACAGGGAGGGGAGGGGGATTGAGTTCTGCGGGCCACCAAAGGTCGGGTAAAGGAAGGGAGGGCTGATTGAAGAAAAGTACCTCCGTTTTATCTGTGTTCAACTTTAGGCAGTTAGCAGTCATCCAGATGGAGATATCCATAAGACACTGCCTAAAGTTTGAAAATGCAGCCTCGGAGTGATCTTGGAAAGAAAACACAAGCTGCGTGTCATCCGCATATGAGACAACATCGACACCGTGTTGCTTTATCAATGAGGCGAGGGGAGCGAGATAGACATTAAAAAGGGTCGGGCTGAGGGCCGAACCCTGAGGTACTCCACAGATCAGAGGGCGAGAGTTGGAGGTGTACGGGTGCAACCGGATTCTCTGGGAGCGGCCTTCTAAGAAGGATCTGAACCGTTCCACATTGCTAACTTTGTTTGGTGTAAGTTTTCCACACACACATGCATTTGGCACAAGTTGCTGACATGCACACATGTTTTGGACCACATGATGGTGTACTGGGATGAGAATGACACCTAGCTACAGACCTTTGTGTTGGGCCAAATACAATTAGGTGAGATGTGAGGGTATTGATGTTTATAGTGACTGTTAAATGAAAGTGTTTAAGTATTCATTCATTTATTTACAATTTTTAACATTTTCAAAACAAAAATTGGATGTATGGCCATCAACCGGATTCAGGCTTCACTTCACTTTTGCATAATGGTGTTCCCACGCTGAGTCCCAGGAATTGTGCCTACATTCTCCCCTCTGTCGTCATCTTCATCCTCATCCTCACCTGCTGCTTCCTGTTTCTCATAGGACTAGTCCCATGGGACATTTGTCCGCACACAGATGTTGTGCAATATACAACAAACTAGGATAATTTAGCAAACCGTGGGGGGGAGTATAGCAATCGGGCCCCGGACATGTCCAAACAGCGGAAGCGAGACTTCAGCACACCGAAAGTCCACTCCACAATACCCCTGGTGTTGTCCAGTGCATTGTTGTAGGTACGCTCTGCTTCTGTCTGGGGATGTGCAAACGGGGTCATGACCCATGAATGCAGACCATATCCTTGGTCAGCTGAAAAGACAAAGGGAGAAAATTCACTCAATGATTATGGTGATTGATCAACCCACATTCAAGTACATGCCTGTTATGTGTACTGAATGACTCTTACACATTTCAACCGCTATTGTACACAATTGGTTACCTGAAGATTAGCACAACTAATTCCACATGTCTGTTCCTATTGTCTGTGTCAGATTGAAACATTGTGCATGGCCTGCTACTTTTGACAGTGACACAATGGGTCAAACACATTTGGGCTGTGGTTTAGTGTGATAGTTGTTTTGTAGGTCCATTGCCACAGTAAGTGAGAGTATGTTGATCACGAATTGGGGTTTGTTGTCATCCATAGGTAGGCTGTACAGTACGAACCTGTTTCACATGCAGAGATACATGTGTCCCTGTGGAACCACTGATGTCATTGCTATACTACCTAGTGATGACGGAGCCTTCGAATTGTTTTCCTTTCAGAAGTGTAATGTGATGAGTACATGTGGTGCATGCTACATTTGGACACACAGATAACAGCCATGGCACCCCTTCCTTGCTCAGGTTCTTCCCACTATTGATGGACACACGCAGTGGCTTAGCTTGTCTTGACACGTGTGACTTGCAGGTTTGCATTGCACATGTGCTCTGATGAATGGTGCAAGTATGAGATCCACCCCTCCTACATATGCACTGACTCGGTAGCACACACAGATCTGTCCATTAGGTCATTGATTATTTACTGTAATTAGATCAGACATGTACTTCAGATGTACTTACCAACCAGTAGGCTATTTCCATATGTGCCATTCTGGAAGCGCTCATTGATGATGGAGTGCCTGAAGATGAATGAGTTATGCACACTCCCAGGGTATTTGGCCAACATGTTGGTGAACATGCCCCAATGGTCCACGATGGTCTGGACATTCATCGAGTATGTGTGCTCGCTTCTCTTGCGCAGCCTTTGTGGTAGTGAGGATGGAGGGGTGGGTGGTTGGGCTGGTGGTGGTCTTCGTCTCCTTTCGACAACCAACTGCAAAAGCAGCACCTCCATGGCATAGTTGTACTTGCCACACTGTTCTGTCTGGCTTCTCTTTGTATGCCAAATCCAATGTGTCATTTATTTCTTACGCGTGGGTTATTGAGGCACAGGAATTTTTATGCTTTTGGGCCTCTACGCGACACTTGACGGAGATACATGACTTTTCAAATAACTCGTAAATATCAATGCATGTTTTACAATGGAAATGGAACGCCCACCTTCCATACATTAATACTTATCTGACGCAGCAGGTTCAGATGCAGGTACATTTCGACGCAGGACTCCAAAAAGTGACACATCAGCCTAGATGCGTCACCTTGTAAATGTGGAGTACTGGCACCACCACCAATGCGTCAAAAATGATGACGCCTTGACGGCGCAAGTTCCTTGTAAATAAGCCACTATGTTACCTAAAACGAGAAAAGACATAGTATAGCGAGCATTTCAGGGTTCTTCGCCTCATTAAACAAGCAGTGTATATACACTGGGCAATAAACACATTTAATAAAATAAATAGAAAGCACGTAAATCTGTTTTTAACTGCCCAAATAGAATATCTACCAGGATAACGGCTTTGCTTAGTATTAACTAGAATATCAATAAAAATGTACATACAGGTTGACACGAGTGCAATCCTAAGATATTTGGGACCAGTTCTCACATTCTCCAGCAGGTGTCACCACGCTACCGGTTCACGACTGATTCACTGCTCGATGACAGCATTATGTCACATCACAACACACATATGCAACAGTTCTGGCACAGCGCCATTCCGGTGGTTGTTAAGAACAGGAAACTGTTTAAAAAAAAAGTACAGGATTACAAGAGGCAGAACGAAAACAAAAAAATACACATATAAACCATTCATTAGATCCAGGTGCACGTCCCAGTCAGGAGCACGAGACCGATGTACGTGCGTTTCCGTGGTCACCAAAAAGTCTTAGTAATTATTTTATTTCACTCATCTGAAAGGGGGTATCGATTCAGAGGCAGGATGAAAATGTATTGGGAAGAGAAGACAACAGCATGCAATAACGTCTCTGAAACAGTGAACAAATCGACTGTGAAGTTACAAACGTGCCCCCAGAAGTTCATTACAGCAGCAAAGCATGGCACTTCCTAGTCGTTGATATGCCTCACTAATATGATGAACGATGCCTGGGTGTCAAAAAAGGATCATGTCAAAAAGATACCCGAAACATGACTGTTGATAAGCTAGAGCCATGAAGATTTGTCGCAAGCACAGCGCGCGAGGTAGTATTTCAACACGTTGCGCTGGTCACCCTGATTTTTAGCGCAGGGAGTTAGTTCTGTGATGTAAATTCAGAGTGTACGACACCCCACGCTGCACCAGAGGGCACTGCTTCTTTCTGCCGCTCGAGTAAATTATCTACTCGAGCGGCAGCTTTCTCAACGTGAACCGCAGCGACCTACCGCCCGCGTAGAGAATTCACACCGGAACTCAATTTTTTTGCTTGCACCCACCAACTTAAAGTTGGCGAACCGCGCGCAAGAAAAACTCCACCACGCAGCAGTTCACAGAGTTTTTCTGGAACTCTGCGCTCGAGGCGGAGCGCAGAGTGGGCTATACTCCGCAAACTCCGCCAACGCAGTAGAGTTTACCTCCCACCCCTAGTAAATATGCTTCTTGGGGAGGGTAGGTATTCTATTGTGGTAAATCTACGAGTTAGTGAATGAACTGTACAGCTTGGAAAATGGAAGCAATGCTTGCCTGGATGCAAAGGTCATTGGGCCAAAGAGGGACCACTTGCGCCAGCTCTGTGCCTTCTTGTCTCGCCAACACCTTAATACCCATTAAAATGTCATCAAATAGATGGTCCTAGTCCATAAATCAACGGTATATAGCCCACAGGCAAACTCAGCTAGATTTATCCATCACATGTTGATTGTTTATATCATACTAGAAGAACTGGCATTTTTATCGAAAAAGACTTGTGGCATGACGCAGGTCTGGCAGGTGAGGAAACTGAGGGGGGGAGAGATAAACTAAAGTGCACCTGATCCTATTCTATGGCCAAGTGCAAAACTTTGGATTAAATCCCAGGACTTTTTAGTCCTACCGGCAGCTACTGACCCCAACCACCCATACATGTCTTTAGCATAGGTACCATTGTTCAAGTGAGGGTAAGTGGTGCAGAACAGTTTCCAGCGCCTGTCTTGGCTCAACATCTTGTGATTCTGAGAAAATCACTTAATTTCGCGGTGCCTGAAAATAAATGTGTAATGGAATGTGGTGTTTGTGTAAAGCTCTCTAATTTGCAGTTTTATATAATGCTCGTTAAGTTTGCACTATATAAAACTGCAATAAATAAATACAAAAACCTTTGTGCCAGGCAACTGGGCCGTCACTGAGGCGTACTCCACACAGGCAGTTACCTACTCATACATGTCAAAATCACTTGTAGGTGTATTATTGATTCAGATCAAATTTAAACACATTATTCGATTTTCAGCCACAGCATAAAATAAGAAGATGCAATTCTTTAATACTACTTCTTTGTGTACGCACTATAGTCATTTTAATAGCAGGCAAGCCTGATGCTGATGATGAAGTAATGCTGATGATACTCAGCTTCTCCTCACTATGGATAACAAAACACTGGACACATTTATGATGTTTAAGAACTATCTGACGACCATGTTTCAGTGGATGCGGGCAAGCAACGTACAATGTAATGCCAGCAAAACTGAGATTCTGTTATTTGGCTAGCTTCCACCCACTTGGGATAGTGAGTGGTATCTGCTCCCTCTTTGGCCCGAAAAACGGTGATACATGCCCTCATCACCTCCCGCCTGGAGTATACTAATGTACTGTATCTGGGCCTCCCAGCCTATCTGTTGAGGAGGTTACAGATGGTTCAAAACACTGCTGCGAGGATGCCACTACTAAAAATACCTAGGCAGACTGCTATTCATCCTTAATTAAAGGACCTACATTGGCTCCCTATCAAAGAGAGAATCCAGTTCAAAATCCTCACCTTAGCCCGTAGAGCTTTTTATCAGATGGGCCCTAGTTATCTCTCTGCAAGGATCATCCATTACCACCCAGCTAGAATCCTCCGCTCTTCTGGTGCGGGGTTGGCCCAGGTACTGAGAATTAATAGTTAACAAGCATTTTCAATGCAATAGGTCTCACATTTATGAGAGTTTGAGCTATTGGCATTGTAAATGACAATGCCTTTTATTTATGTGTTGTTTTTGAAACAGATAAATAAAAGGCATTGTCATTTACAATGCCAATAGCTTAAACTCACCTATTGCATTGCAAATGCGTGCTATAAAAATAAAAAATAAACGTTAGGAGAGAGTGTGTCCTGCCTGCAACAGCAGGCAGGACAAAGCTATTTGAGAAAATAGTGCTCAGAGGCTGTAATTAAAGCCTACCGAGCAACAACACCCATAACAGGGGGTGTCGCCATGGGAGGTTACAAAATGAGACAAGGCGGTACTAAGGAGGGACTTCTAAGCCTTTTGACCAATCAACAGCCACAGTTTACAGTGGACAATGACACAAGCCAATGAAAAATGTGGGCGGAGAGTGGGCGGAGCTTCAAGTCCCTACCTCAATATAGCATGCCTCACAGAGCAGCGCATGCGCTGCCCAGGCTCGACCTAAAAATGGGGTGGTACGTCCTTCTTCTACCTTGCTTGCTTGGAATGCCCTCCCTTTGGACTTGCACACGTTGAGGAAAGAAAACCGCTTCAGACGTGCTCTTAAAACTTGGCTGTTTAAAACAGTTGTTTCAGTGACTATTTATTGTTTGAGAATGTGTATAAATAAGGTCCCAAGCACCGGGACACTCTTGAGGAGCCGTGTGCTTTATAAATCTTTGATTGATTGAAGGCAGGAAAATTTAACTTCGGTCTGCACTGATTGGCAGGTGACCCTTCTATATGGGCTTCAGAGAGGCACTTCAGTCTCTGTTCTGCACCAGAGTTTATTTACATCTAATTGCCTTATTTGAGCTCTGAGTGAATGTGCTTTGAAGCTAGGTTCTCAGTAGAAGGCGCCGCCCATATCTCCCCAGTCATTTGCCTACCCTCCCATTCTTGTAAACGGATAGGCTGTGACCCCAGCTGGGAACTGGTTGGCTGTCTGCCAGGGCATGTGGGAATGTATTCTTCTGGGACCAGGCTTCTACAGAAGAAAATAAAAGGCAGTCTGGGTAATATATCAGTGGAGAGGAAGGACTCCAGTCGCGTAAAGCCACTGACAGACACAGTAAACAGCATTCCAAACATTGCAGCCTAAAGATAATGTAGATAAACATGGCTGAGAATATTGTTCTCAGTCCCCCACACTTAACCCCTGCAATGACCCTCTTTAGTGCACTCTAACATGTTCCATCCTCAAGTCTGTCCTCTTGTCTGCTTTAGGGACGATGTATGAATATTCACCAGGGAAATCTACTTGAAGTAATTGTTCTTTAGAAGCATTCCACTTGCACTATCGTAAAGTTATGTTGGTTGCTTATCTTTATATATCACCCTGAGGTAATTTCAAAGAGCTAAGGGTAGGACAGGAGAGATTAAAGATGGAAGCCATGAGAGGGGACAGAAACGAGCTTGTAGGATGGAGTGAAGAAGAAATCTCGTAGATTGCATGATCTTCACTCAAAATGTGTACATACCACCCGACGGAGTGCATTTTCAGAGCTCTCAAGCACAAAAAAAGGGAAACAGCGTTTACATCGCATGCGCTACAACGCATGCAATTACATCGCGGTCGTTACAACGACCGCGTTGTTACAACGCAAGCCATTACATTGCAAGTCATTTAGGGGGCGCGCTAAACTAAGGAATAGTATAATTTACTATTCCAACACCTTCCCTACTGTTGCACACGCTGGAGTTGGAATAGTAAATTATACTAATCCTAAATCCAGCGCGCCCCCTACAGCAAGTCGTAGAAACGACTTGCGCTGTAATGATTTGCATTGTAACAACGCGGTCATTGTAACGACCGCGTTGTAATCGCATGCGTTGTAGCACATGTGATGTAACATCGCATATTCACAAAAAAATCACACATTAAATATCAGAGGTAGTTTGGAGAAGGTCTTGTCCAGCACGCGCAGTGACACCGGGGCCCACTGAACCTTGATTATTGTTGTATTTCACAGTTCGGCAGGAGGAGGGGGGATTTCCTTTCTTACACTAGGGCCCATGACACAATGGCTACATCACTGGTGTTGACATTAACGAAAACACCGTTTTGAAAATATTGCACAATATTTTTATCTTCTTCTCTGACGAGACTCTTGTCGGATTACGGCTTCCCTCTCAGGACTGAACACAAGCAACTGAAACATTAATCCCTGGGCATGATCATAATCATAATCACTCTAGCAAATTTAGAATGAAAAGAGACAAGACACCAAAGGATAAAGAAAGGAAAAACATACAAACGTTTAAACAACGGAGAAGAGAAGAGAAGAGGAGCGTACCATTTGCCGAGCCAGATACTGGAATATTTCAGTGAATTTTACTCAATAGAGGTTAAGGTACGCACACCTGATGGGTCTGCACCACGTCACTGACATTTAACAAATTGCACGTTTTTATTTTGACATTTTATATAATGCTAATCTGGCCAGATGGCATTAAAACATTAGAACACTTTATATCACCACAATATGTTACGCTTTTATTTTAGGCACAGGGAAACAAAATAATTTATCCAGAATCATATGATGTTGAGCTGAAGACAGGATTCGAACCAGGGTCCCGAGTACAGACACATCGAAAATACGGGGCTTATTTATAAGCCCCTTGTTGTGAATCTTCATTGGCATAGGAGCCTGCTCCATATTTACCAGGCAGCACTAAGTCACTTTTATTGGCTTAATGCTGCATTGTTAATATTGTTCCCTTTAACACAGTTTTCTGCGTTCAATCGGTGTTGCGATGGGCGTTCCCAGCAACATCCATGGCTTTTTGACCCTGCCCTGGATTTATGAGAGACCGAAACTCTGAGGCAGCGCCAAAAACTTACGCCTCCCCAGGGGATGCGTAAGAGAGGCACAACGAGCAGAAATATCTTTATTTCTATTCGTTTTTCCCTTTTCTTTATGTGTTGCATTCTGGAGCACACATAGAAAGAGGAAAAAGCCTCTTGTGATAGTTTTGTGCAGGAAGGTTTCCCTTCCTGCACAAAAATAAAAATCCCTGCAACGTAGGCACCCTTGCATATGGTGCAAAGGTGCCTGCCTTGGCGCACGGCAGCCCATTATGCGCTAGCATAGGGGAAAAGGACAGGAAAGTGCCATATCTGATAGATTCGGGACATTCCTGCCCTTTTCTTTTGCCATAGGGCAGCGCATCAGGAAGGCCAACGTGTATTTTGTTCCCTATAGTTACTTGCACACTCAGCAGCAAAGCAGCAGAACATCCAAACACTGACACCCAATAGGGAGATGGGGGTATACACTAAGAGATGACGACTGAGAACATCAAGTTACAAGCATTGGCAAAGCCAACAGATCTGCCATTGGCAAACCTGCTAAATTTTATTTATTTTTTTGCAAACAAATACAAAAGGCATTTGAATTATAAATGTAAAAAAAATATATATATATATATATATATATCGTCATCTCAAGGTGGCTGCACATTTGCAAAAAAAAAAGAAAAAAGTGACCCATTACAAAAAATAATTCAAAAAATGTCATGCAGATTTATTAAACAGGGTCACAATTATTATCAAATTACATTTTCTCACTCCCTCATGAAGTTTGCTCCACTGACAGATCTACCAAAATATATGCCGTTTTTTTCAAGTAGCACCACAATTTTTAGGAAATGAGCACCGTTTTTAGCTTGTTCGTACTGTGTTCCCCAAATCTGCATGGAACTCAGTATACCGAGAGAAGCTAAACATGCTAATCGTCTGCCAGATTTTGTGCTGAGCTTTCAAACGCCATCAATTTTCTTTAATACAATTTTTAGACCGTTCGCTTTAACTTTGCCCCATTTGACCTACAGGAAAACCGCTATTCTTGCACTGGGCTTAATTTGCTAACAGCCATATTTCATGCATATTCATTAAGCAGCGTCAACGCTATTAGTGAATGGAGTTTTTGTTGCCCCACTTCATTAATCTTTGCTGCTCTTGATGGATCCTGACAAACCAACATAAAACTATATATAAGCCTTTAACATCCACCACATTGTGTGCTGGAACATCAAACTGCACCATATATATTACATTTTTGACCCCTACCTGTTTAACTTTGCTCTCCTTCCCTATTCCATCTGCACAACACCATGAAATACCTGCATTTGGATAACTTGTTAACAGTGGCGTAGCAAGGGGGAGGGCGGGGGGCCGGCGGCCTTCTCCCACTCGGCAAACGGAAAAATCACAGCCAGCATCCCCCCCCCCCCCCCCCCACTCTTCAGCGCGGCGGGCGGCAAAGTGCCTAGCTACGCCACTGCTTTTTAACTGCCTGCAGATTTCATGCAGACTCCTAAAACAATGTCAAAATTCTTAGTAAATGAAAATGTCATTGCTCTCCTCTTTAACATTGCCATCCCTTGACGGACTGGCACAAAACTTGACATATCATTAGAAATCGTGTCACAGAGTGCCAAAGTAATTACCAAATTAATACTTTTTGACCACCCTTTTAACTGGATTCACCAGAGTTGCACAAATTTGAAAATGGAAAGAGAAAGCTAAACATGTTAAGCATCTGCCACATTTTATGCACATCAACTTTTAAGCTATATACAAAAACTAACCTTTCAAAGTCCACTCGGCACCTTTTTCAAATGCTAACACATCGATAAGTACTTCAGGATTCATGCTCAACCATGGAAAGCATGCTTTCGAAGTGAAGTAGTGCTTTCACACCAATGTAATACAAGTATTTTCAACAGGTTTTGATGGAGCAAAATTTCATGGGGAGATATAATCAAAAGTGCTTCTTTTTTTACTCCCATGCTTAACTTTTTTCCACTATATGGACCAGCATGCAAATGTACTTGCCAAACTGCAGATGCATACACTAAATGAGTGCCAGTTTTCATGCAGATCTGTCCAACTTTTCCAAAGAGATAAGTACTTTAACCAAAACAACAAAATGCCTTTTCAATGAACATGCAGTCTGGACTATAACTACATAGTTGTGCTGTGCAATACATAAGCACATTATATTCACTAAGAAAAAAAGTTACAGTGACGTTCTAATAAGGTATTGTAATAATATTAACCTGTGTTAAAAAATCCCTGAAATTCACAGAAAAATACAAAGGTTAAATTGGTGTTATAGTTAGTTATTAAAATGAGATACAAATTAATTTTTAAACAGAAAGCCACTGAAATTCACCAGTTATAGTTTAGTGAACCAACCAACTAACGTGAATTTCTTCGGCTTATGACAGCACATATTTCACATATTACATCCCTCATGACATGTTAAATGCCACCATTGATGACATCACTGATGACATCTCAAATGACATCCCTAATGACACCACTAATGACATCATACACATCATCCACTTATTCTGATAGAATGCTATGGGCTTTGTGGACTTGAAGTTACATCTGTGCCCCATTTTCTATCACCAACCAAGTGATACTGTACATAACCTCTGGCTACATGCAGTTCACATAGCATATCTGCTAACTCATGTTTAGCGGATGTTACCCTCTTTTTACTGGTATTCACCCACCTAACAAACAAAGGGCCTCCACAGACTTTAATCGGGTCACCCGCTTTTTAAATCTTGAACACCCTTTAAAACACTGTCTGTTGTCTGTTTACCTCTATTCTCACCCTCACCATATTCATCATTGTTCGAGTGACGTAGTTTTAAAGAAACAGTTAAAAACCTGGTTCTAAGTGCAGGCTTGTTCCTTGGGTCTTTGTTGGAAATTTGCCCTGCCTGCAGGGTCACCCTGCCCTCTCCTGACTTCAGAAGAGCCCTACCCTGTCACTGTCAGATGCAGGTCACACCTGGGCCTACTTGCCCTGTGTTTCACTAGACATGCTTGAGCCAAACCTAGAGTGAAAAAAGAACTGACCAGAACCAGTTTTGGGTTTAGAGGGTGTCCCCAACACTCCTTGACTCGTGAAGACTCAGAAGAAAGACTGCCCTGCTGTCTGGAGTCCGGAGGAGTACACGACCTGCTTGCCTCAAACCCAGTCCCCAGAGGTGACTTCAAGGGTCAGGTGGCTGACCCTCTGTTTGAACCACAGGGATACAACAAGTACGTTCCAGAGGCCCTGTCTGCTTCCCTGATGAGCAGACACAACTGTACCTGACCTGGTTCCTCAGGGAGTGAGTCCTGACCCCAATGCTGTCCTCACGGTCAAGGACGATTAGCTGGGGTCAGAGTGCACTTCTCCCTGCCTAACTGAAAGTTTCAATAGATCCTTCACAGAGCCTTGCAGAGCCTTACAGCTTCTAATCAAAGGCTTCGCCAGATTTTACGTTCAGCAACGCAGAACCCCACAGAGCCACGCTGTGCAGATCCCAATTGAAAGCTTCACCAGTTCCAATACAGAGGGACGCCAAGCCCCACAAAACTGCGCGTCCTACCCAAAGGCTTCCTTAGATTCAAAGCCAAGTGACACAGAGCCCTGCAAAGCCACAGCGCACAAGATTCCAATGGAAAGCTTCATCGGATCCCATGACGAGCGATGCAGAGCCCCGCAAAGATACGCCGTGCAACTACCAACTGAAAGTTTCACCAAATCCAATGCAGAGCTCCGCAACACCACGCAGACCTCGCATTGAATTCAGAAGGTAAAACTTCCAGCAGGACAAACTTGGTCATTTATCTGCCCTGGGTTTTATAGCTGAGTGACACAGAGCCCTGCAAAGAAACGCCCCACAAGATCCCCAGTTAAAGTTTCATCGGATCTGATGACAAGCGATGCAGAGACCTGCAAAGTCACGCCATGCAACTACCAACTGAAAGTTTCACTGAAACCAGTGCAGAGCCACGCAAAGCAACGCAGATCTTGCACCGAAGTCAGACGGTAAAACTTTCAGCAGGATGAATGTGGTCTTGTTTCTCGCCTGTGCTCTATAGCTGCCGGCCTGAACTTGTGACTTTGCCCCAGTCCAGCGTGACCAGATACCCGCAGTTGGCATTACGCTCCTCTTGGTGCTATTTTTACCTTAAATTTTAAGCACTCATAACTCCAGTTCTGCTGTTTGGATTTTTTTGTCGTTCTGGTGTCATTTTATTTAGTAAAATATTCTCTGTTGTTCTAAATTGGTTTAGGATTTTCTTTGTATTGTGTTTTTACTTTATTGCTGTTTTGGTACTTCAAAAATCCTTTACAAAATGTCTCTAAGTTAAGCTTTTTCAATTGGGTATTTTTTTCCTTTTTCCCAATTAAATTCCTGCCTCAACTTTACACCTGTGATTTTTTTCAAGAGTGCAAGAAGATCTCAGTACCATTGAAGGCTTCACTGTGGCAGAGCCGAAGCAGTTGTGCAAGGAGAGGAGGCTGAACCTAGAAAAAGGGTCCAAGAAACTGGATTACCAGATAGCCCTCAGAGCCTGGGAAGTGGTTCGCATGTTACAGTCTACATTGCTGGAACAAGTGGATGATGATGATCATGTAGAAGGGGAGGATGAAATAGAGGAGGAAGGAGAGAACATTTTGACCATGGCCCCAGAGTAGGGTGGAGGATCCACAGAAGTGAGGTCTTCTGCCAGATCCAGAGCTGGGAGCAGTGCTGACCCCTGAAGAGTAGGACAGGAAGGCTGAGAGAGAGTTAAAACTGCAGCTCAAAAAACTGAAACTGGCAGTGGAAGAGAAAAAAGGAGAGATGGCCATGGAGAAGAAATAGCTGGCCATGGAGGAGGCAGCCGCTGCCAGGGCCCTGGAGGAGAAAAGGTTAGCCTTGGAGGAGAAAAAGGCCTTGTTGCAGTGGCGGCTCCTCCGCTATGGCGGAGGAGCGTTGTCCCATCGTTTTCAAGCAGTGCGAGAAGCAAAAAACATAAAATGATAATAACTTTTCGTTATTATCATTTTATGTTTGTACTGCTTTGTGGGCGGGCGGGTGTGATCGGGGCTGCACTGCGAGCAGAGCAGTGGAGGAGTGGTTTGCCCACTCCTAAGTGCGCAATAACTGTTTGGTCAGCCCTCTCGGGCCACCCAAACCAGTCATGCACACTTTCCCACTTTTCCATGCAGGCTGCATTACAGCCTGCATGGAGAACATGCCCACCCCTCCAGCCCCTGGCTGAGCGCCGTGTCACGGCGCTCAGACCAATCACAACGCTGCGTTGCAGCGTTGTGATTGGCTTAGGGGAGGGAGCATGGCTGCCTGCTTCCTAAAGTCGGAGGCAGGAGAGCAGGAGCAGAGACGCAGGACCAGGCAACGGCAATGTAAGTGATTTTTTTTATTTTTCTCACTCCCTCCCGCAATCGCGACCCCCCACGTGACCCCCTGCGCCCGACTCACCCACCTGCGAGCCATGCGAGCCGCCACTGCCTTGTTGGCTCATGAAGTGAGTCAGAAAGAACTGGCCTTAAAGGCAAGACAAGCTACAGAGTCCAGTGACAATAGTAGCAGTGACAATGGAGTGCCTAAGGAAGGTAAATGGGTCCTCATACCCAAAGACCTGGTGCCAAGCTTTGTGGCGGGGAAGATATTGATAAATGTTTTGAGGCCAATGAGGTGGCCTTAGAGATGCACTGAGTCCCTGAGGAGGATTGGATGGTCAGTCTGTGGGAACCAATGCCCAATTTATGGAGGGATACCCTACTGGCCCTTGAAAGGGAGACCAGGTGAAGTATGCCTTAATGAAAAGAAGTCCTGGAGTCTTACCCCAGATAAGTACAGGTTAAAGTTTAGACAGTCAGAAGCTTACTTACCAGTCTTGGGTGGGTTTCGTGGAGTATTCCAGTAAGGCACTGGATGGTTGGTGGAAAGGCAGTAAAGTAAGTAATTATGATGAGCTGTACAATCTTTTCATTAAAGAGCACATGTTCAGTAATTGCTTTCCAGAGCTGGGCCAACACCTAGTTGATTCCAAGCTCACTGTACCCAGAGAGCTTGCAAAGGAAGCAGACCTTGGGCTCAGCACCAGGGCGCACAGGAAGGTACCTGGCAGTGACCCCAAGAAGGGTGGTTAAGGCCCCCCTCAGCAGGTTAAAGGGGAGATCCAGGGTAAAACAGACAAGTTCCAAAAAGGGTCCCTAAATAGTGTTGGGGGAAAGAATTCCCATGCCCCTTCTGAGACTAAAGGGGATGTTCTGAAGGGCAGAGACCCAGGGTACCCTCTTTCAAATACAAATGCTTTGACTGTTTCCAGTTAGGGCACAGGCAAGGGGATGCTGTTTGTACCAAGAAAGCGTCCACTGATGGGAACTCCACATGAGGGTCCAATGTGGACTTGCGGGGAGGTTATCCCCAGGATAAGAGGGTAGAGCATGCCCTAGTGTCCCTAGTTGGGGAGTGGACCCAGGAGGTAAGCTGGTGATCCATGAGGGTGGGAGTCGTCACTTCCACCAGGCCCATGTGAATGGGGTCCTTATCACTGCTCCGAGTGATACCTTTGCCAGTCAGACCATGGTGGTACAAAGGCTGGTTTCACCAGAACAGTACCTTCCAGGAAAGGTATGGTATGCTGTGTGACCCAGGCACATGGGCCGGACTTTGTCTGCCTTATGGCCCAGGTGTCCCTAGAATGGAGAGGGGAGGTGGCCCAGAGGAGGGTCACTGTCTGGCCCCAGAAACACATTGACTGCATTCTGAGAAATGAATCACCAACCATGAAAAAAGAACTGGTCGGAGCGGCTGCTCAGGTTGACCCAAAAGCTCAGGGTTCTGGGGGTACTGCTCCCAAACGGGGAGTACACAGTCCCAGATGTAGCACAATGGTTAGGAGGTGGAGGAAATCCACGGTGGGTGGACCAGTGGGTCAGGGGTTACCTGCTCTGGGAGAAAACAACCCCAAGACAGACCCTGGTGAGGCCACTTCTGACCTGGAGTTAATACCTGTGCTGTCACTGAGACAGTAAAAAGGGGACCTGCACCTGGCAGACTCTTGCAAGACACAGGATGTCACTCTTGAGGGGGATGGTGGTTCCTCCCTGGAAGTCTTGGCTTACCAGGCACCTGTTTGGCTTCAATGTACAGGCCTTAGGCTGAGAGGCCAGTCTCAGGATACCACCACTGAGGTGGCTGGAGGAAGAGTGTAAGTAGGGTGCCTATGACCCAGCGCTGTTCCCAACTACTCTGAGAAACCAAAGAGGCCAGAGAAACCTCAGGAGCAAGTGGGGCTCCTTGCCAGTCCAAAGGCGGTCCTTGACAGTTGTTCCCCTAACCCCCGCACTGGGCCCACTCCCAAACTGCCATGCATGTCATACTTTACATACTTTCCAATAAAGTTTGGTAAACATGTGTTGTGTCTTGTGGTAGATGTTGGCCGCAGTTTATATTGCATAACATGCATGAAATACTTTTGCATTACAGTACCGTAGTCATAACCCGCAGGCCATAAATCAAACATCACGGGGTCCCATAAATCATTTTGACAAGCTCATAAATCATGTGACATGTCATAACTCACAACGGCTGACAGGTCCTAAATCATTTCTGACATATCACATCATGTTCTGTAATCTGCTTGCCATACTTGTGACACCTCTATGTTTGTTCAGGCCATCATACATGTCTTTTTATGGGGTCATAAAGTTCTCTGTTGGTTTTCATGCCGATTGTGTGGGGGAGGGGTAGCCTCTCCTGGAGTTAGGCCCCAACTTGCTACCTTGTTTGTCGGTTTTGTGAACTGCCATCCGGCGAGTCTGGGCCGTCTCCGCTTGCTCCCCTCTTCTGGCATACTCACTCTGCCATAAGCCATCCCCAGGTGAGTGGTCTTCCTCTTGCACACCGCCCTGCTGGTGTGCCTTCTTAACCAACAAATGTACCCCTACTTAGCTGCCATGCCACAAGGGAGGCTTTCGTCTCCCGGGCGGCTCCCCCAACCTCCTTGTAGCTTCCCCTTTCTTCTTCTTCTTATTCTTGTTTTTTCTTTTTTAGGTGCAGCCTATCAGTGTCATGGCTGCCCATAAGTTGTCCCAGAAAACTTTCATCCCTTCCTCTGACAGATGCACCCTGTCCTGGGTGTAAAGCTCTGGGCACTCTGGGTTGATCAGGCGGTGCCTGATGCTCTCCAGGCCATTGGTTTTGCAAAATTTGCTGACTGCAATGTTTAGTTTCCTCCTAGAGTTATCCACCGCGCTATTTGACATCGCGCCTCACCATGCCAGCCTGCTAATTATTTCGGGACATTGGATGGTGGTGCTGCCAAACAGCTTGGCTGCCTCTGACAAGCCTGTTTGGATGGCGTGGAGGAGGTCCCTCCTCCCCAGCTGTGCGAGTTAGATCACCAAGACATCTGGGAGCCATGCGGCGGCTGCCTGTAATTCCCTTAGAAGGCTGAAAGCTGGTTCCATTTCATCGCTGAGCGGCCCCACCAACTGACACATGTGGCTACTGACCTGCCTTTCTGCCTGTGACTGCCATGCACCCACCACGTCTGCATCCAGTTGATGCATGAATGGTCAACCACCCAGACCAGCCTGGGGTCGGTCGCTGCTAAGGCAACAATCACAGTGTCAGTTTGTCCAGCTCTTATACATTTTTTTTTTTTTACATCAGCTGGGGCCTGACGTATGTTTTTAAAAGCATTGAACCGCCATATGCCCACCACCTTGATTCCGGCCTCTGACATCCCATGTTGTGCTGCCAACATAGCAGCCCCAATTCTAAAGGAGTGTGATCTAAACGATGCGGGTGGGAGCCCTGCTTTGCCCAGGACTTGGCACATGACTGCTGTGAGCTGAAATTTGCTCATCAGGTCCCCATTTTTATGTTTGAATAGTGGCCCCTCTCCTGTGATTCGTATTGCAATGTAAGCGAAAAGGCAGCAAATCACGCAGTATCCGGGGTCCTCTATGTATTCCAATTGTACCCAGGCCCCTTTGCCCGTCTGGTCTGCCTTTGACCCTCACAGCAGTAGATCTACTCTCGCTATTCCAAGCTTGACGTCAGCTATTCACAGGTATCTCTTGGCCGCGCCTTTTCTTGCTGGGGCCCCGAGCTCGCTGACCCTGAATGCCCCAAAGAATGCCGTTGCAAAGGCTGCCTTGGACAGCGTTACCTCAAATGTGTCCCTCGCCACCTCTACCAGCATATCCATTAGCTGGGTCAGCTTCTTCTATGGGTCACCGTGTGTTTGGTTTTTTCTCCTCTAGGCGCTTCCACCCTTTCATGGATGCTCTGATGTGGTGGGAGGCTGTGCGGTCTTGCCCCGTGTATATCTTTGAAAAGTGTGCCACTGCTGTCAAGTGGGCCTGAGCCATGATTTGGAAGTTTTCTCTGTTCTCTGTGTAAGCCCACTGGATGAAGTGTTCCACTGCCCTGATTGTGTCTCCTGGCTCCCCCAGTGTTGTAAGCCAACTGACCTGCATTACTGTGTCGGCGTATTTCCTGTAACAGTTTTCCACGCCGGGGGTGAGTGCATGTTGAACTAGCGCTGATAAGTCTGTTCTGCCAGCCCCCATAGATCCTCTGGGAAAGGGGTCATCCTTAGCTCTGCCTCTGGTGCCAATCTTCTGGATTTGCCCATCTGTGCTTGTGAGAGCGCATCCGCTGCAGAGCTCTCCACCCCTGGGACATGCCGTGCCTTCAGCTCTAGGTTTCCCTCCAGCTGTAATTTAACCATGCAACACATTAATCTCAATATGTCGGGACACCGTGCCATGCCTTTATTATTATTATTAATTATTATTATTAAGGGTTTTATAAAGCGCTCGTACGCTGATTGGCTTCATGGCGCTATCTAGGGACCGAGCTCGGAGGAAAGGTTAGTGAGCCTGAGTGAACAGCCAAGTTTTAAGAGATTTTCTGAAACTCAGTAAATTGGGGCTAGACCTGATTTCCAAGGGGATGGAATTCCACAGTTTAGGGGCTAAGATGGCGAACCTGCAGCCCCCTTGGCGCTTGAGTTTAAAGGGGGGACAACCAGAAGTTGAAGATGGGCTGACCGCAGGTTGCGTGAAGGAGTGTAGCGGGAGATGAGGCTGTCAATGAATTTAGGGGCCTGACCATGCAGCGATTTGAACAGCAGGCATCCGACTTTGAAAGCGTAGCGCTGAGGAATAGGAAGCCAGTGCAGCTTCTTCAACAGGGGGGAAGCGCGTTGCCACCTAGGTTGTTCACAAATCAGTCTGGCCGCCTGATTTTGGATCAATTGCAGTTTTTTAGAGAGGTAGAGTGGAATACTATGGTAAATAGCATTGGCAAAGTCAAGGCGGGATAGTACCAAAGATATCACCACCTGAGTTAAGGCTACTTGTGTGAGTAATCTTCTTATTTTCCTGATTTTTCGCAGCTGATAGAAGCATGCGGATATCACGGAGTTTACCTGAGTTTTTAAGGACAGGTCGTTATCGATAATAACACCCAGACTTTTAACTGATAGAGCAGGGGTCGGGGGGGGACCTAGTTCTTTTGGCCAGTAATGAGGGCCCCACTGGTTAAGGCCACCACCAGTCAGGATTAGTTCAGTCTTGCCAGGATTTAATTTTAAATGATTGCAGTCCATCCATTGGCTGATGAATTGCATGGCAGATTGAAAGTCATCGATCGACTGCGGGGAGTTGTCTGCAGTGAACATGAGTTGAAGGTCGTCTGCATAATTGAAGGCGACCACATTCATTTTTTTCAGAGACTTTATAAGAGGGAGCAAATAGAGATTAAAAAGGAGCGGGGAAAGCGAGGATCCCTGTGGGACCCCGTAAGTGGTTTCTAGTTTAGGCGCTGTGAGTTGGCCAATGCGGACTGCCTGTGAGCAGTCTTTCAGGAAGGAAACTAGCCAGGAGAGTGCTGTGCCCCGGAGACCTGCCTCTTCGACACGGTCGACCAATATGTCATGATCGACCGTGTCAAAAGCGGCCGAGAGGTCCAGCAGCACCAGGGCTTGGGGGATGGCTCTGTCAGCTTTTTCCCGTAGCGAGTCAAGAGCTGCTAGAATTACTGTTTCGGTAGAGTGAGCTGGTCGGAAGCCAGCTTGATGGGAGTCGAGGTATCCAGTTTCCTCCAGAAAGATGGATAGGCGGTTCTCTACGTAAGCTTCTATAACCTTTGCTAGGTAGGGAAGTAAGGAAATCGGACGGTAATTTGTCAAGGTCTGGGGTCAGCTCCAGGTTTCTTTAAAAGAGGAACCACTATGGCCTCCTTAAAAGCATTAGGGACTTTGCCTTGGGAAAGTGAGTTATTCAAAAGGCCCAGCACAGGGTCTGGGAAGGCTACTAAGGCATTTTTTAGAACATGAGGAGGGCAGTGATCCGTGGGGATCCTGATTTAATTTTTGATAGCAGTTCACAAAGGGTCTGTGTGTCCATAGGTGGAAAGGAGTCAAAGGAGTGCGGGTTTCCCACAGAGGGGGGAAGGTTTACCGGACGGGGGTGAATGGGAATAATGGCTTTAATGGATACAATCTTCTCAATGAAAAAATTATTTAAAGATTCACAAAGAGCCTGGGTCGGAGTGGGTTTACTAAGAACTCTGTCAATATTGGACAATTCGTCAACGATGGTGAAAATTTCTTTAGTTTTGTTGTTGGAATTTAGAATTCTGGAAGAGAAGTGTGTGGCTTTGGCCTTCAGAATTGAAGATTTGTATTCCCTCATTGCTTGTTGATAGATAGTTTTGTCTATTTGTAGGTAGTTCCGCCTCCATTTCCTCTCCAGTTGGCGGAGAGAGAGTTTTAGTGATTTTAATTCCTGGCTGAACCATCTCTGTGCTTCAAGCCGACGAGATTGCCTGATTTGCTTTAGAGGGGCATGTTTGTCGCTGGCTTCCAGGAGCCAGGTAGAGATCACACTCTCATGACCATTTATGTCAGATTCAGGCTTGGGGGCTGTGTTGGTTAGAGTTGCGAGGAATTCATTATTGTCGATGTGATTCCATTTCCTAGCCACCCTCCCAACGTTTGTAGGGGGTTTACTTATGGTAGGTGTTCCTAAGCTGAATTTAATTAAGTAGTGATCAGACCAGATGCATGGCTTGATAGAGATATTGGACACGAACTAAGTTCGTAGTCCACATTTGATCTAAGGTGTGGCCTTTGTTGTGGGTGGGCGTGGATATGTGTTGGTCGAAGTTTAAGTTGCTGACTAGTTCAGTTAGTTCAGCTGACTGTGGCCCTCCCAGTGCGTCATTTGCCCAGTAGTTGAAATCACCTATTAGAATGACTCTGGTATGGTTAGTTGCCAGGTTGGCGATTTGTTCTCCTAAGGAGTGGGGGAAGAGAGGCATGTGTTGAGGGGGTCTGTAGACTAATACACAGAGAATTGGTGCCGAATCGGTTTCAATTTTTATCACTATATTTTCTGTATTGGGGAGCAAGAGTGGGTTAAGGCTAGTAACTTTAAGATCACGGTGGATGATAGCTGCTACTCCACCTCCTGTTTTACCGGGAGGGCGGTTGGTGTGAATTATATAGTATTCTTTAGGTAGAGCCGCCAGGATGTCTGGTGATGAGTCAGTGGTAAGCCCCTTGGTTGTCTGACAAGAGAGTCAGCTTCATGTCCCTCAGGTTCTTTTTCCAGACTGATGGGGCAACAACTATGGGGAAGAGCTCAAGGAACGTGATATTGTTGGTGGTACGCAACTCCTGCCATCTCTTCCGCCATAGCCCGCACACCACTTTGTTCCTAATATTGCCCCAAAACGTATGCTGCCGGCTGCGTCCGTGAATAGGGCTATCTGTTTGGCTGTTACCCACCCTTCTCTCCATATTAGCAGCCTGTTGAAGTCTGCGAGGAATGAATCCCACATGAGAAGGTCCCCACTCTTGTACCTAGCCTGGCATGGTGGTGCTTTTCCTTGAGACCAGCTGTTAGTTGTGTTAGGCACCTGGCAAAGACCCTTCCTACTCGGATGACTCTTGCGGCAAAGTTGAGCTTGCCGATCAGACTTTGCAGCTCACGGAGCGTGGCTTTCTCCCTGCCACACTGCGCACCACCCCTCAGCTTCCAACAGTAACCTGTGCTGGGGTGGCGGTTCATTTATAACCCCCCATTGTCCCCTTCTGGCATGTGGCAGCGTCCCCCCATTTTGGGGGGGTTCAAAACATCACCTGGCCACCTACTGGCCATTATGGCGTCGGCCCATGAGGCCCCCTTCGCGGGCGGTCTCTTCTATAACTCTCTTTTTTTGATGCTCAGTGTTTCTTGTTTGTTGCACGATGACATCACTTGTCACAGGTTAATTGTTGTGCAAAAAATATGAATAGCTCAAGACAGATTCATTTGGTTAGCTTGTCTGTTTTTGGGCCCAGGAGCTGTTGTTTCTATTTCTTTAAGAGGATATTTTTAGGGCGGACAGGCAATTTTGCCACCCTGACATTACCCCGGAAGGCTGCAGGCTAGGGGGTTGCTTACAGAGCATGGTGGGCTGCAATGACCTGAAGAAGCCCCAGCAGTCCCAGTCGTGCAGCGTGGGGATGGTTTGATCATTTTTGCCAATGCTGGTTTGGATTTGAATACCTGCCCCAGATATTTTTATTTTTGCTTTAATCCCCATGAGTATGAGTTTAAGATATCTATTAAATATATCTGCCAATAAGAGTTAGGTAGTTTGATTGTTTTTTATGACTAAATGTTATTGAATGTGTATAATTAGATTTATTGTGAGGATCTTTCAGCAGTGCTCCAACACCTTCAAGTGTTGTTTTGTATTGCTGGGTCCAAAATGAGCTAAAGCCAGAAGCGTTGCAGGGGCGCTTCTACATGTGAGACAATGGTTAGCCCAGTATGAGACCTTTTGTGTTGAACGGTGCCAGATACAGCACCCTTCCCCCACTGGGGCACTGCACATGGGCCGTCCGCTCCATTTTAGGTCTCGCCTACGCAGCGCGCATGCGCTGCATAGGAAAAAGACCTTTTGGAATCAATTCGCTTTTCGCCCTAAAAACGTGCACGCGTTGCATTGCTTTCAATGGCAACGCGTGCACGTTATCATTCCCTTGCTGGAGCGAGCTTTGACACCATATGTTTGTAATTAACTTGCAAACATATGGTGCCCCTGCTCGCTCCCGCAAGGGAGGAAACCGGCGCAGGCCCCCTCCTCTCTCCCCTCCCCCTGCTGCCTCCTTTCAGCGCGAGGCGCGCACGCTTGTTTTTATGTTGTTTTCCGCCTCCCCGCGTTGTAAATAAACTTCTGGAAGGCTCTGATGAGAGCCCCTCGTCCTTACTTTTTTATGTTGTTTTCCGCCTCCCCGCGTTGTAAATAAACGTCTGGAAGGCTCTGATGAGAGCCCCTCGTCCTTACGTTTTTTATGTTGTTTTCCGCCTCCCCGCGCTGTAAATAAACTTCTGGAAGGCTCTGATTCCAGGAAACTCGGGGGTTGAGGGGTTGTTGAGTCATCCCCCCTCCCCTCTCCCAGTCTGCCGCGGGCCTTTGTGTGAACAAAGGTTAAAGTTCTCTTCATGAGCCTGCTCCCTCCCACCCGGAGTGTGGGGTGCAAAGAGGGTGGTGGTAGTTCCTTACTTTAATCTGATGTTTTGGGTACATTACACCACACCCAGCGCCACAAACTCTGAAAACACTTGTGTCAGGCTCTACAAAAGAGGAAACGCGGGTTGCCTTTTACAAACATAATCTCGTTTTGCTTCCTGACATTGTCAATTCGACCGTTTTCCATCCCACCATTACAGCGTGTTATGTTTGTTTGCAAGATGAGTTAACAGGCAGTTGGGTTACCAAAGTAGATATTATTAGATACGTCTCAGTATTGCAGTGCGAGGGCTACTGATAACTTATCCCCATTCATTTTATGGCCTCTTCGTATTTGGTATTGCCGTAAACTGGAGAACAACCAAGTGTCGGCAGACTGTAGGCTCTGTTCTTAGCAGAAACTTGTCATCATCCAGGCTTGCATTGCTTTGCCATTTCCTTCTCCACCTGGGGACACACTGTTTTGCAGTTTAATATGGTCGAACGTGGCCTAGAGGCTTCAGAACGTGTTACATAAGCACTAGCATACCTTGCAAGAGGTTATATATTTTATTTTGTGGTACATGAAGTGTTTTGCCCAGAATCGCAGGGGTGGAGCCGACGCCGGGGTTCAAACCTGCTTCCCAAGTTACAAAATTGGCAACTCTGGCCTTTAGGCCACGTCTCCCCACGACTGTGAGAACTGGTACACCGTTGTGACTACCGATACCCAGACTTGTGGTTATTTTCTTTTCAGGAGATGGTATCCTTTCCTCCTGCTCCCTCCTCTTTTCCTGAGTAGGAGTCACATGATTGGGTTGTGTATATCTTACTGTTGCAGCATTGTATGGCATCGGTACGTGTGAAACGTGTATCTAACTGAGGAACATCGAAACATGATCACCCCTCTAAAAGGGCTGGTATAAGGTTAAGAAGGGTGAACTATTTTCTGGTCAGAAAATAGGAGACAATGTTACATCAGAAACCGTCTTTGCTTTTGCCTGTGGTTGATAAAGTACATATTAAATGCACTTTGGGCTTAGAAGAAACTTAGATTCAGAGTTTGCTATATACGAGCAAAATAAACATAAAGTTCACTAGATTTTTTTAAAGCATTTTTATTTCCTAAGTGCATACAATCACATGCAACCCAAGCAGGATAGAAAACAAGCATTGGCATAGCCAATAGGTCTCGCCTTTGGGACCTTATAAGTGTTTAGTTTTCCAGCACAATATCCTTGGTGCAACAACATCAACTGTTGCATGGCTAAACACTTATAAGGTCCCAAAGGCGAGACCTATTGGCTATGCCAATGCTTGTTAATTCATGAATTCACGTCGCTGCAGAATGAGGCCTAACAATTGCTATTTAGCGACAGATCTCAGAATCTTCTGCTCACCATAACAATGTGGTGTCATTTCACAAAAACCACGTGGACAGCGGAAGTGACATCATACACTTTGTAACCCTCCTAGTGACATCACTTACAGTGGGGAAGGGGTAAAAAAAGACCCTAAAAAGGTATGATACTAATCAATAAATTGAAAGCTTTCACAACTGCACTTAAAGGGCAACTTTCAATGTCACTGCAAGGGCACATTGGCCCCAGTCACTATCCTGATGGCCCCATTATGATGTCCCAGTAATCAGTTACTGTGGGACAGGATGCTCGGCCACCGGTTCCATGCTGGTTCCTGCTGAGACTCAGAAGATGGCTCTTTAGAAAACCGAGAGTGCAAGACAGGGGTGATTGCAACATCTGGCCATTTTATTTACCATCGTTAAAGAAAGTGGCAGCATGGTGAGGGAGGAATTGGTGGATGCTGCTGGCACTAAGCATCTACCTACATTTGGAGGTTCACATCACCTAGTAGCAATGCTCTAGGTACGGAAGTGACCCTCATGCACCCCAGAATGACGAGCGATCTTATAAGGGATAGGCTTTGCTAACTTAATGTGCAGCTACATAAAACATAAACAGGGCCGCTGGAATTATGCGATTTTGTGGTTGCGGTGTCGAGTTTTCTGCATAATTATGGATTTGTTTCATTTGCCACGTAATCTATCATCTGCTGCATAATATACAGATTTTAACAAAAAATAGTTTTTAGCTAAAATGAATCAAAAGTTTCTAAAAATGCAGGGCACTTTGCATGAAGTGGAAGGCCCTTTGCAAGGTTTACTGGTCACGTTTCTGTTGCTTATTGCTGAATTTCAATGTTAAACTGATACTAAAGAGGCAAAAGCTTTGCCCAGGCAGTATTAGTATGTGTATTATGCCGCATAATTTTCCCTTTCTTGCCACATAATTTAGTCAGCCCTGCTGCATAATTTGGCCCTCCCTTACCACATAATTCCAGTGGCCCTGTTGCTGGGGGCCGATATTGCAGCTATGCTGCAAAACCGGCCCCGGTAACAAAAACAGCCCCCAGGGGTCTAAAACTGGCCCCCACCTTGGTGGCCCACCGGGGAAACGCCTGGTGCCCTATACGGCCAATCCGGTGCTGGCCCTAAGCATAAATTCATTCTAGATGCAGGGCAGGAGGAGCCGAGCGTTGTCTACAGCACAGAAGTGAAGATCTGTCCTAGCTAATAGCACAAGGACTAAGGCACTGATACTCATAGTACGGCCCGGCAAGCCTTCCTTGGCGGACCCGCGGACCTTGCAGACATCGTAACTGTGTTGTTTTTTTTTTTTACAGAGTGTCAGCAAACACAGACTCTGCTCTATGGGGGCCGGGCGATTCCAGCGATAGTCCCAGTGGAGCTGCAGGGGCGCTAAGAAGAGGTGAAATACAACAAAGCCTCGTTATCATGCAAATGGTCTTTTAAAGACCTGTGAAGTACTCTGGTGCGGCTGTGTGTGTGCCCGGGAAGCTGTCTCAGCCCTGGCTGCCACACACGCGGGGTGAGGTGACAGAGAATGATAGAGGACAGCAGGGGGTGAGGTGACGGAGGGCAGCAGGGAGTGAGAGCCGGGTGAGATGGCAGAGGGTTACAGAGGGCAGCAGGGAGTGAGAGCCGGGTGAGGTGACGGAGGGCAGCAGGGAGTGAGAGCCGGGTGAGGTGACGGAGGGCAGCAGGGAGTGAGAGCCGGGTGAGGTGGCAAAGGGTGACAGAGGGCAGCAGGGAGTGAGAGCCGGGTGAGGTGACAGAGGGCAGCAGGGAGTGAGAGCTGGGTGAGGTGACAGAGGGTTGCAGGGAGTGAGAGCCGGGTGAGCTGACAGAGGGCAGGGAGTGAGAGCCGGGTGAGGTGACAGAGGGCAGGGAGTGAGAGCCAGGGTGAGGTGACGGAGGGCAGCAGGGAGTGAGAGCCGGGTAAGGTGACAGAGGGTGACAGAGGGCAGGGAGTGAGAGCCGGGTGAGGTGACGGAGGGCAGCAGGGAGTGAGAGCCGGGTGAGATGGCAGAGGGTGACAGAGGGCAGCAGGGAGTGAGAGCCGGGTGAGGTGACGGAGGGCAGCAGGGAATGAGAGCCGGGTGAGATGGCAGAGGGTGACGGAGGGCAGCAGGGAGTGAGAGCCGGATGAGGTGACAGAGGGTTGCAGGGAGTGAGAGCCGGGTAAGGTGACAGAGGGTTGCAGGGAGTGAGAGCCGGGTAAGGTGACAGAGGGTTGCAGGGAGTGAGAGCCGGGTAAGGTGACAGAGGGTTGCAGGGAGTGAGAGCCGGGTGAGGGGACAGAGGGCAGCAGGGAGTGAGAGCCGGGTAAGGTGACAGAGGGTGACAGAGGGCAGGGAGTGAGAGCCGGGTGAGGTGACGGAGGAAAGCAGGGAGTGAGAGCCGGGTGAGATGGCAGAGGGTGACAGAGGGCAGCAGGGAGTGAGAGCCGGGTGAGGTGTGCGTTAAGAGCCTGTGATGTGATGTTTCCCGCCAGCCTGTAGTCAGAGAGTTGAGCCAAGGCCAGGGAGCTCAGGCCTGGGAGGGAGACAGAGAGGGAGACAGAGAGAGAGGGAGACAGAGAGAGAGGGAGACAGAGGGAGACAGAGAGAGGGAGACAGAGAGAGGGAGACAGAGAGAGGGAGACAGAGGGAGACAGAGAGAGAGAGAGACAGAGGGAGAGACAGAGGGAGGGAGACAGAGACAGAGAGAGAGGGAGACAGGGAGGGAGAAAGAGGGAGACAGAGGGAGACAGAGAGAGACAGACAGAGGGAGACAGACAGAGGGAGACAGACAGAGGGAGAGACAGAGGGAGAGACAGAGGGAGAGACAGAGGGAGGGAGACAGAGGGAGGGAGACAGAGAGAGACAGAGAGAGAGGGAGACAGAGAGAGAGGGAGACAGAGAGAGACAGAGAGAGAGGGAGACAGAGGGAGACAGAGGGAGACAGAGGGAGGGAGACAGACAGAGAGAGACAGAGGGAGACAGACAGAGGGAGGAGGGCGACAGGCAGAGGGAGGAGGGCGACAGACAGAGGGAGACAGAGGGAGGGAGACAGATAGAGGGAGACAGATAGAGGGAGACAGACGGAGACAGACAGAGGGAGGGAGACAGAGGGAGGGAGAGGGAGGGAGACAGAGAGAGGGAGACAGAGAGAGAGAGAGGGAGGGAGACAGAGAGAGGGAGGGAGACAGAGAGAGAGAGAGGGAGAGAGAGAGAGAGAGAGAGAGAGAGAGATAGAGAGAGGGAGGGAGACAGAGAGGGAGGGAGACAGAGGGAGGGAGACAGGGAGACAGACAGAGGGAGACAGAGAGAGAGGGAGACAGAGAGAGATGGAGACAGAGAGAGGGAGACAGAGAGAGGGAGACAGAGAGAGGGAGACAGAGAGAGGGAGACAGAGATGGAGGGAGACAGAGAGGGAGGGAGACAAAGGGAGACAGAGAGAGACAGACAGAGGGAGACAGCCAGAGGGAGACAGACAGAGGGAGACAGACAGAGGGAGACAGACGGAGAGACAGAGGGAGGGAGACAGAGGGAGGGAGACAGAGGGAGGGAGACAGAGGGCACGAGACAGAGGGAGAGACAGAGGGAGACAGACAGAGGGAGACAGAGGGAGGGAGACAGACAGAGAGAGACAGAGGGAGGAGGGCGACAGGCAGAGGGAGGAGGGCGACAGACAGAGGGAGGGAGACAGATAGAGGGAGACAGATAGAGGGAGACAGATAGAGGGAGACAGAGGGAGGGAGACAGAGGGAGGGAGACAGAGGGAGGGAGACAGAGGGAGGCAGACAGAGGGAGACAGAGAGAGACAGAGACAGAGGGAGACAGAGGGAGGGAGACAGACAGAGAGAGACAGAGGGAGACAGACAGAGGGAGACAGACAGAGTGAGACAGACAGAGGGAGAGACAGAGGGAGGGAGACAGAGGGAGGGAGACAGAGGGAGGGAGACAGAGGGAGGGAGACAGAGGGAGAGAGAGGGAGGGAGAGGGAGGGAGACAGAGAGAGAGAGACAGAGAGAGAGAGAGGGAGGGAGACAGAGAGAGGGAGGGAGAGAGAGGGAGAGAGAGAGAGAGAGAGGGAGGGAGACAGAGAGAGAGAGGGAGGGAGACAGAGAGAGAGAGAGGGAGGGAGTCAGAGAGAGGGAGAGAGACAAAGAGAGGGAGGGAGACAGAGAGAGAGAGAGAGATAGAGAGAGGGAGGGAGGGAGACAGAGAGAGAGAGGGAGGGAGACAGAGAGAGGGAGAGAGACAAAGAGAGGGAGAGAGACAAAGAGAGGGAGGGAGACAGAGAGAGAGAGAGAGAGAGAGAGATGTGTATGCCGGGTCCGGTGGCTCAGTGGACGAAGGCGTCCGCTGCAGGGGCCTGTGTTCCACCTCATGGTCACAGTTTTGTTTTGCTCTAGCCCCGCCCCCCCCCCCCAATGACCCCGCCCCCACCGGTGCGGCCCTCGGCCACAAACCACACTGTAAATTTGGCCCCCGAGAGAAAGTTTGTGAGTACCCATGGACTAAGGCATGACATGAAATCATGCAGTTTCAGACAGAAACAGAGATATTTACAGAACTTATGCACAACTTGATTGAATGCGTCCCATAGTATACCAAGGGTGCCCAAAATATGTCCAAGAAGGCCAGATTCATGTCAGGTTTTTAAAATAACCACTTCCTACAGAAGTGAATGCAATTTAAATCAGACGGTTAGGTCGGTCATGGGACTGGAATTTGGGATTTCCAGTTTCCACACATAACTCTGTAGTAGGTTCTCACACTGCTGATCTCCTTTGCAAGCAACACAGACTGCATTTGTCGCAAATGCATTATATAGGCTCACAAGAATAAGTGGCAACTTTTACAAATAATGAAGTAACCTTGACTGGAACTCTGGGCTTTCAAGACTACTTTCAATTTACGTACAACGAAAGAGTACAACCAGAGCTTTAAGTGGGTCATGTGGCGCGCTGAAGCAGGTATGTCGTGGGGCCCTTGGTAGCGCGCAGCAGAGACATACACATGGACGCTAATGCACCTCTCCGCCGAAGGTCACGTGCGACCTGGGGCCCATTTATTTATACCCTCGGACCGAGCCCGGTCACGAGGG
Source organism: Calotriton arnoldi (assembly GCA_963921515.1). Taxonomy (NCBI): domain Eukaryota; kingdom Metazoa; phylum Chordata; class Amphibia; order Caudata; family Salamandridae; genus Calotriton; species Calotriton arnoldi. The sequence goes on from CAWUFW010000178.1 coordinate 4,850,608, forward strand.
GTTGTGCAGGGATACAAAGTATTGTATCGGCCGGGTGGCCTCTACATCTCCGGTCCTGCCGGTGCTCAACACCAGCAGTCCTAAAAAAGCAGGTGCTGAGACGGGTCCCTATCGGGCTCTCCATTTTTGCCGTCACCCTCAGGGTGAAAAAAAAACTTAACTCTGCAGCGGTACCACCCTTCACTGCCTTTGAGGTAACAACAAAGAGACTCGTTATCAGTGGTGTAACATAGGCCACCCGCAGCCCTCGCAGGGCGGGGGGTCCCCGAGCTACAAGGGGCCCCCTCAGCACCAGGGCCGGACTGGGAACAGAAACCGGCCCTGGCAAACTGCTCGGCAGGCCCCCCCTGGGGTGAGGGGGAGTGCAGCCGAGCAGTTTGCGAGGGCCGGTTTCGGCCGATTTTGTTACCGGGGGCCGATATTGCCGACCCCCGGTAACAAAAACGGCCCCCCAGGGTTCCAAAACCGGCCTCCACCCTAGCGGCCTACCGGGGAAACGCCCGGTGCCCGCTATGGCCAGTCCGGCCCTGCTCAGCACAGTACCCCTGCCTGAGAGCTCCTGGCTGAGTCCTGAGGGGGGCCTCTCCATGTAGTTTGCAGGGGGGGGCCCTCAAGTTTTGTTATGCTAGTGCTCGTTATAGTTCTTTCACAATCTCATCATTTCAGAACCGAAGCATTTTCAATATAATATACAAAGAAGCCATAGTTGTTGCTTATTTATCGTATGCAACTAACAACCATTGGCAAAGCCAATAGTTCTGACTTGCTGTAGGTGTAATGTTACTTGCTGTATTATATATCTGGATGCAATGATAGAAGCAGCAAAATACCAGTCGGGAGGCCTACTGTGCTAAGCACAGATTTTTAGCTTAGGTGTTTTAAGCCACACTTAATTACATCGGCCACCAGTGGCGGCTCGCCGAGGAAGTGCTGCGGGCGGTGAGGCAGGGCGGGGGAGGGGCAGGGGTGAGGGGGTAGTGGAGTCCGACATACGACGGACAGGAGTAAGGTAAGTAATGAAATAAATAGAACAATTTACCTTGCGCGTGCTGCATCACCAACTCGGTGATGCAGCGCGCGCAAGGTAAATTGTTTTATTTATTTCATTACTTACCTTACTCTACTCCTGTCCGTCGTATGTCGGACTCCACTACCCCCCCCCCCTCCCCTGCCTCACCGCCCCGCAGCACTCCCTCGGCGAGCCGCCACTGTCGGCCACGTCCCTTTGAGAGACCACCCCCAGATTTTTCACACCACTTAAATCCCTGTACATGTACAACCAATACCACTGATCGTATTTCTTTAATTTTGTCTGTGCACCAAAAGTGTGTAGGTCCCAAAACATGTAATGGGACTTCTTTAGATTTCGTAAATCTGTTGCTCATTTGGCGTCAAGCAAGGGCACTTTGACGTGGTTAGGGTTAGCTGCTAAATCATACTTTTATCGAAAATAGTCATGAGCACTTGATGCCTGACTTCCCTTCCTGCTTGCGGCAGCTCGTGGCAGGAAGCTGGGCAGTGCATAGGGGGCGGGAAGCGCGAGCTCGCAGGACGTTGCTCTGGCTCTTTATTTTGAAGCGCGCTGGTGACTCAAAGTACGTCACAGCTCGGGAGGCTTGTCGGAATGAACTCGTGTGCCCTTGATAGCAGCAGACCTGTGATCTACGTCACGTTATTTCCTTTATAAATAATTTAATGATAGCACCCGTGTAACATCAATATCCACAGCAGCGTTTTAGAGTGAATAATAAATAAATAACTGGTGGTACGCAATTAGGTAATAAAATGCCTTTTTGTTTTTGTTTCACCCTGACAGTGGACCATGGCAATTTTTAAACCTAAGTATGCCTCACAAGACAGATGAAATGGATAGTTGCAAGGGCATGTTGGTTTCGCCATAGTTCTGTTAAAATACATGGAACCACTGCAGGTATTGGCTAATGCACTGCCAAGCGCAGGAGAGACCCAGGGCATGCGCATTAGGGAACAAGCATTGGCAAATGCAATGGGTTTCGCCTATGTGATTATTAATATTTTTTTTTAGTTGTAAGTTTATGATGAGTGATAACAGGTGGGGTTAGAAGCCGAGAACGCATTGAAGGTAAACTTAATAGCAGAAAAGTGGCCACGAAGTAGAGGGAGTTACAGAAAGAAAAGTTGCAAGAAGACATTGACCCAATAAAAGAAAAAAATGAGAATATGACGAGAGGAGTGACAATTAATACAGTACATATAGATGACAGTGAAAGAGTTCGGAGGGGTTAGGAAATAGTGGAGTGGAAAGGCAGAGATACAGGACAGTGGCTTGGCATAAAGAGAAAGTGCAGTGAAATAACAACGAAAGAGTAAGTAGAAGAGAAAGAGAGAGGATAGAGGCGTGCCAATGGGTATCAGTAAATACCAGTGGCGTGACAACGACATCAGTAAGAAAGGCAAGTGATTTGGCACAGAGAGAAAGAGCAGCCTGGAGCTGAAAAATATAAACGCAACAGCAGGCTAGAGAGAGAGAATAGAGAGTGCTTGAAAACACCATAGGAATGACACTGAGATTAATAGGTACATAAAAACATCAAATAGATGACTAAAGCCAGAAATACCCTGGGCTCTATTACTAAAACTACCTGTAGTCAACGTCTCAGTTCTTCATCATTCTCACCACAGACCTCAGTGTGTGTCTCCATTCACCACATACCTTGAATTCAATGCCAACTTCTCAATTTGGGCTCATCCCCTGCTACCTATTTAATAATCTGTCACCAAGAACTCCACCGGTGGACTCACCTGCAGGGAGCTCATAATGATAGATACTTGAAGAGTGGAACGGGGAGCAACAACAGTGGGAGTGAGATGAAGAGTTGATGGGGAGGTGCGTGATTGAAGTAGGGTACACACAAGACCAGCAATACGTCACAGAGAATGGAAAAGAAACGACGAGTATGAACTGAGGGTCTTTTAGGAGTTGGGAACAAACACAATTGGGAGTGGGGAAGTGATGTGGTAAATGGGAAGGGTTTGGAGCAGTGCTCAATTTGAGCCGGTTGTTTCCAGTGCCCAGCACCAGCACTTAATCAACACCGGTGTTTTTATGAGCACCAGTTAAGGACACATTCATTTATGGTAGGCACAGGGAGATTAAGTGATTTGGTCCAGATGTTGAGCCGATGCTTGAACCTGGTTCCTCAGCTCTGAAGTCGGCAGCTCTTGTAATTATGCCACATCCTCTCCCCACTTTTAAGTTGAGTAGTTGGTTCTGTTTTAGGCAGAGCTAACAGGAGAAATGGGCTTGTGCAAGCTGCCTCCTGACGAGAGCTACAGCACTTATTTTTTTACAAATTAACGACTGGTTTGGAGTTTCCTAATACTGGGACAAAACACATGAACACAGGAGCCTCCAGCAATGTTCATTCTGTAAAAAAAACATAGAAATATAGAAGTGCGAGGAGAAGACTTAAGTTAATTGATCTAGTTTGATGCGTGCACTGACAGTTCTTCCGACCAGCTTCCCATTGGTCATGGATGTCAATTAGTACTCAGAAGGCGTAGCAGCTGCTGGCTTGCTCTTCGGTATGGGAAAACCCTTGCCTCAGCTGTATTTCCCACTCCTTTACTTTCTCATAATATTGTAGCAGACAATAAAAGCCCTTTGAAGGGTTGGACAGGACAACGTTGCAACTTGATATAATGACACTGGGGGGGAGTGGACCTGTGAAAGAGTTTGTGATGTTAATTTCGCTCCCTTTGCTATTTTTGTAAATTCCAGGTGAGTGTGCGTTGCCCCGGTGGCACTGGTGAGTGCCATTGCGATGGGAGCAAAGCAAAGCAGGCAGAACTGCGATCACAAGGTCTCCACTGAGACCTGCACAGTGCAGTGAGCCCACGGCACTCGGGCAGTGCTATTGCTTCAAAGCAAGGATGTGAATCTTGTAGTGACAGCAGGGGTGGTGACAGCTTAAAAGAAGTTCCACCACTGTGCATGGAAACACCACTTGGTCCTTGAGACACTGATAAGAGCAAACACACCGGAATGCCTGGCAATTGTATGCTACAGCCAATGAAAACACAGGAAAACTAAGTGGCAAGCACAGAAACCAATAAAAAGCAAAAAAGCAAGGGGGCAGGATGTAAGTCCATTATAAGATTTATATTGAGTACAATAGATTTCACAAGCACAGCACAAGCACTGTGCAGGCAAAACCGAAAAATGGACCAGCTCTTTTAAGCCACTAGTCTGCCTTTAAATCCAGATGGTAATATACCCTGCATTTACAAGCGGCGCTGACGACTGACCCTCTGCAGGCGGTCAAAGTGAGTGACTGCACCCAGCTGCAGGGAGATGCTTGGGGCATCCCTGGGACACTAGTGCCCACCTCCCAAGGGCACTGTTAGCAGTGCTTAACTTGTAAAAATAAATGAGTGTCAGGGCTCTCGTCAGCAGGCTACTGCAGCTTGCACCAACATTGTCCCTGACGTGCTGCCAATGATAGTAACAACACAACTACTAACCATCACACTCCTACAAGTGTGACAATTCCGACTATATCAAGCCCCGAAACCTATAAGAATGGCTTGGGCGGCAGGTAATAGTCATTTTTAATGTATATTTAATTAATAATTAACTGCTGTTGTAGCCATCTCTAAATTAGCCAGACCACGCCACCTTGTGGCAGATTGTTACAAGCACTGGTGTTGACAATTAAGTGCCGGTGACAAACAGCAGAAACCACCGTCTCAAATTAAGCACAGGTTAGGGGTGCACTAATTGTGTGCCACCTCTATGTAGTGCAGTCATTGCGATACCAGATAGTCTCTTTGCCTACGCGCCAGCGTCTGTATTACGTCACAGGCATAAAAACAATGGATTGCCTCGTTTGCATGGAGCTGCGCCACCATGCAATTGAGAGCATGCTCCCTTAGCTCCTCGCCATACAATCTGTATTACAGAAAGGACAGTACTAGTATCTGCGTCCACCTCTTTAATATCAAAATGATCAGCGTGTGCAAAAAGATGGCACACATGCCCATTGCACCCCCAGCATACATGAAATTCGAGATAAAGATTTCAAAATAGCAGATCTGGACAACTCACAAAGGCAAGTCTTTTGTTAGTAAGACCATCCTCATTATTGTCACGAGGTATGGTACACATGTTCCAGCCGCATTACATATTTTCTGCGAAATTCCTGGGAGGGGATAACTCCTGAGATATTTTGGGAATCAAATTTTTTTAGCAACAACACTGTTTTGCGAGGGTGGATTGATGTATTTTTGGCACGAAAGGAAACATGATGTTGCATTTCTGCTCTTTGCTCGATTCTTGCCAAGCGCGATGAGTAATTATGGTTTTACAAGGGGAAAATTGTGGCCTACTTCCGGTCAGACGCAACAGTGACAGACTTTGCACAACATCCGCGCGCCACCAGTATTTGCCACTTTGAATAGACCGTAATACCGGCGCTCATTGGACGTGCCTAGAAAGGTGGAATTCCCACTGTTACTCACGGTGGGTAGAGGAAGAAACCGGACGAAACCAGGCACGCGTCGCACGTTACCTAACAGAATTTATTGACTCGGATTTTCCTTTTAATCCGATTTTTTGGTTAATCTAAAATTGTTTAGGGCGTGTTATTGTTATTCCACGGAAAAGACTGGATGTTATAGGGAACATTTTAACTATGCTCTTTTTTGAAAGATTAAATGATTGCTCGCGTTTGAAACTAATAGCATAGAAAACAGTATATTAAAACAAGATTCTAGAATGTGCAACTACATTTTTTAAATGATTTGGAATGGCGCAAATCCAAGAAAGCAACAGCTGCCTTCTTTTAAGGACACTTGTTAAGTGCAGTGTGTGGGCTGCTACAGCATTAAACGTGCATTTTGCTATTAGACGAACTGAGCAGGGTCAGACTGGGATAGAAAATAGGCCTGGGCACAAAAAAAAAAAAAAAACCTTCAGCCAATCACATTTGCAAACTGGGGCAGTTTTGAACTTGTAAAGATACGCTGTATAAATGAACGGATATCACCCAAAAAGCCAGGGGTAACGCAAGTGACCACGCAATTTGTTTCTGACCTCAATGACATCATAGGAAGTGACATCATATGGCTTTTGCCACCTATGAGGTCAGGGGTCTCTAAAGCAGCGCTAGGTGTGGCAAGGAACAAGGCAGGCATCGCGACCCCTAGCGATCACTAAATGAAGTTCATGGCTGTTTAGGTTTTTTGCTCGGTATGGGAGACTGTATGCATTTGTTCTTGCTGCAGGCAATGTTTGTGGTAATATCGAGGAAATCAACAGTAAAAGCCGGACCACCAGACTATGAAACAGTCCCACAAACAGCCCAAAAAAAAAAGCCCAAACACTGACCTGTCAGACCAGCACTTCTGGCTTTGCCAGATTACCCTGTAGGCCAGCTCGATCGTGGCCCTGAGCATGATCTGACCATGTCCCAATGGGAAGATAGGCTGCCCAGTGTCCTCCGTTTATACAGTGCACCATATACACACGCACTAACACACAATGATACCCCTAATAAATGTACATTTTTGATGCAAAAATTAGATATCTCTCTTTTGTTGCACACAACTGTGATGTTGGTTGGCTTGCAGCAGGGTTGGGATCCTTCACCATTTTTAAGGTCTTTCGGTGTCCTTTTGCTGCTCTTATTCACTCTTTTTATTTTGTGTTTTTCAACCACACTGCCACCACTAAAATCTGCTACTAGTACAACTTTTCTGAACCCACTTATTAAGAAGACGTGTGCGACAGAGATCAACAAGAGGTTGTGCTGTGCCAGAAACTCCTCGGATTAAACCCATCCAAAAAAGAGATTCTAGTTGTGCGTGATTACCCTTCTGGGTATATACAAAATCTTTAGCCTCAATATCTCATCACTCAGGACGGAATGATTCCTGTTCAAGCCAGACTCAGTGCCTATTTTGCTGGCATTTGGTCAGTATGGTGACCAAGACAGTCCAAGACCTCTAACACATGCAGTCAGCCCTTGGCACAATCACTGTTTTCGTCTACCAACCGTCTTGCCGGATTTAAGACCAAGATCAGGACCAATTCCTGCTTGAAAGGGATGCAATAACTCGTTGAATTCTCACTTTCATAATGCTGCTCTTCTCCCATTTTCCGCCTAATTGGCCCTTTTCAAGCCTTTCCCCTACTTTCCCCTTCCCTGTCCCAGTTATCCTCATCTACACACTCTACTTTTCCTTACCAGTTTCACCACTTCAATTCTCTCTCTCTTTACTCCAACAGAACTGTTGATCTATTTCATTCTGGTCTATTCAAATGAGATGAAGAAATATGTACGCTGTTTAATGATTTAAAAAACAAAACAAAAAACTGATGGGTGGAATGTTTCAATTAATCACAGCCGCTGGAAATTACTAAAGGTTCATTCTTGGCCATCAGGTTTATTGATTGTCACTTCTGTGTAAGCGATGCCTTACATTTCACTTTGTTGCTGTATGTACAAAGTGCCGATACCCTTTGGTAAACTGCACTTTATACAAATGCAAATAAATAAATAAGTAGTCTTGCTGAGAGCTTAATACTGACTGATCATTTCGTGAGTAAATGGGATATTTCAATTTGGGATCGGTTGGTATAACAACACATGTTCTCAGATTTTTTTAATACTACACGCATCATAAGGTAGGCATTTATCAGACCAGTTACTCTATCAGCCATCCTTAGGCCGAGTGGCATGACAAGGCGGCCATGGGCCCTATTGCAAGCAAGGAAAATGGCCCGCGCTCTCAAGGTAATCACTAAACATAGGCATAATAGGGGTGCATGGGGTCCTTTACACCCCTGGGCCTGCGCACAACTGCACCAGCTCTATTAATGTTACTTAGTCTCCTGCTCGGCTTGTAAGTGCTGATTTGGTCATCTGTAGATCGGAAGCATTTACAGCACTAGAGTCAAAGGCTTGTCTGCATCTAATGGTACATGTAATTCAATAGAAGATGCTCACAGCTATAATCACCACTAAATAACCACCTTTTATCTTGCATCTGTATACAAACTTCTTGATTTCTTCTCAGGCACCATAGAGGCCATGGAAACTGGCTCTCCTTCAGGCACATCAATATATTTCTACACCCGCAAATTGGTTGTGGAAGTGGTCTGTGGTGGGGCAATGCCCTTCTTTCACTGCAAGCTCTTGAATGACTCCGGCACCAACGCAGCTTTGCAGCACTTCTGAAATTACCATCTACAATGGCCAGTGCTGGCAAACTCCTTTCGCTTGTTAGTGCCCCGTGATCCACAGCTTCATCTCCACGACTCCACATCTTCAGTGACTACAGCCTTCTTTCCCAACATGTAAGGATTGTGCAGAAACCCTCTCCTTCTCATTTTTTTAAATAACTGTTTTATTGCATTTTTTCAACAATTAAGCTGTCCCATAGATACATAGCTATGGTCATACTAGACATTGAATCGAAAAGAGTGGCAGCATAAGGCCAAGGAAATAATGAAAAAAAAGACAACATAAACCACTTATTTAGCCATACATGGTATGCATCACCATCAAAAGAACAAAAAACAGAAAGAACAAAAAAACAGGGTGTGAATAGCATGCAAATAAATGACTGCCAATAATGTCATTAGAGCGTCCACATCGTCGATCTCAGCTGTAACCTGCTTAATCATGACTTGTCCAGCTGCAAAGTTATCGGCACAGAGCAACAAAAGGTAAAACAAATAATAATAAGTGGGGGCAGGCAAAACCAACTCACACATGCAAATCCCACAACAGTGGAGGCAATAGTGTATCTTTAGCACGCCCCAGCAGGCGTCCGGTAAATGTAAGAATATGACGATTCCCAGAAATCGCCTCCCAGCACTGCATAGGGGCACATTAGGATGACCGGTGACAGACTCTCTCAGCCCATGATCTCAGGATGAAGCAATAAGTAAGAGCAAAGGGGTTGCCATATATTCTTGGGCCTCGAGGAGAAGGACAGCAATGTTGCATAGGTATCACTTGTCATATCGCAGTATATTAAGTCTCGCAGCCAGGCTTTAATTGCTGGGGCTGCAGAGGTGCCCAAGTTTTTGGACATCTGCCTCTTTGCGAGGAGTAGGGCAATGGCAGCGAAGCATCGTATTCCAGCATCCAACGGTTGGACATAACCCAACAGTGCCAGTAACGGGGAGGGGGCCAAGTCCGCTTCAGTCATGGAAGTGAGGTGGCGAAACACTTCCCCCCAAAAAACCTGAACCAGTGGGCAAAACCATGCCAAATGTATAAAATCAGTGTTGGCAGTTGCGCATCTGTGGCTATTTTTGGGGCCGAGAAGGGTCCATTGTGGCAAGGAGTGTTGGTGTGATATAGGCCCTGTGTAAATATTTAAAGTGGAGGAGTTTGTGCCTGTAGTTGTTACAAACATACCTAGTCTGTTCACAGCAGAAAGTCCAAATCTTGTCAGTCACAGGTTGTCCCAAATCCCTCTCCCAAGCCACGGGGGCCCTCCCTCCCACAGGGGGGCGGAGTGTCTGAACTAATTGATACAGACGGGACACAAAATGTGAGTTATCTGTCGGTTGCAATAATAAGAGAAAGCAGGAGGAATTCTCCTGGTTCTGCGGTCGAGGAGCCCATCACAGCCTGTTTGGAAACCTGTGTTCTATGTAAAAGGAATCTGTCCATTGGGGACACAGTGTGTCCCTCTGCCAGGCTTAATACGGCTCGCAATTCGGCATCTCGGAAGAGATCTCCTACAGTATGCAAGTCACAACGGGATAGTATATGCTTAGTCAGGGTCTCAAGAGTGGGGGGGATCCATGGATTGTCATGTAACGGTAAGTGTGGAGAGTAAAGAGAGTTGCATTCACATACCGACGCAGCATTTCCCAAGCCCAGGACGTGGTATGAAGCGTTTGGATTTCAGAGGGTGACCCCGGAAGGCCACGCAGGAGAAAAGTAGACAAAGAGCCAGGACGAACCTGTGAAAATCTGAATGATAACAGAAGTATGCATACTGTGCCTGCGCAATTTTGTAATACAGATAAAGATCCGGGACCCCGAACCCCCCATGCTTAAAAGGCATTATCAGTGTTTGCCAACCGATACGTGCCTGACCACCGGCCCAAATTAGTCTGATAAGCATGCACCGCAAACGTTAAAAAAATTAGCCGTGAGTGGGATAGGAATATTAAGGAAAAGATATGAAAAGCGAGGTAATACCTCCATTTTTATAATAGCAAATCTGCCAGCTCTGGACAATGGAATTTTATCCATCTGTCCATTTGGGATGATAGCCGGTCAATGGCAGGACAGTAACTGAAGCGAATAACTTCTGAAGGGGTGCGGTGCAAAAAAAATGCCCAGATAGCGAGGGGGGTCATCGCACCAGCGCTGGGGAAAGTCTAACTGTATGGGAAAGGTGGCATCGGTAAAGGGAAATATCTCCAAATTGCACCAGTTAATGACCAGTCCAGAAAAAACACCAAACCGGACCACTTCTCTGAGGAGCGGAGGAAGATTAGTGCTGGGTTCCCGAATAAAGAGCAACACGTCTTCCGAGTAAAAAGAGGCCAGCAGGGGGCCCGATGGAACCGAAGTCCCAGCTACAGGTGTCGCTCTTGGAGGTGTCGCACAAGGGGGTCCATCGCGATAATAAATAGGAGTGGTGAGAGCGGGCATCCTTGCCTGGTGCCCCGCGATAATGCAAATTGGTCAGTAAGTTCGCCGTTTATTCGAAGTCTGGCTACCCGGTTAGTATATAAGAGACGTACAAGATAGCGGAATCCACGGGGGAAGCCCAACTTGCCCAGCGTGGCATGGAGAAAGGGCCATTCTAGAGAATGAAACGCCTTCTCAGCATCTAACAGTATCGCAGCAGCGGGGAGCGTTGGCTCAATCTGATTAATTACCACAAAGATTGTGCGGAGGTTGACTGACGTAGACCGGTTAGGGACAAACCCTGTCTGAAAAGGGGATATAATCTGATCCGCCAGGAGGGAGATACGGGTGGCAAGTACCTTGGCTAAAATTTTATAGTCCTGGTTGAGCAGAGATAAGGGCCGATAGGATGCACACCTGTCAGGTGTTTTACCAGGTTTGAGAAGCAAGGAGATGACGGCCTCCTGCATTGTAGGAGGCAGTACATCGGCCTCCAGGGCCTCGGCGTACATTTTGAGAAGATGGGGGACCAACAATGTTTTGTAAGTTTTATAGAAGATACCAATAAGACCATCTGTGCCGGGCGCACGAGATCCGTTGAGGTCATCTATAGCCTGGGTCACTTCATGCACCGTTATGGGTGTAGTCAGGAGCTGATGGTGGCTCCCCTTTATCCATACCATCGCCACCTCAGCAAGATAGTCAGTGAGGGCAGTGTCAGCCGGCGGAGAGCGGGATGTGTATAAGCGTGAATAATAAGAACGGAAGGCAGCGGAGAAATCAGAGATCTGGGTGAGAGTAGTGCTATCGTCCAGATGCAATTGCGTAATGAAGGAAGAGTTGTGGAGGGGTTGAAGGAGCCCAGCCAAAGTCCGACTGGGCCGCTCTCCCTCCCCGTATATTCTAGCACGTGTGTATTTGACCAGGTAGTTGACTTCCTGGGCAGCAAGTTCCTGAAACTCCGCCAGGAAAGTTGCCCTTTGGTGAAGAGGGGAGGGCCGAACATCCATCGGACTCTGGGCATCCAGGTCCCTGAGCCTCTTCTCGGTCGTGTCTAGGTCCCGGCGGATGGCGCTAAGTATACCAGCCTGCTTGGCCATACATGTCCCTCTTATATAAACTTTAAAAGCTTCCCATACAGTGTTGTAATTGGGCACTGAACCCACATTAATCTGAAAGTATTCAACTATGGCTTCTTTGACTTCGCTATTAAAAACAGTTTTTATTTTTATTTATTTATTTGCAAAGTTTTATATAGCGCTGGCTAGACCCGGAGGTATCAGAGCGCTTTACATGAGGATCAGAACATTACAGGTTACATAGTTACATCAATTACAGGTTTCAAGTAAGGACAAAGGAGAAAACAAAAACATGAGATGCGGGGGAGGGAAGGAAACACAACGGGGCGACGAGGAAAACAATGTCAGATGTCCGGCTGGGTAGGTGTCGGCCGAGGGGGTGAACCAGAGCCAAAACTCCTCTATAGCTGCATAGGACAGTTCCACCGGGCATCGGCCAAGGTTGCTCGGGCTCAGAGGTAAGTACAAACAGTTATGGTATCCGCCCAGGGGGCATCGTCAAAGTTCCATTGACAGGCACCGGTCCTGGTGTTACTGGGAAGCGCCGTCCACTAGGTTCTCCAGTTGGCCCCCAGAGCAAAAGTGGTGAGAGGAGAGGTGGAAGGGACAGATTCCAAGGTCGGTAGATTGTAGGACAACCCATCGTTCTTGCCTTCAAACCTCCTGGCGGGGGTGAAGCTGAAGAGGAGTTGTGCCTAGAGACCTGATCCTCATCAGACTTTAGTCCTCTATAGTCCCCCATAGCGACAGTTGTAGATTTGATCTGGGTGCCATTTTAGAGTCGGGCAAGCCTGGGCCTGACCTATACTTTGAATAAGCAGGTCTCACTATGCCCCCAGTATAGAGCGCTGATAATAGGGAGCCCCTTGGAGTAACCCAGCCGACGTCTATGTTTTGTAGTGCTTTCTCGCTGGAGACCTTGTTGTGCACCTTCGGGCTTCTTTAGCGTGAGGTGGTAGCTTCCCCCAGTCAAATGCCCACAGTGGAGGCCATCTTAGGGTCAGGCGCACGTTGCAGCTCCAGATTCTCCTCACATCTGACTCCCACGCTGCTTCCTTTATGGACCTCGAGGACTCCTGTTTAAAACCTCCCCATTAACTGGCACCTCCCGTGCTACTTCATAAGAGATCTACTCACTGGGGTGTTGCTCCCGCCATCTTAGAGTCAGGCAGCACGGAGGGTGTACCCCCGGTACCCCCGTTACCACGCACCTTCTTGATGGGCTGAGCTGCCCCCGCTGTCTCGCACACAAGTGCAGCTGGGTCCAGAGGTCTGCTGCGCTCACCGGTTCCAAGAGCGCCCGCCTTCACTCCGGCGCCCACCCGGGCCAGGTCCGATCCCCCCCGTCACTCGAGTGGAAACTGACTAGGGGGCGTAGGTCGTTTCACTCACCCCAGCTGATTGATGTTAGTACGGGGGGAGGCTCCCTCACCACGCGGCCGTCGGGGCGTCTGCTCATGTGTAATCTCAGCCTCAGCTCCTCATTTCTCATTTCCTCTGCGGCCCCGTCTCAGCTCCGTCACGGCTGCCCTGGCACCATCTTGACTCCCAGCCGGCCAGTCGCGATCAAACTATGACCGCGGCCACAGTTTCCGTCCGGGAGCAGAGCGAGTGCTCATAATGAGCTCCTCACTCGTTCCGCTTCATCGTGCTCGCCCGACCGGGCGTCCACTCTCCCGGGAACCGCCTGAAAGCTATAGCGGTACGGCGGAGCTCCGCGGTTGCACTACCACACGGTCGAGGGCAGGGCAGGGCAGGGCCTCCGACGGGAATCGGCAAGATAGGAAAGGTCTCGCAACACTGGGGATTGTAAGGGATAGGAGCAGTGGTGAGTGGTCTGACAAAGTTCGAGCGAGGTAGTCAACAGTGAGCGTGTGAATGAGAAAATCTAGTGGTCTATCCAGGACCATGTACCGTGTGGCGCTGAAAAAAAGGAAAAACCTCTGTCAGTCGAGTTTCGATGGCGCCAAGCGTCAGTCAGAAAGTGGGCCTGTAACAGAGCCCGAAGTGCTCTCATGGAGTGTGGTTTGGTGACGTGGTCATGTACCGTGGTGTCAAGGGTGGGTTATAATGTCAAATTAAAGTCGCCCCCCATTATTATAGAATTGATATGTAGATTAGAGATAAGCGCAAAGATAGAGGGAAAGAAATCAGGCACGTCTATATTAGGGGCGTATATATTGGCCAGTAATATGCGTTTTGCTCCAAGATCTCCGGCAACCCAAAAGATATCTTCCCTCTGGTTCCTTAATTACCTTATGTATTTTGAAAGGGACCGTCCTGTGTATCAGAATGCAAACCCCTCTGGAGTAGGTGCTGTAACTGACAAAAAAACGATTGTCTCCCCTGTTAGAGGCAAATCGATCGTCAGACGTGGGGGCATAACGGGTTTCTTGCAGGAAGGCAACCTTCACCGCATGTCGAGTAAGATAAGCCAGGACTTGCCTCCCCTTTTGGGGGTTCGACAGCCCCCGCACATTCCAGGACATACACTTCAGCTCTAGTGCCTCAGGCCTCCCACCCATTTGTGTCATCGCTGGCATACCGATACAGACAAAGAAGCGCTATCATACACATTGGCATATGGCTGAGCAGCTATACGTTTCACACCCTGTAAATAGCAATCAAACATGTCAACATATAGAACAACAACCTCTAACCCCCCCCCCCTCCCACATCGGATAACCACCCAATCTGTATCCGGTGAATCCCATCTTCCCGATATAGAAACTTAGGAGATCTCCTGGGGGGTAGGCAACACTCAAAGGAGGCCACCATATCCTCAATGTTCATAGTGACGTTAAGCCAAATGCAGCCAGCCTATGAGAAGAAAAAAAAAAGCAGAAAGAGGGAGAGAGAGAAATAATAACTTGTAGCATAGTAAAATAGCCAGCAGCAAGCTGGACATGCAGGCGGGCAGGATAGAGCATGGCATACCATATGTTTACTGCTTGCAGGAGACGTTTTACCTCTTGGAATTTATGCCGTGCCTCTTGGACTAAGGGGGTGAAGTCGGGGAACAGAGAGAGTGACATACCCTGATGTTGGAGTTCACCCCTTTCCCTGGCCAGTCGTAGGGCAATGTCGCGATCGTGGTAGTTCAAGAGACGGGCGATCAGCAATCGCAGTGGGGCACTGGGGGCCGATCGAGGGGCAAGCGCCCGATGAGCCCTCTCAATTGCGAATGTTGGGAGAAGGCCTTCCTGCTGAAGACAACCACCAGAAGTCGCTCGACATAGGCCTCCATGGGCCTCGTGTTTGTGTATTCGGGTACCCCAGCCATGCAAATATTATTGCGTCTGGACCGAATGAATGACGTTTCTACGCATACATTCACCACGCATGGCTTTACAACGCGGTCGTTACAACGACCGCGTTGTTACAACTCAAGCCATTACAATGCAAGTCGTATCATAATCCAACAGCGACAGACTAAGATGATAACCAGATCGGTCTATAGAAAAATAAGGTGAAAACTATTACCAAAATAATAAAGAAAAGAAAAGAAAGTGCATTTCTTTTCTTTTCTTTATTATTTTGGTAATAGTTTTCACCTTATTTTGTTTCCTTATTTTTTTCTTTAATATTTTCTCTGTTACTGTTTTCCTTATCACGTGGGTGTGTTAAATCTTATCTCCTTAGTGATAACATGGCGAGCATAAAAACATTCGGATTCACGGATGAAGAATTTGCCAACATGATTGGGTCGACAGTTGAGAGCAGTAACCAGTTCAATCTATCCAAGGGTCTTGAACAAGAATGGAACAAACTATTAGATACTAAAAAAAAGTCCAAACGCACTGAATTTCATGCTAAATTCATGCTTGAGTTGCTTCCCTTGATCATCTATAGACCGATCTGGTTATCATCTTAGTCTGTCGCTGTTGGATTATGATTTGTCCAGAATACCTCAATTGGTTTACTGAGTGCCCCACGGCATCTATGCCAGTGTTTACGATTTGCCCTGAGGAAGGTGTGGCCCGTGAATAGGGTTTCCACCGAAACGCGCGTCGGCGTTTGTCCTTTTAATACCTCAATCCATTCTCTATCTTCTATCTGGACCTGTATACTAGAATATTTACTTATTCTGTGGGCTTTCTTTTTAATGGGGGATGTTTTTCTTTCTATGCTGGATGATTTCTGAGTATGTCTGCTGGACGTGTTGAGCTCATATGATTGATATGAGTGGGTTTGCATGAATGATGAGTGTTTGTGGGGCACTGTATTTATTGTGTTTTCTTTAATGTATTTCATTCATATGCATCAATTCTTTGTAATATAAGACTTATTTTGTGATAATCTTTTGATAATTTGTTAATAAAAAAGACAAAACGACTCATTGTTTTTATTGTTGTCTTTTCCTTGCATGCAGGAGATTGCTTTGTTTACTTAATCATTATCATAGGACCCCTTTGCGGGCCTTCATTATTCTCAAAAGGGTGGGTATTCCTTCGTCTCTGTAAAGGTGCATTCATTACCTGAGCCGATATTGGGGTACCTATATGGAACATAACAACACAAACAGGGAAAGTGCACCCTATTAAAAGGAATGTGCTGCCCTCATGCTGCCATGGGGGCATTGCATTCAGTGGAATACGGAGGGGCTGCTTTAAAGCCGCACTGTGTTTCACAGTGCAGGCGGTGTACTGCCTGCACTTTAAAGAGGGGTTAGAGATCTCCCAGCCGGCGGATGCAATAAGTGACTGCACCCGCCTTCAAGGGAATGTCTGTCTTGTGGGTTCATGGGACCCCCTTAGACCCCTTCACTGGGTTGCCCTCAGGGGACACACTGACAGTGTACCTCCTAAGGGCATGTTTGCTTCTACGCCCACGTCTGTAATATAGCGCAGGTGCAGAGGCAAAGTGACTCTCCTCATATACATGGGGCCACGCATCCATGCAAATGAGGGAATGCCCTCTAAAGATAGCGCTGGTGCTACATGTGCCCTGGGTGCCCGTTGTGCCCCCGAGGCATTTTCCCTAATACAGCCCATGGCCTCTCATCACTCAAAGACCCGTACAGAAGATTTGTATGTGTTTATTACCTTTCCATAACTTTATGAATTTAATATTTATAAATTAGCAAATAAAAAAATAAAAAATGTATATATATATATCAAAATCACATTCCGCCCTCCTTCATTTCCTTTCGGCATGTAGAGAGCAACGAACTCCAATGGGTAAGTGCAAAATCTTTTTTATTCGCTTACAGGTTACAAACTCTGACGCGTTTCGGTCAACAAGTGACCTTGATCACATTCGGATCATTCCCTTTGTTTCCTTATATTTTTCTCAATATTTTAATACATTAGCTGTCCTTGAATTCTTGTAGTTCAAATATTTCATTCTGCACTTTAAGATGAGTTCATGTTCCACATGTTATGTTATTTTACTATTTCTTGACGGCTAATGATGTTCTGTTTATTACTATGTGTAAAGAAATGCCTCTTTTTGCATGATCACCCCCAAAGTTTTAGCCTGATGCTGCTGGTTTTTTTACTCTGAGTTTGCACTGAGGCCTGCTAACCAGACCTCAGTGCAAGTGTTCTAACCTATTACAAATTGTATGCTGAATTGGCTACCCCTAATTGGCATAAGCTGACTTACTTAAAAGTCCCTAGTAGATGGTTCCAAGGGCATGTAAGTTAGATGTGCACCCGGGGTTGCAGCACTGATTGTACCACTCTGCATGTGATAAAGTACAAAAAGTCTCCCAGCCTGCCACTGCAGCCTGGACGAGCAGTTTGAAAACTGCTAATCCTACTTTGCCATTTAAACCAATGGCAAAGCCCCACTTCCCTTAATAATTAATGTGAGTCTCCCCTAAGGAAGGCCTATCGAGCCCTAAGGTAGGGAGCTATATATTATTAAGTGGGACATTTACCTTAATATGTCCCAGCAACCAAACCCTCAAATTGTCGTGGTTTTGCTGTGGAAAAGTTAGTAGATGCATTGGCTAGTACAGAGTTACCAGAAGCCCTCTCGGTCTGGCTAACTTCTGAATGGGACTACTAGATTGGGTACTTCAAGGTAACAAATTAATCGTGCCATTTAAATCGACTTGATGCCCAAGTAGCATTTAATATCACTTTTGGAGAACGGCAACTTCTAGAAAGTTGCCACTCTTTTGCCCAGTTTATCCAGTGGCCTTCACAGTTGCTGGCCACTACACAGCCTTCTGCACTCCTGGGGAGTAGTATGAATGACTCCCAGGTTTAGGAACAATCGAGGTCTGCTACAGAGGGAGGTAATACCTTCCCCTCGTAGGAAGCCATACAGGGTGTTGACTCAAAAGTCGAGCTTCAAAGGAGAAGCCGCTTTCGATGAGCAAATTGCGATTGCACTGGAGGAGGGCTGCCCTTTGTTCAGATGGAAGGCTGGCAGAGGCAACAGAGAAGGGAAACCGGTGGCCAAACTGGTTTTTCCATAGGCATGTTGTCCGTAGGTAGCCACAACTTTAGGGTGGGCTGTCAAGCTCCTAACATCCGAGGAAGGGTTCAGACATCTTGAGAGTGGGCAGAATAGTGCACTCTGGGATTGCTAGATACTAAATATAGCCGAAAGTCATCACAGGGCGGGAGGGATCCTGGTGCATCAACCCCAGGGCCCTTTCTGGGCATACATATGGCACCCCTGGCACCCTGAACCCGAGATCACATCTGGACTGAAGAAAAGACTGAAAAAGGACTAACACGCTGAGGCAGCCATGGTAAGAGAGGCTGCACCAACCGGAAGAGTGCACCTGATGCTCCTTGGGCTAGTAAAGAGAGGTCCGTACCTGTGGTGCCTGGCTCAAGGAAAAGTTGCTCCTGGCCCCCAAACTTAAGTGCTGACCTTCTGCTCCTGAACCAGGACCATAAAAGCTGAAGCAGCCCATTCTGGTCTGTCAGTAGCCACTCGCAAGGAATCGCCACTGACCACCGACGTGCAGCCAAGAAGACCTCGACCCCAAACTCAAAAATCACACCTGTGTCTGCTGGACTCAGGAGAGTTGTCAGAGTGTGGATTGGTCACCAAAGATGGACACTAGCCCTCACCAAAGTATGCCCTGGACCCGCTGTGTCCGGAGAACAGTAGCCTAACTGCAGCTGTATTTCTGATGGCTCAAAGAGGACTTCGAAGGACTCTGACTTTTGTGGTCAAAGTCGCTCCACATTACCTGTGGACTGAGGAATCACCCCAGGAAGACACTTGTCGACCTCACAGCACCAAAAGCATCTTTCAGCATCCTTAGCATCCTGCACCCCCAGCATCAGGACCACTCCATTGAAGTCTATGACCGTCTTGATGGAAAGTGTGGCACTGAACTTGAGACTGCTTTGGTGACTAGGTAACAATCCAAATACCCCTTAATGGCCCCCCTAACTTTCTGCTTATCAGAATTGGTCGCTCAACTCGAACTGAAGAGGCTGAACACAACTCTTTCAAACTTTTCAAAAGTTTCCAAACTTTATGGTTACCAATGTTTGTTTGCACTTTGGACTAAAAAGCTGAGATTTACGTTTTAATTAAAACTCTATATTTCCGGAACCCTCTAGTGGATTTGCTCATCTTGGTGTCTTTAAATTCATTGAAATATAATCTATTTTTATAAATTGGTGACCGATTTCTTTCATGGTGCGTGACTTTCGTATTTTGTTGCTTGGTGCTTCTAAATGCTTTACACTAGTTCCTTTATTTATACCTTGCTGCACGAAGCCACAGCTACCAAGGGTTGAGCTAGAGGTTTTACAAATGAGCCTGACTGGACTTGAGATGGTTACGTGAGTTTATTACACGTTAAGGTTGCACAACCATACTATATAATAGACCACAATCCTCACATTATGGGGCCTATTTACAAGGTGGTTTGTGTCGTTTTTGCACCACGCAACGTGGTGCAACAGTGACACAAACCTTGAGTCAGATTTATGAAGGAACGCAAGGCCACTTTGCGTGGCCCTAAGTGGTTCCATAAATCTGGAGTAAGACAACTCAGCACATATCGCTGCTTTGCCTTACTCTTCCCTGAAAAGGTGTTCCAGGGGCGCTGCGTGTGTGTTCCCACACAACTCCCATGGTTTTTGACGCATTCCCAGATTTACTAGAAGTGGTAAACCTGGGAAAGCGCCAAAAAGATACTCCTTCCCAGGAGAGGCGTAACAAGGGGAAATATCTTTATTTCTTCTTGTTATTTCCTCTTTGTATGTGTGCTGCATTCTGCAACACATATAGATAGAGGAATATGCCTCTCAGGATTGTTTTTGTGCAGGAAGGTGCCCCATTGCTGCCCTTTCCCTGTCCCTCAGTGCAGCGCAGCAAGGTGACTTGCTGCGCTGCACTGCGTCACTATTTCATAAATAGTCCCTCCAGTTTCTCTTAAATTAATTTTTTTTTAACATTCATTTATGTTTTGTTCTTCCCTTTTCACTCTTTGTGCAATGCTCTTATTAATAAACATTTATACACTTTCAAAAAGCATTGATGAAATCAGAAACATTTGCCTTTGCAGCACATTTTATTTGGAAAAATGATACATTTGGAACATTGGAATGTTACCTATATAAGGAAAGCCATTTTGGAATACATGTTAAAGTTAATGCACATAATTATTTAATCATGTTACGCTGCGCAGACTCTGTTGAGCTGTCTTTATCAGTGTTTCAAAACCAATTTCTTTGCTTACTTTAGCACTGTTTTGCTGATTAACGAAGTGGATTTTTCTTACCTGCAAATCTTATCTTTTAAAATTCCTTTGAAATGAATTGGGTTGGTTAATGTTTCCAAAGCAAATCTTACTTTAGCAGCAGATTAGCAAAATATCACAAATCCAAGAAGTAACTCACTAGATATAAAGTCTGTGGCCGTGCTTAGAAATAAGGCGATGGTAATGAATGTGATATGCAAACTGCCCTTTCAGTGGCGGTTCCTCCGCTAAGGCAGAGGAGCGTCGCCCCACTGCCAGGAGCAGCAAAGAAAGGAAAAAATAAAATGATAATAACTGAAAGTTATTATCATTTTATTTTTTCCTCCTGCTGCGGCAGTGGTTGAGGTGGCCGGGCAGAGCTGCAGGGGAGGAGTGGTAGAACACTCCTGTGCGCAATGACTGTTTGGTCGGCCCTCTTGGGCCGCCCAAAACAGTCATGCGCACTTCCCTGTTCTCCATGCAGGCTGCATTACAGCCTGCATGCCGTGTCACGGCGCTCAGACCAATCATGACGCTGCATTGCAGCGTTGTGATTGGCTTAGGGGTGGGAGCCTGGCTGCCTGCTTCCTGTTCCGACGTGGAGTCGGACACAGGCGAGCAGGAGAAGAAGACGCGGGACCTGGCGGCGGTAAGTTTTATTTATTTATTTAAAAAAGTAGCCCGCGCCCTCCCATCCCGCTTCAGCGAGCCTGGCCGGCTGCCCCTGCCCTTTTCAACTGTGACATTCCATTAAATCTTTTTTTTTAAGCCGTAGTACAACTTTAGTATATTCTTACAGCATAAGTTAATTATTTGCTTACTTCGTGGGGTCAAATTTGAAAATAACCCCCCATACCTTAACTACTGGGGTAGAGTTTATGGAGTTATCCATGACACAAAGATGAGCATGCTCCAAGGAGCACAACAATTTGCTACCTATCTCATCTTTAGCTTAAGAAATGTACACATCACAACTGCATTACGGTTGCTCCACTGGCTGCTGGTTAAGCATAAGGTTGAATTGGGGGCGTAATGTGCCAAATTGGCTTGAGCTGCTGATGTTGAAATTGGGAGACCCGGTTCAAAACTTGGCCACTGATCACTAAATCTCTCCTTGCCTAGATTGTGTAAGGTCTGGTTAACTTGTAAAGAGCTTTGACGCCCTAGGGCCTAGTTTGTGCTGTATAAAAACTGCAACAAAAAATCAAAACCCTTTGTCCTGCATATAAGACCCTGCAACAGCAGCGCACATGAGTATCTGGCCAAACTGCTGCTACTTCACCATCCATCCAGAGGTCTATGGTCACTCTCCCACAATCGCCTCACTGTTTTTGAGGAGCTGCAAATGCTTTAAAGTAAATTGCTACACTTGCAAGACTCATCCCTTGGTATTTCTTACCTTTGCCTCCTTGCCTCATGGTACATTTCCAAAAGTACTGGAAACATTTGAAGACCAATGTATGTCTTCCACCAAACACACAATGTTGGCTCTGTCCAAGCCCTCTTTGATCTTCCATTTCCTGCTCTGTGAGTGCCTTTGAGCAATTTTCTGGTTGTACCAGCTCTATACAAAAACAAAAACAAATCAAAAATACATGAAAATAAAGTATATGTAGACTCAATCAATTACCTAGTTGTTTTTTGTAAAATTTTAACACGCTCTTTCATTTTGATAGGAGGATTCTCTTACTTTGTAAGTGCTTCAGGTTATTTCCAGATTATATATTACAACAGAGCCATAAGACTTGCATACTCATCCTTCCAAGTCAGCTGAACCACACACAGCCTATGTAAGTCAGGCAAACTTGTGAATGGGGACGTAAATGCCAGACAGAGAGAGAACATACTGGGGTCTGTGTTTCAGCCAGTCCAGAGAGGTGAAAGAAAGACAATATGAGACAAACCAGGAAAAAATATTTTTCACTTCAACTGTTTTCCTCTCTACACATTCCGTCCGTGTGAAAACAATGAATATGTGTGCACTTTCCGACACTTCCTGTGCCACTTACACCTGGATCATTGTGTGAAAAGTTTATGACTGTGGGTTTTCACATTATTTGCACTGCATTTCCTCGTCTCGTTCCTGGGGTACATGGAAAACTAAAACGTGAGTCAACTAGAGAAATATTGTCATGTTGAGCCAGGGTGTAGGTGATTTAAAGGATTTCCTGGAATCCTACGTCCACAGGCAGATTATTGGAAAAGTTCATTCCACAAATTCATAGTTTCCTAATACCAAATCTCTTTCATTTCTGCACATATTATAAAAATCTAAAATACATTTTCCTGATCTGAAATCTAAATCGAACTATGCATAGTACAATGGTTGATTTGATGTCAATAATTGTTCTATACAAATATATGGATAGACATTAAGGGAAGGATAGTGCACCACTCCAAAACTGGTGCAGTGGTCCTGAAGGCCAACTTTTATAGTTGAAACACAAACCCCAATGGAGTATTCTCAATATTTAGTTCAAAATGTTAACAGAATCCATGGACATCAGTTAGGGGCAGTCATAGGAAGCAGGTGGTACCCCAGGCTTGTTGTTTGTTGCCCCAGGCGACGCCCTTGCTACCCCTGGTCTCAAGGGTCATGAAGGCAGTGCCAGAGACAGAACTTAAACAGGGTAGTAAGAGCATTGGTTACTTTCTGCAGTTTCCACTCATTGCCCTATCTTTGGTGTAGTATCAGCAAACAGGAGGATGTTGAAGCACTAAGGCTGGGACATGGGCTCAAATGCCTTTGGGGCTCAAACGATGCGGAATGTCGCTGCCTATATATGTTTGATTTTGGTGCATAGTCATATATTAGTTTTACCAGTTAAGGATGAAAATCTACCACCCTAAAGTCACCAAGACATTGCCAGTAAGACGGAGAGATAGGCATGCACCACTTTCTGCTTGTAAATAAGAAAAACAACAACATGGTTCACTAGAAAATAAATATTTCCTTTTTAACAATGAGGATTCTGATGGGCTGAAGTGGGCAGAATGCATTGGATCTGTCGTCACAATCAATGCTCAGTGTTTATAGTATTACATAGAACATGTGATCTCATGAAGCGTATTTGAATATAAAAACCTACAGGCACTTCCTGAAAACAATTCTTAATTTTGCCAACATCTTGTGGCATTCCTAGAAAGGGCGAGTTCGTCACGCAATTCAACTAAACATGGGTAAATATATTCATTTTCTTTGAACTCATTTCCTAAGTCCACTGTGTTGAAATACCAATA
This sequence comes from Calotriton arnoldi, assembly GCA_963921515.1. Classification (NCBI taxonomy): domain Eukaryota; kingdom Metazoa; phylum Chordata; class Amphibia; order Caudata; family Salamandridae; genus Calotriton; species Calotriton arnoldi. Next base: position 4,874,235 of record CAWUFW010000178.1, read on the forward strand.
GATGACATGATAGTTTGGGGGCAGGCAGTGACTTCCTGGGTTTGAAAGAAAAGTTTTTGATGTTCACACAATTGAAGGAAGTTGACAGAATTACAACTTTCATTCTGACCTGAAACAGCAAATCTTCTTTCACTTACAGTTTGTGCAGATGTTGATCACTTCCCATGTTCGTTTTTTGGAAATGTTTGCGTTGTTACCTGCAATGCATGTTAGCTGTTTGCGACAGACAGGTGTTTTCATGAATTGCTCATTGGAACTCTTGGGAATTTATTACATTCAGATTTTCATCACACTGTAGAACCAGGAACTGTCGTCATTCACAATGAGTTTACTCATGCTTGGAGAACCTTGTGGTGGGAGCTTCACTTCTCTAGCGTGCATCGGGAGAGGAAGTATGTTTTGTGCGGTTTTGCCCACAGTGGGAATGTCCAGCAGAAACTGAAACTTGACAAAGTGCTTATGGTATATGATTAGAATCTCATTGCGTATGGTCAACGCCATTAGTGGTAGGACTTTGATCATCTGCCCCGGCTTCACAAGTTTTCATTTCAATTTTCTTAGTTCAATATTGAACCATATCAACTTCCTGCGCCCATCATTATCCCGTCCCGCAATGTGGGGAGGCCAAATAAATGTGGCATCTGCAACTCTAGTTTCAAAGATCAGAGTGAAATCTGTCCTTACCTATCTTCTGAAACAAAGTTAGGTGGCAGAGGCTGTTCCACCGATTTATCCAATCTTCTTCTCATTTGAGTAATGCATTGCAATTAAAAGGGGCTTTGAAAGTATATCTGCAAATTAAGTATATATAACCACCAAACTGACTTTCAGTGGCTCAGAATTTCCTAACCCACATGGTGTGCGCCAACAGTCTAAAGGTACTTTATGGGATAAAAACTCGTTTCTGAAACATGAATTTTAACAAGACTGATGCTGTCTGAGTTGGAACTCAGAAATGTCTCCTGGAGCCCTATGACTGCCTCAAACTTACTCATATACCCCACACAGATGCACAAACACATGAAAGCACAGACGTGCACACATACACGCACAAACACGCGCACACACCCACGCACGTACGCACACACACACATCCCTAGTAAAACCTAATCTCACACACAGACTTGCATGCTATTAACTCAAGCTTAGGACCTCGCACATGTCCTATGACATTATCATGTCATACAGAATACCTGTTAAAACCACACCATAAAAACATAGCAGCACAACAGGAGGAGAATGTCGTAGCTGCTTTCTGCTATGCCCTTATCACATCTGAGCTCGTGTTTCACTTTCCTGCTCATGCTTCATCTGTGCCCAAAATGTGTTACTCTCAGACTTAAGGCATTGGTAATAGGTCTCCTCTTCTCTCATTTCAAGTGAGAGAAAACTTCTTACCACACTTGCTTTGTTGCATCTTTACTACAGCACTTCCCTTGGTCTATCTCAATGCTTCATGTTTCTAATCAGCCTGTTTCGCTATTTCTCTTTCCGATCCCATGCGCCACCTTTGTGTTCCATTAACGACTACCCTTTTATGGTTGCCTTCTGGTCTTTGTTTGTTCATCCGTGGGTATGCTCTGTTTGTAAATGCATTCATGTTGTGGGCAACCCTGCCTTGCTAAGCTAATTCAACAATGTAGACCTCCCTGCCCTCTTTGACCAGTGTTTTTAATGCTGCTTTTTGTTCATTTGCCCTCATGTGCCTCATCACACTTTAGCGGTTTCATTGTTGATGCTGCCGAAAAGTCATTTATAAAATCCCTTCCCATCTACTGTCATTTCAGACCCAGCCCTGCCATATTACAGACAAAGCCCATGTTCTGCATGTTGCTTTTGCTGTCTCTCACACTTCTGTGTAAAATGCATAATATTGAAACCCAATCTATTTATTCATTCATTCATGTATTCATTTTTTAGGTCTCGCGCCTAGCGTTGCAGTGCGCAGCACTGCTCGCGCAGCGCGAGACCTCTTGAATGGGCTTCAGAAAGCTAACCACACGCTCGTGTGTGTGGTTTTGCTTTGTGAAGCCCACATTGGCTGTAGCGTGTTTTTTTTTTTAATACCGGCACGCAATTGGGCGAAGGCGGGCGCATGACCCGCCTTCGCTCCGCCCATTCCCGTCTGTGTCTAGGACGCGCATCAGTGCGCGGCACAGACGGCAGGCTCCCTCGCCCCCTCCCGCTCCTCTGTGGTGCGCGCGCACCACTGGTTATATGTCCTGCAGCGATCAACCGATATGGGCATCCCGAGACATTTTGACTGACCTTATGATGGCCACCACCAAACAGAAACCACATAAGCCCAGCAGGCAAGGTTAATTCTAAAACACGTATGTATAAGTACATGACGGAGAGTATTCCACCCCTTCCCTCCTATTTCCAAACGTCATCCCTGACAAGTATTTTTTTTAAATAACGGAATTAAACATCACCGTCTAGCCTCTATAAATGATTTCTGGGACAAGAACGCAAGCGTGATAAGCGCCTACAAATATTACAACACGTAAAAATGTACGGGAGGTGGGGCGCATGTCTCAGTTGTGTACTGCGCCCTTCTCGGAGAGACCAACGCGAGGCGAGGTACCCGTGACGAAGGTGCTGAGAAAGGTGGCGAGTTTAAGGTTCCCACGCTGCGCTCGTGCGTTTACACACAGTGCGGGGAGGGGCCGGAAGAAGGAGGGAGGGAGGGAACGCGGCGGCTGTCACAGAGGGGAAGCGAAGGCCTCTGTGCCAGAGGAAGAAGGGGGAACTTGCGCGCGCACAGAGCGTGAGTCACTTCCCTCCGTCGCCTAACCATTAATTCCTCCGCCCCCAGCCCCTTCAACCTCCGGGCTCAGCAACGATACACGGAACAGCGACGCCTCGGACCGGCAGCATCAGCGGCCTAGCGTGCGGTGAGTTGTTCCGCTAAGCGCGTCCTTGCGCCTCTTTAGGGAGACCGACTTCCAGGCACATACTCTCCCATCAGTTCTTGAGGGAGTTGTGGCGGGGGGATATGTTTGTTGACCACGCTGTTGTGCAGTCTTCTTTATGCAGTTCATCTTGTTTTATTTTTATTTCTGCGCAGTTGAAGGCCCATTTTCCTGGTATAAGCTGCTTACTCAATGACTCCCGAGGGCTCCCCCCGCAACCCCTTTAGGAGGAGCTTAGAGCGTGGGCGTTCAGTGTGACTTGTTTGAATGCGACAGAATGCAACTGTGTGACAGTTTGAATGCGAAAGGGTGGTCAGTCTTTGGAGGAAAGCAATCGGGGTGGGGGATTGTGTACACGGTACGTGGTCGGGAAGTAAACGCTGTTTTAGTGGAAAACAGAGCCTTTATTTCTTCTCCCTTCAGGGAAGTGGGAGGATGGGCCGTACTGTCCCGGCCTCAGCAGCTCAGTGTGGGCCGTTTTCCACATCCTCAAAGTTGCTCACGGATGTAGCGCCGAAAGGCGGACCAGTTTAACACATTACTACACTAGCGAGGGAGCGGCAAACCCGACTCATCAGATTATATAGTCTTTAGGTCTGGTTAATTGGTACACTGAGCCATCTGATCTTGATTAGGCACCATTCTCCGCTGTAGTTATTGACAACCGATCTGCATCACTTTGTTTTATTTATATTATCTATAAAACTAGAACAAATATATTGCGTAAGTTAGTTAACCATTTTCTGTCGCAGTCTTCTAAAGTAAGTTATTTATGAATACTACTAGAACATGCAATAGAATGGTGAGACTGCAGTGGCCAATATTCTGGCTCAGAAAGAGGCCAATAACTGGAAGTAATGCCCTGCTTTCGAAATATATGAATCGTGATGGATAGTGGTCTCCCGGCAATCCATAGTGTGATCATCACTGTTTTTCTGTTGCTCTTTATTCGTTATGAAGGAATTCATTTGTACTGCTACACAGTTAATGTCCTTTAACTGTAGGGTGGTGGCAACAGAGCTGTTTTAGTAGTGTACGGATGATGTTGCTGACCTTGGAGCCAGTCATTAACAGTATCTGTTGCCCCCTAACCTTCATATACATTGGGCGATGGCCAACTAACGTTTTGGACTTTTTGGTCACTGTACTGCATCATTGACAAATTGAGAGCAGTGATAAGTGTGAGGGTAATTATGCATCAGCTTCACAGGGCTATGGCGCACCACTCAGGCCTTTGTAAATGACTAGTAAGAACATGAGCATCATTTTGTGAGATGGGCAGAGCCTCTTCATAATCTGGTGATGAACTGTTTCATCCGTCAGTTTGGGTACATCTTTTGAATGATGGGGCATTATTATGTTTAAGTACTTTGCTGTTGTTGGTTTGACTATATTTACTCTGTGTTAATGTAGTTACTACAGATTGTGCCATACTTTCTGAATGCAGGAGCCAGAATCAAAATTTGGTTCTTGATTGGTTGGAAAAATAAAATGAATGGTGAAAAACTAAAAATTCCACAAAGTAATACAAATTCAAATTTCCAGTGGGAATGATAAAAGAGACAATCAGTTATAACCTAAAAACACATTTTGTTTTTGTTTTAGGTGTAAGAAAATATTCTTGGTAGGCCTTGAACATTTGGGCACCACAGTCTCTCAAGCAACACAAATGCTACTGTGGTCTTTCTACTAGAACCACAGGATTATGTCATGTACTGAAGAAGTGTTTTGTTGCTTTTCAGAATTAACTGAAGTGGTTCCTCCTAGGATTTGACTTCCCGAAAAATGCAGTGAACTCTCGATTTCACCAGGTAGCATGTTTAATCATTGAGTCTGCTCCTCACTTTGGATAGATGTCCTCAGTGAGCTCACCTTGAGCTCTTGGGATGTTATCTTACAGTTTCTTTCAATTCATGATCTAGTCATGTAGGATCATAATAATGCTTTTATCCTTCATGGGACCAGAGGAGTGTTTTGCAAACCCTTTACAAGTGCTCTTACTTCCTTAATGATTTTTTTGCTATCTGTGCAACGATTTACAGAGTTCCCATTATCTTATTTAGCAATCAACAATACTGCACCAAAAATCCTTGATCTCGGGGGGATTGCCAAACAGTCTGTATGAAAGGGGCCTTTTAACAATCCGTCTTTATGGCTATTTCATATAAGCACATCTGAATCTTGAGATAATAAACTCTGAAGCATCTAAAGGCATACCAATCTAAATTCTGCTCTTACTGTAATTTCTAGGACGCATGAGTGAGCCCACGTCATGTTCTCATCTGTGCCTAAGGTACTCCAGTGTGTTGTGGACTTTATTTAGTAATGATTTGTAGGTAAGAGAAAGCACCTACTTGGCATAGGTTCAGAATGCCTATTCTGTAGGAATATGCAATTTGTACAGTCTATACTTTGGTGCAGGGAAAGTCAGAGATGCAGGTATTAAAGCATACAGTAGAGCTTACATAATGTGTCTTGCACAGTTCCTCTAATATTTTCCTTCTAGAGGCACCCTATATGTGTCCTGCCTTAGTAAACCCAATCTTTTTCCATTCTGTGAACACTTCCAGTGTCTTCCAATCTAGGTCTCTTCCCATCCTTCAGCATTTCATGGTTTACTATTCCTTCCACTCAGGCAACTTCCTAGTCAGTTGCTCCGCTTTAACAGCTGAATCTTTTGACCCAGGGAGTACCCCTTGATGCTTCTCTGCCTTACAACATATATGTATGCTTATCTCCCTTAGCTTGCCTATCTCAAGAAAGTATTCTTTTGAGGGGAGAAGGTTATTTGTTTTAAGCTGTGGGTCTCTGTAATACCTTCACACATGTTGGAATGAGATGCCCCCTTTTACACACTCCTGCTTAGCTTGTGCAAGAATATTCTGGGTAGGTCATCAGTTGCAAAACAATGACCTTACAGGGGTGTGGAATTTAATAAAATATCTACGTGTCCATGGGGCAGGTTGCCTCATAAATCTACTTGTCTTGTAACAAAATCCACTTGCCCCTTTTGTGCCTTGTAATGCAGCGACAAATTATGGCAGCAGTCTCATTATATAAGGGATCCTCTACAGCCTCTCTGATTATGCCAGTGCTCATACCATAGTAGGGTTTTAATACTAGCAATTCCCACGTTTCCACAGAGCTACATACTGGGTCTGAAGGCAGTGGTAAGCAATAGTTCCAGGGTATGAATACCCTTTTGAGTCTATGCAAACCTACTAACTTGCATGTTTTAACGGTTTTCACCAACTCTTCTCTAATCTTTTCCCATACTGAGAAAGGTTGGAAATTTACTCCTGACAATGGCAGACATAAAAGTTCCTCCAGGGCTGGGAAAAAAGTGGTTGGAGGGAAAGTGAACTTGCAAACACTCAAGAGATTTTCACATGAGGAAATCTACACATGCACATTTGCTCATGCTTAAATGCAGTTGACAAATATTTTCTAGGAGCACTATTACTTGGCCTACTTCTGTAAATTCTTGTTTTTGCTGGAAGTGGGCTCAGTATCTATTCCCAAATGTGAGATTTATTGTAGGAGGGTTGAGGTCAAGGGAGAGCCAGCCTGGAACAGAGAGCTCAGGTTTGGTGGCAGGCACAGAGTTGTGATGAAGAATAGGGGGCCTGTGTTGTGAATAGCAGGGGGTGCTATGCACATTGCTTTGAATGAGTGATTCGTCTAGCCGCAGGAAGCCACTGCAGAGACTTTAGGAGCAGGTGAAATGTGACAACTAATATTAATGTTAAGTTGTTTTTTTTGCAGCTGCGTTCTGAATTCTAATTTCCGAGTCACATTGAGAGGGGCTCCAAAGCTTATGCCATTGAACAAGTGATTTTTTTATATATTAAATAGCTGGCCATTGATTAGTAAAAGGAAAACATATTTGGTGCGCTTCACTGAGATTTTTGTTAATTGAAGGGGCCGAATCAGATTCAGCAAGCATTTTCACCAACATTATGTGAATTTAATGAGCTGATTTCATGTTGCAATGTTTGTATGATATGAAAAACTACATATAATATAATGCAGCAGCAAGGCATGGGCTGCAATGGTATAAAGGTAAAAACAAATGTAGGACCACCAGCCGTGATCAAAACTGAATAGTCAAAACGCATTGGCTTGGTATCCATGTGAACAGTGAAAAAAAGACTGTTATAAAACCACTTTGAAGTGCCTCTTTTCCTTGTTAAAACAAGCATTTGCAATGCAATAGGTCTCGCATTATTAAAGTTTGAGCTATTGGTGTTGCATTATTTAGCAATGCCAATAGCTCAAACTTTAATAATGCGAGACCTATTGCATTGCAAATGCTTGTTCTATTTATTACGTGCAAACGTTCACTGATGGCGCTTTTGGGTCTAAGAAATAGTTTTAGCCATCATTCTTTAACTACCATCCGACTTACATCATTTGTTGCGAACCATAGTAGAGCCATATCTTTGACTGTTGTCAACGCTTTGGGAAATATCTTTCCTCTTGCAATTTTTGGGGCATACTGTTCCACAGTTTAGCCGCAGCCACAGAAAAGGCTCTCCCACCCAAGATAGCTTGCTAAAACCCTTTTAGCAGCGTAGCCTGTTCTATAGTGCCATAGACAGAAATATGTCATAATTAAATTCCCCAGATATAAAAACTAGCTGGCAATTGTATCATATTCAAACATCCATCACAGGGCACAACGATTGTGACCTACACATGGTCTCAGTGAGGAAAAAGCAACGTATATTCAGGCTCACGGAGCCAGTGACAGATTACAAGGCTACATGTCCCACTTCCATGCAAGACATTACATTATGCTTCAGGGAATGAGCCCTTTAGGATTGCTACACAAGGACAACCACCACATTTCGTGCACAAGAATGCACTGCTTCGATCACTGAATTTCCTCACTATTTACTTTATTACTTTACTATTACCTACGATGTTATGACCACAATATTTTTGTATCTCAAACATGTTCTCATTCATTTTTGTCATGCAACCCATTTCGCAAGTCAAGAAACATGGATTGATTTGGGTTTCAGCTCATCTTTAATGCTCTTTTTTCTGTTGCATTCTTGCCTTTTCTTCTTTTTTTTGTCTGGTAGAATAATTGTGACACTTTCTTTTCTTTTGTGAGCTACCCTTCTAAAGATAGAAATAAAAAACAGCCTACTGCACATTGATGCCACTTCAATAAACCGGAGGTGAAGGCTTTACCAAAACATGCATTCGTTTTTCACGCCAAACAAACCTCCTTCCTAACCCCAACTGATCCCATCAAAGAGTCTTGCAATCAAAATATTACCTCCTCTGTACTCACAGCACACACCAGGAAACACTGCCATGCTCACAGTCTTATACCTCTATGGTGATCAGAATCTCTCTTAACACAAACACACCCCAAAAACAATCATTATGATCACACACAATGCTAGTCCTCTCCAACCACAGCAAACTCCTAGAACAATCCCTGTGATGGCAACAATACAGTTTTCGTAGCCACAGCACACCCAAGGACAGTTCCCACGGTCGCAAGCCACACCTAACCTAACACAACAAACCCAGCAGCAATCCTCATGATGATTACCATATTAGCTAACTCAGCGCAGTCTAAGAAGAATCCCCATAATCATAATCCTATATCTTCCCTAACCCCAACCCAGTCATAATTGTTTGCATAACAGCATATGTACTTTTAGGTTCCACTTGACTGCTGGCGGTGGTACGGTATAGGTCATGGAGGCGAAATGGCTCATAAATCCAGAACAGGAACATTCTTTAGAGGAAAGAGATGTGGAAATTAGTTGGCACTATGGATGTGGAAATGCAGTCCCGGACACAGAAAAGGGGCACTTGTTATATGATCATGTCCTCCTTCTCCAAGAGCTACTGACATTTTCTCAAACGCCCAGGACTCAATATCATCAGATATGACAACCAGCTGAATGATCATTAAATCTCATGCGGTCAGATGGTTGAATGAATATCCTCAGTGGTCGGACTTTTCCCTGCCCCAATTTACCGATTCTATGTCCTCCATGAGGGTTTACTTGATCAGCAAGATTATCAGTCTGGAGCCCTGCTCTGTACAGTTTTGTGTATGGCTTGTTTCTCTGCCTCTGGGGTGCTAATGTGTGTCAACATAATGGACAATGATTTGGATGTTACTCAGTGCTTAGTTTGCAAAATAATTAGTGCCAGGGCTCTCATCCGGAGGCCACTGCAGCTTGCACCACACATTGCCTCTGCTATGCTGCCGATGATAGTAACAACACAACTACTAACCATCACGCTCCTACAAGTGTGACAATTCAGACTATTTCAGGCCCCCAAAGCTATAAGAATGGCTTGTGTGGCAGCTAATAGTTATTTTTATTGTATATTGAATTAATAATTAACTGTTGCTGTGGCCATCTCTAAATCAACTAGACTGCACCACCTTGTGGCAGACTGTCACAAGCGCCGGTGTTGACAATTAAGTGCCAGTGCTGAGCACCAGAAACCACCGGATCAAATTAAGCACTGATGTTAGTGATGGTGTTTTCCTGATGGTTGATGCTACTGTTGGATGTGCAGTTGGGTCTGATGGTTCTAGTTGCCAACAATGAACTCTATTTCTGTTTGTGGGCTGATGTGCTTTTATGTCCATGTATTCTTTGGCAACCACAGTATGCTTCTCTGTAACCAGTTGCAGGATACTTCCTATTTGAGGAGCCCTTAGCCGTATACAAGTACATGGCTATTAGTCACATTCTAAGAGGATGAAGGTGGGTTGCAGAAACTTCTTGTGACTGTCTGGTAGAGGCGCCTGGTAACGTGGACTGGGCGTATCTTTTCTGTGGGTTTATGTGTGCATGTGAAAGAGAGAGAGAGACAGAGAGAGGGAGAAAGATATGAATAAGGCATGATACAAGCATTTACTATAAAGGCTTATGAAGGGCATAGGATGCTTACCTTCTTTAGGCTATGATTTACCTCTGGCGTACAAAAGGAAAAAGTTACTTACCTGTAAATACAGTTCTCCAGCATTGGTATCCTTCATAGATCTACATGCTTGAAATATTTCTTGATGTCAGGCTGCAACCCTCTGCGGTCAATGTTAACAGAGCAATATTCCAGTACAGCAACTGCCACTTAAAGCAAACTGAAAACAGCCATAAACTACAAGTAGCTAAATTGCCTAATTTTATGACCTAATGTCCAGCCAATCAGGTGGATCGGCCCAGAATTCCAACCCTTCTCAGAGGCACTAACTGCCAGATTCCCATGACAAGTCTTATTAAGTTATCAATAGCCTCATGAATGGAGAGGAGGATGGATACATGTGAATCTGTGAAAGATACCAATTCTGGATAACAGGCAAGTAATGTTTTCTTCTCCAGTATTGGAACTTTCATAGATTCACATATTTGAATTATGATTAGCAACGCATATTATTAGCAAAGTATAATATATAAAACATTTGTGGAGATGAGACTTATCTTAATGAAATAGGTTTCATCTTTGACTTGACACCCAGACTGTAATGCTTGGCAAAAGTGTGCATTGAAGATCAAGTTGCCAATTTGGCTATGTCCCGTAAGTGCACTCCAGTGAAGACTGACATTGTGGCAACCATGCCTCTTTTTAAATGTGCCCCTGCTCTTAGTCTGAGAGAGCACCCAGCTTTGGCGCATCAGAAGAAGATGCATGCTGTGATATATGCCATGTCTTGTTTCGACAAAGGGCATCCTTTGTAAGAGTTCCTGTATGAAATAAATAGCTGATCCGTCTGGCAAAAATCCTTTGTTCAATCAATATAGAACTTTATACGTTGTTTACCTTCTCCAGTATTGGAACTTTCATAGATTCACATACTTGAATTATGATTAGGGCTCCCGGTTTTATGGTATTTATTTTTTTAACATTTCCGTCTGTATTTATCCATATTTATTTTTTGGCCATTTTTTCTGTATTTATCCATATTTATTTTGTGTTATGCGTATAAATGTAGTTGTAAAACTGTACATTTCCATTTTTATTTAAATGATAGATATGCACTAATACTTTGATGTCTGTCACGTTTTAGCTATTTAAGTTGCCAAATATTACATAACATAACATCTACTAGCAAATATTAGCATTATACCACAAATGCATGTTGACACATGCAGTTATTTAAAGAAATTTCAACCTGTTTTTTAATTTTCCATGCTGTCCATCTGCTCAGCTGTTGGGCTATAATGCATGAAAGACAGCGCGAAGAGTCACTTAAAAGAAGCACATTTTCTGTATTTATCCACTTTAAAAATAAATACAGACAGAAAACACATTGTTTTCTGTCTGTATTTATCTGTAAAAATCCGTAAAAACGGAAAACAGGGAGCCTTAATTATGATTAGCAACGCATATTCTTAGCAAAGTATAAAATATAAAACATTTGTGGAGATGAGACTTATTTTAATGAAATAGGTTTCATCTTTGACTGGACACCCAGACTGTAATGCTTGGCAAAAGTGTGCATTGAAGATCAAGTTGCCAATTTGGCTATGTCCTGTAAGTGCACTCCAGTGAAGACTGACATTGTGGCAACCATGCCTCTTTTTAAATGTGCTCCTGCTCCTAGTCTGAGAGAGCACCCAGCTTTGGCGCGTCAGAAGAAGATGCATGCTGTGATATATGCCATGTCTTGTTTCGACAAAGGGCATCCTTTGTAAGAGTTCCTGTATGAAATAAATAGCTGATCCGTCTGGCAAAAATCCTTTGTTCAATCAATATAGAACTTTATACGTTGTTTACCTTCTCAAGAATTAAGAAACCTTTCCTTCTGCAGATGTAGGTGGTTGTAGAAAAAACGCTAGTAATTTTATTTTTTATTCAGATGGATATGAATCATGGATTCATAGACAAAGTGGCTTTGTTTTTGTTAAATTTAGATTGGGTGGCTTTTTAGAAAATGCCTGTATTTTGCTGATGTGTCTTGTCAAGGTTATCGCTCATATGAAGGCTGTCTTCCATTAAGGCATCTGAAGAGATGCCTTATGTATAGACTCAAAAGGTTCTTGGATAATGGCCTCTAAAACCGTACTGAGTTCCCATGCTGGTAAGTTCTTTGCTAGAGCAGAAAAGGTGTGAAACAGACCTCTCGTAAATTCCTTAACCACCCTATCTGTGAATAAGGATCCCGTGGCAGTAGTTCTGAGGCATTTGGGTGTAGCCATCCGATATAATGTAGTCGAAGAATATTTCAAACCTGACTCTGCCAAATGTATGAGGCAAAGCAGTATCTCACATGGACGCCTTGAAAGAGGGTCAGTATTTTGGGTTGATACCTAAACGCAAAATCCTTTCCATTTCAAACTGTATGGTTTTACAGTGGAAGCTGCTTTACCTGCCTTTAAGATCTTTCTACAGTTTGCTGGAATATTTAGGGAACCATACTCTAGGTTGGCAGCAGCAAGGCAGTCAAGTGCACTGTAGAGCAGCTGGGCTGTGGTGTAACACATGACCTTGGTTCATGGAAAGAAGGCAAGGATCTGGTTTGAAATGGATTGAAGTCTTTATTGACAGTTCCCAGAGTTCTGTGAACACAAATTCTATCCTACACTATCCTACAATGGGACAATTAGCATCAGTCAGCATGGTTCGTTGTTGCAACTTCTACAGAACTCTCAGGACCAGTGGAATCGATAAAAAGCATACACAAATATCCTTAACCGAGCAATTTCTATGGAGACTAAGGGTACCACCGTCTCCTTGCATAAGGTTGACATGTTTATTTCTCTGGTGTAGCAAAGATATCCAGAGGAGGTGTGCCCCACCTCTGAAATACCAGCTCTAGTTGTCTTGAGTCCAGTTTGCATTTGTGGCAGTCTACATGTGTTATGCTTATGGTGTCTATCATGGTGTTCTTTTAATCCCGACGCATGTTTCACTGTCAAACTGATTTTGTGACACAACATCCAGTGCCAAATGTAATGGATACGCCTTCAGAATAGCCATACCGATATTTGTAACTAGAAATAAGGTATACTGTGCTGGAATGAGCGGAGTTTTTCTTTTGTTGGGAGTCAAACCTTATTCTCTGAACAGAGATACTGTCTGATCTAGTGCTTCTGACATTTAAGACATTAAACAAGCTTTGAAGAGTCAATCATCAAAATATGGGAAGACCCTCATCCATTGATGTTGAAAATGTGCAGCCACTGGAGTTAGACATTTTGTAAATACTCTGGGCGCTTTACAAGCTTGTTCACTGACCTCTAGTCTAGAATGAGGTGCCACTCCCTAGTTTTCTTACAAATTAGAAAGCATCTGAAATAAAATCCTGATGCTTTCTGCAATACTTTGATGGTTTCTTGTCTCAGAGCCTCCAGATATTGATGCTGCTCCTGTTGTGATCACGAGGAATGAGACGGAACACGAAGGTGAGAGCACAACAACTTTTAACCTTACAATCTCAGAAGTCGGCACAAGTCTAACACTCCAACACTTAAATTAGAATTCCATGGCACCCGCATTCCATGCAGGTGCGAGGGGCAGACACAACCATTTAGGAGGGGAAGGGAAGGTGAGAGAAGGACAAGAGGTTATAACATTACTTAACACCTTTACTATTCCAGCTTTATGATATGCAACCTTTTGGCATGAATGTAACACATCTCTTTTCCTAAACAACAAAACAAAATGACCTGAACTGTTAACCATTATACGAAATTCTTCTAGAAGGCATTCTTGTTCTAGGCATGTTTTTCACTCGGTGAGCAACGGTTTCACCTGATCCATCATTATTGACAGCTCCATACACTTCTCCTCAGTATAAGCACCAGAATACTGACGTCAACTTGGGATACCAGTCAGATGTTTAGGCACATCATACAGCACATTAAATGCACATTGTTGACTTCTCTATTTATGCTCGGCTGAACATTGTCTTGTTGTGGTATCATAGAAAGTTGATTAGGCTTGCTTTTAGCCACCCGTATGAGACTCCAGCATTTGCCATCTTGTGTGATGACACTATTTTTGTTGTTCTTCACAACCCTAGGAGATTTAGAGAACTGACTCTTTCTCTTTTCTGCTCTCCTTGACAACCTTATTCTGACACATTTACCCACAATGACATTAGGCAAACTAACTTTATGCAAGGAATCATACCTTTCTTTAGCTATTTTCAGATTTTTGATTACCTTGGATCTCACTTTTGCACGACCAGGTTTAGAAGTGAACATTATCTCGGGCCATTTTGAATGGTAATCAAAAGGACAATGGCAAACCACATGTTGATGGGTAGGTTTTTAACTGGATCACTATGTCCACGCCCAACTTTTGCCATGCCATTAAAGGCCAGGTGACATTCAACAATAGCGTTCTTTTTGTAGTACAATTCTTATCTGCCGACGAACAAATCTGACTCCCTGACTATACAATCTGCCTCAGCATCCCTTCTCGGGCACCAATAATGTTCACGTTACAATTTTTTTAATGCAGTCATACCCATGTGGCCTTCATGACACATCTTCATCAATTTCACTCGCATTCCCACTGGTGGTATACATTTATCGTTTCTGAATATCAAATTCCCATTCTCACTTAACTCAGAAGCCACTTGTGAAAATGAATGCAGAGCACCACTGGGATCTTTACTGGAAGGCCAACCTTCACATATGGATTTCTTGACCAAGTTTTGTTCTGCATCCTAAGAATAGTCAGTCATCCAATCCTTCTGATAGAATATTTCTTCATTCATCATGCAGTATGCAGTGAAAATGTCTTTCCCAAAATCTCTGAAGTGGTTGGTCACCTAGACACAAGAAGCTCCCTCTCTATGACACAGTACCTTCACTCCGCCTCGCTCAATGTCTTGGAGGCGTATGCCACAACCCATTTAGCTTTGCCAGCCCTCTGAGACAAAACAGCTCACAGCCCATATGCCCTTGCATCTCCAGTGATGATACAGTGCTTTCCATAGTCAAAAGGTTCCAATGCAGGTGCATTAATGATTAGTTTTTTATTGTGATTGAAGGACTGCTGTTACTCATCTTTCCATACAAGATCCATTCATTTTCTTAATAACTAGCGCAAGGGCTCCATTACTGATGTGAAGTTCCTTACGAATTTTCCATTGTATTCACATAGTCCTATGAAAGACATTAGGTTCTCTGTATTGTTAGGTACTGCGGAATTCGTTATGGCTCCTTTGCGACAACTTCTGTGTCAGAAATGGTTTGACCTAAATATTCCACTTGGGGTTCAAACAAGTGGCATTTGTTGGCGCTGAGATCAAGCCCCCTTGTAGCTAATCTTCTGCATGCTTCCCATAAAATCTCTACATGTTCACTATAATCTTTCGAGAACATTAAGTTCTCATCCTGGAAACAATGGACATGAATTTCCATGTCTTTAAACATGTGGAACAATATTCTTTGCAATACAGAGGATGTCCAATAGGTATCCTCCTGAATTCATAAACCCCAAATGGTATAATAAATGCAGTTAAAGGCCTTGAAGCAGGCGACAACTACACTTTGTGAGAAGCGTTCCTTAGGTCTGAGCAGACAATACTGTTGCCCAATCTAGCATTGTTAACAAATCGTTAATCAGGGGTATAGGATGTCGGTCCACTACCATATCATTGTTTAAAGCCCTTAAGTCTACACAAAGTCTAAGATCTCCATTGCTTTTCTTAGTAAGCACAATTGGTGACACCCAATTGAAGGATTCTGTTTCCTCAATGATGCCATCTGCTTGCATGCGATCCAGCAATTCTTGTAGTTACTAAATGGTACTTCTCTCACTTTTTGTTATACTGGCTCGGCATTGCTCTTCAATTTGATCTCATGTGTAAATCCTAGTAACACTCCCGTACGCTGACAAAAATCCTGAGGATAGGAAGCATATTGAGCGGCAAGTTGACTTTGGGCTTCATATCACTGCCTGTAGGGACGTAAATTATTCAAAGACAATGGTTGGAATTTTTCTTCTCTGGTCGAACTTTTGCCTCCTATAATAAAAGTACCCCTAAAAATCTTGGTGTGTCCATATCTGTGGTTACAGCCTGCAAGGTGTCATCTACATGCTGCCGAACAACTGTTGGCCCCTGAATAGCTTCTCCAATACTCATCTAGGCATCTGTATGCAGCCAGGCACATCTTCTGAAGACAGCTCATGATGCCATTTGTCAAAAGCTGGTGATAGAAGCATCCTGCCAGGCATCCAGCTGGATGGATGATGTTCCTACCCCTTCCTTTAAAATGTTCTTTGCCCTTTCTTGGCAGTCGTCTGGGAACTTGTCAATATAAGGGGCATTATCATTCTGCAGCAGCCTGTCATAATGAGGCAGGATGGCACTAGCATTTGCAATTTTGACTACAGTTGATGCAAACACCATAATTCTTTCCTCATGGTATCTAACCTCTTACCTTTGCGGTCTGTGGGCACAACACATGGAGTTGCTGAGTTTCTAGAGCGCCTTTGTACTGCAGCTGAAATTGCAGAATGAGTATTAAGCTGATTTAGTTGATATGCTTGTGTTGTATTAAGTGCTTTATTTTTCATTTCCAGTCTCGAAATCAGAGTGCATCTTAGAATCTAAGTTGTGCACGCAAGAAAGGCCTTTTTCCCCAGACATAGTCAAGCACCGGGAGAAGCCTTATGGAACGCCTACTTTTGAACTTCAAATCAAAAAGAAAGGAATTTTTCCCCACAAAAGCTATATGCAAGTTAAATTTTTGGGTTGCTCTGTTGACCAACATGTGGAAACAGTAGACACCATCTGAAGGTGAATCTCTAGCAGACGGTTCCTGACTGGGTTTCTCAGCAGAAACACAATCATCCCAATCAGGATCTTGTTGATCAACATCCCATGCATTACTGTCTTGTTGGTCGACGTCGTCACCATCATAATCCTTGGCATTTTCATCAACATCTCAAAGCGTGACTTGACCTAAATCCCATCTCGGTAATACAGGAGGTTGTTTTGTAAGCTCCTTTGGAGGAGACAAAAGGAACACAATTGATAGACGGAATGCAGAACAAATCAAAACATTCACCCCCAGTCAAGAGATCTGGGTTAAATCCATCATTCTTTTGCTCACCATGCCACCCCAGTTTAGACCTGGCCATACGCAAATCAGTCTTGACCCTGTGCCTCATGGGAACAGTCCAGCTCGAACTGCCAAGCCAGGTCCTCCCTGGACCAGAAACAAGCATCCTAGGACTGGTTTCGGGGTTTCACCCCTCATCAGCCAGGATAGCTTGAATCAAGTGGTACAGTGACCCCGGGACCCACGTCTGGGCATACCCCGAAACCGCAGACGTGGGTCCTGTGCTCTCCATGCTACTGGAGTCAAGCTATCCTGGCTGATGAGGGGTGAAACCCCGAAACCGGTCCTAGGATGCTTGTTTCCAGTCCAGGGAGGACCTGGCCCGGAGGTTCAGGCTGGACTGTTCTCATTGGGCACAGGGTCAAGACTGATTTGCATATGGCTGGGTTC
Organism: Calotriton arnoldi; assembly: GCA_963921515.1. Taxonomy (NCBI): domain Eukaryota; kingdom Metazoa; phylum Chordata; class Amphibia; order Caudata; family Salamandridae; genus Calotriton; species Calotriton arnoldi. The sequence continues at coordinate 4,891,609 of CAWUFW010000178.1, forward strand.
AAACTGGGATGGCATGGTGAGCAAAAAAACAATGGATTTAGGCCCAGATCTCTGTACTGGGGTGAATGTATGACATTGTTCTGCATTCTGTCCATCAATTGTTCTTTTTGCATTTGTCACCCCGAGTGGGACGGGTATGCCCAGACATGGGTCTTGTGCTCTCCATGCCACTGGAGTCAAGCTATCCTGGCTGATGAGGGGTGAAACCCTGAAACCGGTCCTAGGATGCTTGTTTCCAGTCCAGGGAGGACCTGGCCTGGCAGTTCGGGCTGGACTGTTCCCATTGGGCACAGGGTCAAGACTGATTTGCATATGGCTGGGTTCAAACTGGAAGGGCATGGTGAGCAAAAAAACGATGGATTTAGGCCCAGATCTCTGTACTGGGGTGAATGTATGACATTGTTCTGCATTCTGTCCAGCAATTGTTCTTTTTGCCTTTGGAGGAGACAGTCACAGCGCAGAAAGCGTGGATGCACCACATGTGTTTCTGTCATTTGAACTTGACAAGATCTGAAATCTGATGAAGGAGCCTGAGGAAGAGGATCCAGATGTGTTGGAGATAACCTGGCGTAGAAATCCTCCAATAACATTTTCAAGCAGGTAAAAAAATCCATGGGTGCTTGAACCATCTGTGTCCTTGAATCTTCTAGCACCTTCGACTCCAAGGGACGCCCATAATATGATATTTCTTAGTAGCCAGACACCTCTTCTTCTGAGTCACCAGCCACATGGTCGCTATCTAGGGCATGAGGTCCCTCTGCTTGTGAAGCAATCTCAGACAGAATTTCGATGTTTGAATATATGTGATGTTAACTGTGTCCAAAATGACTATCCTGATCCCTTTACTATTCTGCTCACTGTAGGCTTCACAGAAGAAGAGGAAGAAACATCCAAGAGCTGCTCAGGTGACACTGAAGTGATTCTTATTGACAATACGAGGTGCTAAAGTGGTAGCATGGTTGAAATCTGTGTTTGGGGCCAAGTTGGGAGTCATTATTATCTGTATAGTCGCCGATGATTTTGTCAATGGTGTTGACATTGATAATGTTGTTGGAAGAACAGTGAATGCAACTGAGTTTGCAGGTAGAAGATGCTGTTCCACCATCAACAATGTCTTATTTATTAACAGGCTCTTCATTGACAATGAAGTTCTCAACAATGAGGTTTTCAGGTGGACTGTGGGCCTGGCTTCGTCAACTGGATGGAAGTCGCTGATTGTGCCATCATCAATGGTTTTACCATCAACGGTACTGAAGTAACACTCATTGGTGTAATCATCAACAATGGGGTTTTTGTACCAGCTTTTTTGCCTTTACTTGATGATAGAGATGGTGGAGATGGTGGAGATGATCTTCTTGAAGGAGTAGATGAGTGATTCTACCTTTGACCCTTCACCCTGACCAAATGTTTGCATCTTCAAGTCAGGGGCAGAGGGTCTTATGGTGGAAGTCTCCTAAGGGTCAGTGGAAGCACCCATGACAAAATCTTTGGTGAGGTCTCCAATTTCTGATTTCTCGCTATTATAGTGCTCTTCTCAGACTATATTCCTGGAGTTTCAGCATTTAAAATGCACAGCAGCAGACCCTTTCTGTCCTTTAGAGTCTTGGTGCTGACTATCCCACAGATAAAACATTTCCTGGGTAGATGCAGGGCTGCTGGAATTATGCGGTGGGGAGGACCAAATTATGTATTGTATTGTAATTGCATTTATATAGCGCTTACTACCCCTGACGAGGCGTCAAAGTGCTTTTTCGGTTAGTAGCACGCTACTCCGGATCCCATGAAGGATTAGTGGTGAATTATTATAGTGAAATATGAAAGTAATTTGAGTGGTGGATATCTTAGTCAGTTATTTGGATGGAGAAGGAATGGCGGAGGGATAGAAGAGGGAAAAAGGTTTGCATTTATATAGTGCTTGCTACCCCTGATGAGGTGTTGAAGCGCTTTTTGGTGAGTAGCACGCTACTCCGGAACCCATGAAGGATTAGTGGTGAATTAGTATAGTGAAATATGAAAGTAATTTGAGTGATGGATATCTTAGTCAGTTATTTGGATTGAGAAGGATAGTGGAGGGATAGAAGGGGAAAAAAGGTTTGCATTTATATAGCGCTTGCTACCCCTGATGGGGTTTTGAATAGTTTTTTCCGGCAAGTAGCACGCTACTCCAGAACCCATAAAGGATTAGTGGTGAATTAGTATAGTGAAATATGAAAGTAATTTGAGAGGTGGATATGTTAGTCAGTTATTTGGATTGAGAAGAATAGCGGAGGGATAGAGGAGGGAAAAAGGTTTGCATTTATATAGCGCTTGCTACCCCATATAAGGTGTTGAAGCACTGTTTTGGTGAGTAGCACGCTACTCCAGAACTCATAAAGGATTAGTGGTCAATTAGTACAGTGAAATATGACATTAATTTGAGAGGTGGACATGGTAGTCTGTTATTTGGATTGAAAAGGATAGTGGAGAGATAGAAGAGGGAAGGATGTAGACTTTTTTTTTTTTTTGGAGGTCATAGCAGTAGGAGGAGGCTTGGGATGAGTAAAAGGGATGTGGAGGGGAAGAGTCAGAGGGAAGGGTTTAGAAAGGCTTGTTTTGGGGAATCAGAATAGTAAAAGAGGTATGAGATGATGCAAGAAGGGGTAGAGTAGGGGAGAGTCTAGAAAGGGTTATTTTGGGGGTCATAGTAGTGTTATGGGGTTTGGAATGAATGAGAGAGTGGAGGTAGAGGATTTATTGATAGAGGTATAGGGTGAGAAATAGGGTAGTACATTGGAAGGACTAGTAGGAAGAGGTTTGAGATGAGTCAGAGAGTTGAGGTAGAGGATTTTTGGAGAGAGGTGTAGGGTGAGAAATAGGGCAGTGCATTGGATATGCTGAATCAGAAGAAAGGAATAAATATATAGATCCATAAGTACATGGAATGTATATAGATGCATAAAGGAAATAAGTATATGTAGATTAAAGATGCATTAAATAAACTCTGGCTTTCAAGTGTTGTTCTACTTAAAATTAATTGTATTTATTTGTTTTAAAAACATAATTATTCTACATGTTTATATAAAGCAATAGACATGTATAGGTACATATCTATAGTACAAATAAATGCTTATAAACAGAGGGATATGCTGTATATTTCTGTTTATGTGTGGTGCTTATGTGGGGAAGAGCCAATTCTTGAGTAGTTTTCTGAAGATAAGGTGGTCATCTGTGGATCTTATGTTGGGGGTAAAGAGTTCGATAGTTCGGCTGCTTGAACAGAGAAGGATGCGCCACCCAAGGTTTTCTCCTTGTATCTTGGGATTTTGAGGCGAGGTGCCACTCTAGAGCAGAGGTTCATTGTTGAATGTGTTTGGTGATTTTATTCCTGATGAGTGATCCTGTTCCATATATCGCTTTGTGGGTGATACAAAGCAGCTTGAACGTGGATCTTCTGGCAACCGGTAACCAATGTAGGGCTTTCAAGGCAAGGGAGATGTGGTCTTGTGGTTTTATATGTAAGAGTAGTCTGGCAGCCAAATTCTGAATCCGTTGTAGTCTTTTCATGGTCGTTAAAGGTGATCCGTGGTAGAGGCTATTGGCGTAATCGAGTTTGGACAGAACAAGGGAGATGGTAGCTTGGACCTTGTGTGGAAATCCCAAATGGGGGAAGATTCGTTGCAGAATTTTTATAGTAACAAAGCTTGATCTTGCTAGTTCATCCAGTTGGGCATTCATCGATACTTGGAGTCCATGGTCATTCCGAGGTTTCTTACTTCTTTCGATACTTTAGGCGGTGTTCCCAGATCATCAGGCCAGGCGGCGAGCGGGTCATAATGATTCCAATCGCCATTTGTGAGTATTTCTGTTTTGGAAGCATTCAATTTGAGATGGCTCCACGTCATCCATTGATCCACAGCTCTGAAACAAGTGAAAATTGGTGAGTTTCCAATGTCTTTGGGGCATTCAAGTTGAATGAGTATTTGCGTGTCATCTGCATAATTATAGCATGTGAGGTGAAATTGATTGATCAGTGCCGGTAATGACTTCATGTAGATGTTGAAAAGCATGGGCGAGATGATAGAGCCCATGAGGATCCCCTGCTTTTGTGGAGTACGGTTTGGATGAGAAAGGTGGGGTATGGATGACATTAGTTCTGTTGCGAAGGTAGGATGCAATCCAGTCTAGAGCAATCCCCTCTATGCCGGCTTCATAGAGTCTTTCTATCAGAGTGTCATGGTCAACCATGTCAAAGGCATCCGAGAGGTCCAAGAGAAGTAGTGCAGCAACCTCGTTGCGGCCAACTGTGTTCTTCAGGTCATTCCAGATGGCAAGGAGGGCATATTCTGTGCCTCTTCGCGGATGGAATCCCATTTGGAAGTCTGAAAGTATGGCATTGTCTTCAATGAATTGTGACATCTGGACGAACTCTGCTCTTTCTATCAGTTTGCCCAGGAAAGGTCCATTTGTAATCGGTCTGTAGTTGTCAGGGTTCATCGGGTCCAAGCTTGTTTTCTTCAGTAATGTGCGTATGTAAGACTTTTTGAGTTCTTCTGGAAATATTCCTGTAGTTAAGGAATCGTTGATGATTCTTCTTACTAGAGGTTGTTAGAAGAATTGTCTTGAAGTATTGCGGTGGACATGGGTCAGAAGGGTTGCCAGCAGGCCTGCTTGCTTTGTCCAGGTCCATAAATTCATTGTGTGAAATGTGTTGGAAGGAGCAGAGAGGCTGGGTTAGAGTATTTTTGGATTGTTGTTTTGTAAAAGGATCAGCGCCGGTGCTTTGTCTTTGTTTTAAGTATGAGTCCAACGTGTCTGCTTTGGCAGTGTAATAATTTGCCAGTTTGTCTGTGAAATCTTGACTAACGGGATGAGCTCCTTCTAGGCAATTTGGTTTACAAAATTCATTCAGTATTTGATAGAATTCTTTATTTGCACATTTAGCATTTTGAATTCTGTCTGAATGGTATCTTTTCTTAGATTTTTTGATAGCTGACTTGTATAATCTATAAATTTTCTATAGGCGAAGTTTGTCTTGATTGTTGTTTGTTTTGAGCCAGGCATGTTGCAGCTTTCTAATTTGTTGTTTTATGTCTTTCTCCATGGTGCTTGTTTTCTTTTGTTCTGTTGTGTGGTTTTTAGTGGTATCAGGATATCAAAAGCTTCCTGTAGCCACTCGTATAGTTTTTTAACAGAATTTATTGTTTCTATATTTGTACTGGATGTTAGTTGTGTTTCTAAGTGTTCCAAATTGAGTTTGTTCCACAGTCGATAGGTGGATGCATGCAAGGTGGTTTTAGGTGCATCGCAGAGTGTTGTTTTATGTTGGAAAGCAAGCAAATGGTGGTCTGACCATGTGACCAGAGTTATAGTTTGAAAGGTAACTAGTTCGGTATTAGCAAAAATGACATCTAGGATGTGTCCAACGTTATGTGGGGGTTTGTGGACAATCTGATGGAGGTTCAGAGCGTTTAGGCCAGCGATGATTGTTTTTGGATGGGGAATATTGAGTTTGTTAAACCAAACGTTCAGGTCACCCAGAACCCATAGGTTGGAGTGTAGTGTTTTCAGGTTTGAAACCGTGTCTAGAAGCGTGTCTGGGAATGTCGCATTGCTAGGTGGAGGTCTGTAAAGGAGTAGGAAGTTACAGAAGGAAGACGGTGTAGGATTGCATCTGGTGAAAAGAGCCTCACAAATTTTTATGGAGATGTTGTCAACTTAAGTGATATGTAATGTCAGGGTTGACTAAATTATGCAGCAAGGAAAGGCAGATTATGCAGCATAATTCGGTACATTTTGTGATAGTATTTATTTTGTGATTTTTACACATTGTAACACTGTCTGGGCAAAGATTTCACCAAATTAGTAACAGTATAACAACCAAATACAGCAAAAAACAACTGAAAGATGACTAGTCACCCTTTATGACGGGCCTTCTAATGCACAGGCACATGTATTGTCACATTTTTAGTAACTCTTGAACATATTAAGCTAAAAACAATTGCTTTTGTTAAAATCTGTAGATTATGCAGCAGAAGATGAATTACTGGCAAATGCAGAAAATCCATAGTTGTGCAGAAAATGCTGCAGCCGCAGAACTGCATAATTCCAGTGGCCCTGGGTAGATGGCCAGTGTTGTGAAGATAAAATCTACATTTTTTGTGTGGGTTTTCAGTGAAGGTTTTCCTTGATCCACAAACATCACATGGCTTGAAAAGTGATCTTGAATATGAAACTCTATCCATGCTCTATATAGAGAGGGATATACATTGCCTACCTTTTATGTCTGAAGTGAGATTGAGGCCTTTCTGAAGAAAGAAGTTAAAAATTCATAAAAAATTAGCAGAGCTCAGAGGATTCCCTGTTGCCTGATACACATGCAGTAGAAAATGTGATATTTGGTGCCTCTGAGGAGGGTTGAAATTCTGGACTCCTCTATCTGATTGGTTGGTGTTCGAGTCATAAAATAAGGTGGATGGGCTACTTTTAGTCTATGGCAGCTTTCCGTTTGTTTTCAATATCAGTTGCATTTTTGAAATACCGCTCTATAAGCAATGACTGCTGAGGCTTCCTAGCCTGATGTCATGCAATAATTCAAGCATGTGACTCTATAAAGGATCCAGCGATGGAGAAACCTGTCTACCCCTGTCAAGTTAAGAGTGGATCGGACTTTCTCTGCCCTTGGGCTGATGGCAGGCTGTAGTGAGGAGCTATTTCCTATTGTCAGGCTCTAGCACTTTTGTTTGGTAACAGTACTACACACCCATCATTCGAGACCACACAGAGAAAAGTTGATCTTGTTTGCACATATAGCTTGCAGCAGCAGCAGATCCTTAAAGGCGGAGAGGTTACACCCCTGCACCTTTTTGACATAAAAAGTGTCTGTAAGGCTGAGAAACGGTCAGTATGACAGACACTGTTTATTTTCAGGTAAGGCAGTCAGGAGCTAGACATACACTAAATGTGCAGGCTCCCGGCTGCCTGAGCTGAACTTTGCTGGGCTGAGGATGTCGCAGCTCTTGTGGGTGTGACCTGCTCAGCTCAGCAAAGGTCCTTGAGGCCCTCCCCCTCATGATGAGGGAGAGCATCAGTGATAGCATCGTGCCTAGGCACTTCAGTTTTAAGCCCTGAAATGCCCAGGGCCGAGTGGCCTATCACTGACACCTCGTCACAGAGTGGGTGGGGTCAGCAGTCTCTCTGACTCTATCCTACTCTGTGACGAGGTAGGGACTGCTGCCTCCCCTCATTGGCTGACCTAAGGTCAGCCAATGAGGGGAGGCAGTAGTCCCAACCCTCCTGGCACCTCTGAGGCTTCACTCGCCGAGAGCAGCAGCAGGAAATTGTTGTTTTTTATTGACTGGTTGGTGAGTGTGTGTATGTATTAATGGATGTGTATTTGTGAGTGATGTTGTGAATAGGTGTGTGCGCGCATGTCTGCATGTGAATGCATGGGTGTAAGTGAGTGTGTGTGTGTATGTGTGTGCGCATCCTCCCCCTCAGTTGTACTTACCGGCCCCCACTAAAAGCTTGGCCCTGGCCCTGCAGATGCTCTTGGTGTTTGACTACCAGTGAAGTGTGGCTCTTTCATAACCATCTTAGAGAAGTGACTCTAATCTGTCCTCCAGTGCCACTCCCAGCAAATGTAGCTTTTGTGTCCAGGCAGCGCTGTGACTTAGAAGAAGGCTCTCCCTATTCTTGCTGCATCAGGTGGACTCGCCCAGCTGCCTTCAATGAATTTAAGAATGCTGCCTGAAACAGCTTCCTTTAACTAAGGAGCACCTTTGCAACACGTATGGAAAATGCTTGCTCTTGGGCTTACTAAAGCACTTCCCGCGTGATCTAAGTCTAAAACTGTAATGTTTTTAAGTTTCAGAACTCATATTTCCTGCAAAGATATGCAGAGCCACTGCTTCAGTGCATGAGAACAAACATGTAATTTTAGCAAGTATGCAAAAATCACACAGTATTTAGGTTTTGTTAAAGTGACAGTCTTTACACATAAATGGTAAAAGCCTCACTTTCAGAAAACCTAAAATGACCCACAGGGCATGCACTGAGGGACATCTAAATAACAAATACCTATTTACATGGCAGCGCTTGCATGGCTTGGCTGGTGCTGTTTCAACACACTCATAGTGGGGTGGGGAGAGCTGGACATCCCCAAATTCTTTTGTTTTCCTGAGTTTCCTCTTAGAAAACAAAAACATTTTAAAATTCACTGAGAGCCAAATAAACGATGGATGGGGCGCTTCAATTGATCTTAATTATCTTTAATTACTTTTTTTTTTTTACTGATTTTTAAAAACTCCAGGTTGCAGAGTATGAATAAGGACTAATTGATAAAAGTCACAAACAACAGTTACTAAAACTAGAAAAAACTTTGGGCATACACACTATAAATAAAATTAGAATTGCATTAACATAACATTAACTGTTTGAAACGGCAGGCAGAGATGAAAATGGAAAGAAAGATCTCTCGGCTCACCATTCAGTAATTTTGGCCCTTTGGCCCATCATATCACCAGTCAGAAAGAGTTTGCAACTTTTCCGAAATAAATCTAGGGGGCTTATTTACTTTTCTAAACCCTGTCCTGAACTATTGTGTGGAAACTTAAAAATCCCCCAATGTATTTTTTAAAAATGTAGCTTTTAAGGCCTGTACTCAATGAGGGCGCCACAGACGATAAAAACAAGCATTTGCAATGCAATAGGCCTCGCATTTACTTGGGTTTCGTAAACACCTATTGCATTACAAATGCTAGTTTGTAAAAACACCCATGCGGCACTTTAACTTTAATATCGGCCGCGTCCCTTTCTTTAGACGAGCCATGTCTAAAGAAAGGGGCGTGGCCACCATTAAATTGAAAGTGCAGTATGGGGCGCTTTTACAAAAAAAGCATTTGTTTGTCAAGTTGACAAACAAATGCTTTTTTTTGTAAAAGCGCCCCATGCCGCGCTCACTCTAAAATGGCAGCCACGCCCCTTTCTTTAGACTCGGCTCGTTTAAAGAAAGGGGTGCGGCCGACATTAAAGTGTAAGTGTGGCATGAGGAAATAAAAAAAAAAAACATACAACTGTGTTTGGCGCGGCAAGTAAAGCAAAGGCACGGCCACGAATATATGATGTTACTTAGCATACCGTTACTCCGCAGGTATTTACTTCGAAGTTTTTACTTCGCAAATACCATTACTACGCATGATTTTAGTGCGCATGCTTTTACTTCGCAAATGTATACAAATACATTAAAAATGCTTTTACTTTGCAGTTAATTATTACGCATACCGTTACAACGCGTTATTGGTACTTTAAAACAAAAAATGAATCGTAATAGTAACCTATCCCCTGGCACGCACCCGGAACCCTAAAAATACCCCCTACACCCCAAAACCCTATCTCACCCTGACCCCTAAAAATATCCCAGCACCCCAAAACCTAAACGCACCCTGAACCCCAAAAATACCCCAGCACCCCAAAACCTTAAACGCACCCTGAACCCTAAAAAGACCCCCTACACCCCAAAACCCTAACCCACCCAGACCCCTAAAATTACCCCTGTACTCCAAAACCTAAACGCACCCTGAACCCCAAAAAGTACCCCAGCACCCCAAAACCTTAAACGCACCCTGAACCCTCAAAATACCCCATGCATCCCAAAACCCTAACCCACCCTGACCCCTAAAAATACCCCAGTACCCCAAACCCTAAACGCACCCTGAACCCTAAAATTACCCCCTACACCCCAAAACCCTAACCCACCCTGACCCCTAAAATTACCCCAGCACCCCAAAACCTAAACGCACCCTGAACCCCAAAAATAACCCACCACCCCAAAACCTTAAACGCACCCTGAACCCTAAAAATACCCCCTACACCCCAAAACCCTATCCCACCCTGACCCCAAAAAATATCCCAGCACCCCAAAACCTAAACGCACCCTGAACCCCAAAAATACCCCAGCACCCCAAAACCTTAAATGCACCCTGAACCCTAAAAATACCCCCTTCACCCCAAAACCCTAACCCACCCTGACCCCTAAAAATACCCCTGTACCCCAAAACCTAAATGCACCCTGAACCCTAAAATTACCCCCTACACCCCAAAACCCTAACCAACCCTGACTCCTAAAATTACCCCAGCACCCCAAAACCTAAACGCACCCTGAACCCCAAAACACCCCAGCACCCCAAAACCTTAAATGCACCCTGAACCCTAAAAATACCCCCCACACCCCAAATCCCTAACCCACCCTGACCCCTAAAAATACCCCTGTACCCCAAAACCTTAAACGCACCCTGAACCCTCAAAATACCCCATGCACCCCAAAACCCTAACCCACCCTGACCCCTAAAAATACCCCAGTACCCCAAAACCTAAATGCACCCTGAACCATAAAATTACCCCCTACACCCCAAAACCCTAACCAACCCTGACCCCTAAAATTACCCCAGCACCCCAAAACCTACACGCACCCTGAACCCCAAAAATACCTCAGCTCCCCAAAACCTTAAATGCACCCTGAACCCTAAAAATACCCCCTTCACCCCCAAAACCTAAACGCACCCTGAACCCCAAAAATACCCCAACACCTCAAAACCTTAAACGCACCCTGAACCCATTAACAGAATTAATACTACAATGCACAGTAACTCCACTATGCGTAGTAAGTGCATGCTAAGTAATGGAACATGCGTAGTAAATGCATGCTAAGTACATGCATGCTAAGTAATGGCATCTGCGAACTAAAATATGCGTAGTAATGGTAATACGAAGTAATGACCGCGTAGTAAAGGTAGAATACCCACGGCCACCACTATCAGTGTGGCGTGCCATGCTATGTAAAAAAAATAATAAAGCTGTTGCGAGAGAGCGTGTCCTGCCTGCGACTGCAGGCATGTGAAAACCATTAAATGAAATAGTGCTCGGAGGCTGTAATTAAAGTCTACAGAGCAACAACTCATGTAAAACGGGGCGTTTTGATGGGAGGTTACAAATGAAGACAAGGGGGTACTAAGGAGGGACTAACAAGCCTATTTGCAAATTAGAAGCCAGCATTTACGAAGGACAATGACACAAGCCAATGACAAATATGGGCGGAGAGTGGGTGTGGCTTCAAGTGCATACTCCAATACAGCATGCCTCGCAGAGCAGCGCATGCGCTGCCCAGGCTCGACCTAAAAACCTAGGAATACCGAAATTTGTTTAGTTGTTGCACATGGCTTTTTGTTACTACCTCTCGGGGGTAGATCTATCAAGACCCTCTCGGGGGTTATAAAATACTAATGTGCGCCTCACCACAGACCCTCCTGTTTTAGAAAGATTCTCTTGTGCGGCCAGAAAAACCCAGATTAAGACCAGGGTCACATAATGAACAATGTGCGCCTGCACATAAACTCGGTTGTACACCTCCAATTGAACAGGAAATTTGTACTTCTGACAAGGGATGGCAAACAGTCCAGAGTGCCTGTAATCTGCAACATGGTGGTAGCACTTTCTGCCAATAGTTTACGCAAAATGCAGTTTGCAAATGGCTTCACGCCACTTCTGATTATTTCATATATCATAGTATTCGCATATTTTTTTACCAACATGTATATTAGTGGTGAGTTAATAAACACGTTTATTATGTAATAGTATTGCTTAACTCTGTAGCATCAGCACAATTTTTCCCTTCATGTACTGACCGTGCTGGAAGCACCCAATATCGCCATAAATGAGAGACAATTTCAATGTCATGGGACACTTATTTGTATCTTTCATTCATCACCCAGAGTCAGTCCCCATTTAGACTTCAGTTTCAAAACGAGGCTCCATCTAGGCTGTAGTGTTATGAATGACTCTACTGTGTATGAAACTGACCTGCATTACAAGAGCATGTGTCTGTGACCTGACCTGTAATTATCAGTGGGAGGAGCCAGTAATCATAGGACTGCAGTTGATTTTCGAGGCCTCTATTGCTGTCTTTGTGCTTTGTGAGCAGTGACACAGTCTATCGGCAGTACATCTGTGAATGGCAACAAAGGCGCCAGTCTTTACAATGCGTCTTGCAGTAAGTAGTATGTGACAGTTTGGGCAATTTATTTTATAACAAGCATTGGCATAGCCAATAGGTTTCGCTCTTGCGAGATCTTTTGGTTTTGTCAATGTTTTTTTAAACATGTTGCACAGCAGCATTAGCTGCTGTGCAACATGGCTTAAAGTAAAAAGAAAAGAGCTATGACACAGCCAGTGTTGATCGCGCCATAGTGGTTTTTTTTCATTTAAGACATCTTGCACAGCAGCTCATACTTCTGTGCAATGTGTGTAAAAACAGTACCGGGGAGGTTAAGCAATATGAGGGAGGTGGGAGGGTGGAAACAAAATGGACAGCAGGCGTGGGGGGCAAAACGGACAGCAGTTGGGGTTGGGGTAAAACAAACGGGGGTGGGTGAAAACAGACAGGGTGGGGTGATAACGTACATGGGTGCGTGGGGGGAAAATGGATGGCATCAGGGTAACAGCCAGCGGGGGTGTATACACTAGATAAAATAGTGGTGATGATTTTATGGCTGTCTCTGGGGCTAGCGCACTAACCCACTGAAATACTTTGACGACTCCCCTCATGCTGAAAGTAGGCAGTATTCTGTGCTACTTAAAAAGGCATCACTCGTGACGGAATAGTCATTCTAGCTGTGGATAAAAATCTAATTCCAGGAATTCAATTAGGCCCTGCAGCTAAGACTGGATGCATTTTGTTACATACACAGCCATTGCATGAGTCATCTAAGCTGACTCTGCAGTAGCCAAGGCAACCACTCCCACAGGGTCACTCTGCCGTACATGGGTCTCTTCATCCTCGTGCGTGGGCCCATTCACTAAACCTCACTGATGACACTAGATTGGCTCAACCTCTGCAGGAAGCACATGCATACAGAGTACCACCCAACTACTTGGCCTCTAGCAGAAGGATTCCGGGTGTGGTAGTGATGTGATCACTGAAAACCCTGTAAAAAAACAATTTTTACTGTGTTTTTTTGTTGGACCTGGCTCTTTCTGAGGTCCACCCCCAAACCTTTTGCCTTTTACCCTTCACTTTTTGCTAAATTCATTTTGGTTGGCCTTAGGACTCTGTTCACTTTACCACTACTAGCCAGTGCTAAAGTGTTTGTGCGCACTTCCCTAAACATGGTTTGATTGGCATCCACCTAATCGGCATATTTAATTTACTTATAAGTCCCTTGTAGAGTGGTATACTATATACCCAGGACCTCTAAATTAAATGCTACTAGTGGTCCTGCAGCACTTATGGTGCCACCCACTCAAGTAGCACCTTAAAACAAGTCCCAGGCCTGCCATTGCAGCCTGAATGCAGTTTTAAACTGCCTCTGTCGACTTGGCATTAAACCCCCCTTGCCAAGCCTTAAACCCCTCTTGCCAAGCCTTAAACTCCCCTTTTAATACATAAGTCACCCCTAAGGTAGACTCTATGTAGCCCATAGGGCAGGGTGCTGTGTAATTAAAAGGTTGGACATGAACTTTTAAGTTTTACATGTCCTGGTAGTGGAAAACTCCTAAATTCATTTTTCTTTACTGTAAGGCCTACCCTCCCATAGTATAACATTGGCTATTCCTTATTACATTTAATAAGCTGTAAGTTCCAATTGGGAGCAGGTAGCTATGTCATGTTTGGTATCTATGAAATTGTAATGAACATTTTTCTCTAATGGTAAAGTCAGGTTTTTGATTACAATTTTGAAAATGCCACTTTTAGAAAGTTGACATATTCCTGCCCATAGCCCTTTGTGTCTGCAGCCTGTCTTGGGTCACATGACTGGGTGGCGCTGACAGTTAGACTTTGTGAATTCCTCACAAACAGTCACACACTAGAGGGATTAGGTGTGCCTCAATGGCAGGATGGAGGGGCGAAGCTGAGCACAGCCCCACTTGCAACTGAATAGGTTAGCTCTAATTGCACACAAATGATCTAACACTGTTGTAATTTGGCAGCATTTAAGTTAAGCATTAACTGAAGACAGCCTGTATTTAGAGGCTAAATTGTCCGCTTTGTGGAATCCATTTTGTATTTCTGGCAGCCATTTTGGCTGCCATGTGCTACCATGTGCTCGCCATGTGCTCTGTCCTACCTTCCTGTCAACTGCTCTTGAAATCTGCCTAGAGACAAGTTATATTTAGTTCCTCTTGCTTTGCACATGCTCAGTTGAGCTTGCAGCTGTTCCGAGTTTATAAATGTCAGGATGTGTCTACTAAAAGTAGAAACTGTTAGCTCCACCCACTTGTCGACTGTGCATTCTCTGTATGACCTTATATGTACCTAAAACCAGCATTTGTGTTAGTACCGCCTTCATTTGAGCCCCTGTGTGGGTATAAAAGGACCAGGATCCTTCCATTCAGTGTGCTACTTCATGCATTACTGAAGGGTGATGTGTGAATGTTAGCTCCACCTCATGAGGTTTAATAAACTCTGTCTTTTATATTTCAGTTTCTGTGCCAACTTCTTCCTAAGTGTCTGAGGACTCTGTGCAGAGAAGGAGAACCCCTAAGCACTGGTAGGCCTTGCTGAGGCTCACTACAACAAATTGGCGCTTCCAACGTGGGACTCATCAGCGACTCGGATGCCCGAAGGACTGGTCGCGACGAAGGATTGGAATCTCGCTTTTGGACGCGATCGCTGCCTGAGGAGACCTGAGTCTTGGCACCCACGGCGTTTTTCCTTTCTTTCTGATCTGACCATCCCGGCGGCGCCGGTCCTTGACTGAGATCTCTTCTGTTGATTCGCCGTGCAGTGACCATTTGGTCGATTTGAGAACTTGGCAGTTGGAACCTGGACACCATTTGATTGGTAAGAGCCGTTTTGCGGCACTTGCTGTTGGTTTGATGCCTTTGACTGGTAAGGTAGTTTTAGTAACACTTACTGTGGCTTTGTTTGTATGATTGGCCAATTTTGGAATCTGTTTTGTAATTATATATGTATTGCAATACATATAGGCAGGTAATGAGGAGAATTTTCTCTATTTAAAATTGTTTGAACAGCGCAACGTACGAAGAGTACCTTAAGCGCTACTTTGATTATAATACTGCATATTTTGCACTATTTTTTGGCATGCCTGTTTTCAGCACACTTTGTAGGATGTGTTGCTTTTGTAGTGGTACCAATTTGAGACTTGACGAAGCACAACCAGCCCCCGGAGGGGACGCCTAATAGGGATATGTATATTAAGTATGGTATTTCTTCTATAATGTACTGCACGTTATGGAACAAATATACTAGTAAAGATCCTGAGTTGCGTTGGCCTATGTATGGGTCATTTGATTTGCGAAAAATTCAGTATGTGGAACAATGTATGTTTAAACGAAAGACTAGGCAAGATATGTTTGATTGTGTGCGAATGTGGGAGAAAGAAGTGCATGAGCGAATGAAGCGTGAGCAAGCCTTGATTGACAAAGAACAGCGAAAGACCATTTATGCGAAAGCATTAGAGTTAAAAAACAAGGAGATGAGAGAAATTAAAGAGAGGGAAGATAGGGAACGCGATTTACAGGTGACTGGCCAATACGCTGTTAGGCAGCCCCTTTATCCTATCCTTAATAAACCACAAGATGATTTCTTGTTATTAGATCGTTCTCCACCTCCGTATATTTTTTCTTCTGCTCCTCATGAGTCAGATGAGGACTCTTTTCAGACCAGGACAAAGCTCGAGAAACTCGTTCCATGCTATCTGCTGAGCGTGCATCTGACATTAGATCTACTGCGCGTAAAGCCGTTCGTAGTACTACCACTGCCTCTGAACTTTTAGATAGTATAAAAGGATGGCAGGAAAGGGAGCAAATATATTTTACCGATACATTTGCTGCAGAGGTTATTGAACAATTTAGGAAGTATTCGGTAGAAGTGGAGCCCGATGATGTAGCAACTAACTGTAAACAATTACGTGACGGTCTTTTTGTCTTCTCCCAGGTGGCTGACGCGATCAGACGCTTGGTTAATCTGCGTGTTGAAGCAGCCCGTTTGCGAGAGGAGAAAAAGGCAGCAGAAACAGCTGCACTAGCATCTCAGATCAGCATGGCACGAACTTCTACTCCTGAAACAGATAAGAATGTTGTAATTCATGTGAAACCCATGCGGGAAGCCGCGCCTTTATATGTTCCTCCTAAAGGAACGGGTACAGAGGATGATAAGACTTCTCTTAATGCGAAAGGGTACTTTATTTATAATTGGGTTTACACTCCTTGGAATAGAGCAGATGTTATGGCCCTTAAAAATGCATTGCCTGACCCGCGAAAGAATCCAGCAGCCTTTTATGAGGAAGTTGAGGGTGCAATCAGCTCTTGTACTATGACTCTGTCTGATATTGATTTGTTTTTTGGATTAATATTACCACCTGATATGTGGAGAACGGTGCGCAAAATAGATGATAATGCGACATTTGGAGCATTGTGGAAAGATTTAGAGCGGTTAGATGAAGATAGAGAACCTGCACAGAAACCGTGTCAGTTAATTTTAAATCTTCCGGCAGCTATATTAGTTAAGTTAAAGACGATCATTCCCCCTAAAAAGATAGATTGGACAGTGCTAGCGTCTTGCAAGCAAAAGGTAGATGAATCAGTTTCTGACTTCTTCACACGCTTTGAAGAAGCATTTCACGATTTTAGTGGCCAGTCATTGACAGATGACACAGGTAGGCATCTGTTTGTCGATAAATATGTCGCAAACCTTTTGCCAGGAATAGCTAGTCGCTTAAAGGCCAGTGAGAGTTCATGGACTACATCTTCTCCGGTTTCTCTTTTAACTATGGCCCAGTATTATGAGCGGCAAGAATTAGAAGCCAAAGGTAATGAGGACAAAAAGTCTAAAGAGTTGAAAACAAAGGTTATGTTGGCTCAAGCTTATGGTCCGCCTTCTAGAGATAATGATAGAGGTGGACCTTATGGTTCGTCCTTTCCTTCCTCTGCCCGTTCGAATTTGTCTGTTGATCAGTGTGCATACTGCAAAAAATTTGGACATTGGCTTTCTGATTGTCCAGTGCTGCGTGCTCAGCAGAATCTACGTGGTCGGGGACAAATGAGAAATCGTTCAGGATATCAAGGGCCTAGAGGAAGCGCGAATGATCGTGCTCGGTTTGATGCTAATACACGTGGGCAGAATGGGTTTAACACTTTTGATAGAAGGAACCAATATCAAATGTCTGACTATGTGCCCTCTGATTTTCAAGATTCTGCTTATGCATAGGATTGCCTAGGATGGGGTAAGGAATCAATTGAAGTTCCAGTAGATCAGAGGGGTCCCTATGTTACAGCACATGTTTTGGGTTCTACTGATCAGTTTCTGGTTGATACAGGAGCTACTCGTAGCGCCTTGTCTAAACAATTGGTTCCAAGGGCTCCCCTGTCTGGCTTAACCATTACATCGATAGGTTTCGATGGAACACCTTCCCTTAGCCCATTGTCACAACCACTTGCATTCAATGTTGATAAGTTTACTGCTCCATGTCCGTTTTGCTTTCTCCAAACACACCAGACAATATTGTGGGTCTTGATATGCTTAAATATTTCAGGGCTACGATAAGGTGTTCTCCGGAAGGAGTACGGGTTATTTTAAATGACAACTACCCTATGATTGAGAGATCTTGTATTGTTAAAGAGGACATTGCACTAGCCTCACTCCCTAGTACTTTGTGGGCTACTTCGGATACTGATGTAGGGCAAATGGTTATTCCACCAGTACATATTAGTGTCAAAGAGGGCGCTTTATTGCCAAGACTGCCTCAGTATAAAATTTCTCGAGAAGGAGAAGAAGCACTCACACGTATTGTACATGATTTAATTAAGGTGGGGGTTGTGGAAGAAGTTCCTTACAATATTTGCAATAGTCCGATTCTTCCCATTTTGAAAAAGATACTGACACTAGGATTTATAGATTTATTATCGATTTGAGAGAAGTCAACAAGATTGTAGTACCACAGTACCCTGTAGTCTCTGACATAACGACATTGCTTACCCTGGTCCCTCCAACAGCAACTACATTTTCTGTAATTGATCTGAAGAACGCTTTCTTCTCGATTCCTATTCATCCTGATAGCCGATATTTGTTCGGTTTCACTTTGAATAATAGATCATACAGATTTTGTAGAGATCCTCAAGGCTATACTGAGAGTCCTAGTATTTACAGTCAAGCATTGAAGAGACAGCTTGATTCCTTTACCTTGCCTAAAGGAGTGGCTCTCATACAATATGTCGATGACATCTTGTTGGCAGCCGATACACCTGAGCAGTGTGAGAAATGCACTTTGTCTTTGCTTTCTTTTCTTGCTACACACCACCATAAAGTATCACGAAAGAAATTGCAATATTGTAGACCGAAGGTGACCTATTTAGGACACCTTCTGTCTAAGGAGGGCCGTGCACTGACACCAGATCGCATTCAAGCAATTTTAGACACCCCAGTACCTTCCACGCAGAAAGATGTCCGTGCATTCATTGGTCTGACTTCGTTTTGCAGGCAATGGATATTGGGTTTTTCACACATTGTTAAACCCTTGCTAGCACTTTTGACTAAAAACACTCCGATCCCCCTTCCATGGACAGATGAATGTCAAAATGCTTTTTGTCAGTTGAGACAAGCTCTTTGCTCTGCACCAGTGTTAGGCACACCACATTACACGAAGGCTTTTACACTCTATGTACATGAGAAAGAAGGATGTGCATTGTCAGTTTTAGTACAGACACACGGGGACAAACAGCGTCCTTGTGCATACCTTTCTGCAGTTCTTGACCCTGTTGCTCGTGCATTGCCTGGGTGTTTCCGTTCAGTTGCAGCGACGGCTGTGTCCATACGTCAGAGTGAAGGGATAGTTTTGTCACACAAACTGTTGGTGCTAGTACCCCATGCAGTAGATGCCCTTTTGAATCAGACTAAGACTCAGCACTTAACTAGTGCTCGTTTGACAGGATACGAATTGACACTGCTAGCACCTCATATTACCTTGAAAAGATGTGCGACACTGAACCCAGCCACTTTGTTGCCATATCCTGCGACTCAGTCTCAGTCAAAGGAGCCTCACGATTGTATATTCCTTACTGAGGAACAGACAAAGGGTCGCATCGATTTGCAAGATACGCCCCTTCCAGATGTAGATGGGGAACTGTGGGTTGATGGGTCCTGTTTGAAGTTACCAGATGGCACGACTTCAGCTGCTTATGCAATTACCACGCTTGAGACAGTAGTGGAAACAGCTCGCATACCTCAGAAGTCAGCTCAAGCAGCTGAACTAATAGCTTTGACACGAGCGTGTGAGCTTAGCACTGACTTGTGTGTGAACATTTACACGGATAGTCGCTATGCTTTTGGAGTGGTTCATGATTTTGGCCTACTCTGGAAGGAAAGAGGCTTTCTTACATCCCATGGGATGCAGATAATGCACGGAGAGTTAGTGCATAATCTCTTGACTGCACTTACATACCCAAAGAAAGTTGCTATTATGAAGTGTAGCGCACACAAGAAAGTGACTGACAAAATAGGACAAGGCAATGCCTTTGCAGACCGCGTAGCCCGTGAGACTGCGATGCAGCGAAGCACTACACCCATGTACATAGTGAAATCACAAGCTGAGCGTTGGCATGATGCTAGAGAGGAAGTATTGGATATACAGAGATCTGCTTCTGTGGAAGAGCTTGAGCAATGGTCTAAAGAAGGAATATTAGATGATGAGGGTTGTTGGCGTAACAAAGAAATGAATAAGTGGAAATTGCCTGCGGCCTATTTACAACCTATGGTTCAAATGGCACATGGGCTGGCACATGTTGGAGCTCTAGCAATAACTAAATTGCTTACACAAGTTTGGGAGCATCCTGAAATTGCTAGCACAGCCAAAAGGGTAGTACAGTCCTGTTTGATCTGTTGGCAGTATAATCCTGGAAAAGGGACACGAACTCCTACAGGAGGGTTTGCTACACCAACTGCACCTTTTGAAGTTTTGCAGATGGATTACATCCAACTCGAACGCTGCAATAATCTGAAATATGTCCTAGTGGTGGTATGTGCCTTTAGCAAATGGATAGAGGCATACCCTACGAAGGATAATACTGCTCTCACCACAGCAAAGGTGCTTCTAAAGGAGTTTTTCCCTAGATACAGTGTTTGTAAACTTTTGTGGAGTGACAATGGACCTCATTTTATTGGGCAAGTTGTTGAGCATGTCCTGAAAGGATTAGGGATCAAACAGAAATTCCATACAGTTTTCCACCCGCAATCAGCAGGATTGGTGGAAAGGAATAACGCTACTCTAAAAACAAAATACTGGCTTCCACGTCTCTAAAGTGGCCAGATGCCCTACCTTTGGCATTGTTGTCCATAAGATCGGTGCCACATTCACGATCAGGTCTTACCCCCTATGAGGTGGTGTTTGGGAGACCAATGAACATTTGAGGAATTCCTAAGCCACGCCCCATACATGATGTTCCTTGTGTTCTGATGAATGATTATTTGGCACAGTTAACTGACAGTTTGATTTCTATTCATCAACAGGTTCGAGAAGCTCTTCCTGACAGATCTACAGGTGAGGCCCACGAACTCCGTCCTGGTGACCATGTAATGGTCAAGGTCTTTGACAGATCGAACAGCTTGGAGCCAAGGTGGCGAGGACCAGAGCAGGTGCTCCTTGCGACAAGGACAGCAGTTCGAGTGACAAACAGAAAGAATTGGATCCACAGCACACACTGCAAACGTGTGTCGCCTGCCTTGGTGGAACCTGCTGTGTTGACCGATCATCGAGAGATTCTGGAGACGGAGAAAGGCCAAGCTATCTCACCTGACGAATCTGCGGAAGTCTTCCCGGACCACACGATCACTGGAGTATCCAGATATCAATTGAGACCGAGGAAAGGATCTGCAGTTTTGAAAAAGACTGGTTGAGCTACCACCCTGGGTTAGTGAAACGGAGAGCCATTGTGGCAAGGGGAGGGGGATCAGCCCTGTATTAGTGTAGTGACACCTACTTTGGCCCATGGTGAAGAAATCAGCGGCTGCCCAGGGAGAAGAGCTCCAAGTTTTCAGAAAGATCAATCATTACTGCTGCTAAAATGAAAAAACAAATCATTTGTGCTGTAGGGTTTGTTGTTGCTATGGTGGCTATGGCAGCAATTACGTGGTACATCGAGAAGGTGGCTCCTGTTCGACAGCTTTTTGTTGCCACTACGCCAGTACCCGTGGAACACCACTACTTTACTCTTCCTTACCATGAGCAAAAGCATCGACAATCTTACCTGAACAATACTTTTATCCAGATGTTGCACCATACTCACAATGCTACGAATACTACCAACTGTTGGGTGTGTGGGATGATACCTGCACATCAAAAGAAAGGAGGAACACCTTTTATTCCTCTTCCATTTTCTCACAATGGTTCTTGTCAAGCTTGGTATGCGCTCTTGTTTGCATATGGAAAGCCTTCAGTAGGTGGGATTATTTTTCAACTTAATAAAGTGTGTTATCAAAATAAAGAAGGTTATCCACAAGCCAAAGGGACTAAATGGGAATGGGAAGAGTATCAACCGGACAATATTTCAACACCATATGTTTTCACAAATGTGAGAATAATAAAGAACATTGGACCTTTTGTGATTTCTGTGACAAAAGCTAAAGCAGATTTGTGTATTTGTAGTGTTGGAAGAATTCCAGTGGGGAGGAGCGAGTGTACTGTAATCCTGACCATTGAAGGTGCCAATAAGGGCACTTTCACAGCCTCGCATAACACGTATTTTGTGTGCGGAAATAACGGATATTATCAATTACCTGTTGGGTGGTCAGGAATCTGTTATGTATCTTTTCTGTTGCCCCCTGTGTTTCTGGCACCTGCATTGTATCACCGTGATTTTAAACTGTACAATGACATTTCCACAAACAGAAATAAGAGGACAATAAGTATGGATGAAGTTGACCAAACCGACACTACCCTACAACAATATGTTGATTTCAACTTGGGCTTATTTTTCTTTGTGGGTGCTGCATTAAACAGCAGGAAAATCCGACGACTGACTCGTGTTGTGGAAGCTGTTACTAATCAGACAGCTATGGCACTTGGGAACATTACAGAAGAACTACAGATTGCAAGGATTGTAGCACTCCAGAATAGGATGGTGCTAGACGTGATTTTGGCTGATCGAGGTGGTGCATGTCGCATCATCGGTAGCAGCTGTTGTGTATTCATACTAGATCACTCACCTTCAGTATATGACGCAATATCAAAATTGCATAAGATTGCTGCAGAAATTCATCCAGAGACTGGAACTTGGACTTTTGCTGGATGGTTTTGGACTCTTGTTTCTGCTTGGGGCTGGAAGCTACTGACTATCCTGTGTGTAATAATTATAATATTTTTTACATGCTGTGTATGTATCCAATGTGGTCCAATGCTTTGCTCCATTTGCATTTCTGCTTGTATATCTGCCAGAGGGAACATTGCTGAAACAAAGGCCCAACAAATGTTGAATAAAGAGGTGGCCGAAATAATGTTAATAGATGTACGGGATGAATATCTAGATTACCCCAGATAAACGAATGTCTTCAGCCAATGCTGAAAGGGTCGTCTGTTGTAATTTGGCAGCATTTAAGTTAAGCATTAACTGAAGACAGCCTGTATTTAGAGGCTAAATTGTCCGCTTTGTGGAATCCATTTTGTATTTCTGGCAGCCATTTTGGCTGCCATGTGCTACCATGTGCTCGCCATGTGCTCTGTCCTACCTTCCTGTCAACTGCTCTTGAAATCTGCCTAGAGACAAGTTATATTTAGTTCCTCTTGCTTTGCACATGCTCAGTTGAGCTTGCAGCTGTTCCGAGTTTATAAATGTCAGGATGTGTCTACTAAAAGTAGAAACTGTTAGCTCCACCCACTTGTCGACTGTGCATTCTCTGTATGACCTTATATGTACCTAAAACCAGCATTTGTGTTAGTACCGCCTTCATTTGAGCCCCTGTGTGGGTATAAAAGGACCAGGATCCTTCCATTCAGTGTGCTACTTCATGCATTACTGAAGGGTGATGTGTGAATGTTAGCTCCACCTCATGAGGTTTAATAAACTCTGTCTTTTATATTTCAGTTTCTGTGCCAACTTCTTCCTAAGTGTCTGAGGACTCTGTGCAGAGAAGGGAGAACCCCTAAGCACTGGTAGGCCTTGCTGAGGCTCACTACAACAACACCTCCCTTTTGTCACTGCAGCCAGCATGGAGTCAGGTCAGGGGAGGCAGGGAATTCCATGCACTTCAAATAACCTTTCTAGAAGCTTCTTCTACCTTCCTCAGAAAGGGCATCAGTTTTTAAACCCACTCCTTAGTTCACTACTGGACCTGTGGAAGGACTCTCGGAGGACTGCCTGTTGCTGTGCATTCTGCAAGACTGCTGCTGTACCTAGAAGGACCACTCTGCCATCTGGAGCCTACCTTGACACCTCAGAGGCCAGCCCTGTTGTTGAGCCCTGCATCTTCACCTGAACCCTGGACTACTAGAGTGACTCCAAGGGCCAGTTTGTTGGCCTCCTGTTCAGAGACACAGGGACACAAAAGGCTCCCAGCAGTCCTGGACCAGTGTTTAAGGTGCTTAATGTGCCCAGATAGGCCAATCCCAAAACTGAGGACTTAGAACATTTTTGTCCTAAACTTCTCTCAGAACCAGTAGGAGACCAGGACCAATCTCCTTGCCTATCCGCCCGAGATGCATCACCGGTTGGATTGACTTTGTGGCTACAGCCGCTACTTTTCAGCAGTCCTTCCCCAAAGGGGTATCCGGCCTCGTGGACTGTCTTTGGCTACAGACCTCTGCCTCATCCCACTGGAGATTTTTGACTTCCATTTCAGAGACTAACGGCCTGATAACAACTTTGGCGGTTTCCCAGTGGGCCGTCATGCCAGTGCCCCGCTGCAAGACCGGCAAAGCCCTCTGCCGCTTGCCCGCCAGATTAGGAGTTTTCTCCTGGTCTGGTGGTCCTGCGGTGGCGGTCTCACGTGGTGGCTTTAAAAAGCATGTATGTGAGCCTTAGAAAGGTAGCGCCGTGGGACAGCCACAGCGCAGTACAGCATGGCATGGACTGTGAGGTCCATGCTGTGCTGGAACTGGGGATGCATGCATACAGGGGGTCACACCATGTGCCCCCCTGCATGCATCCCTGGCCCTGAGGCAACAGAGGGCCCTGTAGGGCCCACTTTGTTTCCTCACAGCCACACTGCTCATGGCTGGCTCACCGCCATGAAAAGTGTGTCGGTGAGGAAACTCGCAATATGCTTGGTGGTGCTGCTGAGGCACCGCCAAGCATATTGCGGGCCTCAGACTGCTGCACCACTGCCGGGGATCTGGGATCCCTGGCGGTTGCAGCAGTCCTTTGGCAGTCCGACCACCAAACTCGTAATAGGGTGGTCGGACCACTGATGCGGCGGTGCCCACACCGCCACTGCGGCTACGGCGTCATAATTAGCCCCTAAGTCCGAACGTAGAAATCTGCACCACAGCTTTGATCCAAAGCTATCCGATGGTAACACTCCCTCCTCAGACAGTTCCTGCAGCCTTTCCTGTCTGAACTTTACCTTCTCATAACATTTTTCTCAGTAATCCTTTCAAGTCCGAAGGTGACGCTAACCGGTCCCAATCCTCTTCTTGTATCCGAACTACTCTCCATCGTGGTCGGTCATTTTTTCCACTTTGACCCGCTCTCACGTGACTAGATGTTCACGGTTGGAGCTTTGATCTTTTCGGCGCTAGTTTTTACTATAAACTTTAAAAATTCATAACTCCGGTTCTACTGATTGGATTTTTGTCATTTTGGGGTCAAATAATTTATTAAAACTTGCTCTATGTTTCTAAATTGGTGTGAGGTTTTTCTTGTGTTGTGTTTTCACTTTATTACTACATGTGTGCTGTACTTTTCACATCCTCTCTAAGATAAGCCTGACTGCTTTTTTGTGCCAAGGTGCCCACAGATAAGCACAGGTTAATTTAGTGACTCTTTGTGGATCACCCTGCAAGGGATTGTGGCTGTCGCGTGACCGGGGCTCACACCCCAGTCAACCAACTACCCAATTTCTCATAGTTGTTTAACCCTGATATTTCTTCAGATCTTTCTGACGTGCTCACATACCGAGCAGGGGGGGCAAAACGGACAGCGGTGGGGGACTAAACGGATGGGGTGGGGGCAAGGCAGACAGGGGATGGGCAAAATGGATGGGGTGGGGGAAAAGAGGTGGGTAAAAATGGACGGGGTGGGGAAACAGACAGGGGGTAGGGACAAAACAGATGAAGGGGCAGTGAGGGGAAACGGATAGGCGGGTGGTGGTGGGTAAACAGTCATCAGGGTAGTGGGGGAAAACGGATGGTGGGGGTGGGGGGAGACCAAACAGTGCCACACACTCTATAAGAGTACATGGTCAAAAGTAAGAAAAAATTTACCTGGAGCAGCATGCAGTCAGTGGAAGGACACTGGCCGCAAACAAGAAGCTGTGCTGGGTCCATGCTCCATGGCAATGACAGAAGACTGGAGAAGACTGCAGGAGACGAACAGCTGGCAGGAAGCTACAGGTGGACCAGTAAGAAGCAAGGAAACCACAGTGAAGTGGAAGCCAACCAATGGTAAGTATCGGCCTATAATGGGTGGGCTCTAAGCCCTTTATTTTAAGCTTTTTTTAAAAATTACAATAGCTTTCGCTGACAGTGTATGCGCACTATAGGTAAAACCTAAAAATGGAATTCAAGTGATGAAGTCTATTGCTTTCAGTTGGCGTTCTTGTATAACCAGTATAATGTCCCTATTTGTTTTTCCAACGATCATATACAGCCCAATGACTAAAAGGTTGTACATGTGGATCCAGTAGAAACCATGCCTAACCGGTTATATTAGATTTCCACCAAGGTAAAGATCCAACATAATGCTGCCATTTTAATCTTAGAGATGAGCAGTTATGAGCAATTTGGTTATTACCACACATTTGTACCGTTACTGTGGTTAACTCTCTAATTAGAGCACCGTGGTAGTACTGCATTGCACCAACTACAAGTACATGCAAAAAAAAACGTGCTAGCATTTTTCCTATATGTTACTCCTTATTTATTTACAATAAACTAAATATGGAGTTTAGTACCAATATGGGCCATTACTTCGATATTTTGCATGGGAAATTAAATGAGCCCAACGCTTAATGAAGCAAAATATAACTTAGGTTAAGTGCTTCTGTCCGGGGAGAGAGGTTGAGGGGTGAGAGTTGTAAAGATGCTGCGCAATCGGACGAATGCTGATTTCACTTTTAAACAATTATATATTTTATTGGCTCAGGTGCAATGACCATTTGCCAACAAGTACAAAACAAAAAAATATGGAGAAAATGTCTGAAAGAAATTAGCTTTTAAAGTGCATATACCAGACAAAGTCGGCAATACAAAATGTCATAAACACAATTAGAAACAACAATTTTGCGGAAACTGTTGTACTGAACAGTAAAAGATGTTCTTTTGGTCCTGGTCAAACAGTGCAAATTTTGGTGCAGAATAGCGCTAGTGCAATCTCTGTAGTCTGCCCCTGCGCAACTGGAAAGCTTGTTTGGCGAATCAAACCATAGCCACTAAATTGTTGTGTCAAGTTTGTTTTTGTAACACGAGCTGTATAATTCTCGCCTTGGGACTATTCACAGGCATTAAATCTCAGGTGTGAGAATCAGAATTGTTCAGCAGTTTGTTTTGCAGAAAATCTTTTGTGATGAATGCCAAACCAAGCAAAGGACATGGATGCCAGCGCTGCCGCCACAGTTATCCAGGTGACACTGTCTGGCTCCACTGTTGTGTACCTAGCAAGCCTTTGTCACACAGAAAGAGATTAGCAACCAGACAGGGTGTTGTTTGCTCCTGCATGGTGGAAGGTTTCATTGGTATCCAAATATTTACCTTAATAGTTGGCTTGCACGATGAACATGAAGTGTTGGACATGTGCCAACCCACAGTCCTTCTTCAGGTTGAAGCCCTGGATACACTACACATCGACAATGAAGTTAGTAAATTGAGCACAGTTCCCCTATTAATGCAGGTATTGCGTATTTCTTTCCCCTGTAGTTTAGCCTGGTGATACTTGCCAAAATCATGAGCACTAACAACTGCTTAATCACATAGAAGTCAAAACACCAAACAGAGTTCAGGGCAGGAGTAGAGTAGCTGTTTTGAAAGTCCCAAAGACAGGGCCAGCAGTAGGGAGTCATTTCGTATTTCTGTAATTGATTTGCTCATATAGTGCACCAGCGAGATGCATCAGAGCACACCATGCAGAGGAGGTGGGACATGGGCGATGATGCTCAGGTCTGGACTGGGAGCTAAGAGTATCCATGGAGAATGTCTTAAAAACAGCAAGATATTGGATTCAGCCAGAACAATTTCTAACCTGCTGCTCGATTTTTGGGTGGAGGTGAGGGGGTTCATCGCTAACGTATTTCCAAAAATGGGGCCAGACGATCTTTTTGCAGATGTTTTCCAAATATTTGTATAGTCTGACTTGGCAGAGCAGCTGTCCCCAGACAATTATGTGAGCATCACTAGAGAGGGACTTTGTCGCCTCTACCTATTGGGAGCCAGGAGTACATCTTTTGATTGGGCAGAAGTTGTGTGCTTCCACACAAATGTGCTTGCCATCCACACAGCTGTGATTAATTTGTTTATTTATTTAGCTGCATGAGCTTGAACTTCAGGGCTCATACATTACCTTGTAATGTTATTAAGGTGTCTTAGAAAACTAGATTTTGTGTTTTTTCCTCCCATCTGCAGCACATCAAAGGAGGGCAATCATTAACCTACATGGAAGTTTAGGTTTGGCTTGATTGTGTAACTGCTACCTGACCTTTTAACCTACACCAATATTATTCTACAGTTCTTTGCTTCCTTTGAACCCAGACCTATTGGCATTGCCAGAGCTTGTTATTTAAAATCCATAGGGGCATATTATCAAGAACGGCGTTAAAATTATGGCCGCTTTAGCGGCAGGAAACTGCCGCTAAAGCGGCGATAATGGGCTTGATAATATGCCCTTGAGAATTCCAATAGAAGCCCAGGTTCACACCAGAACATGGGCTTCTATTGGAATTCTCAAGGGCATATTATCAAGCCCATTATGGCCGCTTTAGCGGCAGTTTCCTGCCGCTAAAGCGGCGATAATTTTAACGCCGTTCTTGATAATATGCCCCTTAGTCTTTAAAGGCCCTTCTGGTGAGAAACTAATTGAATATGTCAGTGTGTTAATGTCTGACATATTAGCCAGGAATATTATTTTGCTGCAGCAGCAGCAAATCATATTTGTGCCCCTAAAAAAATATTGTAAAAATCCTTCAGGGATGCTTTTGGTTCAGGGAGGGTCTGATGATCCCTTGGCAGTCCTGCCCTTAAAGCTGTACCTTGACTGACTCCTAAGACTGTATTGTTCCCTGTGGGCCATATTTAAAGTCCAACCCTTGGGAGACAGACCTGTTGCCAGGGATGAGTTGGACAACAGACAAGAGAGAGGGCGAGACAACAAGGGAACAAATGGAGGCTGGTTATTGAGCAGTAATGAGGGTTTCTGGACAGAAGGCTCTTTTGAGTCTCTCATGGTTTCAAAAGTTAGCGTTATGGAGAAAAACATCTAAGTGCAGCTTAAACTTGACACTAAGGGCCAGATTTAAAATAAGGCATTAATGGGTCGTCAGCCAAAAAGCAGAAGTCACATGCCTCCTCCTCTGCTTTACGTTGCCTTATTATGAGGATGGGGGAAGGTGGCCTTCCCAGTGGCAGACCTTTGTAATGTGTATTTGTGACATTTTATCCAGCTTACCTGATCCCGTGGTTGCTATGATATGACTAATACAGATTATGCACAACTGACTGTGTCTGGAACAAAATGGACCTTGTTCTACATCCAATTTGAGTGACAGCCTGATAAGCATTCAATTGTGGATGAGCTTAACATTTTTGAAATTAAAAGCTAAAACAAAACTTCTATTACGTTTTAATCAGAAACATAATTGGCAAGACACACTATGGCTCTCCACTCTAAGAAATCTTCTGGTCGTGTGATATAAGGTTAAATCCAAAGGCACCTTTTTTAGGGAGGATGTTTCTTTTAATACCCAGATTAACTTGGTATCCTCGCATTGTATCCACATAGTGTATTGGGAACTCTAACATTCTGCCTTAGGATTTTAATTCTCATGCCTGCCTTCAATCTGCTCTCTTATATTCAGTATTGTGAGATATTTTTTTAAGTCTCCCAGACTCCACAATTAGAAATCACATTCAGGCATATATACACAGGGCTAAGAGCACTACCTTGGAATGATTCATAGCAATGAATGCATTTCAGTGTATTTGTCAGCAACACTACAAAGACTACAGACTCAGGCAGCCGGAAAGTGTCTAAAGCGTGTAAGTGGAATCATATCAAAACCATCGTTCAAGTTCTCCATTAGCTCCTAATTGATGCTAGAATCACATTTAATGGTGTTTCTCAAGTTAAGCAGTATTTTTCCCAAAAAACCAAGAAAAACAACTCACCCTCCACTTTTCTAGCAAGTCGTAGATTTATGGTACATTGCTTGTCTGGAAGCAAATGCCTCTGAGGCATTCTTCCCTTACAGCACACTCACAACTAAATCTCCCTTGCCCTGATGATGGTCCTCTGATGCGTCAGCTCCTGTGACATACTCTATAGAGGTCTCCTGTGAACAAGAGGAATGCACATTTTCAAACAAAAAACATTATTTCCTGCCCAACTTATTCCCAGTTGTAGAAGAGCCGATTTGGAGTATTTTGGGGGTGCGCAGCAGCTCTTAGCTGAGCTGTCTACAGGCTTCTCCTTCTTTATTTAAGTCCATAGAAATGATGCAACTGGGGCCCCTTTTGTGTATATATTCCTTTCAATGTTTGAGAACATTAATGTGCAGCTATCACTACCATGACTCTTTGCAAAAATATTAGGGCATATTAATTATTCTACTGGACTGTCAGTATTCTCTGTATGTCTAAATAAGAATTACCCATAAATGTCTGCAAACATATTTCATAATTTAGGAATGGAATTCACAGAATGGAGGATGAGTGCTGCCATACAGAACAAGCCCACACCCCCTTTCCTCTTCCTGCTCTTCCCATTGTTTCATGTTGTCTGGAGGTAATACACATAGGTTCACACCACAGAAGTGCCCAGAAGGTTTAAAATGAGCACTGAATGTAGGCAGAGGCTCCTGACTTCCCAAATTCTGGTCTGAGGATGGAAAACGGATACATGCCTAACTGACCAGCGCCTTTGTAGCTGTTTGGACAAAACACTGATGAAAAAATATTGTGTGTGCACAAAATATTGTGTCAAGAATATTGAGGACAAAAATACTGTGAAGGTAAGTTTCTACGGGAAAGCAAACTATACTTAGCTCCACATATACGTACCTTGACGATATATATATCTTCAACGTACATAGATGTGGAGCTAAGAATAATAAATCTATACTTGCCTATTTGCACTTAGCTTCTCGATGTTTTGGCCATCAATATTTATGGCATGATATTCTGTCCACACAATATTTTTGTCATTGAAATTCTATCAGACATCTGCCTTTGTACTGCAGAGATGCATTTTTACTGATTGGGTACTGGTCAGCTGCCTCCTGCCAATGTTTGTGTATACAAACTGGAGCCCCCTTGCAGCTCACTGAACTGTTTCTGAACTAGGACCTGCTCAGACCATGCTGCTGAATTGTCTCCAGTATTTAAAGTTTGAGTTCTGCCCACTTTTTTCAAGCTAGGACTATCCAAAGCCAATGCCAAGGCTCTATTTGCATGCCTGGTCATGGCTGCCATCATTGCCTAGTGCAGAAGCCCCCACCCACCTCTAAGGAGTCATGCATCTACAGAGAGCCAGATGAAGACCTGAGCCTGTTGAGTTAGTCATCACAAGACGAACATGAGGCGCCGTGCATTTGACCTCAGTGACAACAAATGTCCAAAGCCAACTGCTGAGCCCCCTTGTGCCCCACACCAGTGACTGAAAGGGAGTGCCTGTCAGATCGCTCCTGCAAGTGTACTTTAGAGTCTGGTGAGCACCTCCCTCTTTTCACCCACTTTTATTATTGTTATCAATTTCATCATTGCTTTCTTTACCTTGCTGAGCAAAAAATGGTCTAGCACCTGATTGGCTAACCAGCTGGCCAGGTCTAGGGACCTTTGTTGACAACAGATCAAAATTATATTGATTTGATCTTGAAAGAAAATTACAATCGAGCTTTCTTAAATTGTTTCCAATTAATTATTGTTTAATAACATTAATAATTGTTAATGTTTAGTTTTGTGTAATAACATTGGTTTATTAAAAGTTTTGGTTGGTAAAACTAAAAACGTAATAGGAGATAATTTGCGAGGGGGCGGGTGAAATTCCAACTGCCAAGGGGCCTCCACAGGGTTTCATCCGGCACTGATTGCAATGCTGAGTTGTCTTTCTGCTTGCAGATTGTTCTGTGCACATTTGGAGTTTCAAGAACATTACGCATTATGACATTAGAAGCGTAGAACTGTTCATAAACATTTTATCATCGTTAGCCAGTGACCTTTAATTTAGTATTCTGTTGTGTTTACATCTACACTGCTTGTTTTTAGTGCTCCTACTTGAGGTTGTCATTTTTGCAATGAGAGCCCTGACCCAGTGTATCATATTGTTTGAAAATGGTATAGTGCTTAACAGTGTGTTGTGTATTTCCATTTGATCCCACCCTGCTTACACTATAAATATATTTAATGTATAAGTAGTTATTAAAAAGTGTTGTATACACACAACTCTTGGCAGGTGATTGGTAATTTGTTGTGTTTTGGATTACTTTATTTAAAGCATTCAGACTCGTCAAACACACCGTCTCTTGAGTTTAAACTTTAGACAGCTTGCTCACATCTATCCAGAGAGCTTAGGATGGTTAAGAACCCCCCACTTTCTGTTGCACACTGTGTACCATTTCTTCTGATTACTAGGGACGCTTAACGTTTCTCACTTTAAAGAGCCCTATTGCACCTTTAACTACCCACCGTAGAAAAATGACCTGACAGTCAGCCTACCGTTGCCGTCTCACACTGCCCCTATGGAGACGCAAATGATTTGAGGGATTGATTTTCCATTTTGTAACTCACTTCCATTGCATGTTAGTCTCAAAATGGAGCTCATAAAATTGCGTAAACATTTGAAGACCCATCTAGTCCCTCCAGTGTGGGAGAGGTGTGGCGCAGCGGGCAGAGCAGCTGACTCCGGAGCGCATGGCTCATGGTTTGATCCCCGGTGGCAGCTTAGCTCACCAGTGTGGGCAATAGCTCCCTTAATCTCCCCGATGGCTCTCAGCGCCTTGAAACCCTTAAGGGGGTGATATGTTCATGCTTTACAAATAGTAATTATTATTTATTTATAAGTGTTTAGACTAGGAGGACCATTACTGAACTATCTGTTGTGCTCTTATTCGCCTCCCAGTCCCTTGCTTGTCTAATGTTGTTAAGTATCCACAGCATTTTGCACTGCTGGACTGGGCGCAGGGTGAGGTGGAGAAGCCTTGGGTCGCCTCCTTAGATATTGAGAAGGCATTTGATATCTTAAGCTGGGCTTACCTTATGGCGGTACTGGCGGGGTTCGGCATTGGCCCCAATTTTATACAATGGATACGGCTGCTGTACGTTAGACCACAGGCTATAGTGAAGACAGGTCGCACCTTTTCTCCGCTCTTTTCGATTGTGAGGGGCACACGCCAGGGTTGTCCCCTGTCACCGATTCTTTTTGCCTTGGCCATGGAGCCATTGGCATGCAGATTGCGGCAATGGGTCAGAGACTGGGGCCTACAGGTTGATCAACGGTGGCACATCGTGTCACTGTACGCGGATGACGTGTTAATATATCTGCGCGGCAGGGCTGAGATACTACAGTCGATTATGGACCTTTTAAATACACATGCAAGTGTCTCCGGGCTTCAAGTCAACTGGACAAAGTCGTGGTGTTCCCAATGGCACCAATGACACCGGAACAGAGACGAATAGTGCCAGACACGCAATTGACATGGGCGTTCGACACTTTCAAATATTTGGGGGTCCAGATCTACCATCTGGGGGCAGATACTATGGATGGGAACCTCGGACGGGCCATAACACGAACCCGATCGACTCTCCCATTTTGGCTGAGCCTCCACTTGTCCCCTATGGGCTGGGTGGCCATTTCAAAGATGCTAGTCCTTCCCCACCTCCTGTATTTTTTCTATACACTCCCCTACCGTCTACCTCAGAGAATTTTCAGGGAACTGGAATCCTTATTGGTCTCCCTGATATGGAGAAACTCAAGGGCCAGGGTGGCTCTACATAAACTATACCTGCCATTGTCGGATGGCGGCCTGTGCGCCCCAAACTATGAGCGATATTATGCAGCAGCTCAACTGCAGTGGCCAATGCGGTGGCTTGCCAAAAGCAACCTCACCGAGATGACTACGGGAGCCCTGGCCTGGGATCCCCCAACATTACTGGAATGGATGTCGGGAACGACTACCCCGACTCAGAAACAGCGAGGCAACATCATAATGTCAGCGGCCAGACAGCACTGGTCCAGATATGTGATACCCAGGCACTGTCCCGCGCCTTACGCTCCTAGCTTACCACTGGAGCTTCTTCCCGGCATGTACTCCTGTCATAGACTCCCAGAGTTGCGATTATGGAGGGAGAGTGGGTTAGAGACATGGGGGGACATATACGCAGACTCGCAACTGCAAACATTCGAGGATTTGGTAGACACATACGGAGTGCTGCAGGGTTCCTTTCTATTACATACCCTGCTGATGCACCAATCCCTGCCAGCATGGGACACTGACCGGGCAGAGCCTACCACGTCACACCTGCTCCAAGCACTGCTCACGCACGGCTGTGGCCGGCATGCCGTAACAGCCATTTACACTTCCATCAGACTGGACGACCCGCCCACATTGGCGGTATTGCATGAGCATTGGGATGGCGAACTGTTCATCACCCTTACTGACAAGCAGTGGCTGCAATGCCTTAACCACCCAAAAATTATCTCGACCACTGCTAGGATAAAATACACCCAATTTAATTATTTACACCATACGTATCTCACTCCCCACAGATTGGCGCGCATGTACACCGCCACCACGGACCTATGCCCTAGATGTCGAGACCAGGGAGCCACATTCACACACATGGTGTGGAACTGCACTGCTATTCAAATATTCTGGTCCGAGGTGGCCACTGTACTCGCAGAGGCGGCAGGCGCGCAAGTGGAGGCGGAGCCCTTTCACTTTTTACTGGGTGTCACGAGACGCAGTTTGTCTCGTAAAGGCCTGAACAAATTCCTGGATCTTGCTCTGGGCCTGGCCAAATGCAAGATTGCCATGGCATGGAAGGCGCCGATGGGCCCCAATGTATATGCATGGATGTCTGATCTCCGTAGGGCACTGGTGTCGGAGCGCATAAACCAGCAAGAGGCCGTGACACGAGCGTCAGCGCCCCCACGACAAACCCCTATACAATGGCAGGAATATCTGTCTGTGATCGAGACTAAACTGTCTGCGGCTCCCCCTCCCTCTTAGATTCGCTCATTGACGTGGGACCTTTGGTCTCCCAGGATCTCTGAGGCCTACACTGATACACGAGTACATCTGCCCGTGGCAACCGGGTACTTTGGTTTCTTGTTCCCTGCCTCTCTCTTCTTGCGCCCTGCCCGCCTCTCAACCCGTTGCTCTCCTTTCCATTACCCTCCCCCACACCAACCCCCCCCTCCCTCACCCTTGACACATTCACTAATACACGGCCTACCATGCCCTTGCAACTATACATATGCTACCCATTGATACATCAGACCAATAGACCTACCCACGATTGCAATTCCACGAAGAGATGGGTTCTTATTTTCTTCTATATTTCTTTTTTTCTTTTCTCTCCTCTTCTTTCCTTTTTCCTTTGTTTCTTTTGTTCAAGTTAAATTCATTTGTAAATGTATGTGCCTTAATGGAGAAATGGTTTTGAGGAACAATGGCTGGTTCTTCCTTTGATACTCCTGTTTAATTTGACTGTTTACAGCTGTGCAGCGCTGCAGAGTGAAGCGGCAAGCCGGCCAACAAAGTGGAATTTAATGTTTCCTAAATGAGTGTTTCCCTATACCCCCGCCTATGCCATTAAAATTTACTGCTATTTTACAATGTCAATGCCAGATTGAATCGTCATGCAGATGTTATTGATGTTACTTTATTGAAACCAACAAAAATCATTTACAAAAAAAAAAAGTATCCACAGCATGCACTCAGGTTTTACAAAAAAGGCAGAAAGAAACAGATTACTGTTGTGATTCGTAGATTGAGCCCCCCCTCCCTCACGGTTATCAATTCAACACTAAGAGGGTCATTAAGAAACGGGCATACATTGCACCAGTCTACAAGAGTGGAGGAGGCCGTGGGCATTGCCACCCTGATATAGGTCTGCCCCCTCTATTTAAAGCTCCCCAACTATCTGGTGCAGATTTCTGTGCTGTGAAGCGAGCCACAATTGCAGTGGCTCCCCTTACAGAACTGCAGGTTTGCTGAGTGGACTCTATGTTTAAAGCAAACTTTTCTGTTTAGAGGAAACTAAATCCTAAAGCGGGATTTTGTTTTCTCTAAACAAAAAACATGCCCACAACACAAGGGAGTTTTTTCCTTTGTGTGGGACAATTCTACATTTTCCCTCCCTGTATCTTACATGCTTCGCATGGCAGACATGAGGAGGTAAAATTAGCTTCATGTTTAATATGTGTGAGACCTGGTACCCTGGGTGTGGTT
Organism: Calotriton arnoldi; assembly: GCA_963921515.1. Taxonomy (NCBI): domain Eukaryota; kingdom Metazoa; phylum Chordata; class Amphibia; order Caudata; family Salamandridae; genus Calotriton; species Calotriton arnoldi. Next base: position 4,927,400 of record CAWUFW010000178.1, read on the forward strand.
TTAACCATAATTTTTTGCTTTCAGACCTCCTGTTTTTGCTGGCTTCGTTTTTGCTGGCCTAGTGACTCTGCACACTTTACCACTGCTAACCAGTGCTAAAGTGTTTGCGCTCTCTCCTTAAAACATGTTAGATTGGCTTATACCCAACTGGCATATTTATTGTACTTGTAAGTCCCTAGTAAAGTGGTCCTACCTGTGCCCAGGGCCTGTAAATTAAATGCTACTAATGAGCCTGCAGCACTGATTGTGCCACCCACTTAAGTAGCACTTTAAACATGTCTCAGGTCTGCCATTGCTGTTTGTGTGTGTGCAGTTTTAAACTGCCATTTCTACCTGGCAACGTAGACCTTTTGCCAGGCTCAAACCTTCCTCTTAAAATAATTTTTCACTACTGCAAGGCCTACCTCTCCAATAGGATAACATAGGACTTGCCTTATTACATTTTATATGTGTAATTTCGAAATGGGAACAGGTGCCCAGTTCATGTTTGGTGTCTTTGGAATTGTAACGAAAAATCCTAACTTATGGTGAAGTCGGATTTTAAGGTACAATTCTGAAAATGCCACTTTTAGAAAGTTGGCATTTTCTTGCCTTAGCCATTTGGTGCCTGGAGCCTGTCTTTGAGTCAAATGATTGAGTGTAGTTGATAGTTGGGCTTTGGGTATATCTCCTAGACAGCCACACACAATGGGGAGCTTAGGTGCGACTGGATGGGGCATCACTGGCAGGACTGGAGGGAGGAGCTAGGCCCAGCCATACTTACAGTTGATTGGATATGTTCTGTCTCCACACAAAGGGCTGCATAACCCATGTAGTCAGTCTGGCGCCAGGGCCAGGAAGTCAGGGCACCTGTGTACTTCAAAGGCATGCCTCTAGAAGCTTCTCCCCACTGGGTATAATACTGAACCTCAAACACCAACTCCTCAGTACACTTCTGGACCAGAGGATACTCTACCAGGAAGAAGGACTGCTTTGCTGCTGAAAGGACTGCCACTCTGCTGGACTGCTGCTCTGAAGGACTGCTACTCTGCTGTGCTGACCAGCTGCCCTCTTGCCTTGGTGAGGACTGGATCTGCATCTCTAAAACCCAGAACCCAGAGTGACTCTAAGGGCTAGTTGGCCAGCCTCCTGATGTGAAGCCTCAGGGACACAACAGGCTTCCAACAACCTTGCACCTGCACCTGGACTCTGTCATCGATGAGTCTACCCTGCCAAGTGGTGCCACCTCAGTCCTGGACCCTTGGAAGTGGGCTTAAGGTGCTTGCCAACCTCTGTGGATTCAGTGGAACTGATGCATCACCTCTGCTGCACGGCACAAACCTGAGCAGAACTGGCGCATCGCCGCTGCAGCATGGATTGGGCCAGTCGCAAAGACCCGCATCACCTTCACAGCCCCATGCCAACCGCGCTTCACGACACATCCTCGGCGCACACCCTAGCATCCCTCGTTGAAAGCAGCCGCGACGATGACGCCGGACTCCGCATCGTAGACTCGCAGCTCCTCAGAACCGACATGCCACCTGACTGCGTGCCGCATACCTGACACGGGACTTCGCATCGGAAGTGGTAACTAGACTTCTGCTGGACCAAAGAGGACTGCGAGTGACATCGACTCCTGTGGCCAGTGTAACCCCACCTGGACCATGTACCAAGAAGTAACCCCAGGAAGACCCCGTCGACCGTGCAACATCATCTGCATCTTACAGCATCTTCAGCATCCTGTACACCTTGCATGAGGACCACTCCATTAAAGTCTATGGCGGTTCGCTAATAGAGCCTGGAACTGGACTTGATACTGCTTTGGTGCCAAGGTAACTGTCCTTCTACTCCTCATTGGCCCCCCTGACCTTCCCCCTGATAGCTTTGGTCACCCAAAGTGGGCCCGAGTGCCGAGCACAAGTCTTTAAAAGTTTCACAAGTTTCTAAACTTCGCAGTTACCAATGCTTGTTTGCAATTTTGAGTTAAAAGCTGTGATTTATGATTTACTAAAAAAATCATCTCTGAGGAACCCTCCAGTGGCTTTTGTTCATTTTAGTGTCTAAAAATTCATAAAAATAAGATCTATTTTTATAAATTGGCATCGGGTTTCTTTTGTGTTACTTGATTTTCTTATTTCGTTGATTTGGTACTTTTAAATGCTTTGCACTTATTTCTTTGTTTAAGCTTGACTGCTCAAAGCCACAGCTACCCAGAGTTGAGTTAAGGTTTATCAAACGAGCCTGACTGGACCCAAGTCAGTAATGCGAGTATATTTTACAGTGAGGTCACACAACCATACCATAAAAAACACTACTTTCCTCACAATGGTCATGACCACAGGACAAGTTTAACTTAATTCAATTCCCACAGAACAAGGACATGGATACAATTTCCAATTCCTCCAATAGCCAAGAGAAGAGAAATATGCTAAAAGTAATAGAAATGTAAAATTATGTCGCCACACAGCTCCGTTTGACTCCTTCACTTTCGTTCATCAAATGGGTCCTGAAAGTACATTGACTGAAGTTGATAACTGTCCAGCTGTGTCCCTTTACATACTTCAGATTTTGCATATTTGCACATTAACTGTAATGTTTGTATTGCCTCGAGTCTTGCCTTTCATTCTCATTAAACATGCACACTACTAATTTGTTGTAACTTTCAAACCACCATATTTACATTCGTTTAATAGATGTACAGCACTTCTAGTAGTTCTAGGCTAAAAAGTAGCAAATTCAAACATCATCCACAAAGGCAAGTTCCCAGAGAAAGACCATCCCTAGCTGAAGGACATGAATGTTTGGTAGAAGAAGAGGAGTGTCACTGACCTCAATCATAGGCATTGGTTGTAGGAGGAAAAACAACAAGAAACAACAGGGCACATCTTGAGATGCCACCACGTAACTCAGGGTCTCTGAACCACAAGCAAGACATAAAAATGCATGGAACTGAATAGGTGCCAGTGCAAACATCTATGAATGTTGAGGCAAAAGGGAAATAATGGATGACAGAATGTACTAGCAACCAGAATGTCACAACATGGTACCAGAGCATTCATATGCCATAATAAACAGAATGATGAATGGAAACCTGGAGATCAGATTATGCATTAAAGACACAAATTTCATAATGTATGCCTTCTACCAGGGCTATGCAATCCTCTGTTCTAGACATTATTCTAGTGACAGGAGTTGCCTAGAAAATTAGTCTGTATAGGTGGGGGTGGGGGATTACCTGTGATACCAATAATAAAATGGTACCACCATGCATCATCAGGGACATGAATCCACAAAAATGCCACTGGACAAGAACTGAAAACCCACCACATAGATGCTAAACAGCAATGAAAAAGGATTCCTGAAGAGGACTCGAAGCCAATAAAGGAACCACGTCTCTCAATTCATAGATAGAGGACTTAGAGTAAACCCACAGTGCCCAACAAGTGTCCTAGGATCCAACAGAATCCAGCCCAAACCGATTCTCCTAGAACAACTTGAGATGCAGATTCAAAGCCTTGAGGATGGGAATGGCCTGACTTGGATGGTCCACATATTCACTGTCATGCCCAATGGCAGCAAGCCAAGGAGCAGTGATTCCGCTTTGCCTGAAACCCTAACCCCCGTTCCGAGGCCATCAGAAATATCAAGCACCAAAAACACCTCTGGGAAGTACTTTAACCAAGTGTATTTTGCGCTTGACTCTGGCGCAAACAACTTGCACCAGACATTGATTTTACAACAGACCTCTGAATGAGGCTGCTGACAGGAAAACACAAACCGATAATCCCTCAGACGTATCATGGGTGTCATATGTGAATAGTAGAGATCTCATTACCAACCTGCTCAAGATGGAGGATCAGTTCTTTTTATTTTAATTTTTTTAAGTCCTCATTTTCCATCAAAAAGGCATATAGGGGCTCGGTTAAAAACAAAACAAGCCAGGCAACCACGTAACCCTCTCCCCAGTAAATTGGGGTGAGAGCTTCGAACCATCTTGCCATCCAAACCGGCTCCAGGACCTCTGTTAGCAAATTATCTGAGGTGAGTACTTTGGGATCAGTTCTTTTTGTCAGCCCTACCTTGTCCATCCCTGGTTGAACTGAATTGAAAACAATGTCAACTGAATACACTGTGACAAAACATTGCTTGAAAAACTTCTAGCCTTAGGTTGTATACTCTCATGTTCTAAATGTCGACTTACAATATACTTTGAAAGTTGTTTATCTTACCTTGTCCTGTTTACTTTCAAGGCAAGCTGAAATATAGCAGTTTCAAAACCTTCTGTTTGTCAATAATTTGCTATTTATTTACTATATTCTGCTGTGCTATGGTGCAACTGTTGGTGTGGGTGGGCTGCTCTTTTAAGAATAAAGTAGTGAAGTTCCTTAGTCGTCCTTCAAAAGTTGACATATTTTTAAAATGTTTATTCTGTAAATCAATGAACTCTGACCAAACATTTATTTACTTTTCTTCCTTCTGCAATGTTTAGAAGAAATGGTTTTCCTACAATGTGCTAGCAATAAACACCAAAAGTATTTTTAATGCTTGTATGCAAACATCTTCCACTTTTGTAAATATAAAAGCAGTTGCCAAACAACTTTAACCCCTGCGCTAAATTACAAAAAAGTTTAGTCCTAAATAAAAACCCTACATGAACTAGAAACGCTGCATGCCTCGTTGAGCTTGAGGGTCATGTAAAAGTTGGAACCCTCCCGTATAATTTCGAGATTGCGGGTCACATTTATAATCATTCTGGCTGCCATACCGACACAAAGATTTTGGATCAAGCAGGGCCCTTGTAAGGAGGCTAGTGGCTAGTTGAAGGCAGTGGTGGCTGGCGTCTATGGGGGCGGGCGCGTGCACACAAAATTTCAGAAAAAAGTAAAAGACTTACGAAACACAACGTCCTCCGCTTCGGAGCTCTTCTTTCCCCTGCACACACTGGAATAGGATGCTGCAACTCCCTTCACCAATCCTAGCGCTGCTCTCACCAGCATGAGAGCAGTGCTAGGATTGGTGGGAATGGCCTCACTCGGCGCTCCACAGTGCTCTGGAAGCTTTGGCTTTCTCTAACCCAGCTGTCTTAAGACAGCTGGGTTAGAGAAGTTTAAAGTGCGCATGTGTGGCTGGCGGTCTCAAGACAGCCGGCCAAAAAGACATGCGCACTTTAAACAGTGCATTGACAGCCCTCCCTGCTGCTGTCACTCAGCAGTGGCCTGCCCCCATCCTGATGCTTCGCTGGAGATGGGGGATGAAAAATAATATGGTAATAAATGACCATATAATTTTTTTTATCACTGGGGCTTTGGGGGGAATTTAAGTGGGGCGATGCTCCTCTGCTCAAGCGGAGGAGCCGCCCCTGGTTAAAGGTCTTTAACTTAAAATTGGATACTGCCTGAGGGGTCTCTATCACATGTTTGAAGGGGAATGACGTGGCAAGTCACTTCCTGAGAGGCTTGGAGAACATTCTTCAGTTGCATAGGTGAGAGTGAATAATAACATGCCAAGCCTCTTAACGCATACAAAATGTTATTTTATTTTTAATTGGAAGAAGCAAACCAACTAAATTTGAGCAAAATATGCAACTGAAAAGCACGCGTGCCAATGTTTTAAATTGGTCTTTTTTGGTGTCCGCGAAGACCTACACAGTCATATTTGAGATTGTCCAAAAAATGGGTGCTTGAATTATCTCAAACGATTCAAATTGTTAATAAAATTCACCTCATGATCGGGGCTACTGGAATTATGTGATTCTGCCCAGTGGTTAATTTGAGCCGATGTTTGCTGGTGAGGGCCTCCGGCACTCCTTTCGGGGACCGGCACATCATTTTCTGCATCAGACATTTACATAGAGCAAAAGACAGAAAAACAAACAAAACGGAAAGACAGAGGAAGACAAAAGACTGAAAAACACCATAAAAAGAGAAAGCAGGAACCTGCTAGAGTGAGATAAAGGGACAGGGAATGTCTGTTAGAGGATGAATGAGGCATGAGGTGGAATAAAAACTACAGAGCCTTGCTATTCAATTGCACTGGCAGCCAGGCTTCTGAGCAGAGCTTTGGGCACCGGCATTCATTCTTTTACAAATTAAGCACCGATTCTGCCTCATTTTCCACCTAACCATGTATTTAATACTATGAGCATATAATTCACCACGTGCTGCATATTTTGTGGATTTCAAGAGAAAAATTATCTCTAAGGCGAAATGATCAAGTTACTTAACAAGTACCACGCTTGGTGTCACATAGTGGCAGACCCTTCACAAAGGTTGACTGGTCACCTTTCAGTTTCTGATTGCTTTTTTTAGATGCTAAACTGGTACTGGTGAGGTGGATTTTTTTCCAAGACAGTATTAATGTTTTTAAAGTGACAAACTACCGAAATAATCACACTGCCTCAGACTGTTACAGATTATGTCACATAAAATGCCTTTTCATGCCACATAATTTTGTCGACCCTACAGCATAATTTGGTCGTCCATTGCCACATACTTCCCTTATTTAGACCTGGTCATGATCCACCAGCTTAGCACGTTATTATTTCATTTGCAATAAATAAAATCTATAACGAGAAGCTGCAATGAGCACTGGCAACGTTAATAGGTTTGGCTTATAATTGAAACTGCCTCTTCAGTGACTGGTAAGTTCGGGCACACAGTAAGTTATCTTCATGCAGGTCTGTCAGTTATTCTTGCACGTATTCATGCATTCATCCATCCACTGACTCATTCTTGCATTCTCTCATACATGCACAGTAACACACACACACAAACTTAATACACACATAGAAGATATATTAAAAGATTACAGGTTGAAAAATAAATGTGATGCTTAAATATGGTGGGCATATACTTGCAATAAAAATGTAATTCAATATAGGAGCTTGTGGCTGTCATGAAACAGCATTGTACATAGTGTATTGTTGCAATAAAACTTTCAACAAGGCTGCCAAGTTTAGAAGCAATGTATTAGCCACCTTAGAGAGGTCAAATAATGATGACCATTTAGTAAACCTTAAGGCAGGCGGCCATAGTGTTTCATTGCTGTTCAGATCCATGATGGCTCACATAATGGTTCTAAACATGACGGCCTTCTTGTAAGGGTAAAACAATGATACCCTAGTGACAACACACTTCAAGATAGCTGCCCAGTTTAGAAGCAGTGGCCACAACGTATGTGACACATGGCATCTATAGCAGCAACTGAGCATTCTGGCAGCACTGTCTAGAGAGCTGAAGGACAATCTACAAAAGAACACACAAAGTACAAGGAAAAGAAAAGAAATGAAAAGGGACAAATCAAATGAGAAATGGAAAACTGAAGGACTAGTGCACCATCCCCGGCACTGAAGCACATCCATTTTCAGGCAGACGTACACATGTGATCAGAAAACATGCTGTAATTCACTGTGCAATAAAACCAATGCCTGAAGTGTACTGACCCATTGCCCTATTCTGTCTGGCTTTAACAAAGTTTAATAACGATCCACCTTTAAAGGCATCATTTTTTTACCATAGCAAGTCATAAACAAGCCAGACCTACTGCCTTGGTTGTAGCTTTTCATAATAGCAAGTCACACCTATGGCATCTGCCATAGCCTTCTCAGTGAACCAATCAGACCTAAAGCATTTAAAACTGGCTTGTCACCATAAGCAATCCTTGTCTGCCATATTGAGCATAAGCTTTCCCACAAAGCAACCATCGAAAAATAAATATATACAGCGCTATAGCTGTGAAACAATCAGTGCTTAATTTGAGACGGTCGTTGCAGGTGGGGCCCTCGTTGCTCATTATTGGACACCAGTCAGTATTTTTCCTCATCAGACTTACACTCGAAGCAAGAGACAAAAAAACTCACAAGGGAAAAGAAGGAGGAAGAGAAAGATGGAAAAACTGTGACAAAGGGATAGAACAGAAATCTGTAAAGATGAGATAAAGGGGAAGGGAGTGTCTGGTGGTGGGTTAAAGAGGTTGATGTGGAATCAAGACTATGCAGCCTTGGTGTTAGGCACACCGACATTCAAAACCGTCGGAAGCAGGCTTCTGAGCAAAACATTGGGTCCAAGAAATTATTCTTTAACAAATTAAGCACTGGAAACAATATTCAGTCCCTTTCACAGGAGCCTTGTAAGAATTCTAACAGTGCACATTTTCGCAAATTTTGAGTTTCCATGTAACAAAATATAAATGAATAGGATGTAACACAGTGTAATAACAATCCAGCCTTATAGGACTATTTGCTTTAATGTATGGTTTTTACATATCGATTTTAATCTTGTAATAACTTTTCATAACAAATATCTAAGACTCTTGGTATCTTACACAACATTTCACAGTGAACCAGCCAGGCATTTAGCCTTTATCACTGTTTTTTGTTAAAGATTTCTCACAAGGTAAACATCAAGCATACCATCATAAAATTGTAAATGCGTACAAAATTAGAGTTGACAAAATATTATTTACTCTCTGACAGGAGGGGTTAACATGGATTTTCAAAGTACAGATTTTCACACCCCTGGTTTGCCAGGAGGTCACCTCTACTAAACGAATCTCTGACAGTCCAAATAACACAAACTTTGCCCGCAGCCTTTAACACAGTGTAATAACATTTCTACTTTTAAATGCCAGCTGACTGTAGCATATGCTTTTCACAAAACAATAAGTGAGGCCTACTGCTTTATCTTAATGTTCAAAATAAACAGTTCTATGGCATTTTACATAACTTTTCCCAGTGAACCAAACAGTATTATAGGCCATAGTCTTATCACTGGCATGTCACATAACCACTCAGACATACTGAATGACGTGTAAGTTGGCAAAACTACATGTTGCCCCTTTCAAGAGGATGTAACAAGGATTACCACATGCCAAATCTTCTACCCCTAGAGTTTGTAAGAACAGGCAACCAAACCCCTTACCTGCTGTGGTAATTAGTGACATTCCATGTGACAAATTACCTGTCTGAAGGATGTAACACCATAGAATAACAATCCACCCTCAAATGCCTATTGGATTATTTATTTTTTTAAATATCTTTTTATTCAACCATGCTCATCAAAAGGTACGCACAATCAAAACATCTTTGGTATCATAATGCATACATGGCGGTTACAAAGCGTTGATCTCAGGTCACCTCTACTCTGATATACCACTTTTTCTGCATTTTGGCACCAGCCTAAATCTGATTTCCAGTCCTTTAACCTGGGAGGGTCAGCCTTCCCCCATAGCCTAGCTATGTTTTGTTTGGCCACCGCCGCGGCCAACATAAGCCAGCGTTTCTGTTATTTAGTCCATGTTTCCTCCCCCGTTACTGTCAGTAATAGCCATCTAGAATCAAGTGGGACAGCGGTCGATATTACTGTGGCCATGACCTCGGGAATGGCTCTCCAATATTCCTGATTCATGGGGCATTCCTACAGAATATGGAAGTATGTACCTTCCTTTCCACATCCCTGCAGACAACTAAATGTGTGTGTCCTCCCAAATTTTGCCAGCCAGGTCCGTGAATAGTAAGAGCAATTTTATTTCATTTATTTATTTGAAGAGTTTTATAAAGCGCGAACATGACCCGAAAAAGAGTATCAGAGCGCTGTACATCAGAAAAAGGATACAATTAGTCACTAAGCAAGTAAACATCCTAAACATTTGTAGAGAACCAACCCCAATACAATAAGAGCAAACCCAAACATGAGGAACATGTAGCAAGAACATAAGTTGCATTCCGAAAATGTCTCAAACAAATGAGATAGTCATGATTTCTCTAGGGTATACAAAGATTAGTTATAGTGTCTTCAAGACATTTGTTGCAGCTGGTTATTCAGGAGAAGTACTTTGACTTGAATTTTGAATGAGGAGGTCAAAGGGTTGGAACGGATATCGGGAGGAAGAGCGTTCCAAATTCTTGGGGCCAGACCCGAGAAGGCGCGGTTGTATGTTCTTTTCTTTCTGAATTTGTGCAGTTTCAGCAGGAGAGTGTTGGAGCTTCTTAGGGACCGAGACATACCAGAGAGTTGGAGCTTATTTGCCAAGTAAGTGGGAGTATTATGGTGGAGCGCTTTGTGCGTCAAGCAGGCAATCTTGAACTTAATCCTATCTTCGAGCCATAGCCAGTTGAGCTGAATTAAGTCAGGTGTGATGTGATCATGTTTACGAGAGCCCGTGATGAGTCTGGCAGCAGAGTTCAGAGTGGCCTTTAAGGGGGGGGGGGTCATTCTAGCTTTGGGCAGCCCAGCCAAGGTCATAATTCCATATTCCACAGGAGAGATCACTAGGGACTGGACTGCAAGTTGCAGGTCCATAGGAGGTAGGAACGGCTTGATTTTCCTAAGAGTGTTGAGATGGTAGTTGGCTCCCCTAGTAGTTGCGCTGATGTGGTCTTGCATATTGAGGTGTTTGTCTAGCGTGATGCCTAAGGATCTAGTGGAGTCAACATGAGGATTGCAGTTAAGGGCCGTAAGATGTTTGAGCCAATCTTGTATGGGTATAGAGTGGGTGGGCGGGGCGATCAGGAGGAATTCAGTCTTGAGAGTATTAAGCAAAAGGTGATTTGGAGTTAGCCATTATTGGGTTTTCAGAAGAACACAGTTCAGCGTTTTGATGTCTTCCAGAGAGGCCATTTTCATATAAAGTTGCGTATCATCAGCGTACATGTGGTATTGTATGTTTGACCGTTTCAGGATTTCTGTGAGGGTTTCCATGAACAAGTTGAAGAGTGTTGGAGAGAGTGTGGAACCTTGAGGCACTCCAATTGAAACTGGTGTACTCTTAGCGAGGAAATGATTCACTTTTAATCTTTGCGTTCTGTTCTATAGGAACGAGTCAAACCAATTTAAGACCGGGCCCGATAACCCCATCCTTTTTTCAAGACTATCAATCAGGTTTTCGTGTTTGACCATGTCAAACGCTGAGGATAGATCAAGAAGGATAAGTAGATATGGCACATTTTGGTCAAGTAGACTCAAGGCGTCATCAATAATAAGGGTTAGGGCTGTTTCAGTACTATGTCCCGCTCTAAAACCAGATTGGTATTGGGCAAGCAGCTGAAACTCTTCGATGTGCTTGCAGATTTGCAAGTGTACGCATTTCTCAAGACGTTTAGCTAGAGTCATGATGTTGGAAATTGGACGGAAATTGTTGGGATCAGATAAGTCTACGTTAGGCTTTTTTGGAATGGGTGTGACTTGTACTATCTTTAGGCAGTCAGGAATCCTACCCTGTACGAGCAATTCATGGATAATCAAGGACCAGAGAGGGAAGATGGCAGATCTAAAGTCTTTGAAGAATTTGCCTGGCAAGGGATCATGGAAATGGTTAGAGGGTTTCAGTGACATAACGATTTTTCGAAGCTCAGCATCGGCAGGAAGTCTGAAATTGTTCCATGATGCGTTATTTTTTGGAGTAAGTCCTAAGCCACTGTAGGACAGAGCACTCTCTAAGGTTAGGCAGGTTGATGTAATAGGCTGAGCCAGGTGGAGCCTATTATGTGATGCATGTTGAAGTTCTAGTTCATTCTTTTTGGACTTTTCGATAAAATGTGCGGAGAAGACCTCTTCACTGGGAAGAGATATCTTGGGAGCAGATTGTTTGTCGGTTGAATGGTTAGTTTGTTGTTTTATGATTTTGAATAGTTTTAGGTCTGTTTATAGCATTGTCTAGTTGAGATCTATAGTGTTCGGCTTTCGTGCTGTGGATATGTTTATTGTAAGAGCTTCTTGCTCTCCTCAACTGTTTGAGGTTAGTTTCGGATGGAGAGTTTCTCCATAATCTTTCCGAGAGCCTTAGTTTGCGACGCTCCTCATTGAGGGACCCGTTGAACCAGGGTTTGGACTGTTTGACCGGTATCCTCTTGAGTTGCTTCGGAGCAACCGTGTCGAGTATATTAGTCATGGTCTGTATATAGTATTTAGTGAGGTCGTCTAAATTGGTCATGTTAGGGGTTGGAGGGAGTAGGTTGTTACTAACAGAGGTTAGGTCCATTGCATGCATGTCACTTAGATTCCTAGACCACTGTTTGTTCTTGAGCGGTTGACCTTGTCTAGACATTACCTTTTCTAGTATGCGAAAGGAGATTATGCAGTGATCCGACCAGTCACACGGTGAAATGCTTTCCAGTTGTATCAATTTATCCTTGGCTATGATTAAATCGAGGGTGGAGCTCTTGTTGTGGGTGGGTTCATTGCAAAATGGGTGAAATTAAGGTCTGAGAGGAAAGCCTTCAAGGTACACAGTGAGGGATCAGTTGTATTGTTCCAATGCAGGTTGAAATCCCTAAGGAAGATATGGTTGGAGGGTAGGTCAGTGTTAGAGGCTATGATTTCCATCATTTGTTTGATGAAGATAAGATTGTCTCCAGGAGGATGGTAGATCGTGTGGAGCAAACAGACAATCTTGTTGTTGTTCCAGATTTCAACACTCAGGAGTTCGTGAGAGGACATCAGCACCGTTTGTAAGAGTCTCAGGGTGAGACTGGAGTGATAAATGTAAGCAATACTGCCACCCATTTTAACAGGTCTATCTAGTCTGATGATGTCATATTCGGGAGGCACTAAGATGTCCAGAGCTGGCGAGGAGGAGTCGTTGAGCCATGTTTCCGGTAATATCATGATGTCTAGGTCATGTGTAAGAATAAGGTCGGCAATATCAGCAGCGTGTTTGACCGCTCACCTGCAATTAAGGAACATCAATTTGATGTGTGATTTAGTTGCCACCGTTTCTAGGTGAGATGTGGGTACATGGACTAGGTTATTCTTGTAGGATTCTAAGTTGCACAAGGTGGAACCTTGTTCGAATGGCTATCTCGCGCAGGCTTTGGATTGCCTCCACCCAGTCCTCATCTTCTAGGTCCCCAAGGTCTACTCTCCAAGCCTCCTTTAGCTTCACCAGTGGATCAGGAGAATTGTTAACCAGCTTACGATACATGACCGAAATCATCTGTTCGGGATAACTTCTATGAGGAGACAATACTCCAGAGGGGAGGCCTCTGGTAGCTGTTCTCCCTCTAGTATGTGTTTACACAGGGTGTGACCCAACTGCAGATGTTTATATCACTCTGTTTCCCTCAGTTGAAAGTCTCTACTTAGGGTGTCAAAGATTAAATATGCTGTGCCTCGCCAAACATCTCCCAGGTGCTCAGTTCCTTTGAGTCCCAGCTTCGAGAATCCCCTCAAGCTTCCCACCTCACATAGTGGATCACAGTCCCAGGGCGGGGTCATGTTTGTTAGTCTGTCTTTCCATCCCAGAAACCTCGTTGCCTCCCTCCATGTTTGAACCAAAGTTTTGGTATGTGGCGGTAATGTTCGTTCTCTTTTTCTTTGATATAGGATAGCCTCGTGCCCCCTATGTCCCATTGCCACCCAATCTACTCTATACGCTGGGTCATGTCGATCTACAAAAACCCAGTCATTGATTACTAACAGCTGTGAGGCCCAGTAGAATTTTGTAATATCTGGTACTGCTATTCCCCCATCATAAACTCCTCTCTGAAATTTGGAAAGCGCTATACGCGGCATACCTCCTTGCCATTGTAGAGTCTGCACTTCACATTCTATTTTTGGGCGACAGTCCTGTGGGACCCAATATGGCGTGTTTTGAAATACGTATATCAAATGTGGGAGAGTCATCATTTTATATAATACCACTCGTCCCATCAAGGACAGTGGCAGTGCACCCCAGTGCAGAGCATCCCCTCTCAGTCTTTCCAGCGATGGGCTGAGATTCTTACGAAGATATTTTTGTGGGTCACAGGTAATGTACATTCACAAATATAGGAAGCCGCCATTCACTATAGGAGCCTCACAGGACCTAGGGAGTCTTGGCTCGTTGCTTGTTAGTGGTCCAATTAATACGATAACCAGAGTAGCTACCAAATAAATTGAATATGTGAAGAATCCTGGCAATGGAGAGGGAGGGGCTACACAGATACAGAAGGAGGTTGTCCGCATAGAGGGAGATATGTTCCTCCCACTCTCCTCGGCACCTCACCCCCCACAACAGTGGGTCTTGCCTCACCTACACCACCAGTGGCTGAAGGGCAGAGCGAAAAACATGAGAGATAGGGGGCTGCCCTGCCTTGTGCCATTATGTAGGGCAAAGACTCTGGAAACCGTGCCATTGACCCTCTCTCTGACCAATGGTTCTTAGTATAGGAGCCTGACCCAGTCGCAGAACCCTTGACCAAATCCCATTCTCTACAGTACTGCCAACATATAGTTGTACTCTATGCTGTCAAATGACATAATTGTGTATGGGTACATTATGACCCCCAGTTCTGTCTGCAGTGTCTCTGTCTCATGGAGCACTCCATATAGTCGCCGCAGAATCAGGTGGGTGCTTCATTGAGGCATAAAACTGGACTGGTCCAGGTGGATTAGGGATGTAATGACTAACCGCAGTCTAGTCACCAAGACTTTGGCGAGTACCTTCGTCTCCACATTTAACAGAGATATGTGCCTGTAAGAGCTGCATTCTGTTGGTGGCTTGCCTTTCTTGTGGATTACAACTGCAGTGGCTATTCATTGGTCTCTTGGTAGTAGCCCTTTATCTTGCGACTCTCGAAAAATGTCAAGCATGTGCGGGCCACCTTAGCCATTGTTCCCTTCTATAGTTCCACTGGCAAACCATTTGGGCCCACAGCTTTCCCTGATTGTAGATCTCGCAGTGATGCACCAAGGTCGGCATCCAGTGCCTCTCTATTGTCAGTGGAGAGTGCGCTCAAAGGCAGGTCCCTCAAGAAGTCAATGCCGTGTGCTGCCATTCTAGTCGTTGTGGAACCATACGGCCCCTCATAATAAGTGGTGAATGTGTCTACGATGGAGTGACTCATTGTCTGTGCTGCTCCCCCTCCATCTCGTACCCCTAGAACCCAGAACCTCTCCCTGTCTCTTTTGTCAAGCCAGGCCAAGAGTTTGTTGGCTGTATCTCCCACATCGTATAACCGTGCCTCATGCTCCTCCAAGTCTCTGAGGTCTTGTTGCCTGAGGCACAGGCAGTGTCTAAGCTCCTCCGTCAAAACCTTGAGTTCTAATGCCTTATTCTTATTCTCATTTTCGGAGCACTTGAGTTGATGTTCTTTTTTTGCCCCTCCTGATCAATACCTGCGCCTTACCCCTGATTACTGTCTTGAACGCCTCCCACAGGACACAGAACAAATCAAAGGTCACAGCATTTTCTGTAAAATATAGCTCTGTCCTCTCCCTAATCTTTGAGGCTCCTGTCCATCAAGAACTATGGGTCAATCCTCAGAGGCAACCCGAATTCCCTTGTGGGCCCTTCTAGTGTTACCCCCACCAGGGAGTGATCTGAGATACATCTTGCATAGCGCACTGCATTTCTGAATCTGTTTGCGTGTAGATGGTGTCTATAGATGTGGTTGAGGCAGGAGAAGCTTCTATGTAGTGCCGAGTAGTACGTAAATTGTATAGTCTGTGGGTGACATAACCTCCAGAGGTCCACCATCCCCAGTGCCTCCACAAAGGGTCCCAGGGGCCAATTTACGGTCTGTGAATGAGCACCGGGATCTCTGTGAAGCCCCGGTTCTATCACTCTATTCATGTCTCCACCCATCACCAGGATCTGATCTGGCATCTTCACTAGCATGGTGCTTACCAACGGGAGGGTCTCTGCATGTAGACGTAGAGGAACGTATATTGAACAAACATTAACTGTCTCCCATGTCCTGGATAGTGCAACGTACCTACCCTGGGGGTCTTCCCACGTGCTCCGCACTATAAGCGGTATGGCCAGTTTAAGTAGGATTCCCACTCCTCGTGAATCTGCAGTATACTCCACATGTGCCAACAATTTATAGCCAAATCTATCATGGGCTTTGTAGTGGTTACCCCACAAGTGAGTCTCCTGAAGTAGCACCAGGTTAGGAGCATGCCGGCATATATATTGGAGAACCAGCTTCCTCTTAATCTTAATATCCAGTCCATTGATGTTCCAGGTCCATATTGTCACTTCCTTCCTCCGTGGGTATCCCATTAAAGTAGGGTTGTTTCTGCATCTAGATCCTGTCCTCACCTCCCGCCACACTCCCCCGGTCCCGAGGGGTGTGTTCATAAGATGTCTTAAATGTTGTGAGCATTTCACCAATGAGCAATGTCATAAACCAGACAGTAAAACAGAAAACAATTTGAAAAAAACGAATCCCCCGAATCACTCCCAATGGTCTAGCCTGTGTAACTCCCCCCTTCCTGCAGCCCTGCATCGTGAGCTCAAAACTGCTCATGCCCCCAACTTGCAGAGTGACTGTCGCCCCAGTAACAACATTTGAGAAAGTGGGTAGGCTAGACCTGTCGCCTCCTTACATGTACCGATTAGTGGTATTATTCTTAACTGTTTATCCCTTTGTATGTATCAACGTGTCCTGTACTTGCTGTTCTTCATTTTAGTGCCAATGCCAAACCCAGGACGCCCAGTTATAGTTTGTACCCCATTGGGCTGAAGCCCCTCCCTCCCTAAGTGAAGAATTGATCGATCTCTCAAACCCACTCCCCTCATCACTGTGTAAGTCTCGCAGCCCCAGGCTGTACGCAGCCACATGCTCACATGTGGCCAGACACTACATCATGTCCCAGAAAAGTTTGCTTCTTTGCATCATGGTACATGCAGTCAACAACTTGCGCTCCCCTCAGTGTTGACTACAGTCAACACAGAGGGAAGTGCAAATTGTGCCATGATGCAAAGAAGCAAACTTTTCTGGGATATGATGGAGTGTCTGGCCACACCCTTTTCCCTGCCCAAACTGATTTTCATGATCTTCTCTACCATTTATCACACGTTCCTAAAGTTCCTTTTTGTAAAAATTGCATTCTGGCCCATTGATTACACTTCACCCGGTCCAAGCTGGTGGGTACTGCCCAAGCCGGAGATTGTGGCCCGACTGCAGACGTAAAGATGCGACTCGTAAATGACTCTGTGAATTCCAAAAGTTGTAAAGTTAGACTTTTGTCTCAGATTGCCTTTGTGAATCGGGCCCATAAAGAGTAAACATGTTTTTCATGTTTCTCGACACCACTAAGAGTCTCATAAAGATGTCCCAGATATCACTCAGTAACTCCTTCCCAGACTTACTGACTGATAACCAGAAAGAGGGAGGTGGCAATAGACATAAAAGGGATCACAAGCCAGACCATGAGGATGCCTTACAAATGAGGAATTACCAGGGTAATCAGTAATTTGATTCTTGATTTTAACCAATATTACACCCTTAGACTCCCCCTTCAGCAGGCAGAGTCCCTGAATGAGTGTTAAGGGGTAGAAAAGAGTTTGTAGGGTTCAGAGAAGGGTAGGGTAAATGGGCAGTAAGGGTTTTTAGGGTTCCAGGAAGGGTAGGGCTAAAGGATTATAAATTCTTTTTAGGATTCAGGCACGGGCAGTGCTAGGTGGCAGTAAGAGTGTTTTAACATTCAGGAATGGTTAGCAATTAGGTGTAGTTAGGGTTGTTAGGATTCAGGGAAGAATAGCGTTCACAGCAAGTAAAGGACTTTTAATTTTCAGGTAAGGGTAACACTAAGGAATAGTAAGAAGTGGCGGCCAGCACTGATCAGAGGTAGGGGGACGGGGCGGGAGGATGGGAGGACGCCGGAGGTAGGGAGTGGATGTGGGAGGAGGGATGCGGGGGCAGCGGGAATAAAAAAAATAATATAAAAACGTACATTCTCGCATCTTCCTCGCCTCCATACTCCTCCCTCTCTCGGCCTTAGCGGAAGAACACCCAGGTGACCAGTCAGCCAATCACGACCAGTCAGCCAATCACAACGCTGCCTTAGCAGCGTTGTGATTGGTCTGAGCGCCGTGTTCCGGCTTTCAGACACTGACTGGGGGCCTGGGCATGTTCTTCATGCAGGCTGTAACGATGCCTGCATGGAGAACATGTGAAGTGCGCAACACTGTTTTGGGCGGCCCGAGAGGTCCAGCCAAGCAGTTACTGTGCACTTTAGGAGGGTGCTACCACTCCTCCCCTGCCTCCGCCACCTAACGCAAAGCAGGCGGAAGTAGGAGAAAATAAAATGATAATAACATGAGTTATTATCATTTTATTTTCCCTTTGTGTCACTGCAAAAAAGCAGTGGGGCGACGCTCCTCTGCCTTAGTGGAGGAGCCGCCACTGATAGTAAGGGGGGGCTTTTAGGTTTCAGGGAAGGGTAGTGTTATGGAATAGTAAGGAGCCTTTAGGATTTGGGGAAGGATAGCATTAAGGGGAGTAAGGGATTTTTAGGGGTCAGGGAGGATAGACTTACGGTGTAGTAATGGGTTTTTACGGTTCATGCAATGGCAGTGTTAAGGAGCAGTAATGTTTTTTTTGGGTTCAGGGACAGGAAGCCTTAAGGGGTAGTAAAGGATTTTAGGGTTCAGAGAAGGGTAGCGATAAGTGGTAGTAAGAGGTTTTAGGGTGCATTGAAGGGTAATGTTAAGAGGTGTTTTTTTTTATAAATCTTTCTATGAAAGATATCAAGGTAAATACAATCACATTTTCAAACATTGCTGACATCATCATTAAGCATAAACATTTGGATCTGTTCGGGTGCCTCAGGTGCGGTTTGTACTATGGGAACATTTTCCCTTCTTTCGGTGGTATAGGGTCGTCCAGGTCGGGTTCGGGTAGTGGGGCGGGGGGAACGCAAATATGACCACGATATGTGTTCCAACTTGACCATACATGAGTCCATTTTTGGGGACACCCTCTGGAAACATACACTGCCTTCTCTCTGAACATGCACCAGTCCATGTCCTGTTTCCAAAGTTTCAGGCTAGGGGTCTCTCTCGCTCCCCACAGTCTGGCAATATTACGTTTGACTATCATGCAGCCCAGCGCCACCCATAATTTGCCTTTGCTACCCAAATCCGTCGGTCCTTACACATTTAATAAACACTGTCCAGCATCTCGTTGCAAGGCTTGACCGAGGACATCAGACATACACTCAACAACCCACGTCCAATATACACAAACCTCAGGACAATCCCACAGGGTGTGGATAAAAGTACCCTTACTCCCACAGTTTCTTTTACATTTCGAGTCCTCCTCATATCCCATACGAACCAGAGCTTTTCTGGAATAATATATCCTGTGCAAAATCTTCAACTGCACTGATTTAAGCCTTGATGGGATTGCAACCTCCCTTGGAGAGGCAAGTGCCTCCACCCAGCCTTCATCGTCCAGCTCCGGTATGTCTTCCGTCCATTGCTCCCTGAGTTTTATTAGGGGATCAGTGGTATGATTTATAAGCTTACGGTACGTGAGGGATATTGACTTATCTGGCATGTATCTGTCAAGTAGTCTGTCTTCCAGTGGGGTTGCCTCAGGTAACGTAGTTCCTTCCTCCAAGCATGACTGCACAGCGTGTCTGACCTGGTAATATCTAAATATTCCGAATCCGCCAGTTCGTATTCTCGCTGTAGTGTGGGGAACTCTATCACTTTACCATTCTTCCACATGTCTCCCAATCGTGAGAGCCCTATGAGGTCCCACTTATCAAAGCCCTTGGTAGTTCGTAGATTCCCCGACAGATAGGAGTCCCATATAGGGGTAGATTGCGTGAGGTGCTCATCCCATCCCAAACTTTTATGCACCGTGTGCCAGATCCGAACCGAGTGTGATGTGGGACCCGTCAGCCTCAACCAAGCTGGTTTGCCATAAAGAGCTCTAGTATAGAACCCCCCCGGTAAAAGCCATCTGTCCATCCGATAACCCGGATCATTCTGCGGTCGATATACCCCCTGATTTATAGCTGCCAGTTGTGCTGCCCAATAGTATTTTTTAATATCAGGGAGTCCGATTCCACCATCGTACCAACTGCGGACAAGTTTCGGGAGTGAAATACGAGGCGCACTCCCGCCCCATAAGAGGGCCCTCTGCTCGCCCTCAATTGCAGCAAAATAGGACGCCGGAATCAGGTCCGGTGAGTTTTGTAGGACGTATAGAAAACGGGGTAACGCCATCATTTTAAATAACGCAGCCCTTCCCAAGAGGGACAGTGGGAGAGTCCTCCAGAACGCCACATCACT
This sequence comes from Calotriton arnoldi, assembly GCA_963921515.1. Classification (NCBI taxonomy): domain Eukaryota; kingdom Metazoa; phylum Chordata; class Amphibia; order Caudata; family Salamandridae; genus Calotriton; species Calotriton arnoldi. The sequence goes on from CAWUFW010000178.1 coordinate 4,947,386, forward strand.
CTGGAGATGCCTCAGTGGAGGCCAAAGATTGTGCTTGTAATATTGTACAGGGTCCGTGGTAATATATATGCCGAGATATTTGAAGCCCACCGTTGCCTCTTTTATTTTGTACCCCTTGGGCAATTTTGGGAATTGTCCCCGTAACACATAGATTAGCGACTTTGACCAGTTTATAGTATACCCAGAGTACCTGCCAAAGGCGTTGAATATATCAAGGGTCCTGTTTATTGATGCGGCTGGCGACGCCTGGTATAGTAAGATGTCGTAGGCATAGAGGGAGATACGATCCTCCCATTCCTCCGACCATCTCAAACCTCTGACAATCGGGTCTCTCTGGATCCAGCAGGCCAGAGGCTCTAGCGCTAGGGCAAATAACAGGGGAGACAGAGGGCATCCCTGCCTCGTGCCTCGTCCCAGCCCAAATGTCTCAGATTTTTATAGTTTACAACCACTTGCGCTAAAGGTTTACTATATAGGAGTTTGACCCATCCGATAAAGTTTTGTCCAAAATCCATTTTCTCCAGCACTGCGAACAAGTAGGGCCATTCAATCATATCAAATGCCATGGTGGCGTCCAAGGACATAACCACCATGTCTTCCCTCATTGTATGAGCCCTTCCAAATACCCTGTGTAGTCTGCGAAGATTCAAAGAAGTATTTCTAGCCGGCAGAAAGCCTGACTGGTCAGGATGTACCAAGTCCGAGACCACCGCCACTAGTCGTGTAGCTAGAAGTTTGGCTAAAATCTTTGCCTCTGTATTAAGCAGTGAAATCGGCCTGTATGAGGAACAACTATCTTTAGGCTTATCAACTTTAGGGATGACTACAACCGATGCAAGTCGTTGGTCGCGGGGGAGCTGGCCTGACTCACGGCTTTCCTCGTACATAGTTTTGAGGTAAGGGGCGATTCTATCTGGCTTTAGTTTGTACAATTCGATAGGGAGGCCATTGGGACCCATAACCTTTCCGGCTTGCAAGTCTCTAATGGCTCGCGCCACCTCTTCATTAGTTAGCTTGCCATCTAGTGAGTCACAATCCTCCTTCGTCAAAACTGGGAGCTTCACGTCCGCCAGCAATGCCCTAGAGTCCTCAATCAAACCCCCAGAGTGAGGTGTGTATATTTGCCTGTAGTGTTTGGCAAATTCATCCGCCATTGTCTGCGGATCCGTAATCAACTCACCCGCCGCATTTGTCAATTCAGCGACCAAGCAGTTTGCCTGGTCACGACGATCCAGCCATGCCAGTATTTTCCCTGCCCTATCCCCAAGTTCGTATACTTTGCTGAGCTTGTCTCTGAACAGTGTTTTTGCCCTCTCGTCGGCTACACTCCTGTATTCATCTTGTTTAAGGTTAAGATTGTGAAGTACATCTGGGTCATTTGGTTCCCTGAGTCTAAGAAGTTCTCCTTCTAATTCCAGAATTTCCCCTTCCAACCTCTCTAATTCAGCGTTTTTATCCTTTTTGGTTCCAGCTATTTGGGAAATGGCCTGTCCTCGGACCACTGTCTTAAACGCCTCCCATAGTGTAATTGCAGACCTCACGGAACTCTCATTCTCCTGAAAGTATTGTTCTATCCCCTGGGTCAAGTATTGCCGTGTGGCGGGGATGCGGAAATACCATGGGTTTATTGGGGACACTCTACCCACTTGGCCCCCCTCCCGCTCCCAGCTGTAACCACATCGGGGAGTGATAGGATATGCCTCGTGCCATGTGCCTTACTTCCGTGATGTGTCCCGCTTGTTCGGCAGGCATTAGGATACAATCAATGCGGGAGAGGCTGTGATGGACCCCCGAGAGAAATGTGAACTGAATCTCTGTGGGATGGCGGATCTGCCACGCATCCACCAATCCAAGTGCATCCAGGAAGGTGGACAGAACCCTGTGTGTCGGCCCCAAATCTCGTGGCGGGCGGCGGTCAGTCTTGCCACACACCACCGAGTTAAAGTCTCCTCCTCTCAGTAATTTCCCTTTGGGGAACTCGATCAATATTTGTCCCAAGTCTCGCAGTGTTTCAGCCTGTAGTCCCGGCGGGGCGTAGACTGACACCAGCGTTAGCGGCCCACCTTCCCACCTCCCCGAGACCGCTGCGAATCTACCCTGTGTATCGGTCCAGGTGCGGTCTATCGACATGGGAAAGGATTTGCGTACCAGTATTCCAACTCCCCGTGAGCTGGACGTGAACCCCGAATGAACAACTAGTCTATAGCCCCACCTATCCAATGCCCTACAGGTATTTCCCATCAGGTGTGTCTCCTGAAGGAGCACCACCTCTGGGGCGTGTCTTTTAATAAACTGCTATGTAAATCATACATACCCAGGTTCTGAGGGACACAGGGTTACCCCATTATCACTAATGGTTTTAATAAACTGCAGCACAATGCACCTCTTCAACTTGTCACCCAGGCCGTTGACATTCCAGGATAGCAGCCTAAACATTTTCTCACTCATTAATGCATTATCTTTCCACTTCAACCCCCCCACCACCGAACACACCCGCCCCCGCCCGCCCCGAAATTGTCACCCGTGCCCTTGTTTCCAGTATCGACAAAAGAATTGACTTGATTGACCCTTGATTGAACTGTTACAACTAAAAATACCCAACTACCCCCCACCCTGCGTCCCAGCACTCTGGGCTTCAAACTGCCCATTACCCCAATTGTGCAGAGTGCCTGTCGCCCTTAACTATGCAACTAACTTAAGAATTAGGGGGGGATGGCTACTCCCGCCTAGTGGTCCCTCCGCCGCCTCTAACTATCCCCACTGATCCTTGCAGTGACGTTAGCATGCACAAATAAAGTCACTTAGCGCATAGAGTAGCTTTGTGATCTGTCGGATGCGTCAGCTCGATACCTCAGTTGCAAGGAGGAGAAATTCAGCCCATGGATCTATTAGTCAATAGCCATATGCGGGCTAGTCCAGTGTACGTGTGGGGTCATGGGCCTCCACTTCATCGTGCCTTATGGTCTCTTGCCGGTCGCCAGCCTACCAACCAATCCTGTGCCGCCTCTGGAGAGTCAAAAAACGATGACTTGCCATCCGCTTCCACTCTCAATTTCGCGGAAAACAACATTGCATATTTGATACCTTTGTCTCGTAGTTGTTTCTTCACGCCCAGAAAGGTCCTTCTTTGAGTAACGTGTTTTAAGATGCAATGATGGGTAGTAAAGTTTTTGGGTTCAGGGAATGGTAGCATTAACGGGTAGTAGGGTTTTTTAGAGTTCAGGGTTGGGTACCTGTAAGGTGTAGTGAGAGGTTCCTAGGGTTCAGTTATGAGTAGCTATAAGGGGTATCAGGATGCATAGTATTAAAGGTTAGTAAGGGATCTTTAGAGATCAGGGATGGGTAGCATTAAAGGGTAGTAAAGGCTTTTAGGGTTCAGGGATGGTAACTTTAAGAGGTAGTAGAGGGTAGCACAATGTTTTTAGGTTTGTTCGAAGGGCAGCATTTATCTGCAGTAAGGGGTGATTAGGGTGCAAGGAAATATAGTTTTAAGAGTTAGGAAAGGGTTTTCAGGTTTCAGGGAAGGGTAGAATTAAGGGGGGGTAAGGGATTTTTTAGGGTACAGGGACGGATGGATAGCGTTAAGGGGTTTAAGGTTTTTTTTTGATTAATGAAAGGGTAACTTTAAGGGTTGGGAAGGGATTTTTAGGGTTCATCAATGGGTAGCATTAATGAGTAGTAAGATCCTTAAAGGGTTCAGGGAAGTTTAATTTAATGTTACATAATATTTAATAAAATAATTAATTCAATATATAAATATTAATTTGAAGTAAATTAAATAGAAAGGCATTGAAATGTTTAAAAATTAAATGCTACAATAAAATTAATAATTAAAATAACTTTTAGGAATTTAAATCTTTAAAGCTAGAAAAAATACTGACAAAATTACCTGTGAAGTAAATGTTCCCCAGTAAAAACACTGAGATATAAAGGCATTCCAGATGGTCATACCTTGATGTAATGGCTCAAAATGTAAAGGTTGATAGAGTACAACTGACAGGAACGTGGTGAAGAGAGGAATAAGTAAACGGGAACCAAGGAGCTTAAAATGCTTCTACAAGCACACCTCAATTTTTAAACTAGCGAGTAGAAAGAAAAAACACCATTCTCTCAAGGAGTGCCATGTTAAGGTATCTCTGATGATGATGATGGAAAGTAAAGAGAGGAGGGAGCTGAGACTGCACTACCCAAACACATTCCTCTTGACTGCCATCCTCCCACCTGTGCTGCTGCCAAATAAGACCCACGGTGGCCTGTGAGTGACCTAAAAGGCTTTAGGCCAATCTCCTGTTATAACACAATAGCTTGACTTGATTAAGAGCCCTGGCTCACACAGCTTTGTAACGAAAGAAGCTGTTTGGAAGTTAATCACTCTTTCTGTGGAGGCACACCGAAGTGCCATATCAAAATCTGTACTCACATGAATCAGTATCTGGGTAGAGCCACGGTCCCTCTTTGTAGTACTCCAGGGGCCATATTACAAAGAGTTCTCCGGGGGTGCAGCTGGCATGTTTACCTGTTTTCTGTGCCCTAGGTGCACTGTAGTAGTACGGCAGAAGGCACAAATGCTTGTGCACCCTCTTTTATAATAGAGATGGGGCTGATGTACACAGGGAGCCCACGCCGTCTTCATGGGTCATTCCCTCATGAGCATGGGGGGGGGGGGATGACCACATGATAATGAGGGAAACACTTTGCCCCTGCACTCGATTATGCATGTGAGTGCAGAAGCAAAGAGCCCATCAAGAGGTGCACTGACTGTGTGTCACAAAACGGTGACACACAGTCAGTGCGCCCTCTGAGTGTGCCCCCTGACCCATGGGCAATCGAGACATCCACCTGCAGGCAGGTGCAGTCACTCACTGTACCTGCCTGCAGGGGATCACTGTCCCTTCTTTAAAGTGCAGAGGGTGCTACCTGCACAGGGAAAGACAGAATGGCTGCTTCAAACATTCGCTGAGTATCTCACAAGGGCAGTGCGAGTTTGTAGCTGCCCTAGGGGCAGCGGATTACTAGTAAACCGGCAAACAGTCCCTGGTTGCACCCAGCACACCTGTTTAAAGGTGCATCCTCAGGCAAGCAGTGACAGTGTGCCTGATACGTATTACGGGCCCTGAAAGCTCTTTTTTTTATCACATCACATCTGGCGACATCTGCGCTATCAAGCCAGACCTAAAAGGCCACTTTGGTCCATTTGTAGTAATTAGATACCTCCACTAGGTGGCGCCCTAGAGATACTGTTTTTCCATCTTATAGAAGCACCGGCCCTTTATTAAGAATGCCATTTAGTGGCCACAGAAAAGAGTATCAGGCATGTCAGAAACAAGATTTAGCTGGTACCGCGTATAATACCATCACACTGTGACACTTTCTGATTCACCTTTTTTTTTTGGAAGTGATTGTTACCCACATTCAATTTACTCATTGAATGTTACCCACCAGAAAAACATTGACGAGTTTCTTTTCATGAGAAACAACTCTTTCTTTTGCATGGAGTTCTCTTTTCGCTAATGTGGTAAAATGACTCCGCGAAATAGCTGCGGCCAGACAACCGGAAATACATACTCCAATAACAGAAGTTGTTAACCACTAAATTGAAACAGATGTTACTTTAATTCCTGAAATGAATTTTAAGTGATTGTTTGACTAAGTGTAAGTTATGGTTATATAGTGACATCACTAGTAGTTTGACTACAAAATGGTAAACTTGCCTCCAATTTAAAAAGTAAAGAAAAACCTGTAAAAGCAGCTATACTAGGGTTGTTGATAAAATGCCGCATAAATGTGCTGTATAAGTGAACTATTCCTAATTATTCCAGATGTTTTAGGCCTCTTAAGGGCACATAGTTTCCCACAGCCCACAAGAAATTATCCGCCACATGTGTGCAGTGCTTGCTGTTTACTCACCACTAACTAGACACATGAGGCTGCGATAGGATATAAAGCATGGGAAAACTCCTAAAATAGGCATAGCATAGGTCCTAACATTTTTTAAATGATAATACCTAAAGTGATTTAATGATTAAACACGAGTTGTGCTTTAATTAAAAATTTCATTCGTTCTGGGCAAATTTTGACCAGTGTCGGGCAAAGGAATTTTCATTGTCGACCAGAACAACAAGAACATTTCCACTGACAGTACAAGCAAAAAAAATAATCACATTTTGCTCCTGTCCAATGCGTAGTGCAGTTTCAAGGTCGTTGGGTTATTATCGCGCCCCCTGTGATGGCTTTTGCAACCGCTATGATTTAACCCTTCTGAGTGCTGACTTTAAAATAAAAGTAAATCTGCATTTAGCTTTGGAAAGTTTCAGTAACTCGGTCTTTGTGGCAGATGTCAAAAATTGTTTATTGACGAGATGTAGTCTGTAGTTTTCGGTAACGATTGTTTAAAGCAAAAGGTGCACGTGCCTGTCAAAAGGGTCAAAGGTTGTTTATTGTCACTTCCTGTAATGTCGTCTGGGGATCGAGATTGTGTGATGTCTGTTCTGGTACTACTGCGATTTTAACTCATTGGCGACACTGTTAGGGCTTCTTTGACATTTGCTCAGATATGCACAAGGAAACAAAAGTTCGACTTGTGCCTACATGGTGCTTTTTGACGACATTATAGATGATAACTTCAAATCCTAGAAAGCTGTGGACCTTAACCTGAGCGGTAACAAAACCCTATTGACTGATGTTGAGTTGATTAACAATCTGACGAAGTTGCACAACCACAAAGCTCTTTGGGGTATATTCACAAGAACGTGCGCTAAACATCTCCAAAAAAGCTTAACGCAACTTTACACATCGCAGTCTATCGCGGGAAAATAACCCCGTGTTAACGTGGAATTCACAACACGGCGGTACCATGCGATAGTCTCCCGAAAACGCGACCAATGTCCGCGATACAACCACCGCGACGGAGATAAAAACACAAACCCCAACGCGTAAAAAGTCGCGATGGGCCCAAACGTGATAAGAAAACAGTGATAACCAGCGAGAGCCCAGCAATACCCACGCGCAATGCGGGAAAAAGCACAAGAACAGCATACGGAAAATGCCACTAAAAAGGAAATGAACTGCGGAATACCACGGATGCACCCTGACCGACTGCAGAGGACAACATGAACACCACAAGCCCCACGGAGGAACAGCCAGGAATCCAGGGGTCGTGGAAGGGCAATGAGAAGAGGAAGAGGAAGACGGGGTACAGTCTGCAGGAAAACCCGATGAACGTCACGGATGAGATAGAACACCACCACCAACTGTACGTCACCTCCAACGTGTCATTGGCAACAAAGAGGCAAAGATGGCACACCATCTTGGACCATGTGAATGCCGTCGCAGCGCCGAGGAGGACAATGGAAGAGGACAAGAGGCGCTGGATTGATGTGAATGGCAAAACCAAGCAGAAACTCGCTGCCAACATGAAAGCAGCAACGCACTTCGGAGGAGGGGGGCCAGCAGAGCACCAGGAGCCGAATGACATGGAGAAAATGGTGGCCACAGTCATCAGTCGGGTGACGGTGACAGGAGTTGGGGATCCGGACACTGCTCAACATGACCCGACACTACATCAACAGGGTGCGTACCGACCAGGGAGTGGGGGGACGGGGGGAGATGGGCACAATGGCACACATGCACAATTAAGCAGAGCACACTGCACACCCACAATGACTCTGGATCATGTCCCTGATCCCACGGGAACACTTCAGCACACACACAAACACCAAGTAGCCCCACGTCCACCATGTGCCCAAAGGGGCCCCCACCCAACACATCACCAATCACACAACCAACACATACACACGTGCGAAACACAGCAAACATGCATATACGTCAGACACACTGCCAATGCAAGAGACACCACATGACGAGTAGCATGGCTGCAGTCCAATCATCATGACAATGTGCACGCCACGACACTGAGGTGGCTGAGTGCGGACCACAACCGGAAAGGAGCAGGTCACACTCGGACACATCCACCTGCACAAACAACCCCTGACGTCAACAACACGTCTGCGGACAAACCATGCCCAAGAGTCACAACTCGACAAAGAGCACAAGTTACCTAAGTCTGCAACATCTCAACACTGTAGAAGCACAGAACTGAAAGGCACACCGCATGAAAGGGATAAGTGGCAGCCAAATCAGAGCTGCAGGAGCGACTCACCCACCGTGCAGCATACGCACATAAGAATGAGGGCACCTCGACATTGACAACATCGTGGTACAAACACCAACACCTCCACAACAGAACACAGGACACAACTGGTGCCGCATATGTGCACAACATGGCCAATCACATCTGGCATAGCAGGAAACTGTGACATGACAATGTACGAGTACAACCTGTAACCTGCAATTACTTTTTTATTCACACATGCTGTGCCTGTGGACATTTTGTACTGTCCCATCATTGCCAGGGACGGTCACAATGTGACGTGCTCATGTGAAGAAATTGGCAATGAGGGTGTTCCTACGGGCTATTCCTGCCGCAGCTGCAGTGGGATGTGGGCCACCTGCCCCATCGTCCTCATCATCGTCCGGTGCTTCTGGCACTTGGATCCATGGGGCATTTGTGCGTAAACAGATGTTGTGCAACACACAACATGCAACGATCATCTTGCACACAATGTCTGGGCTGTACAGGAGCCTTCCACCTGTGACGTCCAGGCACCTGAAACGTGACTTCAACACGCCAAATGTGCGTTCCACAATGCCCCTGGTGCGTATGTTTGTACTGCCTCTGGGCGGGTGTGTTCGGGTCTCGGAGGGGTGTCATCATCCAAGGGCAGAGTGCATATCCTTGATCACCTGTGACAGTGCAGAGAGAAAAGAGTCAATACTTGGCTCGGCATGATGCGTTGGCAGGCCCACTAGTCCAGTGACGCCTGTGCTGGCTGTGTGTGGGGTGAGTGTAAGCCAGCCCTCAGGGAGTGGTTGGTGCTGGCAACAACTACAACAGTCATCAGGCACTCAGAAATGCAATGTTCGACCAGCAAGGGCCCATGACTTGAGTTGCAGAGAGTTAGTGGCCCCGGATGCACAATGGCCGACACAGGCCTACCGCCACGGGACGCTGACTTGCGGGGCACTGGGGTAGGGTCATGGGAGCAGAGCAGGGTCTCGTAGGTATCAAAGGTGGTTGTCGCGGAGTGTCTCGGGGGAGAGTGGAAGGTGTACCCCCAGGGCATGATGCAGAGGGCACATACCAGCTGTGTCCGGCAACATGGCGGATATGAATGCCACAGACTCATGCCAAACACCAAGTCCGTACCTGCCAGTTGCTGATGACAACCCCCAGGCCACAGGCTCAGACACCAACAATGTTCTACCGGAGGCTGAAGGTGACTCACAGCGCACAGGGTTAGTGGCACCAGGTCAGTCCTTGCTAGTGGTCGACCTCCTCCGTAACGGAGATCCGTTTTTCTACCAGACTGAACCGCATCTTCCTCTCACTCCTCTCCCTGCGTTCACTGGCATGAACTCTGCCATTGATTAATCAAGACTCAGTTCTAGATGTGGGACCGACTGGACTGCAGTGTAGGCCGGCTGCAGCGGTGGAGTATGTCAACGAATAAGGACTGCTGGGGGCCTGTGTCACGGAGGACAGCGATGGTCTGAGGAGGCTGCCAAGGTCGCGGGCATGGGGCTTGGAGCTTGCACTGGCACGTGGTGGGCCCTCTTTGACACGCGCCGGTGTCGGTAGGTGAGCAGTGCGGCCTGGGTGCGCTGGGGCGGGCAAGCCGGGTCTGGGGATCAGCGGCCTGGGGTGAAGCAGGCGCACAGGGTCGCAGGCCCCGCTGCTCATGGCGTCGGCCTCGTGGCGGGCTGAGAGGCGCCGCCCTGGCAGTCACGTTGGCCATTCCGGGAGAGCACCACGCTCAGCGCCACGGTGTTTTTATCCACACCCCTGCGCAGGCCTGACGTACGCCGGGCCAACCCACTACGCTCACGCACACAGGGGGGACGCAGCGAGCGACATTTCCGCGATCTACCCCACAGCCTGAGGTGACATGGTTGCGTCCACTGTCCACTACTCTCCGGACACCAGCAGTTAATGTCTGCATGGACATATCTGTGGTTTGCATACCCAAGTCTGTCCAGCTCAATCACGACACACTTGTCGTTGTGTACATCCCCATTCATGGGTCACTTGCCTCCTTCACACATGCCTGCTTTCCGCCTCTCAACACATTCAGCTGTTGTGTGGCTGTGGTGCCATGATGTAGCTGGCTTGTCTACATGGGAAGCCCAGGATCCCAATGGAGTTGCGTTGTCGTGTCTGGTAGGTGGGCATGTTGATTGACATGTTGTATGTGGTTTTGTCACGTGTGCATTCCCACAGTTGTGCGTTGTGTGATGGTGGATTTGAGGTGTGTGGTGTGTTGATTTGGTACTTACCAACGAGCAGTGCAGTTCCATAGGTGCCATCCTGGAAGCGCTGGTTGATGATGGACTGTCGGAAGATGTAGGAATCGTGCACACTGCCTGGGTAGTTGGCGGCGACATTGGTGAACATTCCCCGGTGGTCCACTATTGCCTGCACATTGATGGAATGCATGTGCTTTCTGTTGCGGTAGATGTGTGCAGTGTCCGCAGGGGGCACAAGTAGTTCATGTGTGCAGTCAATAGCCCCCAACACGTGAGGGAATCCAGCTATGGCGTAGAAGCCTTGCTTGGTCTCCAGCTGTTCCTGCGCAGTGTGGGGGAAGTGAAGGTACTGGGGTATGAAGCTGATGATGGCATCCAGGACAGGTGTGATGGACTTTGATAGGGCTGGCTGTGAGACTCCTCCGACTCTGGCAGTTGTTGGCTGGAAGGTCCCAGAGGCGAACATGTGCAGCACAGCCAGCAGCTTTGTCTGCGGAGGGATGTTGGTTGTCCGCTGTGTTGGGACCGTCAGCCTGTGGCCGATGTGGGTCATGATGCGGAGGATGGTTGTCCTTTTGAGCCTGTAGTGGGCAATGACTTCCTCGGGCCTTAGGTCTGTGAGACTGGTGCGTTTTCGGTAGCTCCGCTGTCTTACTCTGCGCTGCCTCTGTTGTAGTCCGAGGGGGGGTGCCGGTCCGGGTCCTGGGGGTGGTGGCGGTCCTGGGGGTGGTGGCGGTGGGTGTTGTGGCCCTGTTGGGGCTCCAAGCTGCATGATGAGTAGCTCCACGGCGTTGGTTGTTCTTCGGGTGTGGCTGTGGGCGGGGCTCCGTTACCTGCTGCAGGTAGTCGTCCTGCTTAACACCAGCAATTGGCAGGTGTTAAATACCTGCTGCTACCGCGGCTTATCGCGTGGTTTTGACTCGCATCGCAGATCTGGCAGTTCGTTGTGAAAGTGGTGCAGTGGTGTTTTCGTGTGTTTTTGCACGGGAACGCCTACTCTGCATCTCATTAAAGTTAGTTGGTGGTGTCACCCGTGGAGATAAATTTTGCGGCAGTTATCGCGGGAATACTGGCGATGTCTGCAGTTGGCACCCGCTTGTGAATGGGGCGATAAATCTATCTCCTCTTTTGATGCGCTAAAGTGCCGATAACTCGGCGATAAGTCCTTGTGAATATGCCCCTTTGTGTTTTAAACAAATTGTGATTAAATGGTACAGTAGTATGTAAGTTAAATTAACGAATCGGCTAACAGGAGTACATAATGCGATTTTAATAAATAATCTAGGGGTGAGGGGTGCATGCTCGTAGCCGAAATGGCTTCAACGAATATATTAAGTCCTCAAGGTGACTGAGGTATGTAAGTACAAATCTCCCTAGATACATTAAATGCTTCTCAAAAGAGCAATTCAAAGGTACAAAAGATCTAGCAATAGTTTGTATATGGTCTGAAATACGTGAAGCATTGTCAAAGGGGAACGTACAAGCTTATTGGCAGCTTGTTGCCAGATCTACTAGAAATAAGATTAAAAAAAGCTGCACTTATAGGAAGTGGAAGGTGGGGGGACTAATTTTTCAGGGCTGTATAAAGTCTTGGGTCCTGATTTACTCTCCTTCATGCAGTGGCGTAACGGGGGGGGGGCTCTTACCTGCGGCTGTCGCGGCGAACGAGGGATCGCCAGCAACCCCACCCAGCTCCTACCTGCGGCCGTCGCAAGGGATCGCCAATCCCCACTCTTACCTGCGGCCGTCGCGGGCGGCAAACGCAGGGTCCGCGATGGGTGGCCAAAGGCCTAGTTACACCACTGCCTTTATGCAAGGGAATAATCAGTGAAAAATTGCTTGGTTGCTGTGAGGATTTGGGTGTATTATTTGATATGGCTGTTGGGCTTTAATGTGTAATACACGCGCAAAAACTGTCTTGGGTCCAGTCGGGCTCGTTTGTATCACCTGTGCTCAACCCTGGGTAGCTGTGGCTTTGAGCAGCAAGGCTTCACAAAGGAACTTAGTGTAAAGCATTTAGCAGCACCAAACAACGAAATAAGAAAGTCACGCAACAAGAAAGAAACACAACAACTTATACAAATAGAGCATGTTTTTATGGATTTTAGAGACTCTGATGATCAAAATCCACCGGAGGGTTCAGGAGATACAGATTTTTGAAAATATAAATACTTTTAAATGCAACTGTAAACAAGCATTGGTCAACAAAAGTTTGTAAACCAATCATATTCGACAGGATAGAGGCCTAGCGGGCCAGAGAGGATACTTCGGATTACCTGGCCACAAGAGCATTTTTAAGGCAAGTTCCAAACGCTACAGGATGCCTGCCATAGACTATAACGGAGTGGTTCTCATGCTGAGGATACAGACTAAAGATGCTCAAATGATGCTCCGGTTGAGATGCGGTCGACAGGGGTGTGTTTGTGGTGATACCTCGGTTCACAGGTGATGAGGGGTGACTTTGGCCACAGAGATCGGGGTCCCTCGAAGTCCTCTACATTGCAGTAGTGGCCAACGATGCTGGGCTACTGGTCTCCCTGCACTGAGGTTAGGGCAACATTATTAGGTGGGGGCTAGTGTCCCTTGAGTATGACAAATCTGGACTCTCATTGCACTTCGGAGTCCGGCAGACACGGGTGCAACTTTGGCTATCTTGGATTTGTCCTTTCATGTACCTGGGCTATTGGTAGCGGCAAAACCTCTGCAGTGGCTATCAACTTGTCGGTTTGGGCCTCTTTCAGCTCTTGTGTCCCTGGAGCTGGTTCCAGGAGATCACTCACCTGATCTTTGGAGTCACTGCTTTGATCTGAAGCTGGACATCAACTTTTCCCTGTGTCAGGAGCCACAGGCACAGTCCAAACTTTACTGGCCCATAGTGCAGCAGGTGCAGTCCTTCCAACGGTGCAGCCTCTCTTTGTGCAGTGTCAAGGGCAGCAGGGCAGTCCTTCTTCGATCCTTTCTTCAAATTCAAAGTGATCTGAGGAGTAGGGTGCCAGGGGTGCCATATTTATCCCAGGAACATTCCCTGAGGGGACCACTCTAGCCAATGGGCTACTTGGTCCCCTCCCTTCTGGTGAAGTGTTTCCTGCAGTGTATGGCATCTGGCTATTCCAGAGTACACTATTTTATCCAATCTCGAAATGTCGGGACCCTCCCTCAGTCGTCAGGAGGTTTGTAGCCCACCCTAGAGGTGTAACCACCTGTGGGCTACACGCCCATGGGAAAACCGGTTTGGGGATGGGTTTTCCCTCTCTGTCCCTGTTTCCAACTTGTCTGCAGGAACAGAAAGGCATCCTGCTCAAGAGTGTTGTCACAGGTGGCCCTTCAAAGGCAGCTTCCTCTTTGAAGCTCACCTTTTGGGCTAATATACAGAGTGGCCTTCCTGGTCATTCACACGTCTCCCCAGGTGGGCAGAAAGTTGTCTGTGTGCTGAGGCCTTTTGAGGCCACTGGACTAGCTGGGAACAGAGTGGCAACTTTCTAAAAGTTGCTTAAATTTAATAGTGGCTATAATCTTGACTTGGGCATCAAGTCGGATTTAATGCCATGATTAATTTGATACCTTACAGTACCCAGTTAGGTAGTCCCATTTAGAAGTTAGCCAGGCTGGGATACCAGCCGGTAAACTTGTGTTAGCCAATGGGGCTACTAACTTTTCCCCAGCACAATGACAATTTCGAAGTGTTGCTGTTAAGACATATCAAAAATGTATCTCTTACTTAACAATATACAGCTCCCTGTCATAGGACTTCATAGGGCTTCCTTAGGGGAGTCTTACATATAATGTTAGGAGAGTGGTGGCTTTTCCATTGGTTTTAAAGCCAAGTCAAACTAGCAGTGCACACACTGCTCTTCCAGTCTGCAGTGGCAGGCTGGGATCCATGTTGTCCTCTGTTACACTCAGGGTGGCACAACCAGTGCTGCAGCCCAGGGTGGACACTCGGTCTTACATGCCCTTGGAACCACTGATACCATATACTAGGGACTTATAAGCAAATCAGGACTTGCCAATTGGGTATAGCCAATTCAATATAACATACACTTCATAAGGGTAATAACACTGACTTTGAGGGCTGGTTAGCAAGCCTCAGTGCACTCTCAGAGTCGAAAAACCAGCAGCATCAGTCCAACAAGCATTTGCAATGCAATCGGTCTCGCATTTGCGAGAGTTTGAGCTATTGGCATTGTAAATGACAGTGCCTTTTATTTATGTTTTGAAAACCTGAAAGCGGTGCCTAAACACGCACTTTGTACTTATAATCGTTGCTTAAGAGAAGCAAGGCTGGCAGTAACTGCGCCTCCTTTACTGCCAGCCTTGCTTCTCGTAAGCAACGATTATAACTTATAGTACAAACTGCGTGTTTAGGCACCGCTTGCAGGTTTTCAAAACATAAATAAAAAGCACTGTCATTTACAATGCCAATAGCTCAAACTTTTGCAAATGAGAGACCTATTGCACTGCAAATGCTTGTTTTTTTAGTCCCCGAGTCTAACACCGAGGGATCAGTGAGCATGGAAGTCTCCTTAATAACATAAAGCTGCAGTCCTTGCTGAGGTGTATGGTGAACGCTGTGGGTGTAGTGTAGTAACATTTGCAGGTTTGGGTTCTGGTAATGTGATTTAAATAAACAAGCACAGGGGAAAGAGGAAAGGGTGGTAGTGAGGAGCAGAGAGAGAGAGCCCATGACATGTAGAGGAGTATTGGGGGATTGGGAATCAACCTTGGGACCGGCTTAAGACCTGGGGTTTAGTACTTCAGTCACGGATCCTGTAATTCTGATCCAATCACTACAACTCCCTAACTTTTAATGCACAGAGTAGTAGCTCTGTCACTTTAAGAGGGTAGGTAGAAGCCAGCAGACTACTTTCGGCCAAACACACACAAAACCACTTGGCAAAAAACAAAACCACTACACTTGGCATTAAGACACAGCCGTCACTTTTCGTTGCTTTCTTTGCTCTGGCACAAGCCGCCGCGCTATTTGTTACAAGTTACTCCAAATACACAGGTAAAAATACACAAGGTATCAGAGCGCTTTACATGAACATCAGTTGTATTACACGGGCACATTCGCCTTTTTTAGGCACGGGGAGATGAAGTGATTTGCCCAGAATCACAGGATGTTTGAGCGTCCCGCCAGACTCGAACCTGGCTCCACAGCTTCCCCCAGGTTCTGAGCCTTGGGCTCAGTAGAAGGCAGCGCTGTTGAGCAACTAGCAGACAACCCAAAAGGCGAGCCGACACAGCATGCTGCCACACTGGAAAACACCGCAGCGTTGATGGTGGTGTTTAAAAGTACCCATCAATCGTTCGTTCATTCATTCATTCACTGACTCAACCGCTACTTTTTAGAAACCAAACTGGTTTATATAGATGTTCAAATAGTGGAGCTACTCATCCCCGGGAATGAGTTCTGACCCTTGTGCGCAGCTGCCAACACTGCAAGTTACGTCTCTGAGAAAAACTGCCCGGTCTTACTCTGAAAACTGATGCCAAAATCTGCAGCTGGACATAAGTTCTTAAAAATACAGTGTGCAACCGATAATCATTTCCAAAGTGTGGTCTCCCAGAGTACTCCTGCCATTGTGCAATAAAAAGCTACACTTTTTGATGCGCCATCATCAACACAACGGATTTCAACTGCATTAACTTTCACATTAATGTCTGATACGTAAGCAAAGATAGCAATGACTGACAATCAATATTTGGAGGTTCCGTACTAGAGGGTAGATAAGGGCATACAAGACTGTCCGCATGACACAATATGAGAAAGCCTGGGTGTGCTAACATAAACTGCATGTCGTAATTTCAGATATTTACTACTACGAATTCAGATATTTACCAATACGACAGTGCCAAGCTCTCACTGAATCCCGTACTCAGCAGAGACCAATTCGACGGCCAGAACCCGACAAACTCACCACTTGTTCTTGAAAGGCCTGAGAACAATCTCCGGTGTCCATGCTTTCATCACAAGAGAGAGTTTATGGCCAACCCAGTACAAACTCCGCTGCGTGAAGGAAACCCCTGGGGATAGTTCTCGCGCGGCTTGCACCCCACAGCCCCTCCAGCTGAAGTGACGTTGGGTCAAGTTTTTAGTTAGACTGGAATGGTTACTAAAGGGAAGAGAGATTGAGGAACCTGGATAGCATCGCACTTTCACTTTAACAATAGCTGCCGCCCCACACAGCACTCGCGGGTCGGCCGGCAGCTATTGTTAAAGTGAAAGCACGATGCAAATATAAACAAGCGGCTGCCTTTGCCAAAGCCGACTGAAACAAAATAGTGCTTTCCGACTAATAAAGGAGACCGTGTGATGCTGCAAGTAAAAGATCCAGTCTTGATGGGCGATCCCAAAAGGAGACAGGGCGGTAACAAGGAGGGACTAAGAAGCCTCGTATTAAATCGGAAGCCAGCATTTACCATGGACAATGACAACAGCCAATGAAAAATATGGGCGGGGCTTCCACACCACTTCTAAAAAATACCCTAATACAGCATGCCTCGCAAAGCGAGCAGCGCATGCACTGCAACGCTAGGCGAGACCTAAAAATGTGGGGGTGAACATGCAAAAAGAGGCATTTCCTTACAGTTGCGTTACACGCAAGACCAAAAATAGTGCAGTACCAGATTCAGTAAGAGTCAGTCAGTCAGTCAAAAACATCTTTATTTGGATAATCAAATATCCATAAAAGAAAAACCACATTAAGAATGCATAAATGCAAAAAATATATAAAATGTGAAACAAAACACAATTCATCACACACAAAAGTGACATATAAAAGCATTACAGTTTCAACGGGGCAGTCTTGACCGGGAAACATTATAAAGAATAAAACACAATTCATTGCACACAATAATAAAAACTAACTACGGCAGCATATATAATCACTACAATTACAACAGGGACATCTTAATCAGAAAGCATGGCAGGACAGGCCCGAACAGCCGCTTTAAGAAGAGAGCCTTCATATAAGCTTGTCTCATCATTCGGCATCTGTAGGAGACAACTGAATGCCACCTTAAAATCCCTAAAATTGTGTATTTTAATGAGCGGAAGTAAAAAGCTTCACATATCTTAAATAAAATTTGCAAAAAAGTGCAAAGGGCTGCATGTACTAACTATAACTCCTCTTTTCTTCATGACACAAAGCCTCACACTGTGCCGCAAAAACATCGGTTTCATATCACTAGAGCAAGAGAATTAATCAGCCACAGATTACGTCATGCTTTTCCATAATAGAGACTGATTCCCTGGTAAGCAAATCCAGGATGTGGGGTCTTGGAATGTTGTCTTGAAACAGCCTCACATGGACACAATTCATAACTGATTTATGTTGTATCCCCATATTTCAATTAATCATGTTGCACTTGATGATGCTAAAGGTGTAAACATATGGAGAAACAGCAAGTGGAAGCGTTATTTTCACTCAATTGATCTCTACATGTCCCATTTCTGTTTATGTGAAATAAATTAGGCTAGCTTTAGGCCTTACCATTTAGACCGTGATTATTAGTAGGTCGCACTCTAGTGACGTATTTATAGCATCCCATAAATACTAATACCTCAGAGGTTGGTATGTACAAGGTGCTCTAAATACATTTTTCAGGTTCTCCTAAAAATGAAGAATTATATGTGTTGATGGACCTTTCTCTACTGAGTTCCCCACTTTAAGGGTAAAGATTTTTATACGTTTTAATTAGCATTGCCAACCAAAATAGTAGACAGTTTCCAGACTACCTCTCTTGTATTTAACATGTGATGTCATTCCAGATATACGGATAAAAAACAGAAGAGATCTCAATTATTGAGAATAACTCTCTTTATAGAGGGCCCCATCAAGATGATTGCAAAAAATGTAGTGACCCCCCCCCTCTTTTAAAGAAGGTGGGTTTTCATTCAACAGACACAGGCAATTAGCATTCAATTTCTTCTTTTTCATTGCTCTCAAAAATAATTGAGTCAATTACAACAACACAGCTAAATAACTTTTATAATCTGAGTTGCTTATCTTGAATCTTCAACCTGGCTTAAGGCATTGAACAGGTTCAGAACCTGTAATTTTAAATCTTTGGGAACAACTCTTAAAAATCAGGCCCAAGGGACAAGCAGGTGCCTTAATCCTTTTCAATCTTTAGGCGACCTTTAACAGTGTAGTAGTAAGGGGTAAGATTCTAGACTGCCGCCGAATTTCCATCTTATCAAGTTGCGGTCAACATGTTCATTTGGGGCATTTTGCCTTGAAAAACTATCCTTTGAGTTGAGATATCTCCCATGATTCATGTCAACACCTCTATTTAATGTATTAGTGATCCCTTTGGCATGACATTTTTATTTTTGCTCTCATATCACCGAAACTGCTGCAGTCTCAGGCTTAAATACGATGGAAACCAACCACAAGCCTGGTGTATATAATTAACCCCACCAAACAGGGATAGGCTGTAAGGCCCGGATCACATTGCTGCATTGTTGTCAATTTTACGATACCAACACACCATTCCACCTAAGAAAACCAGCCCAGATCGTATAAGTCCTACCTGGAGTACTCTCTAGGTCTAACCTACAAGTGCAACGGTAAGCCTTCAGCCATGCCTCTGGTGAGGGAGGGGTTGGATTTAGGCAATTTCTGCAGATCTCTTTTCTAGCAAGGAGCAATAAGTAAAATAACAGACACCACAGAGATCTATCCAGGAGGTTGTATGATACAGTGTCTACACCAAACAAGACAAGCATCAAGTTTACCGTGATTGTGATTCTCAAGATTTCAGTAATTTTATTTATTTATTTATTTTGTGTTTTCTATAGCGCGAACATGACCCGGTTGGGTATCAGAGCACCTCACAAGTCATATAGTACCAACAGTTGTGACAACAGTGTAAGAAAGGCATTGAAACATAAAGAAAGCGAGTACTCAGATAAACATGAGACAAACAGTTCCATCTCATATAACACATGGACCGAATGAATATAAGAATGTAAATACTAAGTTCACTCAACAATAGTTGTAAATGTCTGTTGCTCTACATATTAGATTTGTATTGGGTCATAAGCATCTGTCAGATATTACTCACGGTCTCCCAGTAGCTGAAAATCGAAGGGGAAATAAAGAACATGCGCTCATCATTCGCTTCATGGAGGCTACATCTTCTGCATCCTGGGATCTTTTTTTATGCACATTTTGCTAACCTTTGAAGGGTCCAAAATATCCTGTTGAGAATGAAAAAATGATTCCTTCTTAGGTATGTAGGCTTGACTGTGTTGTACAATAATTTAAAGAATACTTTACACAGATATGACTGTCTCAGGCATCATGTCTTCCCAGACCAACTCAGAGGCCTTCAGATTTCCATCATCTGCATCCAGAAGCTTCCGATTCCATTGAGAGACCTCTTTTTTCATAGGCCGCACATCCTGCAATCTTGTCTCAAACTCCCAGGCACCCCCAATCCCCTGTTGACTGCTTGCACACCATGAGGAAAGCTGCAGATATTTCAATCTGGCTAGAAGACCACCAGTCCTAATCTTAAGTGCCTCCCAGGGTAATAACCTTGGTGCTGTTAATAATTCCCCCAAGTTGTTATTCTGGCAGTCCTCAAGGGATAGCTCAAGCTGTCTAGAAGGCACTCTGAGGTGCCCAGGGAATCCCAAATAGGTGAAACATTGGAGTAGTAATTCATACCCAGGGTCTTCCTGACTCTATCCCAAAGACTGAGTGTGGCCTTCAAAACTTTCAATCGTAATTTTTTTAAGTACCTTGGGTCCCCAAACTTATATAGAAAACCTGTAGATCCCAGTTCCTTAGTCATTTCTGTTAGCATCCTACACCAAGTTGAATTATGTTTGATGGCTACCCATGGTCTGCTGTGCCGCAAAAAGCACAAATGACTCTAAGGTTCTGTTAAATCTTCATGAGAATTCAGAGGATAGAATATTTCTGCCTGTTATATATATAAATTATTGGATATCGTGGAAGCTGAGCACTGCTGTTGACGCGCAAATGGGTCTCTCCTTTACCTGCCCAACATGGGCCAATGTTTGGAATGGGAGCGGTGTAGTCCCTGTAGTTGCTGCCGTTTTGCCCTTAGCGCCAAGAAACCGTTCGGTGAACGAGCGCTTTAAAAATGACCTTTAACATAACATAACATAACATACTAAAAATAAAACTGAGTTAGATTGCCTTACAATCGCTTTCCATATACATGTTTGAGTTCTGTATATAGTTTATACATCTTACACAGTTTGTTATCAAAGTATTTGTCGTGAGGTTTTCAGTTTGCTAAACCTCAGACAGCATTAAGATTCCTGACGGATCTGAACCTTTAAATTCTTAAATGACAGGTCTCCAAGAAAGGGGGAGAATTGCTGCCTGTGGAGTGTTCTACATGGTGGAACCACAGTCCGGCATCTCTTCTAGCCATACCAACATTCCACAGGTTCTAACGTGAACTGAAAGATTTTTATTAAAGACCTGTACGAACCACTCAACATTATTAAACAGCGTTTTTGGACAATGATCGACATTACTGTCTTATGGATGGAAGGTAATTTGTTTTGGACTTTGATATGTGTTTTTACATCATTATATGGCTATTTGTCTGGTGTCTAGAAACTAGGTCCATTCGCTGCCTTTTCACATTGAGATTTAAATTACAATAGAGTACAATTGCCCTCCTAGTACTCCCCCCTCCGCAAAGTTTCAGTAGATTCTACCTTCTGAAATTGAACTGAGGAAAATTGAGGGATTGCAATCATTACACCAAATCTCTTTATTCTGATTCTTGCAAGAACAGGGGTTGGCACTGGGATAGACATTTAACAGCTCACTCACAGAGAGGGCATTAGTCATCTGTAGAACTTCAATTTTAGCTGGACAATGTCAGAAAGTTTCAGGACTTACAGAGCAAACAGGTATTCCTGAGCTCAGTTTGTAACAAAGAGTCATTTTACACATGATGTCCCTGGCTTTAGCTCACTAGCAAGCTAAAACTGAACACCGAGTACACCCCCATAGCACTTGATTCTCAGGGCTCCGAAGTCGAACTATCCATGGTTTATTCATGAGTAGTGTGGGGTGGAAACTGAGAACTCAATGAAACATACAATATTAGCCAATTACTCATGGTCCAGCCAGGGCTTTTGCTAAAAATAAAACGTATTTTACTGTTAAAAGACGACAAAAATACAGTACATAAATATCAGCGAGCAACCAAGTGTACACAGTTATCAATAGATCCTAGTAATTTAGTAAAAACCTGTTATTCCCTGGAAATATTGATGGAGAACCACAGGAAGTGGCTTTGCTATTAAAAAGGATGAAAGCTCACTCTCACTGAGGTGACCTGCTTCATCATCGGGCCCCTCCTTCACCATGGATAGGGCATTTTTATCAATGGTGGGCTCTCCCAAGAGCTCTTTAGTTGGTGGAGTAAACGAGCATGCCTAACTGGCATTTTTTTTGCATTCGTCCTCCGGGACTAGAGATTAGAAGTGTAAAAGTATGTAGAGAGGGGAATTGTTTAATTTTTATTGCTCTTTCTCTATCACATGTTTATAAACCTGAAATCCAGAAAAACCGTATAATGCAGTCTCATGGTATTATGTCAACATGTTTCTGCCACCAACTTGGGTCTGGGGCATTCTTCAGGGGACAGAACCTCCCTCCCCCCACCGAATCCCTACTACAGTGATCCCCAGCTATCATATATAAAATTGCACGTCAATGCATCAGATGGGAAGGGAAAAAGTTCTACAACTGTCACGACATCTGTAGCTCGTCTCAGTCCTCTTGACTAAGTGTGGCTTTAAATATAGTCAACTTGCTGAGACCTGAAGAGTTGTGTAAATGCATGGTATGGGTCAGTGCTGTCAGTTCTCTAGAACTTCAAATGCACTCTTTGCCCTGATGAATGCCCCAGACCCACTTGAACCCTAGACAGCTCCTCAGGAAAGTAAAAGAGGATAGAATAATGCGAGTAATGCAATGCAAAGAAATAACCAAAACTGCCTCAGAGAGCCAAAGTTCCCAAGCTGAAGAAGGAAAAGACAGGGTCTCAAAATGTTGGCGTGCAAGTCTGCCACAAGACAGGAAAGCAGTTGTAGCTGAGGCGGCTGTACTGGCAGCAGTCTAATCAGCCACAGACCGTCCATATGGATTAAGGGGCCACACCCCTTCACCTTTTTCCAGAGAGGAAGAGTGTCTGTCAGGCTGAGCACAGGTCAGCCTGACAGCCACTCTTCTTGTTCAGGTCAGGCAGCCAGGAGCTAGAAATGCGCTAAAAGCGCAGGTTCCTGGCTGACTGAACTGAAATTTGCCAGGCTGGGGATTTTACAGCCCTGAGGGTGTGACCTTCTCAGCCTGGCCAAAGTGCCTCGAGGCCCTCTCCCCATGATGATGGGGAGCATCACTGATTTCCTCAGAACTGGGCGCCCAGTGCTGAGTGTCAATCAGTGACACCTCGTCACAGAGTGGGGTGTGGTCAGCAACTCTCACTGAACCCATCCCAAACTGTGATGAGTGTGAGACTGTTGCCTTCCCTCTCCGGTAAGACAATGGGGGAAGGCAGCAGTCCCAAGCCTCCTGGAACTTCCGAGGCTTTCCTCTCCTTAAGCTGCAGGACAAGTCATTTTTCAGTTTTTGAATGTTTGGTGCGTACGTGTATGTATAGACGTGTGAATTTGTTGTGAGTCAGTGTTGTGAATGGGTGTGTGTGCGTTTGTGAATGCATGGATGTGAGTGATTGTATATGTGTGACCCCCCCCGCTGTCAATAATTACCTTCCGCCAATGGGTCTAATAAGAGTCAGAAAGCACAGCATCAGTGGCAAGTGGGTGGGATCATTGCCAAAACATTGGCACGTAAATAGAAGCGGGGTTGGTATGATAGAGACAAACAAACATTGGCAACGCCAATAGGTCCAGGCAATGCCAGAGCTATTGACTTTGTCAATGTCAACGTCTTTCAGCCATATTGTATAGCAGCATCATAACGCTTTTTTCCTTGACTTTCAGCTCTGTAGACCAGCAGTCATGCCGCTGTACCACATGGCTAAAAGTCATTGACAAAACCGATAGCCCTTGCATTGCCAAGACCAATTGGATTTGCCCCTGGTTGTTTGTTTTACTTTCAGCCATGGTGCACATCATCCACGCTGCAATACAACATAGCCCAAAAAAGCATTGACAAAGCCAACAGACCTTGCATAGGCAACACCTATTGGCTGGAGATCGGCTTCATCCTTGTCGGCTAGGGCTGCCAAGGGGTAGAGCACCATCTTGTGGCGATTGACGAGGAGTCCTGACACTATAACAAAGTGCCCCATTAGCTGCATGAGAAGAAGTACGGAGCCCTCAGGGCCCTTCACATAGATCAACATGTTGTTTGCATACATGGACACAACGTGAGTGCTATCCCCCACCTGAACGCCCCAGTCCCGCCGTTGGTCTCTGAGATATATTGCCAGTGGCTCCATTGCTAGCGTGAACAGGAGTAACGACAATGGGCAGCCCTGTCCTGTCAGGCCTATTTGTTCATCTGTCATAATACTGTATAGATTTTTTCTAAGTCTAAATTCGTTTTGAGGATAAATCCTGTTTAGAGTGCACTTAAAAAATAATAAGCTGGGCAGTTTTATAAACAGAGAGGCCTGGGGATACCACACAATGCCATAATTAGTCTTAATCCAAATGCTGCGTGGTGGCAGCTGGCGAGCTAACTAACACTTGATCGCCCTTAAGCTGTAGGTGAAATGCTAGTAGGCCCTCGGGCCGGTCTTTCTCCGGACAGAGAATCTGTGGAAACCTCGCCTCCCCCTCACCATAGCCTCTCTCCATATCAGGGTCGTATTTTACTGTTTGTTTTTTTGCTGCATTCCACATCACCCAGTGATGCTGTGTCAGTGATTCAAACAAAAAAGACTCTGGCACAGAACACGCATCATACTTGCAAGCAATAAACACACGTTTATGCTTATACAAACAACAGAGACACCCATTGTTAGAAATTGGGTTTCTGGATGGCAGAGGTATGCACCCTGTCCAAGCAGGAACCACAATCCTAGTCAGGGTAAATCACAAACACACACTAAATTAACCTATGCTCACCCCCTGGTAGCTTGGAACAGATCAGGCAGGCTTAACATAAGAGGCAATGTGTAAAGTATTTGTGCAACACTTCAAACAGTAAAACTATGAAACTACAAAAAAAGAGTTATTGCACCTGGATAGAACAATAGAGCTTAATTTATTGAACAAAACAAGACCAAAATGAAAAAAATCCAATAGGCAGAACCGGAGTTATGAATTTTTAAAGAATAAACTGCAATGTAGTGCTTAAAAGCATAAAGCGCCAACCGGGAATATCTGGTCACACTACAGGGCCGGCTCTAGGGCGGTGCGACCGGTGCCACCGCACCGGGTGCTGACTCTTCGAGGGGGTGCCTGTTTGAGAGTATTTTATGGTTTTAAAAACACCTGCTGCTGCATTGCTGGCCTCCACAATTTTCATACAAAAATAAAAATGTCAAGATAACTCGGTGATTAATGTTCTTCCTGGACAGAGAAGGAGTTTTGTTTAGTGGAAGTTTTAACTCATTTTATGGTAGCACAGAGGGTTAATGTGCCTGCTGCAAAGAAAGTTTACCATGCAGATCACAAAGTGCATATAGTTTAAATTGGTCAGTGCTTTTGTCAGAGAGATCCCTTTGCTACTAGCAGTGTAGATGTTAAAATCTCAACATGGAACAGTGAGCTAATAACTGTCATCAAAGAGCTGCAAGCAATCTGCAATGTATAGATTAGAGCATTATGATGTTTTCCTCCGTCTTTCATTATTCTAATGTTTAAAAAGGGTTCATTTCGGTAAAAAACAAAATCATTATTATTAAATGTAACCCCCAACCATGGGGTTATGTTTTAAATTCTGAGTCTGTGCTTCTCCAGACCAAGCACTCTTAAACTATACTGTCTACCAGTATGGATGACATGTGACTCCTGCACTCCTACACCTTGTAGTCCTCTGTTTTATGTAACATTTCCTATACACTGATTTACACACCTATGATTGATTGTCTCTGTGTAGTGTTTGTGATGTAAAGTGCTCTGACACCCTACACTGGTATAGGTGGCGCTATTAAATACATCTGAGAGAGAGTGGTTATAGAGACTTGAGGGGGTACTGTTAAAGGGTAGCAGTGTGGGAGCCTTTGGGGGGCGCCCGTGGGGGGGCGCCAACAAACATTGTCACACAGGGCGCCACAGCGGGTCGAATCCAAAAGTTCAAGCTGACCGCGATGGAGCACAATTTGGATACAGTCCCAGACAAGTCCCGCGGAAGTTATCGCTTCTCAAGAATTGTGCCAAGAGTCCTGTTCGTGGGGAAGAGGTTCGCTGGGAGCGAGGAGAGCGTCACTGATAGTGGTCTGCAGAGCACGAAGAGCCCCCGGGCTTTGCGAATGAACGGGCGGGAGCGTCGCAGTCGCGAGAGGCGATACTTGCTGTGTGAAGAGACAAAATGCACCCGCTCGCGCTGATCCTATGTGCGAGAGGAATGGTTTCGCAGGGTACGGATCCATTCACAGAGAGCCCAAAAGCTTGATGTCAGGAGCCAAAAACACTTCCAAGGGCCCAGGACCTGAAAGGTGCCTCTTGGGGGTCAGGAGCTCATTGAAGACTGGTCAAGGAGCTGTGAGAAGTTTGTTTCGTCTCCGAGGCCCAGATGAGGAGGCCAGCAGACTAGCTCTTTGAGTCACTCTGGGGTCCTGGGTTCAAGATGAGTTCCAGGTCCAGTTCTTCTTCCCCAAGCAAGAGAGCAGCAGGCAGAAGGTCAGCACAGCAGGGCAGCAGTTCTTTCAGAGTAGCAGTCCAGCAGAGTGGTAGTCCTTTCCACAGCACAGCAGTCCTTTCCACATCACAGCAGACCTTCTGGTAGACTATCCACAGGTCCAGAAGTGTACTAAAGTGGTGGTGTCAGAGATCCAGTACGTATACCCAGTTGTGGCTTTGAAGTGGAAGAGACCTCAAAGAGATATACAGAGAGTCCCTGCCCTTCCTGTCCTATCTCCAGACTCACTAAGGGAGGGTATGCAGCCATTTGTGTAGGGACAGGACACAGCCTTTCCAGGTGTAAGTGTGAGGCTGTGTCCAGCTCCTCCATCCCATCCTGCCCAGGATGGCCCATCACAATGTGGAAGGCCCATCAAGTCCGACCTCAGCTTCCTTTGTGTGTGGCTGTCTAGAGAGAATACACAAAACCCAGCTGTCACCCAACCCAGATATGCATTCAGAGTCAGGCAGCAGGCACCAAATGGCCAAAAGAAAGAAAATGCCAACTTTCTAAAAGTGGCATATTCAGAATTGCAATTTAAAATCTGACTTCACCCTAAGTTGTGATTTTAAATTGTGATTCCGGTGACACCAAACTTGGGGTCCAATCTCTTCCTAATTTGAAATTACACTTATAAAATGTAATAACAACGTTATCCTGTGGGAGAGATAGGCTTTACAGTAGTGCAAAATGAATTTAAGAGTTTTTCACTACCAGGACATGTGAAACTTAAAAGTACATGTCCTACTTTTTAAATACACTGTACCCTGCCCTTGGGCTGTCCAGGATCTACCTCAGGTGTGACCTATGTGTATTAACCCTTTCCGTGCTCATGACGGCCTGGAGCCGTCATGATACACGGTGGGCGTGTGCTCATGACGGCTCCAGGCCGTCATGACACATCGCCCGGAAATCCCTCTGGTGCGGGCACCAGAGGGATTCCCTTTACACCAAAAGAGCCTCGGGAGCTGGGGAAGAGCTTCCCCAGCTCCCGAGGCCCCCCCCCAGGGTTCCCTGAAATGACGATCGGCGCGCACGTCGCGCTGACGTCATTTCAGTGAAACCGAAACTGAAATGAGCCTTTAGGCTCATTTCAGTTTCAGTTTCTACATGCTCAGGGGGCTATCTCAGCCGCCTGAGCACGTAGAAAGACGGGAGAGGTATCGTTGGAAAGGGGAGAATCTCCCCTTTCCAATGGTACCCTCCCCAGTGGATCCCTGCTTGGGGATCGCCACAGGAGGGCGATCCCCAAGCAGGGATCCACCCACTAGACACCAGGGAGGGGGAGCGGCCCTTGGGCAAGGGCCTTTGCTCCCCCAATTCAATTTGGCAAAATTTAGTCTTTTGCCCCCTGGGGAGCAGATGGGGGCAGTAGACCCCAATCTGCCCCCCGAGGGGGGCAAAAAGCCCACTAGACACCAGGGATTTGTTTTAGCAGATACAAATAAGGGTGGGGGCTGCCCAAAACGGGCATGCCCATGCCCCCACCCCCACCCGCAATCATTACAGTCTTTCTGCCCCCCCTGGGGGGCAGAAAGCCCACTAAACACCAGGGATTCGTTTTTTGAACATTTTTTTTAGGGTGGGGGCTGCCCAAAACAGGCACGCCAATGCCTCCACCCACCCGCCACCATTACAGCCTTTCTGCCCCCCCTGGGGGGTAGATGGGGCATTGGCCCCTAATCTGCCCCTTCGAGGGGGCGGAAAGCCCACTTGATGCCAGGGATTTTTTTTGCGCAATTTTATTTAGGGTGGGGGCTGCCCGAAACAGGCACGCCAATGCCCCCACCCCCCGCCACCATTACAGCCTTTCTGCCACCCTGGGGGGCAGATGGGGTAGTAGCCCCCAATCTGCTCCCCCGGGGGGGCAGAAAACCCACTAAATGCCAGGGATTTAATTTTGCACAATTTGTTTTAGGGTAGGGGCTGCCCAAAATGGGCATGCCAATGCCCCCACCCTCCCCCCGCCACCATTACAGCCTTTCTGCCCCCCCTTGGGGGCAGATGGGGCGGTAGCCCCAATCTGCCCCCCGGGGGGGCAGAAAGCTCACTTGACGCCAGGGATTTTTTTTGCGCATTTGTTTTTAGGGTGGGGGCTGCCCGAAATGGGCACGCCAATGCCCCCACCCCCCCCCCCACCACCATTACAGTCTTTCTGCCCCCCCCGGAGGGGCAGAAAGGCCACTAAACACCAGGGATTTTTTTTTGCGCTTTAGCCCCAAATCTGGGCCCCCCGGGGGGCGCAGAAAGCCCACTAGAAACCACAGATTTTTTTGTTTTATTCGTGAAGGGGTAGGGGCTGCCCAAAATGGGCATGACAATACCCCCACCCCCAGAGAAATTCCAGTCTTTCTGCCCCCGGGAGGGCAGATGGGGGCAGTGGCCCCTGATCTGCCCCCTGGGGGGGCAGAAAGCCCACTAGGCGCCAGCGATTACGCAGGCTTTTTTTATGCGTGGGGGTGGGGGCTGCCCAAAATGGTCATACCAATGCCCCCACCCCCACAAAAAATAGCCACAGTCTTTCTGCCCCCCTTGGGGGCATATCGGGATGAACCCCCCTCCCACGATTCCCCCCCAGGGCGGCAGAAAGCCCACTATGCTCTGACTTTTGTTTAGCAATGTGCCTACCTGTGGATTTTGGGCCCTAGCGCAGCTGGCACGTAGGGAAACCTAGCAAACATGTACATTTTTAAAAACTAGACACCCAGGGGAATCCAGGATGGGGTAACTTGACTGGCTCTCACCCGGTTCTGTTACCCACAATCCCTTGCAAACCGAAAAATTTGTAAAAAAACACATTTTCCTCACATTTCTGTGGTGGAAAGTTCTGGAATCTGCGTGGATCCACAAAATTCCACAAACCCCGCGTTCTCCAAAGTCTTCCGAGAAAAATGGTACCTCACTTGTGTGGGTAGGGCTAGTGCCCAAGACAGGAAACGGCCCAAAACGCAACATGGACACACCACATTTTCACAGTGAAAACTGAGCCTTTTTTGGCAAAGTGCCTAGCTGTAGATTTTGAACCCTAGCTCTGCCGTCACCTAGGGAAACCTAGCAAACCTATACATTTTTGAAAACTAGACACCCAGGGGAATCCAGGATGGGGTGACTTGACTGGCTCTCACCAGGTTCTGTAACCCAGAATCCCTTGCATACCTAAACATTTGTCAAAAAAAACACATTTTCCTCACATTTCTGTGGTGGAAAGTTCTGGAATCTGCGAGGGTCCACAAAATTCCACCCACCCAGCGTTCCCCAAAGTCTTCCGAGAAAAATGGTACCTCACTTGCGTGGGTAGGCCGAGTGCCCGGGACAGGCAAGGGCCCAAAACCTATTGAGGCGACATCAAAATTACCTATCACAAAACAACCTGGTTTTGCAAGGGGGGTCCCATGAGTTTTTGGCCCAGGGCTTGGCGGCCATCTAGGGAAACCTACCAAACCCACACATTTCTGAAAACTAGACACCCGGGGGAGTCCAGCGAGGTATGGCTTGTGTGGGTCCCCCAACGTTTTCCTACCCAGAACCCCCTGCAAACCTCAAATTTAGCTGAAAGATTCACTTTTTTCTCAAATTTCTGTGTGGAAAGTTCTGGAATCTACGTTGATCCACAAATTTCCTCACACCCAGCGTTTCCCCAGGTCTCCCGATAAAAATAATACATCACCCGCGTGGGTGGGTCAAGTACCCGCGACAGGCAAGGGCCCAAAACCTATTGAGGCGACATCAAAATTACCTATCACAAAACAACCTGGTTTTGCAAGGGGGGTCCCATGAGTTTTTGGCCCCGGGCTCGGCGGCCATCTTGGAAAACTACCAACCCAAACATTTCTGAACATTAGACACCCGGGGGAGTCCAGCGATGTATGGCTTGCATGGGTCCCCCAACGTTTTCCTACCCAGAATCCCCTGCAAACCTCAAATTTAGCTGAAAAAATCACTTTTTCCATACATTTTTGCGTGGGATCACCGTCTCGGCACAAATGTCCTACCACCCAGCGTTCCCCTTGTTCTCCCGAGTAAATGATACCTCACTTGTGTGGATGGGCCAAAGGCCTGTGGCTAGGAAGAGCCCAAAACATAGGGATTTAGAGTATAGCACCGAGAATTCTAAGCGCTATATTTTTTTTAAAATACGTTTTTAGCCAATTCTGCTTTGGACACCCACACAAGTGAGGTATCATTTTACTCGGGAGAACAAGGGGAACGCTGGGTGGTAGGACATTTGTGCCAGCACAGTGATTCCACGCAATCATATGTGGAAAATGTGTTTTTTTCAGCTAAATTTGAGGTTTGCAGGGGATTCTGGGTAGGGAAACGTTGGGGGATCCACGCAAGCCATACCTCATTGGACTCCCCAGGGTGTCTAGTTTTCAGAAACGTGTGGATTTGGTAGGTTTCCCTAGATGGCGGCGAGCCCGGGGACAAAAAACCAGGTGCACCCCCCCCACCCCCCAAAACCAGGTAGTTTTGTTATAGGTAATTTTGAAGTCTCCACAATACGATTTGGGCCATATCCTGTTTCAGCCACTTTGCCTACCCACACAAGTGAGGTACCATTTTTATCGGGAGACCGGGGGGGACGCTGGGTGGAAGGAAATTTGGGGATCCACGGAGATTCCAGAACTTTCCCACACAGAAATTTGAGAAAAAAATGATTTTTTTCAGCTAAATTTGAGGTTTGCAGGGTATTCTGGGTAGGAAAATGTTGGGGGACCCACGCAAGCCATACCTCGCAGGACTCCCCCGGGTGTCTACTTTTCAGAATTGTGTGGGTTTGGAAGTTTCCCAAGATGGCCGCTGAGCCCGGGGCCAAAAACCCAGGTGACCCCCCTTGCAAATCCAGGTTGATTTGTGATAGGTAATTTTGATGTCTCCTCAATACGTTTTGAGCCCTTGCCTGTCGCGGGTACTTGACCCACCCACGTGAGTAAGGTACCATTTTTATCGGGAGACCTGGGCAAACACTGGGTGGAAGGAAATTTGTGGATCCACGTAGATTCCAGAACTTTCCCATACACAAATTTGAGAAAAAAGTGATTTTTTCAGCTAAATTTGAGGTTTGGGATTGGGGAACGCGGGGTGAGTGGAAATTTGTGGATCCACGCAGATTCCAGAACTTTCCACCACAGAAATGTGAGGAAAATGTGTTTTTTTGGACACATTTTTAGGTTTGCAAGGGATTCTGGGTAACAGAACCTGGTGAGAGGCAGTGAAGTCACCCCATCCTGGATTCCCCTGGGTGTCTAGTTTTGAAAAATGTATAGGTTTGCTAGGTTTCCTAGGTGCTGGCAGAGCTAGGGTTCAAAAACTACAGCTAGGCACTTTGCCAAAAAGGGTCATTTTTCACTGTGAAATTGTGGTGTGTCCACGTTGCGTTTTGGGCCGTTTCCTGTTGCGGGCACTAGGCCTACCCACACAAGTGAGGTACCGTTTTTCTTGGAAGACTTTGGGGAACGCGGGGTGGGTAGAAATTTGTGGATCTACGCAGATTCCAGAACTTTCCACCACAGAAATGTGAGGGAAATGTGTTTTTGGACAATTTTTTAGGTTTGCAAGGGATTCTGGGTAACAGAACCTCGTGAGAGGCAGTCAAGTCACCCCATCCTGGATTCTCCTGGGTGTCTAGTTTTCAAAAATGTATAGGTTTGCTAGGTTTCCCTAAGTGCCGGCAGAGCTAGGGTTCAAAAACTACAGCTAGGCACTTTGCCAAAAAAGGGTCATTTTTCACTGTGAAATTGTGGTGTGTCCACGTTGCGTTTTGCGCCGTTTCCTGTCGCGGGCACTAGGCCTACCCACACAAGTGAGGTACCGTTTTTCTCGGAAGACTTTGGGGAACGCGGGGTGGGTGGAAATTTGTGGATCCACGCAGATTCCAGAACTTTCCACCACAGAAATGTGAGGAAAATGTGTTTTTTTTGACAATTCTTTTGGTTTGCAAGGAATTCTGGGTAACAGAACCTGGTGAGAGGCAGTCAAGTCACCCCATCCTAAATTCCCCTGGGTGTCTAGTTTTCAAAAATGTATAGGTTTGCTAGGTTTTCCCTAGGTGCTGGCAGAGCTAGGGTTCAAAAACTACAGCTAGGTACTTTGCCAAAAAAGGGTCATTTTTCACTGTGAAATTGTGGTGTGTCCACGTTGCGTTTTGCGCCGTTTCCTGTCGCGGCCACTAGGCCTACCCACACAAGTGAGGTACCATTTTTCACAGAAGACTTTGGGGAACGCAGGGTGGGTGAAAATTTGTGGATCCACACAGATTCCAGAACTTTCCACCACAGAAATGTGAGGAAAATGTGTTTTTTTTGACAATTCTTTAGGTTTGCAAGGGATTCTGGGTAACAGAACATGGTGAGAGGCAGTCAAGTCACCCCATCCTGTATTCCCCTGGGTGTCTAGTTTTCAAAAATGTATAGGTTTGCTAGGTTTCCTTAGGTGCCGGCAGAGCTAGGGTTCAAAAACTACAGCTAGGCACTTTGCCAAAAAAGGGTCATTTTTCACTGTGAAATTGTGGTGTGTCCACGTTGCGTTTTGCGCCGTTTCCTGTCGCGGGCACTAGGCCTACTCACAAAAGTGAGGTACCATTTTTCTTGGAAGACTTTGGGGAACGCGGGGTGGGTGGAAATTTGTGGATCCACGCAGATTCCAGAACTTTCCACCACAGAAATGTGAGGAAAATGTGTTTTTTTGGACACATTTTTAGGTTTGCAAGGGATTCTGGGTAACAGAACCTGGTGAGAGGCAGTGAAGTCACCCCATCCTGGATTCCCCTGGGTGTCTAGTTTTGAAAAATGTATAGGTTTGCTAGGTTTCCCTAGGTGCTGGCAGAGCTAGGGTTCAAAAACTACAGCTAGGCACTTTGCCAAAAAAGGGTCATTTTTCACTGTGAAATTGTGGTGTGTCCACGTTGCGTTTTGGGCCGTTTCCTGTTGCGGGCACTAGGCCTACCCACACAAGTGAGGTACCGTTTTTCTTGGAAGACTTTGGGGAACGCGGGGTGGGTAGAAATTTGTGGATCTACGCAGATTCCAGAACTTTCCACCACAGAAATGTGAGGGAAATGTGTTTTTTTGGACAATTTTTTAGGTTTGCAAGGGATTCTGGGTAACAGAACCTCGTGAGAGGCAGTCAAGTCACCCCATCCTGGATTCTCCTGGGTGTCTAGTTTTCAAAAATGTATAGGTTTGCTAGGTTTCCCTAAGTGCCGGCAGAGCTAGGGTTCAAAAACTACAGCTAGGCACTTTGCCAAAAAAGGGTCATTTTTCACTGTGAAATTGTGGTGTGTCCACGTTGCGTTTTGCGCCGTTTCCTGTCGTGGGCACTAGGCCTACCCACACAAGTGAGGTACCGTTTTTCTCGGAAGACTTTGGGGAACGCGGGTGGGTGGAAATTTGTGGATCCACGCAGATTCCAGAACTTTCCACCACAGAAATGTGAGGAAAATGTGTTTTTTTGACAATTGTTTAGGTTTGCAAGGGATTCTGGGTAACAGAACCTGGTGTGAGCCAGTCAAGTCACCCCATCCTGGATTCCCTGGGTGTCTAGTTTTGAAAAATGTATAGGTTTGCTAGGTTTCCCTAGGTGCCGGCAGAGCTAGGGTTCAAAAACTACAGCTAGGCACTTTGCAAAAAAAGGGTAATTTTTCACTGTGAAAATGTGGTGTGTTCACGTTGCGCTTTGCGCCGTTTCCTGTCGCGGCCACTAGGCCTACCCACACAAGTGAGGTACCATTTTTCTCGGAAGACTTTGGGGAACGCGGGGTGGGTGGAAATTTGTGGATCCACACAGATTCCAGAACATTCCACCACAGAAATGTGAGGAAAATGTGTTTTTTTTGACAATTTTGTAGGTTTGCAAGGGATTCTGGGTAACAGAACCTGGTGTGAGCCAGTCAAGTCACCCCATCTTGGATTCCCCTGGGTGTCTAGTTTTCAAAAATGTATAGGTTTGCTAGGTTTCCCTAGGTGCCGGCAGAACTAGGGTTCAAAAACTACAGCTAGGTACTTTGCCAAAAAAGGGTCATTTTTCGCTGTGAAATTGTGGTGTGTCCACGTTGCGATTTGCGCCGTTTCCTGTCGCGGGCCCTAGGCCTACCCACACAAGTGAGGTACCATTTTTCTCGGAAGACTTTGGGGAACGCGGGGTGGGTTGAAATTTGTGGATCCACGCAGATTCCAGAACTTTCCACCACAGAAATGTGAGGAAAATGTGTTTTTTGGGACAATTTTTTAGGTTTGCAAGGGATTCTGGGTAGCAGAACCTGGTGTGAGCCAGTCAAGTCACCCCATCCTGGATTCCCCTGGGTGTCTAGTTTTCAAAAATGTATAGGTTTGCTAGGTTTCCCTAGGTGCCGGCAGAGCTAGGGTTCAAAAACTACAGCTAGGCACTTTGCAAAAAAAGGGTAATTTTTCATTGTGAAAATGTGGTGTGTTCACGTTGCGTTGTGAGCCGTTTCCTGTCGTGGGCACTAAGCCTACCCACACAAGTGAGGTACCATTTTTATCGGGAGACTTAGGGTAATTCATATTTGTAAAGCAACTGTTATTACCTATTGACTTTCAATGCATTTCTGCCTTCCAAATGAAAGACAATGTGTAAAAAAGAAGTAATTTTGAAAAATGATTGATAATTCTCATGCTAGTATGAGTATTCCCAATTTCAGAATGTGCAAATATCTACTGTTTCTAAACTCTATATTTTGTTCCCATTTCAGAAATATATAGGTGTCTTTCATACCGATTTTTCCATGTACACATTTTCCCAGAATAATTGCTATATACCCAGTACATAATAAAAATCCATTGCAAGTCGCTGCTCAGTTTTTGGCTCTGGGTTCGTCAGGTTCTTTATGAACCTACAAGTCCTATATATCCCCACAACCAGGAAGGTCCAGCGGATGTAACGGTATATTGCTTTCAAAGAGGTGTCATAATTAGAAGAAGTTACATGTGAAAACGTTGACACAAAAGGATGTTTTTTTCAACTAATTTTCAATTTTTCCTATATTTAACTGTTAGTTTCTATAAAGAAACCTTGAAGGATCTACACAAATGACCCCTTGCTGAATTCAGAATTTTATCTACTTTTCCAAAATGTATAGCTTTCCTGGATCCTTTATTGCTTTTATACCCATTTCTACCATTAACTGGAAGGAGGTTGAAAGCACAAAAAATAGCAAAAATAGGCAATGTCCCAGAAAAATGCCAAAACTGTAAAAAGTTTGGTTTTCTGACAAAAGTCTGCTTGTCCCTGAAAGCTGGGAAGATGGTGATTTCAGCACCACAACCCCTTTTATGATACCATTTGCAGGGAAAAACCAGACGCTTTCATCTGTAGCCCTTTTTCGCATTTTTCCCAAAAAACAAAATTTAGCTGTATTTTGGCTAATTTCTGAGTCCCCTCCAGGGGAATCCACAATCCCTGGGTACCTTTAGAATCCCCATGATGTTGGAAAAAAAGGACGCAAATTTGGCGTGGATACCTTATGTGGTCAAAAAGGTACAGGGGCCTAAGCGCGAACTACCCCAAATAGCCAAAAAAAGGTTTAGCACAGGGGGGGAAAAGGCCTAGCAGCGAAGGGGTTAAAAAGGAACGTTTGGGGCTGGCAAGAATTCTAACTTGCCAGGACGACATGGTAGTTTAAAAACTGCACACACAGGCTCTGCAATGGTAGACCTGAGACAGGTTTAAGTGGCTACTTAAGTGGGTGCCACAATCAGTGCTGCAGGCCCACTACTAGCATTTAATTTACAGGCACTGGGCACATGTAGTGCACTTTACTAGGGACTTATAAGTAAAGTAAATATGCCAATTGTGGGTAAGCCAATTTTACCATGTTTTAAGCAGACAGCACATGCACTTTAGCACTGGCTAGCAGTCGGTAAAGTGCCCAGAGTCCTACTGCCTAAACGAATTCAGCACAAAGGGGAGGAGTCAGGCACAATGTTTGGGGGGACCCTGCAGAAAGGGCTATTTCCAACACCAATCAGTGGACATCATAGGCAACAATAGCGGTGCCATTTCAGAGGCATTGTGGTTACAATCATCGCATTGTTCGATGAGTAGAAAAGTAATTCTTCTGTTCATGTCATACACAGATATATCAATAAAACACAAAAAAAACACGTTCTGGCATATCCGTACATGGGCACTGTAGACAGTTGTCTTCACTACATGCATAGAGATAAACAAGAAAGCCGTACTGATCATTGCCCACATTAACTGCCCAAAACTTTCAGCCAAATCTTGGTGCTGTCATGGAACAGGCTTCAACAGCATAATGTGTTATGTTTCTGGCAATCAACCTTAGTTTTCATGCACACTTCCAAACCAACTTTCGCATAAAGGCAGGAGTTGTGAAGAGCACATCCTTGCACTCTCAGGGGTCGTGATTTGCACCTCGGAACAACAAAGAATCCCGTCGGTATCATTAAATACCTATCAGTTGACTAATGCCTAGTATATTTAAGAGGAGATGAACAACGGTTCCCCAGCTCCAAAGTTGGTAGCTGTGGCTGTTACGCCACATCCTCTTTGCATGAATGCTATTGGCTCGAGAGGGAAATTAAGCAACAGCGATGGGGGCGGGTGGGAATGGTTAAATAAGCAACAGGAATGGGGCGTATAGGAGGGGTAAATAAGCAACAGGGATGGGGTGGGTGGAGGGGTAAATAAGCAACAGGCATGGGGCGGGTGGGAGGGGGAATGAAGCAACACAAATGGAGGGCGGGTGTGCGGGGACAGAGTAAATCAAAACAAAGTACTCATATGGAGTGCCTAAACAGAACTAAAAAAGTAGCTCCAAAAACAGGAGCAGTGGATGGACACAAGTACTTGGTCTATGCTCTAGGGGAGGAACACAGGAAGAGGTATGATATATGAATGCCATGAACAACCGGAAACGAGGGATCACAGAGCGGCGTTGAAGCAAACAAATGTAAAGCTTGTGGGTGGGCTTTAGCCCACTGAATTGAAAACAACATGTCTCTTCTAGACAGCACATGCGTTGTCTAGCAGAGACCTAAAAATGGAGCCCAGGAACTCCTGCGGAAAAGAGGATCTCACAGCTACCCAGGAAAGTAAAATAGACTTAAACAATTTGAGGAGTAAACGATAAATAAAATAACCACAAACCCTTGTGCATAAATCTAAGCAATAAGTGGCTGAGGGGCCAACACTGCAAAGAAAAGAAAGGAGTCTTACATAACATTTAAAAGTGCACACTGTGCAGGAGTGCAACAAGGCAGAAAGCAGTTATCTTTGACACTATGTGAATGCAGTGGTCTAATAAAGGCCAGCAAGTGCAGCATCAGTGGCACGTGCTCGAAGGTCTGCCAAGGGGACCACCTTGCCACCCAGGCAGGAAAAAGAAAGTAGAAAAGTAGAGAGTAAATTAAAAATGAAAATGGAGCACAGGAACCCCTGTCGGGGAGAGGATCCCATGGCTAGAAAGTAAAGAAGGCTGAAATAATGGGAGACATGTTAAACAAAGAAGTAAAATAGCCACACGTTCTTGAACAGAAATCAAAACAGTAACTTAAAGAACAAAATTGTGTCCGAGAGGCCTGGTCCCGTGCAAAACAAGGAAAGGAAAGGAGTCAACATTTAAAATGGCAGAATGTGCAGCAGTGCGACAAGCATGGAGAACAGGGGCGTAGCTTGGTCAGTAAGACTGGGCGAGGGGTGAGCTTCAGATTTTCTGACAATCACGCTGGCATATCATGTTAATTATTATATGAGAAGAAGCGCATGAGGGGGGCATAAGTGTCAATGGAAAGGGACTGGAGTGCGGATTGTGAGGGGTACTTAAAACACAGTAATTTGTAAAATACCCATGTTTTAAGACCTTCAAAACAGAAGAGTGAGTGTGTTTTTGTCTGAGTGTGTATTTATAAATTCCAGGTGAAATCCGACAGACCCCTGACCATACCCGACTGGAAGCTCGTGTATTATTTACTAAATAATACATTTATTAGGGGGGTGTAACACCCCAAACTCCCCGACCCCCCGAAGCTACGCCCCTGAGCAGTAGTGTAGTTTAGCCAGAACTCAATCAAAAAGTAGATGGACAGATCCAATAGGAAGGGATTGCTCTGGATCCCCAGGCTAAACCTGCAGAACATGATGCAGAAGAGACTTCATTAAAGAGAAAGCACATGGAAACCGTTCGACCCATCTGGATACAGGGAACAAGAACGAAGGCATTAAAACATTTTAAATCCAACTGTTCTGCGGACCAGGAGCGGCCACCAATTAATATGGCAGCAGGAGAAGGGCAGAGCAGGTAACAAACATATTGCAAAATGTTTCAGGCTGAAACTCAGTAACGATAGGAAATAAACAAATTGTAAAGTGAACACGGATTCTTCATTGTGAAGTCTTAGCTCGTGTCAACTGTGGGCTGCCGTAGTGCTCAGCAGAGCCACGAAACAGCCTCACATTGAGAGACATGTTGGTTGTTCATAAGGGTTGGCCAATATACTGTAAAAGAAATGCTGGATTTATGGTCAGGCAGGATTAAAACAGCTCCAATAGGTCTGTGAATGCTAGGGAGTAGCTATCAAAAGTACAGAAGGTGCAGTGGCACTAGAACCCCTGGTGAGTAATGGGTCCGCTGCACCTCAGTAGGCTGACTTTTTTCTACCCCATCGAGGATATGGGGGCATTTTTCTTGTTTGCATTAGGGCCGTGGTACACTTGCTCCCCCAGCACTCCCTCATGCATGTGTGGGACTCCCTGTCGCATTGCACTGCTGGCAGCCCCTGGGGCCCACAGAATCGCAGTGCATACACTCCTCTCCTTTCCTGAGTCCTGCAGAACTGTCTTGAGCCCCAGAGTAAATATTCAAACTCGGTGGTCTCCAACACTGTGCTTTAGGGCTCAATCTTCAGACCACTGGAAACTATAGTGAGACCTGACACTGTGAGAAGACTGAATAATCCTATTAGGGCGTTTGCTTGTGCTTTTTTCCATTTTTTGTTACCATGTTCTGCACTATTCAGTTTTCATCACACCTATCCCTATAAGTTTTACTTCATACACTAGATTTACATAAACAAAGATGTACACAAATTGTATCCATTACTAACTCTATCCAATGCAACTGATTGGATCACAGTCGGCCAATAGGACTCCGGAAAACAAACAAGTGGAGCAGACAGCGTCTAATATATAATATAAGAAACATTACCACTTCATAGGTAAAAGGTTATAGAAACAAACTGCTTTCACATATTCGTTTTCA
Organism: Calotriton arnoldi; assembly: GCA_963921515.1. Classification (NCBI taxonomy): domain Eukaryota; kingdom Metazoa; phylum Chordata; class Amphibia; order Caudata; family Salamandridae; genus Calotriton; species Calotriton arnoldi. The sequence goes on from CAWUFW010000178.1 coordinate 4,986,809, forward strand.
AGCATTATAGTATTCCTCTAACTATATTTTAGTTATTGTAATGCATTGAACCTACATTTGTGCAGCGCCTTGAACGTTTAGTATAGCACCATAGCGCTTTAAAAACAAGTAAGGGTTGGCAAAATTGAGTGCCAGTGCCTGTGCAAAATTCCCAACGTTTTTAAAAAAATAATGTTAGCAAGCTTCAATGATTTCATGAAGTTTCAAAATTATTAGATGAAAATAACATTGAAATATTGTCGTTTTACTGAACAAAATCCGGGCGGTGTAGGCTTTTGAAGGAAGAGTAACCTACTTTATTGAGGGGATTTTCCTGCAAAAAAAGAGGTATTTGGAAACTCTCCCCCATTATTTTTTGTAAACCTTGCCTCCATGTGAAGTTGGCATTGTGCTTTCATTTTTTTTAAACTTCGGGAATTGCAGAATGTGTGCTCATTGTCGGTTGCACCAGTAAAATTAAGACTTCACCCAACCCTAAAGATAAGTGAACAGCTGTGGGAGGATCCCGCACAGTGGGTTCTGTGTTTGGACTTCAGTTACACTGCAGCAGCAGAAACATAAGTATACCACTCTCTGTGAGTGATTTCCTTTCTAGCGTGGGAATCAATTTCCTTTTATGTTGTGCCATCAAATTAGAACATGATGGGGTCAGGAGAATGGTTTTTTTGCTGTGTTTTTCTGTTTTTGTGAGCAAATGTCAACCCTCTCTCCTGTCAGACGCGGCTCATGTTTATGAAAGATTGACTATTTCAACAACTGCTTGGTACTATATCAATGTAAATAAATGGACATAATTAGAAATATGTAGCAGGTAACGTACAAAATGCATTAAAAAAGACAAAGGCTTTGATTATTTAACTTTGTAGTTTGTCACTTATAAGGGAACTGTGAGGAGACGGGCAATTAGTTGTGAGGCTTGCACAAGTAATGGGTCCACATTCGCCCTCCACTGGGAACTAAACACCCCATCGTAGTGCTTGACTCTCTCAGGGTAGCGGAGCAGAGCAGTGCAAGGCCTACTCCAGGGACGTGGTGTGGGCTAATAATCACATTCACTGGCACGCAATAACAATAAATAATTGTCCAGTCTGTGCTTTTTCTTTAGAAAAGTAAAAGTGCATTCATTACACACACTGGTCAGTACTACACAGTATTTTACAAATATGCATAACGTTGGTAGAAATACCTTTTACAACATTACGTTTGACCCCTAAAGAGTCATGGTGCCAAAATTCACGGTACAGCACTTAACCAGGTATGGGACGTCAGTTTACATTGGGTCAATGTCCCATTTCAAGATTATAATCACATGTTATGGTAATACTTCATTCCATCATTGACATTAATAACCATAATCCCTCTGCACTTGTAATCAATCAGGCATTACAATACTGTGATCACATCATCATTAATAAAAAAATATATAGTCTCTTAGGAACATGAATTCCAGTCAGCTTTAACAAGCCTTTTAAGTAAAGCATTGTTGACATCTTTGAATAAGGCATTGCTTAGACTCATGATGAATAATACTGGGAGAGAAAGCAGTTCCAAACTGTCATGAAGAACACTTTTCAATAAAGTATTTCAAATCATTATGACAACCATCTTTATATAAAACATTTTCCAACATGTCTTTTTTTAACCATCTTTAGGCCACAGAATCTTAAGCAATAAATTTAACCCCTAGAGGGCACTGCACTACCAGCTGTAGAACTCATGCTTCAGCCTGAGGAGTGCTTTAAAAAAAAAAGGAAATCCTGGGTTGGCCATTCTTTGCTAGACCCTCCAAACTTATGGTCAGTACTTTATTAAATTCCTTTGGAGGGGCGCTGCTGTACTCCTGCATCCCCCACATTTTCTTTGTTGTGTTGGTGGTACCCCTGCCATCTGCGGGCCGCCACATGCACAAGACTTTAGGCTAAGAACAAACCCCTCAGGGCATGGGGCGCTCCCTCCAAGGAGATTGTGAATAGTGATGAGCACATTTGACCTCTTCTTTGTGTTGCACTGTGATGCCTCACAGGGTCTGTCCTTTTTCCTTTTTTTGTTTTTTATTTGGGAGTTTCTTGTCCCACCCGAGCACTCTGGTGCCTCCAAATGTTAGGGGCACACGAGGTAGCCCACCCCTGGCTGCCCCATCGGCTCCCAGCGCAGGCAGCACTTCCTCTGCTGCCTGCGGGAGAAGGCAGCTCTTATCCCATGTCCACTCCTGTGGGCAGGGCACTTGTCTCTGTGGTGGCCGCCGCTCCCCCAGACAAAGGCCCGGGGAGCGGGGCAGGCCCACCACGGATGAGGAGAGTGTGGTGGCACTCCCCCGTCCTCTTCCTCGCTGCCGTGGTCCGGAGCTGGGGATCCCGAACCCCTCCTCCTCCATTCGGGGGAGCACAACATCGCTCCCCAGGCAGCGGGATATGTTGGGCACTGGAGTTGGGGATCCAGGGCCCTTGGTAGGCCTCTCAGGGGTGCAACAGTGTTCCCTGCAGTCTGCCAGTCAAGGTGGGGCTCTCGGGCCTCTGTAATGAAAATCCGACCCGGCGGTTGATCTCCGGGCCTTTAAAGCTCTGGGGAAAGGGCCCCATGCACGCCCCCTCCCAGGGCAAATCTTTACAATCTCTCTTCGTAGCGACCCATGGGCCCTGGCACACCCCAGGGGTTTGAAGTACTCTGGCAGCAGAGCTCCATATGCACAGGACTTCGCTGGGGGTCATAGGTGGAATCTTTCTCCTGCCCATATCTCAGGCCCTGTTGGCCCATTTTGCATGCTTTTGGGCACCTTTTGCTCCTGGTGGGGAACCCTTGCCACCTGCAACATTCTCCTTAGGCCTCCTGGCCTCTAAGGTGGCGAACTTTGCAGGGAGCTGTCCACTGGTTCCCTGCACCAGCCTTTCTCCTCTGGGCCGTCTCTCCTCCTTGGCGCAGAAGTCCAGTTCTTCCCCCAACCAGTCCTCAGGAGGTGTAAGGGGACCAGCTTCTCTGGTCCTGGGGACAGCCCCACTGGTCCCGGGGGCAACTGTGGTCAGAGTCCTTAGTCCATGTGGGAATCAGGGGGTTCCAGTGCCTGCCGCCTCCAGTCGCAGAGTCCAGCAGAAAAACCTTTGACACTCTTGTCTTCAATAGAACTCCATATATTTTTATGTTATTATAAGCATTTAACAAAGATGTATGTGGATCCATGATGGACTGATGTGCTAAGGTGGAGGAGCCCATTTACATAACTTTAGATTCTCCCGGCAAACACAATTAAATCTGGGGGAGATAGTGGTCACATTACAACCTAGTTAGTGAATGGAATGGCGTTATCTTTTTGTCACATATCTGATATTGTATTATTGGTATGCTCTGTACTGTGTACTGTTAGTTACCCTTATTGTATAACATCAATAAAACTCTTTGATTTAAAATAAAACAAGGATATATGTGGCATAACTTGTCACAAAAACCATAATTTTCACAGGGGTTTTCAAAAGCAAAAACAAATAAAAATAAATGTGCAAAAGTATGCAAAGGTGCGAAGCTTTCCTTCGGCCTCGATGAAGATTGCAAAAAAAAAACCCTAGTATTTTCACATGGCCTTTACGCTCTTGTTTTTGCATCATTGCTGCTACCTCTTTTCAGTATTTTTGCGTTTCAATTTCTCAATATAAGAGTTCAGAGAAAAAGAATATCCCTAAAAAACATTCTCAAATGTAATTCTACTCCTCAAAGTCTGTGAATTGCTTTCCCCTTTGATTATTTTGAATACTTAATTGACACAGGATCATTGTAAATGAAATAACTGCTTTGTCAAAGGGTTTGAAAGACTCGATGGCTGTACCATGAAGGTGTGTATCTGTGCATGGCATAGCTGCGTGCTTCTTTTTATATGGCTGCTCTTTCTAAAGCGCATACTTTATTTCAAAATTTATTGGAGTTAGTGCATGTGCTGCAGATAGCACAGAACAAACTTTAGCAATGTCAGTAGGTTTTGCCTATGTGGGAGCTATTGGCCTTGCCAATGTCTTTTGGCCATGTTGTACAGGAACGTGGAGTGAAGCAGATTAGAGTGGAGTGGCATAACATAAAGTGGTGTGGACTGGCTTAGAGTGGAGCAGCATAGAGTGGAGTAGATTTGAGTGGCTTGGAGTGATGTAGAGTGGCGTAGAGTAGAGTGAAGAGGAGTAGAGTGGTGTGGAGTGGAGTGCCATACAGTGGAGTGGAGTAGCGTAAAGTGGAGTGGCAGAGTAGAGTGGAGTGGCATAGAGTAAAGTGGAGTGGACTGGAATACAGTGGCGTAGAGTAGAGTAGAGTGGTGTAAAGTGTAGTGCCGTAGAGTGGATTGGTATAGAGTAGAGTTGAGTAGAGTAGAGTGGCATAGAGTGGAGTGGGGTAAACTAGAGTGGCATATAGTGGAGTGGCATGGTGTAGAGTGGTGAGGAGTGTCGTAGAGTGGAGTGGAATAGAGTAGAGTGGAATAGAATGGCATGGAGTAAAGTGACATTGGCTTGAGTGGAGCTGAGTGACTTGGAGTGGCGTAGAGTAGAGTGGGGTAGAGTAAAGTGGGGTAGAGTAGAGTGGTGTAGAGTGGCATAGAGTGGTGTAGAGTAGAGTGGCATTGTGTGAAGTGAAGTGGGGTAGAGCGGCATAGAGTGGCACTGTGTGGAGCGGAGTAGTATGGCATGGAGTAGAGTGGAGTGGCATAGAGTGGAGTAGAGTGGCGTGGAGTGGCATGAAGTGGCATAGAGCAGAGTGAAGTGACATAAAGTGGAGTAGTGTGGACTTGGGTAAAGTGCAGGGGCATTGACTGCAGTGGTGTAGAGTAGAGTGGTGCAAATTCGAGTGCAGTGGCATAAAGTGCAGTGACATAGAGTAAAGTGGTGCAGAGTAGAGTGGCATAGAGTTCAGTGGCATAGAGTAGAGTGGTGGACTGTGCAGTGATGTAAAGTGCAGTGACATAGAGTGCAGAGGCATAGAGTAGAGTGGTGCAAAGTAGAGTAGATTGGCATAGAGTAGAGTGCAGTGGCATAGAGTGGTGTGGCATATAGTAGAGTGGTGCAGAGTACGGTAGAGTGGCATAGAGTGCAGTAGCATCCAGTAGAGTGGTGCAGAGTTGAGTAGAGTGCTATAGCTGTGGAGTGCAGTGGCATAGAGTGCAGAGGTGAGGAGTAGAGGAGTAGAGTAGAGTTGCACAGTGTGCAGTCGAGTACAGTGCTGTGGTACAGAGTAGGGTGCAATGGCATAGAGTGCAGTGGCGGAGAGTGCAGTGGTGTAGAATAGAGTAAAGTGGCATAGAGTGGTTCAGAGTAGAGTCTAGTGGCATAGAGTGAAATGGCATAGAATGCAGTGGCATAGAGTGCAGTGGCTTGGAGTAGAGTGGCACAGAGTAGAGTAAAGTGGCATAGAGTGCTGTGGTGTAGAGTGCAATGACAGAGTGCTGTGGAGTAGAGTGCAGTGGGATAGAGTAGAGTGTGGTCAAAATAGATTAGAGTGGTGTAGAGTGCAGCTGAGTAGAGTGTAGTGGTGCAGAGTAGAGTAGAGTGGCGTAGAGTGCAGTAGTGTAGTGTGCTGTAGAGTAGAGTGGTATAGAATGAATTGCCATAGAGTGCAGTGACATAGAGTGCAGGGGCATAGAGTGCTGTGGCGTAGAGTAGAGTAGAGTGTTGTAGAGTGAAGTGGCATAAAGTGCAGTGGTGTTGAGTGCAGTGGCATAGAGTGGTGCAGAGTAGAGTGGCATAGAGTACAGTGACTAAGGGTAGAGTGGTGCAGAGTACAGTGCAGTGGCGTAGAGTGCAGTGGCATAGAGTGCAGTGATGTGGAGTAGAGTGGTGCGGAGTAGAGTGTCGTAGAGGGAGGTGGCATATAGTGGTGCAGAGTAGAGTAGAGTGGTGTAGAGTGCACTGGCACAGATTGGAGTGGCATAGAGTGCAATGCCATAGAGTGGTGCAGAGTGGAGTAGAGTGACACAAAGTTCAGAGGCATAGAGTGGTGCAGAACAGAGTGGCTTAGAGTGCAGCGGCTAAGAGTGTTGCAGAGAACAGCAGAGTGGCGCAGAGAGCAGTGGCATAGAGTGCTTTGGCATAGAGTAGAGTGGTGTAGACTAGAGTGGCTTAAGTTCCAGTGGTGTAGAGTAGAGTGGTGCCGAAAAGAGTGCTGTGGCATAGAGTGCAGTGGCATAGAGTCCTGTGGCATAGATTACGGGTAGGGGTGGGAGGGAAAAGAAGCAACATAGAAGGGGGACAGGTGGGAGGCAATAGAAGCTACATGGATGGGGATTTGGGAGAAGGACTGAAAACAGAAGCGCTTATATGGAGTGCTTGAACACAAAGGAAAAATTAGCTCCAAATACAGGAGCAGTGGATGGCCACAAGTTCTTGGTCCATGCTCCAGGGAAGGGCAAACACAAGAAGAGGATATGACGCATGCATGCCATTACAAATGGGGGTGAAGCAAATGAGAGTGACATTGAAGCTAACAAATGGTAAGCTCTGGGTCAGCTGTAAGCCCACTGTAAATAATTAAGTCGCACAGAGACAGTGCATGCACCGCCCATGCGAAACCTAAAAAGGTAATCAATGCTCAACTGTTTCCAAGTTGTACTGTCTGCAGCACATGCTCTAGTCAGAGGAACTCCAAGCGAACTATAGCTGCTTTAGAAAGTGTAATCACAAAAAAACTGGTGCACAGTGGCACCCTGTAAGAACACACACCTTCATGACTGTCGCAGGCCTGTGCACACGCTTAAGTTCCAATGCTTATTGCAACATAGCATACAACCCACAACAGAATCAAGAGTACATTGTGTCATGCAAAGAATTTCAACAGCAGTCGCGATTGTATTGTTCTTCTTTAATCCGAAAGTTTCCCAGCCAACACGTGTTTCGTCAGGGGATGTGCCCCACGACTTCTTCAGGGCTGAAAAGATGTACAAGGGAACATGGTATATCATGGAATCGTAATATAACACAATATGATATGTTCACCGCATACCATACTACAGAAAGTGAGAACCCATACTTAGACGAGTTGTGTACCTTAAAACAGTGCCCAGATGTTGTTGGGCGAACTTATTATTCATTTAAATACATTATGTATACTAGGGTCCACAAAGAGTTTACAAGACCCCCTACAATATGCATAATTCGAATTTTGTATACAACAATGGTGGGTACGGAAAAAAACATCACAAGATCATCAAGCCAGTGAAGAGAGAAAGGGAGAAAGGCAAAGACTTGGAAGTGAAAGTGCACTCGCTTTCAGTTCCAAAATAGACTGTAGAGAAACGACGCTGTAGAGTGAGTGGGGGTCCATAATTTTGCCCCCTGCTGTTGTGATTGATAGAGTGAGGAAGGTAGCCCTCACGTTTGGTGGTTACGTGCATGCATGTGATTAGACATGCATCGTAATAACAGGGGCAAGAATTCCCTGAAAGTCAATGGTCAATGTGAACTGGGTAGGAATGGACATGCAAGAGGTACAAGATCATACGACAATGTGGTGGTGAGATGAATAAGATGGTGAGAAGACAAACCACTGGATCGCTGTGGCCGTATATCAAAAGGGAAATTGAGAGACAATACTGGGTGAGTCATGCAATCATAGGTGTGGCAATGTGATTGTAAGGAGAGGGGAGTACCCTACCTTCTGGCAATCTCGTATAACTGAAAAGCTGGGTAGGAAATTGATGAAAAAGAAACAAGGGAAATATGTCAATAGGACGACCACAGATATGGTGGTCTGGAAAAACAAAGAGAAAGTGAGACCGTATTCTCACCTCTCTGCCGGTTGTACTTCCGTCCCGGCTGGTGAGTGAATTAAAAAACGTTTTAAGCGTCGTCCTAATGATGAACGAGGTCCTGAATAGAAAAAAGGGTAGGCAGGTCTATGAATCTACGAACCATCTGAACTATGCCCCGTGCGTCGTATATGTGTTCTCCCCAAATTTAACAAAAGGGATCGCCCTCGAGTCTCACCTGGTAGGGTGAGTATTCCTGTCCGTGGTGTTAACGGAAAGGATAATCAGAAGATGGAGTGCGGGTTTCTGGAAAGAAAATGTAAAGGTACTAAATCAGGAAATACAATGTGACTCTCTATCCTTTGAGGTGCCCCCTCGATGTGTCCCCGTCTCCTATGTACTTACTTGTTGGCAGCGAGTACGCTGGCTGACGCCTCTCCGAGTTTCAGTATACAACCCGGAAACAGTTCCCCGCTGGAGGGGAAGTCTCTATGAAGGTATGGTTCTCTGAGCACTAGAACGTTCACTTAGGAACGGTATATCTCGCGTGTTTTAACGGAAGTGGGTCGCTACGTGAATACCCAGGATGTCGTCAGACCGACTTGTCTATCAAAATTGCTGGCCATAATAAGCCCGCGTGAGGCACTTCGTTGAGAGACTGAAGAGTGACTGTGCGTGTGAATAGAATAAAGGTGTGGTGCTACATAATGCGTGTGCCTAAGTGTAGAGTCAAAAAAGGCAACTACAAGCTACGCGTATGAGAAAATCTATAACACCGTAAACACATGGAATGAGAGGGCGAGTAAGCATGGTAAAGCTCATATTGCGAGGGACAACTATACGATCGGCAATGTATGTGATGATATATTGGTAGCGATGGACATGCACATGTGAAGTGATAAATATTAAGAACATGAGTACGAGGGCAGGTCCAGCCGGTGCATGTGAAAGGTGAGCTGATAATGATGAAAAGAGATGGGATGCCAGAGGTTGGCATGAAAACAGTATAGATAGAGGAGGAAAGTCTGTAGATCGTCGGAGACAAGGCATAATTACCTAATACATGAGAATATACGATATCATAAAGGTGCATTAGGTGAACAGATGCTGATTCAATCACATAGGCAATACAGGTATTAGTTCATATACAAGATGAGAAAGGCGTAATTTAGTCCACATATGTTCATGAATATTAGTTAGGTATGGGTGGTACAGAGTAGTAAGAGATATCTGCTGGGATACAGAACACATGTTCCATGAAGCTCTAATATGATAAATTGCATAGAAAATTAAATGGTAAATGTATGAGAAACTGCAGATATTAACCGAAGTGTAATAAAATGCAGATGCTTAGTCCCCAAGAAAATACTGCATCTCGTGGTCCGTGTTTAAACCACATTCGACCGTTCTGAGACGCATTATCCAAGTTGCCTCAGTGCGCCGTAGTTTCAGCTTCCTGTCCCCCCCCCCTTGGATTTGGCGGAATTATTTCAATCCCGTAGAATGAAAATTGTTTGTAGGGTCCTTGTGCTTTGTAATCCATGGCATGAATTGCCATCGTGTATTTGTCATCACATTGTTTCAGCGCCCTAGCATGTTCGCTGATTCGCTCCTTCAACATCCTAATTGTGCTGCCCACATATAGTTTCTTGCATTTGCACTCAATGATGTAAACTACATATTTAGAAGTGCAATTAACACACCTTCATGACGTAGCCCCAAATTTTACCTGTAACATTCTTTAGTTTTTGAAAGTATACTGCTCAGTTGAAACATCAGTTTTTACATCTAGAATGTAAAGCTTCTATTAATACAATTCTGTTGTTGGGGATGATGCTGTCAAAGTGCCTATACTGGATCAAACTACATGAAGCCCTATCCAATTAAAAATAATAATTTATTTTTATATAGCGTGAAGTACTTAGCCTCTGACCAGTGAGTCGTTTTTTGTTTTTTATGGAAGCTGAAGCCTCAATTCTGGGGCGGAGGATGTCTCTGCACCAACAATGGCTATCCAAAGAGTTCCCCACAGAATGGGAATGAATGCATCCACCAGGAAATACGGGATCCTTTACCATGCATTTTTCCCCATTCTGGGGAGAAAACCGCTGACATTTTCAATCTGCTCTGGTCAGGCAGAAACTGTCTGTGCAAGGGCTGGGAGATGGTTGCTGGAGAAGGGCTCCTGGGTTTTGAAGGGTGGGATTTTGTCTGTCGGGGGAGGCGGGGTACAGCAGGGGTCAATTGGGGGTCTAGCTCTGCGGCTGCCTACACCCCCTGCAGCAGCAAAGTGAGGTCCGGGATCTCTGAGCCCCGAAGTATCCGGAGTTAGCAGTCCAGATATTTCTGGGCCCAGAGACACTTGCAATTGCATGTCTCGCACAGTGGCGACCGCCACGTAGAAAAAGAGGTGAGGTGGGGGAGGGGGCACGGGGGGGAGCACAGGAGGGGAAGCAAGGGGGGAGGGAATTTGATAATAATACACATTTTTAAAAAGTTAAACTTACCTGCTGCCGGTCGCCTCCCGCGTCATGCCTCTGTGTTGGTTCTTCCTTGTCCCAGCAGACACTGGGACTACGTCATAGACTCCCTGTCCAATCCCCGCTCTGCTCTCCGGCTATGAGAGCAGCGAGGGGATTGGCCTGAGCAGGCTGAAAAGACGCTCCGCTCGTGACATGGAGTCTGTGGGGTTTCTCAAGCCTGGCTGTTCAATACAGCTGGGTTAGGGAAACCTAAGTGAGCATGTGTGTTTGGCCGGACTGAGACGGCTGGCCAAACACACATGCTCACTTGGAGAGTGCACATAGCACTCCTCCTTTCCCCTCCCATGCCCTGGCCCCGCCCCTCCCTGCACACGCTGGCTGAGCCAGCTGCTTAAAAATAAAATGATAATGAAATATCGTTTTATTTTTTAGCCGCTGGCTCTGAGCCAGTGGGCGATGCTCCTCTACCATTGCGGAGGAGCCACTTCCATTAGGAGTTATCATTCTGGGTGAAACTGTGCAATTCGTATTCAGGGCTTTAGAAAGCACAATAATTACTTTACATTACAGAGGATGTAGCTTAATCGCTAGAGCAGCCGACTTTGAAGCTGGGGAACCAGGTTCGAGTCTGGCGGGAGGCTCAAGCATCCTGTGATGCTGGGCAAATCATTTAATCTCCCGTGCCTAAAATGAATGTGTCCGTCTGCAATGCAACTGGTGCTGTTCATGTAAAGCGCTCTGATACCTTTGAGTCAAGTTTGCGCTTAATAATACTGCAAAAAAAAAAAAGATTCAAATGTAATTACTTTACTGAACTCATTAGAATGGAAGCATGAGCTGAGAATGGTAGGATTCAAATCTGTAGGCAGGTCACTTCCATGCCAGTAGCAAGCACTTATCTAACTGAGCCGTCTTGCCAGCTAATGTCACATTTTTGGCCAAAAAAACACATGTTCCTTGCTGCTAAGTCTGATCGGAAAATATCCAGTTTCAAGGTTGTCTTCATTGTTCAGAGCCTGCCATCTTCAAATGGTTTCCTGCTAAACCCCCTCACATAACATGGTTTAGTCGCCCCACCTCAGAACAACATATTTTCTCACAGTTACAGCAGAACATGTTTAATGTTACAAGCACGCTAAGCATTGTGGGGCTTGATGAGATTTCCTCCAGTAAATGTATACAGAGACTGATATGGAGTGATGCTTGTTTATTTGCCTGGACAACACACAAACTCTCAACTGAATGCTTTAGATGGATAAGGCCCCCTGAATATCCAACCCACAATCTCGGTGGGACTGAATATCAAGGACAAAATAGAGAAAATAAATATAGGACGGTAAGTAATTCCAGATTTTCTACACCTAACTCCACATGTATGTACCTATGCAGACATATACCTTTAAATTACGCAGATGTGGAGTCAGGAATGGTAAATCTATACTTCCTTATATGCACTTACGTTTTCATATTTTGCACCTTAATATTCTGTCAATATTCTGTCCTCGATAGTCTGGTGTCTATGATCAGTAGTATAATCTTTAGATGGCGCACACATTCACACAGCACAGAGATATCTTACTGAAATTAGGCGCCGTTTGAGGACCAAATTATGTGGCAGGGTTGACTACATTTATGCAGCCTATTCTAGGGCAGTTTTTCTTTATTTTTTTATTTTAATATTAATACGGTCTGGTAAAATGTTTCACCTCATTAGTGCCAGTTTAATACCTGGAATCAGCAATTGAAAGGTGACCAGTTAACCATTGTTTAACATCTGCCACTGGAATACACAAAAGGGGAAATTTACTAACACTTTGTGCCAGGTTTGCATCACAAAAGTGAGACAAATGCAGCATAAAGTGTTGTGTGGGGATTTACTTACCAACACATGCATGAGTTGCTATGGAAAGTTGCACTATGCGCTACTTCCATCAAAGGGGCATTGCAGAGATGAAGCTGCACTAAAAAGTAGGGTTCCTTAGGCAGGTGTAACATTGGAGTAAGATTTAAAAGTCTCCACACTTTTCCAACTTTGCAAGTGTGCTGCACTGTATAGCACACATAAAAAGTAGGAAACGTATTATACTATCTCAATGCATAGCTTTTGTACTAAAAGGTACTTTTCCAGTAAAAAATCGATGCTTGACAGAAAGCATATACTCTTGCACAACAGTGCAAGGGCATGTGTGTTGGCGCATAGCAGCCTAAAGTGGGGGAAAGAAAAACAGCACCATACCTTAGTGGATATGGCGCTTTTTTTTGCTCTTCCTTTGATGCAATACAGCTTTGGTTGCTGCACTGCTTTGTGCAAAAAGTTAGTAAATCTTGCCCTTCACGTAGTTTTTAAAAAATTGTGGTGATTTTTTGTCATTTTTCAACCATTTGCTCTACTAACAAGCATTTTTGTTGAAATCTGCAAATCAGCAAATGATGGATTATCTGACATGTGCAGTAAATCCATAATTACACAGAAATTCCAGGGGCCACAGAATCATATTATTGCAGTTGCCCTGCATAAATATGTCTATTTCTTTGCTCCAAAAAGCACTCATCTCTCGCCACCCTTCACAAACAAAACATCCAATAGTACACCAGAGGCAGAGGATTGACACACATCCACCACAGCAGAGATATACTATATAGGCATCTATTCTGCTTTGGCAATTATTCTGAATCTTCCAGTAACAAGACGTGAGAGGGTTACCGTACAAAGAAGAATTACAACTCCTGTAGGAAAACACCACTCCTAATATTACCCTCTCTGGACATTGCAGCTGTCAAAATGTCCAATCGGGAAACCAGCCAAAAATGGCATAGTGTCACGGGAATCATGTTCAGTAACTTTGCTGCCTGTGGTAAATTCCCACAGTATTGATAATTCTGGTTGTGGGAAAACAGATGATGTATCACTGTGTTCACAACATCTCTCTCTCTTAGGATACACTATTACCCCCTCATCAAAGTCCTCCTCGTCCAGTCCTTACTAGTTGAAGTGACCCAGCCTCAAACAGAGCCTTTGCCATGCTCTAGGATCTATGATCCTAGATTTCTAAGTATATCTTCTATTTCCGTGCAGTAACCTAGACAGACGTCTCTCCCCATACCTCCTGCATCTCTCTGTCTTTGTCTTTCTCTGTCTACAGCTCTATCACCCTCCCCGCTTCTTCTCTACTTCTCCTCTAACCCACTCCCTACTTCACCTCTTATCTCTGTACATCTCATCTTTCTTTTCACTCGTCACTCCTCTTTCTCTACTTTTCATCATTTTCTTTGCCTGACCTATTTTCCAGTACCTCATTTCAATTTGCACCTTTATCTACCTCATACCTTTTCCTCTTTGCATCTCTTTTCTTTTTTCACAACCTCACCTCTCTACCTTTCCACCTTTAACTCTCTCTATCTCACCAGTCAGTCTACATTGTCTCTCTCTCTCTGTCTTACATCTCGCTTTACCCCCACACTTCTCCATATCCTCTTTTCCTTCTTTCTCTATCTCTCTCTAGCCCACTGTAAAAGCTTCCCAATCTACCTTTCTTTGCCTAGCTACCTCTTCCTCTTTGTACCTGCCAGAACCTTTTATTCTGGCTACCTCAGTTTTCTTGCTTTGTTATATGTCACTACCCGAACATTCTATCTCCCTCATCATTATCTCTACCACTTTCCTCTTCACATCTCTCACTATGCTATTATCTGTATTCCTCCTGGCTCCTTCTATTCTTCCTTCTCAGTTGAGTATGGCATAACTGTGTAGTCAGTTAATTGTACACACAGACAGAGAAGAGCATCAGGGGAAGAGAATTAAGGACATAAATGTCATATTTCACCCAGTAGAATAGTGAAATCCTTGAAGCAATACTTTAATTATCACTTTTTCAGAGAGAATGCATTTACAATTTGGGATTCATTTGTGTTTAGAAAAATCTGACAATTAAAGCTACAGTTTCGAGTATTATGGGCATATTCTTACTTTAATGCTATACACAAGGCCACTAAACATCCACCAAATAGCCCTTAACGTCGTTTCACTATAATGGAAAGAACAGCCTAATTAGTGACTGAATTTCTCGCAGGTAAGGGACCCTCTATCTAAGAAATTCATTGGGTCTGTACAAACATTAGAGAGCACTGAGGTCGAATTACTTCCGCCTGAAGCAGGTCCCTAAATTCCTTAAGGCCCGACGTGGAGGTAGCTCTTTTACGGTACTTACGGGCAAGCTATTGAATGCCCTGCCGCCTAATCTCTGCAGGGCACAGTCAGTTGCCATCTTTAAAACAGACTTAAAACCTGGCTGTTTTACTCAGATAAATTCATCGGGTGGATGTGTGTGGTATCAGTCTTTTCGCTTTGAACGCCAGGACGCTTAAGTCGAAGCAGCCCTGTGCTTTACAAATGCTTTTTGATTGATTGAAGCAAAATATTATTGTTGCAAAACCAAAAAATAGATTCAAATTGAAAACCAAACAGCTGTACCAAAGAGTTTTCAACTTGAGCTTTTGGAAGTTGTAGTGTGACCTCATTTTTAAAAGCTTAACTTAAATTTCAACATTGTTTCGCAACACGAGGACTTGCATTAGCTGAAAATGCTTAATGGGTAATACATTCAAAGATGTTCCAAACAGGGGACCCCAAAATATGTCTTGTCAGGGACACAAAGGGGCACATGCATCAAGCCTAAAAAAAATCGCAAAATTAGCGAATCGCTAAATTATGGCGTTTGCGACCGCAAAATACCGTTTCGCAATGCATCAACTGCAAAATAGCGAAAACTCAACAATTCGCTAATTTAAAGAATCGCAAAACATTCTGCGAATAGTATTAGCGAATCGCTATTAGCGCCCCCAAATAGCGATTTGCAAATAAGGAATCGCAAAATAGATGCATGAAAAATCGCAAATTGCGAATTACCTGAAATTCGCAATTTTGCGAGGGCAAAATAAGAAGGATCACAACCAGGTGGTAATCATGAGTGCAAATCAGATACAGCTGAAATTCTACTTAAACCCATTGAAACACACCCAGAATTAGCTACCACATCTCACAATGGCAGGGATGTACCTGATGGCGAGGAGGATGAGGCTGCTGGCTGCTGGACACAGACGGAGGCGAATTAATGAGCGCATCTTCAGAGTCCGCATAACTTTGCTAGGACAGCAAGAGGATGAGATATACGATAAGTATAGGCTCAATGCAGCAATGATCCATGACCTGATCAATGAATTGGTTCCCATACTGCAACGACAGACACGTAGGACCAATGCTATCCCAACGCATGTGCAGGTCCTATGTTGCCTACACCTACTGGCGTCAGGCAGCTTCCAGGGGGTCATTGCAGTAGCTGGAGGTGTGTCGCAAAGCGCACTTTCAAGAATATTCAAAGCATTCCTTGATGCCATGATGGCCGTATCGGCTCACACATCAATTTCCCCACCACCGCGCATGACCTTGCGAAAACAAAACAGGAGTTTTACCAGATAGCTCGCTTCCCACATGTCATAGGTTGCATCGATTGCACACATGTGGCAATATGTCCCCTGCAGCACAGGAATACATATACAGAAATAGAAAATGCTATCACTCCCTTAATATTCAGGTTGTTTGCAATGCCAAATACATAATCACTGATATAGTGGCTCAATTTCCTGGGAGTGCACATGATTCATATATTTTCAGGCAAAGTGGCATTCACACCCGTCTGGTCAGGGGAGAATTTGGAGAGGCACATCTGCTTGGTAAATATGTGTAGGTGATACTCACAGTCATTGTACGTATGCCAATGTCAAACTGCCACTGACCCTTTGCTTACCCACATGCAGGTGACAGCGCATATGCCTTGCGTAATTACCTTCTGACGCCTTACCTCAATCCCACAACTGCCAACCAACAGAGGTACAATGCTGCACATATATCAACAAGGAACATCATAGAGTGCACATTTGGGCTGCTGAAGAGCCGATTCAGATGCCTCCATAAGACTGGTGGAGCACTCCAATACAACCCTGAACAATGCTGCAAGCTAGTAGCAGCATGTGCCATGCTGCACAATATAGCAACGAGGGGTGGAATGGAGATCGAGGTGTCTGACAGCGACTCCGAGGATGAGGACCAGCAAGTGCCACAGCGCCGTGCAGCACAAGGGGCAAGCGCAGCAGAAGGGCGCAGGAGAAGATTGGACATCACACAAAACTATTTCTGAGGTGAGTAATGATGACACAAACAGTGTATATTACAATCACAGAACGGTTTATTCAAAGGAAATATGGCATGAGTGTCGGAGCACACTTTCAATGTGGCCAGTGGCACATGATTCTTAAGTAATGGACATAAGTGTATTAAAAATAAATAATGACTTGTCAATCAGTCAAAAGGTCCGATCACATCCATGGTTATGTCACCATATCGGTATGCAATTGTATATAGCAGGCTAGCGCTTTCTCCCACGAACACCCAGACGCCTGTCAGGAGACAGCATCCTCATCCCTCATGTTGGAAGCTGAGGGGGTACTGCTGCGTGTGTTGCGTCTTCCTGCAGTGGCAACTGGCATAGCTATGCTACTCAAGCTTGAGGCCCCCTCACTACCCTCTTCCTGCGTGGACATGTTGGCCCCAATTGTGGTAGCATTCAGCAGTTCCACTGCATTGGTTACCTGGTCCAGTGCCTTCGCCACATCCCCGCTCCAATGGCACATTTCTGTTTGCAAGGTCACAGACCTACGTGCCAGCAGTGCAGTTGATGTGGCCAGCCTATTGTTGGATTTGGCATAGCTTTTGAGGTGCTGCATTAGTTGCCGATGGTTTCTTCTCTGTGATGCATGTCCCTCCTGCACTAACCTTGGTCATTTGCTGCACACTATCGCACAGTACTGCAATGTTGTCTGCCATCTTCCCAATTTGTAACTGCACTAAACGTGTGTTCTTGGTCTGCAGGTGCTGCATGCGGAGCATCTGTCCCTCAAGACCACCCCAGACATCATTTGGTTGCTCCTCCTGCTGTGTTCTCGTGATCTGGCTCTTCTACGCCGGACACTGACATTACTTCTGCGGACCTGTGTTTGTGGATTTGGGATGGATGTGGCTGGGCCATGCCTGGACTCATGTGGTGCATTTGTCTCATCGTCAGACTCCATGGTGACCAGTGGTGGGACAGTTGCCCTGCGTGTGTTTGGGGCACTGGATGGATTTGTTGGCAACACCGGTGTGTCCATATCCTCAACTGCGCTGATGTCCTGTATGTCCTGGTTGTCACTATCCTCAGCTTCTACACGTTCTGCATCTGTGAGATTTAACAGTGCAAAACCAGCATTAATTTAAGTATGGGATGTCATGTCACAGTGATCATATTTTTACTTTGGCATTAAATTGGGAATATGTTCACTGTTCTGAGTTGTTCTTAGCCTATTTGTGTGTTTGACATTGTATATGCTTGACCTGCCTACATCTCCCATAATGCACTTCCCTTCATGGATACATTGTGTACTGGATGTTCTGAGTGTGCACTTGTGCTGTACTGGGGTGGTGTACTACCTTTATTATTTAGGTCAATGGTAACATGCAGTCATCTTACCTTCAGATGTGTTTGCTGCTCATGACGTGTCTAGCTGTGTCACACCGACAACAGCTTCAGGCTGGATAGTGGATTCAACCATTTCCTCCATGGTAGTGTTCCCAGTGTCTATCGGTGTTCCCCCTCCTGTCTTCCTTGCTTCCTTCAGACGGGCAGCTATGCGCTCCTTGGACCGACTGCGCATGTCGTACCATCTTTTCTTCAGGTCATCGATGGTGCGGTGTGTCACCCCACTGGCATTCACCCGGTTCTGGATCCGGATCCATATTTTCCTTTTCTCCTGCTCTGCCACTTTCAATGATTGTTTCCCAAACAGCTTATCATGGCTGTGGACAACTCCCTCAATGAGTGTGTCACTTTCTTTTTCTGAGAATTTCATTTTCCGCTTCCTGCCTGATTGGCTGTCCTCTGCTGTTTGTGTGCTTTCCATTTTCTTGCAGTTACCAGGTTATTCCAATTGCTCAATGCTACTGCTAGTTAGCTCCCAGAGCCAGCTCCCTCCTCTCCCTCTGACTGTGCACTGGGAATGGGGCTTGTGCTGCTCACTTCCTGGTTCTGATGTCATCAAGATGCATCACAAATGCGACTCGCTATTTGCGAATTCGCTATTTGCGAGTCGCAAATAGCGAAGTCGCTATTTCTTGAAATCGCTATTAGCGAATTCGCAAATTTCGGATTCGCAGTAGCGTTTGCGATTTTTAGCGATTCTTTATTTTTCGCAATTTTTTTGTTGCATCTGTTTTTGCGATTCGTTATTTGCGAATCGTTAAAATTCGCAATTAAGGATTCGCAAAATTTTACATTGATGCATGTGCCCCAAA
Organism: Calotriton arnoldi; assembly: GCA_963921515.1. Lineage (NCBI taxonomy): Eukaryota > Metazoa > Chordata > Amphibia > Caudata > Salamandridae > Calotriton > Calotriton arnoldi. The sequence goes on from CAWUFW010000178.1 coordinate 5,005,383, forward strand.
AACCCTTAACATACACTGTACTCCATGCTTAGAAGACAATTGCTTTCGTTCATTTGAAACAAAAACAGTCATGATGAAGTCCTAAGTATTAGGAATGGACTATGAAATTGCAGTGAGAAACATTTATCTAGGATGATCTTCTCAAATAGGTCTCCATGCTGACATCATAAATCATATGCAAAAGAAACAATTGATGGACGGAATGCTGGACAATGCAAACATTCACCCCCAGTCACAAGGATCTGGGTTAAATCCATCATTCTTTTGCTCACCACACCACCCCAGTTTGGACCCAGCTATGTGCAAATCAGTCTTGACCCTGTTCCTTGTGGGAACAGTCCAGCCCGAACTGCCGAGCCAGGTCCTCCCTGGACCAGAAACAAGCATCCTGGGACTGGTTTCAGGGCATCACCCTTCATCAGCCAGGCTAGCTTGAATCCAGAGGTGCAGTAAGCCTGGGACCCACGTCTGGGCATACCCTTCCCACTTAGGGCGACATATGCAAAAGAAACAATTGATGGATGGAATGCTGGACAATGCAAACATTCACCCCCAGTCATAAGGATCTGGGTTAAATCCATCATTTTTTTGCTCAGCACACCACCCCAGTTTGGACCCAGCTATATGTAAATCAGTCTTGACCCTGTTCCTTGTGGGAACAGTCCAGCCCGAACCGCCAAGCCAGGTCCTCCCTGGACCGGAAACAAGCATCCTGGGACCGGTTTCAGGGCGTCACCCTTCATAAGCCAGGCTAGCTTGAATCCAGTGGTGTAGTGAGCATGGAACCCACGTCTGGGCATGCACTTCCCACTTAGGGTGACATATGCAAAAGAAACAATTGATGGACGGAATGCTGGACAATGCAAACATTTACCCCCAGTCACAAGGATCTGGGTTAAATCCATCATTCCTTTGCTCACCACACCACCGCAGTTTGGACCCAGCTATATGCAAATCAGTCTTGACCCTGTTCCTTGTGGGTACAGTCCAGCCCGATCTGCCAAGCCAGGTCCTCCCTGGACCGGAAACAAGCATCCTGGGACCGGTTTCAGGACATCACCCTTCATCAGCCAGGCTAGCTTGAATCCAGTGGTGTAGTGAGCACGGGACCCAAGTCTGGGCATACCTTTCCCACTTAGGGCGACATATGCAAAAGAAACAATTGATGGACGGAATACTGGACAATGCAAACATTCACCCCCAGTCACAAGGATCTGGGTTAAATCCATCATTCTTTTGCTCACCACATCACCCCAGTTTGGACCCAGCTATATGCAAATCAGTCTTGACCCTGTTCCTTGTGGGAACAGTCCAGCCCGAACTGCCAAGCCAGGTCCTCCCTGGACCGGAAACAAGCATCCTGGGACGGTTTCAGGGCATCACCCTTCATCAGCCAGGCTAGCTTGAATCCAGTGGTGTAGTGAGCACGGGACCCACGTCTGGGCATACCCTTCCCACTTAGGGCGACATATGCAAAAGAAACAATTGATGGACGGAATGCTGGACTGCAAACATTCACCCCCAGTCACAAGGATCTGGGTTAAATCCATCTTTCTTTTGCTCACCACACCACCACAGTCTGGACCCAGCTATATGCAAATCAGTCTTGACCCTGGTCTTTGTGGGAACAGTCCAGCCCGAACTGCCAAGCCAGGTCCTCCCTGGACCGGAAACAAGCATCCTGGGACCGGTTTCAGGGCATCACCCTTCATCAGCCAGGCTAGCTTGAATCAAGTGGTGTAGTGAGCACGGGACCCACATCTGGGCATACCCTTCCCACTTAGAGCGACATATGCAAAAGAAACAATTGATGGGCGGAATGCTGGACAATGCAGACATTCACCCCCAGTCACAAGGATATGGGTTAAATCCATCATTCTTTTGCTCACCACACCACCCCAGTTTGGACCCAGCTACATGCAAATCAGTCTTGACCCTGTTCCTTGTGGGAACAATCCAGTCCTAATTGCCAAGCCAGGTCCTCCCTGGACCGGAAACAAGCATCCTGGGACCGGTTTCAGGGCATCAGGGTTCTGCATTCTGTCCATCAACTGTGTGTCTCTTGCTTTCTCGCCCTAAGTGCGCCGGGTATGCCCAGACATGGGTCCCGGGCTCACTGTGCCACTGGATTCAAGCTATCCTGGCTGATATGGGGTGAAACCTCGAAACCGGTCCTAGGATGCTTGCTTCCGGTCCAGGGAGGACCTGGCTTGGCAGTTCGGGTTGGACTGTTCCCATGAGGCACAGGGTCAAGATTGATTTGCATATGGCCAGGTCTAAACTGGGGTGGCATGGTGAGAAAAAGAATGATGGATTTAACCCAGATCTCTTGACTGGGGGTGAATGTTTTTATTTGTCCTGCATTCCGTCCATCAACTGTGTGTCTTTTGCTTTCTCACCCTAAGTGCGCCGGGTATGCCCAGACGTGGGCCCCGGTCTCACTGTGCCACTGGATTCAAGCTATTCTGGCTGATGAGGGGTGAAACCCCAAAACCTGTCCTAGAATGCTTGTTTCTGGTCCAGGGAGAACCTGGCTTGGCAGTTCGGGCTTGACTGTTCCCATGAGGCACAGGGTCAAGACTGATTTGCATATGGCCAGGTCTAAACTGGGGTGGCATGGTGAGCAAAATAATGATGATTTTAATCCAGATCTCTTGACTGGGGGTGAATGTTTGATTTGTTCTGCATTCCGTCCATCAACTCGTGTGTCTTTGCTTTCTCGCCCCAAGTGTGCCGGGTATGCCCAGATGTGGGTCCCGGGCTCACTGTGCCACTGGATTCAAGCTATCCTGGCTGATGAGGGTGAAACCCGAAACCGGTCCTAGGATGCTTGTTTCCGGTCCAGGGAGGACCTGGCTTGGCAGTTCGGGCTGTACTTTTCCCATGAGGCTCAGGGTCAAGACTGATTTGCATATTGCCAGGTCTAAACTGGGGTGGCATGGTGAGCGAAAGAATGATGGATTTAACCCAGATCTCTTGACTGGGGGTGAATGTTTTGATTTGTTCTGCATTCCATCCATCAACTGTGTGTCTTTTGCTTTCTCGCCCTAAGTGGCCGGATATTCCCAGGCCTGAGTCCCGGGCTCACTGTGCCACTGGATTCAAGCTATCTTGGCTGATGAGGGGTGAAACTCCGAAACTGGTCCTAGGATGCTTGATCTGGTCCAGGGAGGACCTGGCTTGGCAGTTCGGGCTGGACTGTTCCCATGAGGCACAGGGTCAAGGCTGATTTGCATATGGCAGGTCTACTCTGGGGTGGCATGGTGAGCAAAAGAATGATGGATTTAACCCAGATCTCTTGACTGGGGATGAATGTTTTGATTTGCTCTGCATTCCGTCCATCACTCTAAATCACCTGCCTTTTGTAACCATGGTTTAAATGGATAGTATTGAAAAGTTTCACAATATTGTAAAAAAAATGACAGGGGCCAGGGCACCTCCAGCAAGAGATGAGTGCCCATAACTCCGATGAATAATTCTGAGGCAGCAACAAAATGGGTTGAGTAATTTTGAGTTGGTGAATTGTAAATACCCTGTCTCTGCGGAGACTTTCATCCTGACTTTAGAGACAAATGAATCTTCAGTTGTGGATATGCTTACATTTGTCTTTTTGGAGGAATCTAGCCTGATTTTCAGGACAATTCCATCTGGATTTTGGGCACAATCATATTCATGTCTTGATCTTGAAGTATTTAGGGCCCGATTCACAAAGGGACTTGCGACTCGTAAAGTTATAAGTGTGGATTATCTGCACTCTTGATGGAATCTCTGCACTCGTGGCAGAATTTACACACTCTGTGAGGAATCTCCACACTGCAGTGCTCAGTGCAGCGATTCCAACTCAAGTGTGGGTAGTCCGCACTTGTCACTTTACGAGTCGTAAGTCCCTGTGTGAATCCGGCACCTAGTTCATAATAATTTAGGCACAGGTATCTTTATTTTGAGCCAGATCCATTTTGACTTGGGGCAAATAAAATTCAGATTTTAAGGGTATTTAATGTTTAGTTTAGCCATGTATGTTTCAGAGAGATTTTAGGCATGATTACCTTTGATTAGAAGGGGGGACAAATAATACTGCTTTTCAAGGTAATCCTGATTTTCTGAATAATTAAATCTCAGTTTTGGGAAGGAACAGTGCTTAAATTGAGCCGGTGGTTGCCAGTGGGGCCACTGGCACTCATGTTTGGGGACCGGCACTTATTTGTCAACATCATACATCTACAGAGAACAAGAGAGGGAAAAATACAAGAGCAGAAAGATGGAGTAAGAGAAAAACTGAAAAACCGTCACAAAGGGAAAAAGCAGGAACCTGCAAGAGTAAGATAAAGGGGCAGAGAGTGTCTGGTAGTGGATTAAAGATGCACGAGGTGGATTGAAGACTACGCAGCATTGGTATCATTGGTATTGGCGCCAATACTTAATTGCATCAGCCTCAGGCTTCTGAGCAAAGCTTTGGCAGGACCCATTCTTGTACAAATTAAGCACTGTAGGATCCTACTGAGACTTACCATTGACTTAGCACCATTTACTTTATAGAACCTGAAACAAATGCATCTTTAATTTAAACCATTTCCATTTTGATTTGGGGGCAAATCACATCTTGAATTTGTTCAACATAACCTCATATGTTTCCGACTTCTAAATATGCAGACCTCGGCATAGGATGAAATGGCAGTGTGAATCTCGGTATATTTAGTTTGCGTGAAATTCTATTATGTAATGTGGTAACAGCATCTTTTCTCCAAAGTAAAATTATTTGAAATATATTTCTTTGGAAAGGATTGATCCAGGAGAGCTATTAAGGATGTTTTCCTATTTGAATTGATAGTTTTGCATTTCCCGCATTTGTAGCTATCGCTCAATCATTTTGTAGTCAATTGAGGTTCTTTTGTTGCAAAATTAAGTGTTCTAAATCAGAAGATCTATAATCACTACCCAATTATTTTATGCATAAGACATTTTTATACATTTTTTTAAACGGAAAGAGAGCAGGCCATACATAGTGATAATTACTTAATACAAACCAATGGTACATTTGGGAGCAACATGACAAAGCAATGAGGGGGAACACACACCAAATAACACTCACACATGGAATAGGTTTATGGAAACACTTCATAGATAGAAACAAAATGAACTCTTCCACATTCCTTTGTAAAGCTGTTGTTCTTTATTCCAGGCAACAAATGGTATTTTAATATTCGGAAAGCACAGCTAGGTTCACCACCCAGTAAATAATGTTGTTTCAGACTTAGATGAGAAATTACATTTTGATTTTAGGAACAAATATATTCTTATTTTCTATGGATTACATCTTTGCTTTGGGGCAAGTACATCACAGGCTTGACCCATTGGCCCACCCTTATCCCCTATTTCCTATTTGGTACTAACAGGGCTAGCGGGATGGAAAACAAAGGGAGCTATAGCCAGTAAGTAGGTCTTTCAGAAGCCTCTTTATTTTCTGATTGTGCAGATGCCTTTGTTAACACTGACACAGCGGGTAGTAATGGCAGTGCCAGAGAACAGAAGGGAAAGTCAAGGGTAGCAATTGCTGCACCAAATCAATGTCCCTAATATAGTTATTTAAGTAATTAGGATACAATCCCATGGAGCTTTTAGGGCAGTCATACCCTGTTTTTTTAAAAGCTACGTTTTTGCTTTTAGGGAGAACTCTATCTTGAATTGCGCATTTGATTTGGGGAAATTACATCCAGGCTATTCCTTTAAATAGACTAATTTGTCCATATAATACAGGCAGATTTCAGTCACTCCCCTCTAGCAGCACAGCCAATCACACGCCTGATAACAAGATCTGCCAGGACGTTCAGCCTCCTGCTGCTAGTGGATTTCTCTGCCGTTTATGCACCTCCACAAGGCTGAACCAACTGCACTGTCACCTACAGGCCTACAGGTTACATGTATTCAGCGCACTCCCACCATCCAAATTCATACACCCACCCATGGCTTTGGACAAGGTGCATGTTTCTGTTCACTTGCCACTCACCAAACCGAGGGGGCTCACATTTCCATGTATCCTGCTTACTAATAGAGCAATTTATTTGATTCAGGTGAATTTAAGTCCAGCAAGTTTGTAATTAGTATTTTGTCTTTGCATTCTGGTACTTGTCCTGATTTTATAATAGTGTAAACTAGATGACAATACCCAGAATGCAAAGGAAAACATGAACTGGAGCAACGCATGCCTAAGAAGCTTAGCAGGGCTGTTGTTTCTGGCCGACCTTTCAAATTACAGAAACATCCCAAAAACTCCAATAGGAACCTGGAAATCCCTCACAGACTGAGATGGAAGATATCAAATGGAGATTGCTGAAGAAGGAAAATGATCCATGGTGTGTTCTGGTGAAGATTTTTCGCTCCCTTAGTATATTTTTTGTCATCATTAAAATTAGGGTCAATTAGGGTCAAAGAGGCCGTTTGTTATTAAGTTGAAAAGGGGTAGCCAGGAGTAGCAACAGTTACCCCTGACCTACCCATACACAGACCTGTCATTGACCTTACTACCCCTGGTCTTAGAATCATGAAGTCAGAGGCAGGAACAGAGAGCAAATAGGGACCTAAAAGCATGTTTATTTTCTTCATTTTACTCTACTTGATATTCCCCAGACCTTCAGCTACAAATAAGAGGTAAGAGTGGGGCAAACATTCAACCTGGTGATGTCACTGGGGGTCAAATGATGCACAATGTTACTTCATCTATCCCTGGTATTTATTAAAGGCACAACTATGACTATTGTGTCTTTCTGCTCGAATAATGGGCACTGTATTACCAAACTCAATAGTGCTCATTTTATCAATATTGGAAGGTTGAAAGGCGGAGTCAGACTTTCTGGGAATCCAATCTGGCACTTTCAGGTTAAACAGAATTCTACAGATGTATGAGTTTTCTCAGTTATCTCACTGGCTTTAGAGATTTGTAAATATATTTTGAGAACTTTGATAGGACACTTTCTTCCCCGCTTATAGTTACAGTTATAGATTATCTTCCATCTCCACGTGATGCGCACATAATTTTTCATCACCAACAAATTTAAACCCTCTTGAAATCTAAAACCATTTAGAAAGAAAGTGCATTAATCTTAATGGCAATACTCTGGTATTTCCATCAAGGAAGATTCGAAAGTTTTTTTAAACAACTAATATTACCCGAATTAAATTGGTACACATTCTGTCAGATTCAAACCTCGTCCTTGCAAACCATAGATTTCAGCTGCAAATACTTAACTCACTGACCAATCTTAGGAGCAGCAAATGCTTGAACACCTAGACGTCTCATAAAACAGGGCCTTCCAGACTTAAGCCTCCATTGCGCGTGTTAGACCTGGCACCATTGGCGTGGGTCTCCCCTGCATTTTTTGCCTTTGCCTCCTGTGTTTTTGCTGTGTGTTGGACTCCGTTTTGCTGGTCTAGATGCTTAGGGCACTTTGCCACTGCGGTTCAGTGCCAAAGTGCAAGTGCTCCCTTTGTAAATTGTTGCTATGGATTAGTGATTCCATGATTGGCATATTTGATTTACTTGTCAGACCCTAGTACAGTGCACTGTGTGTGCCCAGCGCCTGTAAATCAAATGCTGCTAGTGGGCTGCAGCACTGACTGTGCCACCCACAGAAGCAGCCTGTAAAATGTGACTCTGGCCTGCCATTGCAGAGCCTGGGTGCAGTCTGGGACTGCCATGTCGACTTGGCAATTGCACACACTTGCCAGTCCCCAAACCTTCCCTTTTCTACATATTAGTCACCCCTAAGGTAGTCCCAAGGTACCCCTGTGCGCAGGTTGCATTGTATGTGAAAGGTAGGACATGCCCTGATGTGTGTGGCATGTCCTGATAGTGAAATACTGCCAATTTCGTTTTTCACTATTGCAAGGCTACCTGTTCCCATAGGACAGAATGGGGAGTTTGTTTATAACATCTTATAAACATAACTGGCCCTGGGAACAAGGTAGGAAGATAAGATTTAGTATGCCTGAACTCAGAATGTTAAAATACATCTTTTAGTGAGGGTGATTTTTACATTCTGTGTTTGAAAATACCACTTTTAGAAAGTAGGTATTTTCTTGCCTAACCATCCAGTGTGCCTCTGCTAGGTTTGTGTATTGCATGCCTGGCTTTTGGATGACAGGGGCTGGGGATGGCCAGAAGTCTGATGAGTCAGGGCTGGGCTGAATGGACCTGGGCTGCATTTAGAGTAGGGGGAGGAGATTTCCTTTCACCTGAATGGGCCTGGTCTACCTTCAACAATGCTGTCTCCACCTCCTTCCAGGAAGCATCACCTCCCCGACAACGTGCACTGTCTTTGCTTTCATCAATTCCAAGGTACTGTTCTTTGTGGGTCTATTTGACTCCGTGCCCGACGCTGCGCACCACGCGGTCGGCGCCGTACTTTGGGATTTTCATCTGTCACGACATCGTAATAACTCCAGTTGGAGTTATTTGTTGCTAGAAACTTTAAGTGAGTGAATAACCTATTTTTGAGGAGATCTTAATAACTGTACTGTGGATTTTTGTCATTTGGTCATGTTTTGGTTTAGATAAAGATTACTTCTTTTTCTGAACTGGTGTGGTGTCCATTTGCAGTGTTTTCACTGTATTACTGTATGTGTTCACAAATGCTTTACACACTGCCTCTGAGATAAGTCTGTCTGCTCGTGCCAAGCTACCAAGGGGGTGAGCAGGAGTTATTTTAGAAGTGTATCCCCTTTACCCTGACTAGAAGCAAGGGTCCCAATTTGGACAAAGGTACCTACCTCTGTCAACTAGAGACCCCCATTTCTAACATTGGTGGTCAGCGGTGATGATCTGGACTTGCATTTGTGTCTTACATACAGTGATTGGTGTACACTACTAGTATAGTGCAGGCCATTACGCAACCACATACATTTGGTAGAGTTTTTTTCCTGGGAATTTTTTGCATCTTGAGAACTGCCAATTTTCACCATGAGCAAACCAGCATCACTTGCATCGGTGGATATTAAATTTGAAGAGGAAAGGTGTTGATACCTACACTGTGCCTTAACTTAAAGCTGTCTGCAAAAAATTTAAAATCTCTGTGAGAGGCCTCACCAGAAAGGAGGAATACCAAAAGGCGCTGAGGGCCTGGTTGGAATCAAGGGATGCCAGTGAGCATACCGAAGAGCCTATGGTGGAGGGAGAGAATTTAGATGGGCAGCAGGAGGGTCTATTGGGCCTGACTGGGGGGAAGTTGCCTTCCAGGGTGGGCAGCAGTGTATCTTCAAAGGGTCCGTCTCCAGAAGAGTTGGAGGACAGGGAGAGAAGCAGAGTGCATGAGATGGAGCTTGCAAAGCTCAGGCAGGGGAAGGAGTGTGAAATGGAGAGTACGAAATTGGAGTTGGAGAGCAAGAAATTGGTCATGGAGGAGAAAAAGATGCTTTTAGAGCATGAGAGAGGCTTGAGGGAGTTGGATCTGAAAGCAAAAAGTTTAGAGATCAGTCCCTCTGGTGGCAGCGCACCATCAGTGCCTGGAGAAGGAAAGGTATACATTACTAAAGATGTTATTAAGGATTTCATGAAGCATGAGGACATTGGTCAGTGGTTCAAGGCCTATGAGGTAGCAATGAGGTCCCACCGGGTCCCTGAGAAGAATTGGGGAGCAGGGTTGTGGGGCCGCTTTGTCAGTGACGGAAGGGAGACATTGCTAGCTTTGCCCACTGAGGATCAGATGTCCTATGCCCCAATGAAGGAAGCCTTGATAGCCATTTATGGGTTGACCCCAGAGCTGTAGAGGCAGAAATTTAGGAACTGCAAGAAGCTGGAGTCAAGTACTTGGGTGGAGTATGTGTCCTATTTTTGCACAGCACTGGATGGTTGGGTGAAGGGTAGCAAGGAGACATTGCTAGCTTTGCCCACTGAGGATCAGATGTCCTATGCCCCAATGAAGGAAGCCTTGATAGCCATTTATGGGTTGACCCCAGAGCTGTAGAGGCAGAAATTTAGGAACTGCAAGAAGCTGGAGTCAAGTACTTGGGTGGAGTATGTGTCCTATTTTTGCACAGCACTGGATGGTTGGGTGAAGGGTAGCAAGGTGAATGATTTGCAGGGGCTCTATGATTTGGTTGCATGGGAGCACTTGTCAGATAGTTGTTTTCCAGAGCTCTGCCAGCACCTGATTGACAGTAAGCTGACTGACCGCAGAAAGCTTGCTGTGGAGGCGGACCACTGGGTCAGCACCAGGGTCCAAAAGGGTCATGTGGGAGACTCCGCCAAAGGTGAGCAGGGTCCCCAGCAGAAGAGTGGGGGGGACAAGGGTAAACAGAAGGAGTTCCAAAAAGGGCCCCAAAGTAATCCCCAAGGGAACCAAGGTAAGGGTTCCCAGCCTCCCACTGAGAAGAAGCCATGGGTCCCGACAGGTAAGGCTGTTCAGAGGGGTTCCAAGGCATGTTATGGTTGTGGTTAGGTGGGCCAGTTCCAAGGGGATCCTAGGTGTTCCAAAAAGGTTACCACCACACCCACTGGTGCACCGCCCTGGGAAATGGCTAGTGTAGCCTTGGGGGAGGAGTCGGGTACCCCAGAGGGGTGGGGTCCTGCAGAGATGTCCCTGGTCTCTTTAGAAGACAGTGAAATTGTCCCAAGAGCTCATCTGCCTGATAACACTAAGAAGTACAGGCAGTGGGTGACCATCAATGGCCATAGTGTGGAGGCTCTGAGAGACACCAGAGCCAGTGTGACAGCTGTCAGTTTTCGGCTGGTGTCTGAAGAGCAGGTGGTCCCCAACGCATTCTACCCAGTAGTTGCTGCTGACAATTCAGAGTGCCTCTGCAAAGTGGCACAGGTTCCCTTTGAGTGGGGGGGGGTCTCAGGTACCTTAAAAGTAGCTGTGAGGCCAGCCATGCCTGTGGACTGTCTGCTAGGCAATGATTTGGAGACCTCCCCTTGGGCGAAGGTGGAGTGGAGGTCTCATCTAGAGATGTTGGGTCTGCCTGAGTGGGCATGTGTGACCACTTGGTCAATGGCAGACGGTAAGGGCATTCAAAAGGGCCTGACAGAGTGGCCCAGGTGCCTGCCAGAAAGAGAAGAGGCAGGGGGTGCGGGAAACTGGCCCGAAGTTCCCACGGTCCAGGAGGAGGCAAACCTTGAGAGGGATGCCCTGGAGCCTACAGGGGAACAAGTGGCTGAACTGGGGGACCTGCCTGAGCTGACCCATTGGCAGCAGGAAGGAGGCCCCTCCAGGGAGGAATTCTGCCAGGAGAAGAAAAAGTGCCCTTCTCTTGTTGGTTTGCGGCAACAGGCTGCAAACCAGGCAGCAGGTGATCAGTCTGGATCACATTGGATATATTGGGAGAATGGTCTCCTGTATAGCAAGACTAAGGATGCTGAGCCTGGGTCAGCCAGTGTGCTGGTGGTACCCCAGCACCTCAGAGCCTTCCTACTGGGTCTGGCTCATGATGTGCCTTTGGCAGGACATTTGGGGCAAGACAAGACCTTTGAAAGGCTTGTCACCCACTTTTACTGGCCCCAATGCGTAAGAGTTCTGATACTCATTGTAGGTCTTGCCAGACTTGCCAGGCAAGTGGTAAGAGTGGGAGGAAGTGTAAGGCTCCTCTCCAACGTTTCCCTGTAGTCAGCACCCCCTTTGAGAGGGTAGGTATTGACATTGTGAGGCCTCTGGATCCCAAGACAGCCATGGGCAACAGGTTCATCCTGGTCTTGGTTGACCATGCCACCCGGTACCCGGAAGCCATCCCTCTCTGGACAGTGATGGCCCCCGTGGTGAATCGTGCGTTGATGGGGATTATCTCCCACGTGGGGTTCCCCAGAGAGGTGGTGTCCGACCGAGGTACCAACTTCATATCCAAGTATATGAAGTCCCTGTGGCAGGAGTGCAGTGTAACCTACAAGTTCACCACTCCTTACCACCCGCAAGGTAATGGGCTGGTTGAGAGATTTAACCAGACCCTGAAGGGCATGATTATGGGTCTTGGTGAACCCATGAGGCGTAAGTGGGACATCCTCTTACCATGCCTTTTCTTTGCTTACAGAGAGGTACCGCAGAAGTCATTAGGGTTCAGTCCCTTTGAGCTCCTGTATGGGCATCCTGTAAGAGGACCTCTGAGTCTGGTGAAAGAAGGCTGGGAGAAAGCTCCCAGTAAACCTCCCAAGGATGTGTATAGCTACATGCTGGCCTTCAGAAACCAGACTAAGCGCTTCAGACAACTCGCTCAGGCGAATCTGGAAGCCAGCCACGAGGAGATGAAACAGTGGTATGATCAGAATGCCACTCTCATCGAGTTTCAGCCTAGACAGAAAGTTTGGGTCATGGCCCCAGTGGAGCCTTCTGCGCTCCAGGATAAGTGGACCGGACCATTTGAGGTGGTGGAAGAGTAAAGTCACCTACTTAGTGGACTTGCAGTCTCCTAGGAACCATTGCGGGTCCTGCATGTGAACCGCCTGAAGCCCCACTTGGAGAGGTCCGAAGTAGGCATGCTCCTAGCAACAGATGCTGGAATGGAGGAGGAGACTGAGCCTCTTCCTGACCTCCTGTCTGCAAAGGAGCACGATGGGTCAGTGGACGGTGTATCACTCTCCCCCGCCCTGATTCCTGAACAGCAGAGTGACTGTCGCCAACTGTTGGGACAGTTTGCTGCTTTGTTCTCCCTGACCCCTGGTGTCACTCAGTGGTGTGTCCATGATGTTGACACTGGTGACAGTCCTCCTGTAAAACACAAAATTTACAGAGTGACTGACAGGGTCAAGGCTTGCATCAAGGAGGAGGTCTCCAAGATGTTAGCGCTAGGGGTGATTGAGCCCTCAAACAACCCTTGGGCCAGCCTAGTGGTCTTGTTCCCAAAGGCTGCCGCACCCGGTGCCACACCAGAACTCCGGTTCTGTGTGGACTACCGAGGGCTCAATTCGGTCACCAGGACTGATGCGCACCCCATCCGCAGAGCTGATGAGCTCATCGATCGGTTGGGAGCTGCCCGGTACCTCAGTACATTTGACTTAACGTCTGGGTACTGGCAGATTGCCTTAACTGATGGGGCAAAGGAGAGGTCAGCATTCTCAATGCCAGAGGGGCACTACCAATTCTTGGTGATCCCCTTTGGGTTGAAGAATGCCCCTGCCACCTTTCAGAGGTTGGTCAACCAGGTGTTGGCAGGACTGGAGGATTTCAGTGCCACCTACCTGGATGACATTGCAGTGTTCAGTGCCACTTGGGAGGAACATCTGCACCACCTCTGGGAAGTGTTGAAGGCTCTGCAGAGGGCAGGCCTCACGATCAAGGCGAGTAAGTGCCAGATCCGGCAGGGTTCCGTGGTGTACTTGGGGCACCAGGTTGGGAGCGGCCAGGTGGTGTCCCTACAGCCCAAGATTGATACCATTCTGGCTTGGGAACCCCCCAAGACCCAGACAGAGGTGAGAGCCTTTTTAGGACTCACAGGGTATTACAGGAGATTTGTCAAGGGGTATGGCTCCATTGTTTCCCCCTTGACAGAGCTGACTTCCAGGAAGAAGTCCAAGAAGGTGAATTGGACTGACACCTGCCAGAAAGCTTTTGATGCCCTGAAATTTGCCATGTGCACGGCGCCCGTGCTTCAGGCACCCAACTTCTCAAAGGAATTCATTGTGCAGACAGATGCTTCAGAGCATGGTGTGGGAGCGGTGCTCTCACAGCTAAATGAGGAGGGCCTAGACCAACCTGTAGCCTTCATTAGTAGGAGGTTACTCCCACGGGAACAGAGGTGGAGTGTGATTGAGTGTGAGGCACTTGCTGTGGTCTGGGTGCTGAAGAAGCTGAGGCCCTACTTGTTTGGGACTCACTTCCGGGTTCAGACTGACCACAGGCCCCTCAGATGGTTGATGCAAATGAAGGGTGAGAATCCAAAGTTGTTGAGGTGGTCCATTTCCCTACAGGGGATGGACTTCACGGTGGAACACTGCCCTGGTACAGAACACGCCAATGCTGATGGTCTGTCCAGATTTTTCCGCCTTAGTGAAGAGAACTCCCAAGAGGGTGGGTAGTTCTCCCCACATTTCAGCTGGAGGGGACACGTGTTAGACCTGGTACCATTGGAATGGGTCTCCCCTGCATTTTTTGCCTTTGCCTCCTGTGTTTTTGCTGTGTGTTGGACTCCGTTTTGCTGGTCCAGATGCTTTGGGCACTTTGCCACCGCTGTTCAGTGCCAAAGTGCAAGTGCTCCCTTTGTAAATTGTTGCTATGGATTAGTGATTCCATGATTGGCATATTTGCTTTACTTGTCAGTCCCTAGTACAGTGCACTGTGTGTGCCCAGGGCACTGATTGTGCCATCCACAGAAGCAGCCTGTAAAATGTGATCCTAGCCTGCCATTGCAGAGCCTGGGTGCAGTCTGGGACTGCCATGTCGACTTGGCAAGTGCACACACTTGCCAGTCCCCAAACCTTTCCTTTTCTACATATTAGTCACCCCTAAGGTAGGCCCAAGGTACCCCTGTGGGCAGGGTGCATTGTATGTGAAAGGTAGGACATGCCCTGATGTGCGTGGCATGTCCTGATGGTGAAATACTGCCAATTTCGTGTTTCGGTATTGCAAGGCTACCTGTTCCCATAGGACAGAATGGGGAGTTTGTTTATAACATCCTATAAACATTACTGGCCCTGGGAACAAGGTAGGAAAATAAAGTTTAGTATGCCTGAACTCAGAATGTTAAAATCTTTTAGTGAGGGTGATTTTTACATTCTGTGTTTGAAAATACCACTTTTAGAAAGTAGGTATTTTTTTGCCTAACCATCCAGTGTGCCTCTGCTAGGTTTGTGTATTACATGTCTGGCTTTTGGATGACAAGGGCTGGAGAGGGGCAGTGGCTCCAGAAGTCTAATGAGTCAGGGCTGGGCTGAATGGACCTGGGCTGCATTCAGAGTGGGGGGAGGAGATCTCCTTTCACCTGAATGGGCCTGGTCTACCTTCAACAATGCTGTCTCCACCTCCTGCCAGGAAGCATCACCTCCCCGACGCCGTGCACCGTCTTTGCTTTCATCAATTCCACGGTACTGTTCTTTGTGGGTCTGCTTGACTCCGTGCCCGACGCCGCGCACCTCGCAGTCGGCTCCGTACTTTGGGATTTTCAACTGTCACAACGTCGTAATAACTCCAGGTGGAGTTATTTGTTGCTAGAAACTTTAAGTGAGTGAATAACCTATTTTTGAGGATATCTTAATAACTGTACTGTGGATTTTTGTCGTTTGGTCTTGTTTTGGTTTAGATAAAGATTACTTATTTTTCTAAACTGGTCCATTTGTAGTGTTTTCACTGTATTACTGTATGTGTTCACAAATGCTTTACACACTGTCGCTGAGATAAGCCTGTCTGCTCGTGCCAAGCTACCAAGAGGGTGAGCAGGGGTTATTTTAGAAGTGTATCCCCCTTACCCTGACTAGAAGCAAGGGTCCCTATTTGGACAAAGGTACTTACCTCTGCCAACTAGAGACCCCCATTCCTAACAGTGAGGCACCCAGTAATTAGTACACCAGAAGGAGTAGGGAGCAATAAAATATCTGTGTCTCGTGATGGCACGTGCTGTGTGTGCTAATACTGCCCTCACTCACACGAATGCGTGACATGCTTCATCATAGGGCTGCTTACAATACACTCCGGCGTAGCCACGCACAGGGTGGAACAATAGGGTGGGGGAAGACAATACAACACAAGAGCGAAACAATTTATTCCACAGTGGCTGGGAACGGCGGTAGTGCAAGTGCAGTATGATGTGAGTTAAAATTGGCTCGGAAGTGTTGCTGTGCCTAAGACTTTATTCCTGGACCCTCCGGCCAGGGTTAAAAACGTGAAGGATGGTGGTGATTGGGAGATGCAATGTGCTCCTCACACCCCTCCTTACTGCCAGGTGGTCGACATGTTTCGGCCGTGTGTGTGTGCCCCTCGTTTGGGGTCACGCCGGCCTTCCTCAGGACTCTACCGGTCCCAATGAAATAATACTCTCACCTCTGGTTGAGATAAGAGGATATCTAAAAACCTGTTGTTCCGTTTCGAGGAATTTCCTCAAGGATAGTAGTGGAATTACTAAAAGGAGTTACCAAAAGCACCCAGTAATACCACACCGTTGTGTTGCAGAGACTGGGTTACAATATAACTGGGGGATTCCAAATGACCCCTCTTTAGGCTCCAATGGAATGGGGCATAACATTTGGAAATAGGTACCACTGCACAGATTTCCACAGGTTAACCAGTGACTTGGGGCCTTTTTCTGGGGCCTGGAGGATTTGTCCCCAAAAACCAACACAGTACTACTGCTCACGGTAATACTGTGGGCCCCAAGTGGCCCCTCACAATGGGGCCCTTAGAGTTGACATTGGAGACTACACTGGGCTTGTTTGCAGTCTCCAACAAAAGCATTCTGGTGTTGACTGTAGAGACTGGCCTGTTCAATCTTCTTTTTCACTAAAGAGTATTTTATTCGGAATATAGGTTTCTGTGCTGCTTTTATGCTGCTATAACATTTGCCTTGTCATGGGAAGATCTGCTCCTTGCTAATTTGCTGAGAATGCAAGACTCTCGTCTGGCCCCGCTTACAGTCTAAGGGCTAAATTCTGATCCATGCGCAAAAAAAGTTTGCATAGGGATCAAAATTCCAAGTTGTGTGATAATTATCATACCATCGTAGCTCTACCACGATAAATTCTGGCTGGTCGAACCTACCAAAACGTATGGGGAAGAAGGCTGCAAAAAGACAAAAAATACGGAATTTAGTGTGTAAAAATCTGATTCAGCATGTTATGACTCATTTTAAAAGTTGAAAACTCGGAATGGGAGGTACTTTTAACCACATATGGCAAATATCTCATTCTAGGGTAATGGTAGTTACCACCCTTTACCTTTCAACCTGTAATGAGGGCCTAAGCGTCCAATTTCCTAAGGGATTTTCCAGTCTTAAGTCCATTTCGTCACAGGAAAGAGGGATCCTATTTTCAAATTTGGAGTGTTTTACAAAAATGACCAAAGTAGCAGGGATGTTGCACTCACTCACCCTTTGACAGCTGATGACACAGCAGGGTTAACCTCAGTCTCACCCCTGGCCCTTCAAAAACCTCCTAGTTGCTGGTGATGGGCTAGGGTAATGGCAGGGGGTGAACAATAAAGGGCTGTTTGATTCATGCTCATTTTTGTTGGGTTCAGAGAAAACAGGGGCAGTGCCAGAATAGAAAAAGGCAAGGCAGTGTTAGCAGCTGCTACCTCTAGCCTCAGCTCCATAATGGAAAGAATGTTAACGTTCTAGTTTTTGAGGGGCTGTCGAAAGCAGGGATGGACACAAACTCAACATTTAGATATATATAAAAACAGCCACTATGAATATAAGATAGGCCTAGTGGAAGGCATTCGACCGAAAAGTGTTGGCCATCATTTTTATCTTTAATTGCACTCTTGTGTGTACACACACACACACATATATATATATGTATATATATATATACAGCGTTTGCGGTCTTACGCTGTTCACGCAAACACCAGTCGACCTTGGGCTCTCCCCTTTGACCGCAACTTTTGGAGGAGCATGGGAGTGCTAGTGGGGGAGCCCCCAGAGAGTATGCCGGGAAGAGGATCAAGGATGACAGCAGTTGGGATACTATGATCCCGTAGCGGGGCGGTTGTATGACTGCCAGCACGGGGCATGTTTGTCCGCAGTCTAGAAAAGCCTTGCTCTAGATACTGGCGCCCTCTGGTGACTGGGCATCGCGGACGCCTATGTGGAAGCGATGATGGTTGTGTGGCATACCGAATTTTTGATTCATCTGGTCTCCTCCGACCCTGGAGTTATGCCCATTTTGGAACTATAATTTGGTGCTGTTCGTCACTAAAGACGCTGAGACACTCTTTTCTGAGTATTTTTACCGTTTTTCATCAGAATTATCAGTGCTTATGGTCACCAGCGCAGTGAGCCTATGGTTCTGACTCGTATTCGGGCTGTATGCTCACGAACTCCAAGACATTCATGTAACCGCAGAGAGGTATTATGGGACTTGCAGTTTGGTTGGGAATTACAGCGTTCACCAGGTGGCAGGCATTCATGCCGATATTATACATTTTGTATTGTATTGTTTAGCCCCATGATACATTGCTATACTTTTGTGTTTCCTTGCCTCTTGCGCTATAGATTTGAAGTTCTTTCCACAATGCAGCATACCACAACTTTGAGCCCGGAATTTAAATCATAGGTTAATTACCGGCAAACCAATCTATATCAGAGTTAACATCACGGGGTCAAAGAGGTCTCAGCTAAACGCGAAGTTGGTTTGAACAGCATGCTTTTAATACAAAACAATGCATTTACATGTTTTATTTTATACATTGAGGGCTTTATTTTTCTGAGAGATTGGCGCTGTCAAAATCTATAACAAGCTTTATTTATTCCTCCCATGTGCACGTTCAGACACGTATTTTGTTTATCCCTGGATCAGTGCAGGCTGAGGAAGCATTAGGCTGAGATATGCTTTGTTGCACTTTGCAGTTTATTATCAACGTAAATTATAATAACGCATGATCATTTGTACCAGCAGCACTGCTCAGGTATTTTTTCAGGGTAATGTTTAAACAATATAACGTGTCTGTCCTAGTGCATGACCTAAAACGTAAAAGTATTTTCTTTATGTTTATGTGTGTCTCTTGTGGGAAGGGCTATATATATTTACATGTATTTGGCGCCAATTAGATTGACAAAGGCTTCTGCGAAGCCGAAACGCGTCTCTCCTGTTGCGGGGTCGAGGGAGACCCGAGAAAATAAAAAGGCCATATTCCTGCAGCTTTGGGTGCGTGCCTTCTTCTTTGTTGAAGCTGGATTGTATCCTTGATATATATATATATATATATATATATATATATATATATATATATATACATATTATATATACATACATTATCTACTGGCGGTCGCCAGTAGATAGTTATAGTTACAACCTATTATCCATAGGAAATCCGTGACATTCTATTTGAAATAACGTTGGCGCCGGTTGACGAATCTTCGTGAAAGTTTCCAACTTGTTGGGGCGCTCCGCTCCGCTCCTACCCTGAAAGTCTCGGGGTGATACGTGAAGCGGGGGCCGAGAAAAAGGGGGTCCCAAAACGCGTTTTCCCCATTCATTTTTCCATAGGAACCTTTAGTCGCAGCTACAGCCCGAACTGCTGAACGGAATTACACCAAATTTGGCAAGAGGTAGTCCTTGGTTCAGACTGGTGCCTTTTGCTTAAATGGTGTAAATCCGTTCAGTAGTTCCTGAGAAAATCAAAAGTAAAAGTACATATATATCTATGGGCGCGTCGGATACGCGTACCCTCAGCGCACCCTGCGCGCACCGTCCCGATCACGAGCTGCATGCTAATTGGCTGTCAGCTGGCTGTCAACATTCCGATTCAGGAAGTGTTGGCAGCCATTTTGTCCCTCGGTAGAACCGAGGGACAGAAACAAGTGCGCAAAGCGCAAAAGGGAGCAGGGTAGAAACACCCTGACCCCCTAGGTCTGCTCAGGGGGTCCCACAAGGACCCCTGGGCAGAAAAAGATTTTTTTTTTAAAGTCGGCGGGATGCGCTTAGGGTGCGCGTATCCCGCCAAGAAAAAAAAAGAAACAAGTGCGCAAAACGCACAAAGGGGGCAGGGTAGAAACACCCTAACCCCTAGGCCTGCTCAGGGGTCCCACAAGGACCCCCTGGGCAAAAAAGCATTTTTTTTTTAAAAATCGGCAGGATGCGCTCAGGGTGCGCGAATCCTGCCGAAAAAAAATCGAAGCGCGGTCTCCCGCGCTTCGATGTTAATTGGCCCCGGGTGGGCCAAGCCCCGGGGGCATGCTGGGGGGGGTTAATTTTATGTGTGGGGGCCTCTAAGGGCCCCCAAGCCCGGGGACCGCCACCCCCGGGGCTTTATGCATAATGGTGCGGGAGGGCTCTGAGCCCTCCCGCAGCCCCGGGACCACCACCTCCCCGGGGCTTCTTTTTAAATGAAAAACCTGTGTGGGGGCTCCAGCCCCCACACGCCCGGGACCGCCACCTCCCGGGGCACTAAACATTTAAATATGGGGGTCCGTTACGGACTCCCAGAGCCCCGGGGACCACCACCTCCCGGGGCTATGCACACGATGGGAGGGGGCCGCGCGGCCCCCTCCTGGAGCCTGTGGTGGCCCTGGGGACCGCCACCCCCAGGGCCGGCTCCTGCAGTGTCCCGGGGTGCCTACCCCGGGACACTGCTGTTTGCAATGACAGGACGGGAGCCTCGCGGCTCCCGTCCTGCCTATAGCAAACTGCTTTGGATATTGGAAGAGAGAGCAGGAAACCTGCTCTCTCTTCCAATATCCAAGCGATGCTTTCCACATGGGGAGCAGTATGTTAGCTGCTCCCCATGTGTAAAGCAATGCCGGCTCCCAAGGGACGTGGGGAGCCGGCGGGACTGTGGGGGATTGGGGACCCCCCACAGTCCCCAACGAGAGGGCCAGCCCCGGGGATGGGGTCCCGGGGCAAGTAGTGGCCCGGGAGGGGCCACGCGGCCCCCTCCCCAAAGTTTTGAAAAATTATAAAAAATAAAAAAAGGGTATGGCCGGGCCGGGGATGGGGTCCCCGGGCCTTAAAATGGCCAGAGGAGGGGGCCACGCAGCCCCCTCAAAATATTAAAAATAAAAATAGAGGCCATGCCCCGGGAGATGGGGTCCCCGGGGCCAATACAGGCCCGGGGAAGGGGGCCACGCGGCCCCTTCCCGTTATTTAAAAAGGGGTAAGGCCCTGGGGGATGGGGTCCCCAGGGCCCAAAAACAGAAAAAAAGGAAGGGGGCCACACAGCCCCCCTTCAGAGGACAAAAAAAAAAAAAAACGATCGGGCCCGCAGGCCCCGCCCCTTCCTTCACCACTCTGCAAACGCGCCCCTGGCGCGTTTGCAGAGAGGGAACGATTCCCCTTGAATACTGGGGGTCCCTGGGGGCCAACTAGCCCACCAGGAACCTCCAGTATGCGCCAGGGGCTGCCTTGCAGAGAGGTGTACAGAGGCCACGCCCCTTTTACACCTCTCTGCAACGCAGCTCTGTGGCGCTTTTGGAGGTATATGGTGGGCTAGTTGGACTCCGGGGACCCTCAGGATTCAAGGGGACTTAATCCCCCAACTTAAAACGCGCCACGGGCGCGTTTGCACAGTGGTGAAGGGAGGGGCGGGGCTTCAGGTGACATGTGTGCAAACAGGCCCCGTGGCGCGTTTTAAGATGGGGAATTAAATCCCCTTCAATCCTGAGTTTCCCTCGGGGCCAACTAGCCCAACAGGTACATCCAGAAAGCGCCACAGAGCTGCGTTGCAGAGAGGTGTAAAAGGGTGTGGCCTCTCTACACGTCTCTGCAACGCAGCCCCTGGCGCATATTGGAGGTTCCTGGTGGGCTAGTTGGCCCCTAGGGACCTCAGGATTCAAGGGGACTTAATCCCCCAACTTAAAACGCGCCACGGGGCGCGTTTACACAGATGTAACCTCAGGCCCCGCCCCTCCCTTCACCATTGTGCAAATATTCCTCTAAAATCAACCGAAATACGAATTCCGATTTACTCACCTGTTATCAGGAGAGACCTCAGTGCTGTATCTTTCAGCCCAGTACTGGTCCTGAAAAGTAATTCTAACCATACTTACCAGTAACTTGAATTTCCTTCCATAGGCTAACATTGACTGGTTTCACTTGGAAATTCTTCTAAGTGTGGAGTTTTGGAACTTTAAAATATTCCTCTAAAATCAGCCGAAATACGAATTCCGATTTACTCACCTGTTATCAGGAGAGACCTCAGTGCTGCATCTTTCAGCCCAGTACTGATCTTGAAAAGTAATTTTAACCATACTTACCGGTAACTTGAATTTCCTTCATAGGCTAACATTGACTGGTTTCACTTGGAAATTCTTCTAAGTGTGGAGTTTTGGAACTTTAAAATATTCCTCTAAAATCAGCCGAAAATACGAATTCCGATTTACTCACCTGTTATCAGGAGAGACCTCAGTGCTGCATCTTTCAGCCCAGTACTGATCCTCAAAAGTAATTTTAACCGTACTTACCAGTAACTTGAATTTCCTTCCATAGGATATCATTGCCTGCTTTTTGCTGAAAAAGTTTCTAAGTGTTGATTTTTGAAACATACAAATATTCCTCTAAAATCAGCCGAAATCCAAATTCTGATTTACTCACCTGTTATCAGGAGAGACCTCAGTGCTGCATCTTTCAGCCCAGTACTGCTCCTGAAAAGTAATTTTAACCGTACTTACCAGTAACTTGAATTTCCTTCCATAGGCTAACATTGACTGGTTTCACTTGGAAATTCTTCTAAGTGTGGAGTTTTGGAACTTTAAAATATTCCTCTAAAATCAGCCGAAATACGAATTCCGATTTACTCACCTGTTATCAGGAGAGACCTCAGTGCTGCATCTTTCAGCCCAGTACTGATCCTCAAAAGTAATTTTAACCGTACTTACCGGTAACTTGAATTTCCTTCATAGGCTAAGATTGACTGGTTTTCAGCAAAAAGTTTCAAAGTGTTGATTTTCACAAACTACAAATATTCCTTAAAAATTGCCTGTATGACTTAAACGCATTTTTCAACTGTTTACAGGAGATGCACCAGTGCTGGATCCAGGATCCAACACTGAGTAAGAAAAAGTAACGATAACAGTTTTTACCTGCTAAGTGAATTTCCTTCCATAGGATAACATTGGTGATTCTATGAGAAAAAGTTTCTAAGTGTCAACTTTTAAAATACAATAATATTCCTTAAAAATCACGACTGTAACCAAAACGCTTTTACTCAACTGTTTACAGGAGATGTACCAGGACTGAATCTAGGATCCAGTCCTGTGGTTACAAAAGTAATCCATAAAGTAACTAATTGCATTTAACTAGAAATTCACATTGAGCTGAATGTTGCATTGTGTTTGAAAATGTGTTGCCCATTGCAACAACTGTAACTACTGTACTTAAAAGTCTATTGCCTATCTGCAAAGTATTTAAACTAAAGTAATTCATTCTGAGAAAGTATTTTTGTAATGTAATGTATAATGTAATTACAATGTAATTTAAAAAATAAAATATGTAAAAAAAATTGTTTCTAAAAATGTAGTAAATCAGTATGAAAAAAATTAATATAACAATTAATACATTTAAAAATTGTCATTTACAAAACCTTTGAAATTCACTGAAAAAACCGTAGGTTTCAGGCACGTTATAGTTAGAAATTAGCATTTAAAAAACCTTTGAAATTCACTGAAAAAACCATAGGTTTCACACACGTTATAGTTACAAATTAGCATTTAAAAAACCTTTGAAATTCACTGAAAAAACCATAGGTTTCAGACACGTTATAGTTACAAATTAGCATTTAAAAAACCTTTGAAATTCACTGAAAAAACCATAGGTTTTAGGGACAGTTATAGTTACTTGGACATTGCACTCGTACAAAACCCGTGAAATTCCCCGTTATAGTTAGTTCAGCTAACTATAACTCGCGCCCCGCAATGCACTGCTGATGACGTCACATATTACATCACTCATGACATGGTCAGTGACATCACTGATGACATCACTGATGACATCTCAAATGACATCACTGATGACATCATCCACGTGATAATCTGATGCACCTCCTCACACCCTAATATAACCTTTGATACACCCACTCTAAATTACAGACTGCCATTCGCAAAACCATAGACACTCCAACACCAATAACTACATACCCACTCACTGATTCTTAGGTCTACACACACACATCCACTCACTCACCCGTACAGTCACTCATACTTACGGTCACTCAGTACAGGACTATCATATGCACTCTTACTCCTATATAGACACTCAAACAACGCCACTCATCCATAGAGATACTCACACACCTAGTCAGTCATGCAAATAATTAAACACACTGCCATTTACTCACCTATACAGTTATACACACACCAGCTCACTTACTCATACAAATAGTAGCACATTGTTACGCTCTTATACAATCACTGATACAAGCACACACTCATCCATACAGCCACTATCACAATCACTCACTCTTGCTTATAGCTATTTATATACTCCAACACACATATATACTGCCTTTCACATATGTAGTTACTCACACATGTACCACTGGGACATACATTCACTCACTAACACACTCTTACACACACTTACCCACCCATACAGTCTATCACAGATGCACTCTTGAAACCATCCACCCAGTGAATCACCCACTCACACATCTATGCACAGAGTTGCACACACCCCTCCCACACAAACACTCAGGCACCCATACAGATACTCAGACAAGCATTCAATAACTCATATAGACACTCATGTAGCTATTCACAAACACATGCAGCCACTTACACAGCAACAGACAGACGGATACAGACATTCACCCAGTTTAGTCACTAACCCATGCATTCAGTAAGATACGTTAAATCACTCACTTATAGTCAGTCACGCACCTACTAAATCATCCATACAGACACTTACACACCCACTCATTCTTCAATACGTCTTTTCCTATATATATTAAAAATATTTAAACTTTACAGAAACACACAGTCACTGGATGATGTCATCAGTGATGTCATTTGAGATGTCATCAGTGATGTCATCAGTGATGTCACTGACCATGTCATGAGTGATGTAATATGTGACGTCATCAGCAGTGCATTGCGGGGCGCGAGTTATAGTTAGCTGAACTAACTATAACGGGGAATTTCACGGGTTTTGTACGAGTGCAATGTCCAAGTAACTATAACTGTCCCTAAAACCTATGGTTTTTTCAGTGAATTTCAAAGGTTTTTTAAATGCTAATTTGTAACTATAACGTGTCTGAAACCTATGGTTTTTTCAGTGAATATATATATACATACATACATACATACATACATACATACACATATATATATATATATATATATATCAGCATGTGAATCCCAAAGTATCCAGCCACAGCGGCGCAGCACGAGGGCACAGACTCCAAGGCAATGATGATGGCAAAGTGTCTTTATTTAAGTATCAATGTCCAAAATATATATATAATATTTTTCTCGCTAATATGTAATAAATTCTTCATCTTACATCACGTACCGGATCTCCTGTCTAGCAGCCTGTGCCGCAGCTGGAGGAAGGAAGCTGCACAGTGGAACGATATATATATATTATAATTGCCTGTTTCAGCTTGGAAAATTAAAGAATTTTAAGTTCATCCGCGGAGAGTGCGTCTTTATGCTTAAGGGCAAACATGGGAACAGATATCACGGCAGCCCTGCCGGAAAGGCTGCACCACCACTTGAAAAAGTCTTGTGATTAAGACGAAACACGTGTCGGCTGATGTTTTCTGGACTATACAAATAATAAATCAACAATGGAAACAACAAACATTCTGGACTCTTAAGAATCATTTCTGTTATGAGAAGAGAAAATATCAACTTGGGATCTCTGTTTTTGAATTGGACATATTGTGAACGATTAAATTCACACTGCTTTTATATTTAGGATTAAATGGTCCTTTGGTTTACTCTAAAGAGAGTGCTGCAAATAAGGTTCTAGTATGTGTAATATAAGCGCGAAACATGTAGACCTGGTAAACCTCACCTACACACTTACATAGCATTTTTTTTACCTACTTAGGGCCATTACAACCCTCTAGCAGCCACTAGCCTTTTGGTTTTTTAACCGTGACAGAGGGATCTCTATCATTAAACCTGATCTAAACAGATACCCTCTAGCCACTTTTAATTCACTCATCACTTTACAAGCACTACCTCGCACTCATCATACAGCGTAATAACAAAAAGATCTCCGCCAAAGCGACTTTTCGGGGGACCCGTAGGGCATTGCAGCGCGGGCCCGACGAGGAGCACCACCCTATGATGAAGCATGACATCCCTTGGGATGTGTGAGGGCACCAAGTAAAAGTCCCTTTGACTTCCCCTCCTATCGCTCTAAAACTACTCCCTCAGTATCAGGTTTAACACGTATCCAGGCTTGTGAGTAGGATCAACAGACAGATGTCAGTACCACTGTGCAGACAGGAGTGAGTAGGTCTGGACATTACCCTCCTTCACTCAATGATGCAGAACACCCATCTAAAGGCTTCTATTGCCCAGATCACTTAGTATTTTTTAACAATTTCTACATATCATTTTAATAAATATTCCTTGTTAATTTCAGATGTTTTTAAAACATAAATAGGCATGCACAGATAATGTCTGACTTGTCCAATTGCAAAATAAACTTGTAGCTCATAGAAAGATGCAATGGGTAATCGATTTCAAATGTAAATTCTGACTATAGACATTTCTTTCTTATGTACTATGTTATATATTGTTATGTTATGTTTTAAATTATGTATTCATATTTATTTCATACAATGCCAGAAGGAACTCAAGTTTCAAGGTGTCACAACAATAACAATACAAAAATATCCTAAAATAAATTAACCCCTCTACCAATATACGGTCATACCTATACGTGTTAATGGATGGAATGGTATATTATGCTATGACGTATGCTAGGTATCATCCTATACATTTGTAGAACACACAATCTGCTATTAGTGTGTCCTCGAAGCGCTAGCAATCAGATCCATTTACCTCTGCTCTATTGCTGCATTGTGTAGAGGGGTTGATAGGACCAAAATGCCAAGGGAGCTGGTTTTGATTGGCAAGGACAGTGCACATCTGGATTGTGTGAGTGAACTTCCTCCATTAAACCATTGAGGAAATCATTGAGGAAATACCAGCATCAAGTGTTTTCAGACATGTAAGGTCATCATAGTTCACTCAGATTGTGGCTGGAAGATTTTCTGAAATGCACTCATTTCAATAGTTCTCTTTCCAAAATTGATTTCTTCTTTACTCTTATATTTCGAACGTGCATTTCACAAACTGTCAGGCCAAGAGCAAGGCAGCACAATAACCTACTGATAATGCTTAGGGAGTTAGATATAAAGCTTTATTCACTTGTTTATAAACAGTCATAAAAGCGATACAATATGCAATCATTACATAGAAACAAATTAAAACTTCCAGCATAACAGTTATCCTAGTAATTCATATTACATGTGAATTAATGATAAGAAGTTAAAACAACAGTTTCTTCCTATTAAAAGAAGCACACACTAGAGCACGCTGAGACGAGCTAAGATACTGAAGAAACTGCAGTGCAAGCTTGCAGGTAACAAAATCAGAAATTCTTAGTCATGGGATTAAAAATCGTTTTACATATACAATATTACATTTACAAAAAGAGGTAAAGTGCAATAAGGTTTGGGTAAATTGGTCACCGCATGGGCAGATCATGATAGATGACCTGTCAAACTGGCCTAAGAGGAAGCATAAATAGCTTCGAATGATACCAAATCTGAACTTGGTTAGGAGGATACAATCCCAGGTGTTATCCACCATATCCAGATATGGTTCTGCACTCATAGTTGTATAAATCATAAGGTGCTCAAAATTCGAACTTTTAGCTAGTTCCACAGCTTCACTGGCTTCCTTCCTTAGGGCTATATAGTATTATTTTATTCACCCTTTGTCAGTTTTGTTTAGGTCCCAAGGATTTGAAAGAAATGGAGGGCCTGCCCAGCTTATTAGCTTTAAGTCGAATATAGTAAAGCCATGGAATCCGGGTCCCTAATTCACAAGACAGGCAATCCTCAATAACTTCCCTGTTTGAGGTGGCCGGGGGTTACACCAAATCGAACACCATAGCAGCAATCGAGCAAGGTTGATAGAATCTTCCACATGTGCAAGGCCCAACTCCTCATGAATCGCAAAAGTAGGGCCGCTAGCTGGTAGGCCGTGGTTGCACCTAAAGACCCTAATCCCCTCTATCTGCAAGTGTCTCACATTCTTATAGCCCCACAACCGTGAGTCTTAGGATAAAATGGGTAAACACTTTCTTTTATAAACCTCTAGAAGTGGACTAATCAGTTTTCTTCCAATAGAGGAAGCCAAGTTGTAGAAAGCTGGGTTTCTGTTGCAGTAACCCCCCCACTTTTTGCTAGATTTCTGATGCACTTTGACTTGATGTGCCCTGGGTCCCTGTCAATCAGGTTCCCAGGGCCTGTGTTCTTTCCCAAAACTGTACCTTTGTACCTCCAATTGGCACCTCTCTGGCCACATGTAAGTCCCTTGTAAACGGTATCATGGGTACCAAGGTCACTGTGACCAGGGAAGGCCTCTAAGGGCTGCAGCACATATTTTGCCACCCTTAGAGGTCCTGTACCTTTACACACACACCCTGCCATTGCAGACTGCGTGTTTTGGTGCAGAGAAAGGTGAAGAGTCGACATGGCACACATTCCTGTGTGCCATGCCTGCAACCCACTGCCTATGGTATAGGTAAGACACCCCTCTAGCTGGGTGCACTATACCACTGGTGAGGTTACAGTTGCATGAGCACTGTACCCCTACAGTGTCTAAGTCCATTCTTAGACATTTTAAGTGCAGTAAAGCCATAACAAGTATATGGTCTGGAAGTTTGTCATTACGAACTCCACAGCACCATAATGGCTTTACTGAATTCTGGGAAGTTTGGTAGCAAACTTCTCAGCATAATAAAGCCACACTGATGCCAGTGTTGGATTTATTATACCAGGCACTCAGAGGGCATCTTAGAGATGCCCCCTGAAAAATGACCAGCCTCTGGTGGGTTCTCTGACTGATAATCACCAGCCTGCCACCACGAGACATGTCTCAGGTGCCCGGTGGTGGTAGCATTCGCTCTCTCGGCCCAGAAACAAAGCCTTTCCTGGCCGGAGGTGGTCACACTACCCCCATTTCAGGAAGAGTCATCTGTGGCAGGGGAGTGTCAAAGGCCTTGCTGCCTTTTTAAAGCAACCGCCAGCCTCTCCTACTATCAGGAGCAGGCCCCCTTCCTGTCTCCCCTCCTTTTCGGTGGGAAGACAGGCGGGAAAAATTAGAAACAGCCCAGAAGGTGTGCCCACCTCTGCCAACCCCACCCTCAGGTGGGGGAGGCGAGGTGAAGCCCACTCTTCAGTGCCTGCCATCTTGCAGATGGCAGGCACGCTCCAATCAGTGTTAGGGATTGTGGCCACTCCCCCACATGGGGTAAGTACACCAAGGGTGTAGTCACCCTAAGGTCAGTAGCCCATTGGCTGCTGACCTCGAGACCCCTAAAATGCTCTCTAAATACAGTATTTAGGGGGCAGCCCTGAGCCCAGAAGGCAGATTCCCGCAACCTATGAAGAAGAAGGACGAAAGAAGACGACCAGCAGAGGAGACTGCAGAGAAGAACTGACTTGGCCCCAGCCCTACTGGCCCGTCTGCAGTTTCCAGAGATCATGCAGCATAATTCGTCTTCTCCTGCAGCCAGCGACCTCCAGAACCCCTGGGAGGACTGACTGCCTTCAACAAAGACCGGATCTCCTATGAACAGCAGCTCTGTTAAAAAAAATCACCAAAAAAAGACTACAAGCCTGTTGAGGACAAAGAAACCCGACGCCTGGAACCACCACTGCACTCCACGCATACGGCCAGAGTCCGAGTGGCCCACCGGTCCCAGCGAGGTCCCCTAGCACTCCAGAGTCTGAGTCCATTGTGGGTTGACCCCTCCAGGACTCCCCGACGTCGCCTGCAGCCTCTGCATGGAGACCCCCCCAACCGCAGGTGGCCCGGTAAGGTGAAATCCGACCTCAAAAGGCACCCCTGCATCTGGCCGCCCTGCACCCTGGAGAAGAGGACCTGAGGTGCACCTACGTCCCTGAGCCCTCCAACTTACCTGCCCAGATGTTGGTTCCTCCCAGAAGACATCCTGGACCGAGCCTGCAGCCAAAATCCAAAACAGGCAACTCCCATTGAAAACAACAGGGCACCCGACGCCAAAACAGCACCCTGCACTCGGCTGCCCCTGTGCCGCTGTGGGTGCATTTTGTGTGCTAACTCGGATACCCCTTTGCCCTGAGCTTAAGTCGAGGATCTTTGCTCCCACAACCTTGTGGCCTGCTTGTGATCAGCCACCAACCGGAGGCCCCCTATCTCCCATTGGATAACATTGGGCCTTGGCACTCTGCACCCGGCCGCCCTAGTGCTGCTGAGGGTGCTTTGAGAGTGCATACCCTATCCTGGGGGAACCCGTGTTCTAACCCCAGAAAAAACAACTCCCAAACGTAAGTACTTGCCGTTAAACCGATAACCTGGTGTTCTCCCATAGGACTGCATTGACTGCTTTCTTGTGAAAATTGTTTTAAGGGTGGAGTTGGTTTGTATGAAACCTTAAGAAACTGCATATGTACAAAAACTGATTTACTTTTCTTTTATCTAGGAAATGTCCCAGTGTGATATCCAGGCATATCACACTGAGTAGAAAAAGTAACTTAAGAAGTAATCTGAAAAGTTACAAAGTAATCTCAATAGTAACTGAAAAGTAATTCCAACTGTTTTATTGACAAGGGACGTACTGTAACCAATCCAATTGCATTCAACTGCATTCAAACTGTATTTAATTGTATTATTCTTGCATAGTACTATTACACTTACCTGTACCAGGCCTGGCTTGGTGCTAGAAAATAAAATACAACTAAATAATATTTTTAATCAAACAAATTGGTCTGAGTTCAGTCTTTGAGTGTGTGATATCATTTCTTGCCTGAGTGCGTACAATAAATGCTTAACACTACCCTCTGATAAAGCCTTACTGCTCTCCTTAACCACCACAAATAGAGAGTAAGGTATTATCTACTTTTACCTCTGTATACCTTTGGGGTTCCACTGGACTCTGTGCACACTATACCTTACTGTGGTATAGTATATACAGAGATAGCTTCCTACACAAGTTAAATAAGAACCCAGTGGCATTAGAGAATCTCAGTATTCATTCGAATAGGTAGGTAGCCAATTATCCTTGTGAGTCAAAGGTTACACCTAAGTATGGAAATTTGTGAATTCCAGATATGGGTTTTCCTAGTATAGTCAAACTATGAGACTTGAGATTCTTTGGTCCACATGGCATAACAAAGATTTTGGTTAAATTGGTTACAAGATTTAAATTAGCCATAAAATCAACAAACCTAGCCAATAAAAGTTTCATCCATTAGAGGTTCTAGCCATCAAAACAAAATCATCTGCATATAATAATACGGGAACAGCTTTACTCTAAACCTTGGGTATGTCCGCATCCACCTTGATTAGGTCTTCTTCAACTCCATTGATATACAGCAGGAATAAAACAGGAGGAAGCACACACCCCTTTCTCACCCACGAAATAGGCAGATGGGGACAGGAAATTCACCATTCAGGCCATATCTGAAGAAATGCTTCAAGATCAGTGTGGAGAGCACGCAAAAAAGTAACAATGTCCTTATCAACCCCTATGCTCTGCAGGATTTCCCCAAGTTTAGATCTCACAACACTATTAAAGGCACAGGAAAGGTCCACGAATGCCAAGTAGATAGAACTGCGCTTATCATGAGTGAATTTTCTAATCAAAAGGTGAAGATTCAGACACTAGTCCATCGCACCTAGGCCCTCACGGAACCCATTATACACCCTAGATAACATTTGATTATCAGTCATCGATGTAGTCAGATGGTTAAGCACTACCCTGCCCATGACCTTTACAACCGAATCCATCAATGAAATAGGACAGTAACAGCTAGGGCTAGCACGATTACCCTTCTTGAAAACAGGTACAATAATTGCACAGTGCCAGGAAAGAGGAAATCCAGAGGGACAGACAGTATTGATAAAATTAGTGAGTGAGCATAGTTCTAAGTTGGCCTTATAAAGGTCCATAGGGACCCCATCCGGTCCAGGGGCCTTATTAGCAGGACTGCTGCATATAGCCTCACTGACCTCACTCAGTGAAAAAAACACTATGTCGATGGGATAGAGGATGGTAAGAATATCAACCACTGTTGTTGCACATTAGTTGGATTGTATATTTTATGGAAATGTTACACCCACTGATCTGAGGTTATGTTGGTGCAAATACTGTGTTTACTGCAAGTGGGCAAATTATTATCATTAACTGTTTCCCAAAACAGACTAGTATTTTGAGTTTTACATGCAGAAACCAATTTGCACCAAATGTCGATCTGCACTTCCCGTTTCCTCAACCGCAAGGCCTGCTTATAAGTCCTGCGACAATCAGCAATCAAGCCCCTGTCTTTGGGATTGGTGTGCAGGGATTCCCTGATGCATTTATTAGCTAGTCTGCAGGTTCTTTCGAACCAAGAGGACTGTGTGTCACTCCTGGATTTCCATGGTTTTATTAGCGCTTCCCTAATTGCTGATCCCAATCTGATATAAGCCTGGGTACCACTTGAGCTCTCTTGGGGACAGGTAACACAGTAAAGCATCAGGGCCAGATGGCTAACACAGAGTTTCTTTTAGAGCTCATCCATATTAACTGAGCGCCAAACTAGTGGTCTCTCCTGATCCTTGATGGAATAAGTACCAGAGAACCTCTTTCTACAGGCCCCCGTAAAGTAATGGATAGGTGGCTATGGTTGCTGAACACAGAATTATCTACTGACCCATCAATGGCCAAGTTCAACAGAGACTTTGAAATAAAAATATAATCAATAGTAGTAGCATTCCCCTCCCCCATATAAATGGCAGTCATGGAGTGTGCAGGGCTCATCACTCCGATAGCATTACAAAGATCAAAATCAATCAGATGCTGAAGTAGTCGAGGCAAAAAATCTGAATGCACCACCATGCCCCTTTGGACAGGTCCAAATTACACAAACTGTGCTTAGGAGCTACACTTCAGTATAGAAATAGTGATGAAGGCCAGGAATGAGGTGCACTGGTAAAGGTGTGTGCTGTCCTACCTCCGGAATAGTAAATGGTGCTGCAGGGCTGTTGCTCAGTGAATTGGCAGGGCTCTGTGAGGTGCTAAAGGTAAGAACTGAGATGTCTTGGAGCCTGGAGGGAAAGGGGGAGGGAGGGAGGATGGGTGGGAGAGAGAGAAAGAGATGTCCCCACTTCCCCTTCCCACCTCAATGCCCAACAATGTCAAAGGAAGAGAGGTGTGGGAGGGTAAGAGGGGAAGACAAGGAAGAGAATTTCTTGTCCAAGACGGGCGTGAGAAGAAGAAGTAACCTTGGAGCTTAATATTGTGTGGCTGTAAAAAAGAAATGGGATATCATCATCATCATCATATAACTTTATTTCGATCACAAAGATCATAAAAGTACACAGCACAAGATAGATAAAATACAAAGTATAAATGATTGGTTTTAAATGACATAAGTGCCATAAAATAGTTTAAAAGCGGGAATGGTAAAAACAGATAAAATGTACAGTGCATCATACAATGCATTTGGAGCGCTTGATCCACAGTGCATGACAGTATCTGGAGAGGCCGTAGACCATTACTCTGCGTGTATCAGTGGTCAAGATTCTCAGCACCTCAAGGTAATGGCCGGGGCCAACCAATCTACATAACGGAATTATCCATTTTTTCCTCAAGGATTTATAATATGGGCAGAAAAAAAGTAGGTGCACAATAGATTCTGAACTAACTTTGCACACAGGACAAAGATCGTCATTAAAAGCATTGCAGTGCCACTTTATACAAAACAGTTTTGTGGGTAAGGTCTTGTAACGAAACTGTAAAAATAGTTTATGTGCCAGAGGGGGGACAATTTCGTCAATGGTATCCTCAAAACGGGAGACAAATTTAAAATTTAGGAATTCATGAGTCAAGCAACCCTAAGTTTTTGCCAAGACCTTTTCAGATATAGCTTCCCAAAACATCACTTTCAGCCTAGCCCTTGGTGTGATGGCCAAACTTTCTGGGTTTGACCAAAATGCCTCCATCCCAAGCCTCCCCAGTAAATCCCTCGGAGAGCTGAACCAAGGGATCGAGATTATCTGGGGGAATTTCAAAAGGCCACTTAGAGTCTCTTGATAGGACGTGAGCTCGTCCACGGACCACAGCCTGTGCCAGAACATGAGAAGCTTGTAGTTCAGTTTATGGGCCAGCTGTCTGTGAGCAAGGTCCAGATAGAGGGGGGTCAGAGGGGTACTAGAGGGAAGGTCTACCAGGCATCTGAGGAAGCGATTTTCAATGGTAGACAAACAATTAGTATTGCCCGTGCCCCAGAGTTCTGCTCCATAGAGGACCCCCCCGCCAGAACCTTGATATTATAGATTTCCAGAGCTGGTACTAACTGCCTGGACAGGGTTTTCCTGTGGATTTTAGTAATGTGAGCGGTCTGTTGAATTAATTGTAGTTTCACTTTCTCGATGTGGGCGGCCCAGTGTGTTGTCGGGGTCAAGCGAATACCTAACTAATCAAAAACATCAACTAGCTCCAGTTTACCACTACCAACAAACACCGGTTTTTTGGAAGGTTTGGCCATTCCTCTCGTGAAAATCATGTATTTAGTTTTAGCCTCATTTAACACCAGGCCCCACTCGTAACAAAACTTAGTAAAATCATTCAAGAGTTGTTGTAGACCCTGCGGGGATTTCGAAATTAGGAGGGTGTCGTCGGCGAAAAGAAGAGCAGGAACTCTTCTTACACCGATTTTTGGAGCATCACACCCATATCTGTCTAAAAAGTCAACCACCCCGTTAATAAAAAGAGTAAAATGTGTGGGGGCTAACACACATCCCTGTCTCACTCCGCACTGGACTGGGAAGGTTTCTGTGACTTTATTGTTCACCCCCCACCTCACCTGTGCTGTGTTTGATGAATGTAATCTAATTAAAACATCTCAAAGGTTTCTCGGTAAGCCCATCTCTTTTAAAACTCTCCATAGGCTGGCTCGCGGGACTAGATCAAACGCAGACCGTAGATCAACAAAGGCCACGTAGAGCTTCCCTCCCTTGACTGCCACTTCCTTCCAATAGATGCAGAGGAGGCCAAACGCCTGGTCCAAGGTGCTAATTTTTGCACGGAAGCCCGCTTGAAAATCACTCAGGATTCGGGACTCGAGATTTGCTTGTAGAAAATTTTCTAGAGAGAGTCAATGAGGCTTATAGGCCTGTAACTAGCCGGCTTTGCTCTGTCCCCCTTTTTATAATTGGGGACTATTTCTGCTATTTTCCAAGAAGGGGGAATAGGAGTACCTGACAAAATTGAGTTGGTAAGCAAATTTATATAAGAGCCCCAGAGAGTTATGTCCTCTCTATACAAATCGTTAGGAATTCTATCAGGGCCAGGGGCGCAGGCTGGAACACACAAGCGAATTGCTGCTTGTGTTTTCTCTATAGTAAAGTACAGAGCACCACCCTCACTACCAGGCACCTCCCCCCACCACTCACTGGCTTCCTCTGCTACCGTCTTGCCTGATTCATAAAGGGAACCATAGTGCGCTACCCACTCCTCAGGCTGGACTGTAAATTCCAGGGCTCTCCTATTCCCCTTGAGCCAGTATGCAGCTTTTCTCCAGAAGGTCTTAGAATCTTTGGCTAACAGTGCCCTCTGTAAGAAGGACCACAAGGAGCCATCCCACTTCTTCGTTGCTGTCTCGTTTGCCTGCCTATACTTGGCTCTACAAACCACTACCTTGGGACGTACTTTCTGTTTTACTGCGCGTACAAGCGCCCCCTTCGCAGTCCTGCAGTCTTGGTTGTACCAGGCAACCTTGGGAGCTGACCTCTGGTGAATGCAATTTCCTACCTTTTTTGAGCATTATGCAGTTGGCTTAGCATGTCCCTGATCTCAATGTATAGTGCCTCATGGCAGGATCCCAGAGTCTTCACAACGTTGTTAGTTGGGTATTTGGCTAGCTCCTCTAATTCCAGGCGAACTTTACCCTTAACTGCATCTAGGGCCCCCAGATGTTCCTCCACCCAGTCCCATCTGATCGATCTCAGGTTATTCGTAATTGAAAGGACACCCAGGTCAGGGCTACCCCTAATATCAGGTTCAAGAGTGCCCTGCTTGATAAAGGTAAGGGCAAGGGCATTATGGTCGCTGTCAGCTCTTTTGACCACTACCATATCATTGACTAGATGCCAAAGTTTTTAAGGGAGACCAGACAGTAGTCTATTCTGCTTTTGTGACCAGGTCTGTTGAAAGGAAAGTCTCCTCTTGGGTCAGAATTAGTTCTCCCGTTTGTGGCTCTCAGATCATGCTGCAAGGGGAGAGACAGCACCTGGACTCCTCTCTTTGTCCACCTGACTGTAGGGATATCTAACGGTGGGATTTGCCACTCACAATCCCACTCCTCAGTCAGATCTGACGGGGTGAGGGGTTCAAATGTACAATTAAAATCGCCCGCCACTGATACGGGGACATTATCTGGGAAATGGGACAGGGTGAGGTCTAATATGTGAATCGTATTGGTTCCCTCCGAGCCCCGCACCACTCTGTTATATACATTGAAGATCCTAACTTTCCAACCACTATAAAGAGTTAGCTCAAGTGCTAATATGTCTTGGGATTCGACATGAAGGAGCTTGACTTTGGACCCCAGTGCAATTTTGACCCATACTGCTAACCCTCCTGAGGGTCTACCCAACTCCTTCCTGGTGGTGTTAATGGCATAGGCAGAAAATCTACTTCTGTGTGGAGTATACAAGCTCCAGGTTTCCTGAAATAAAACTACATCATAGGAGTCCACAAAGAAACACCATTCTGGGACAACTAATAGCTTAGAAATCCCTGCCACATTCCAGACAAGAAACCTTAGAGAGTGGTCGGCGAAATCCCCCCTTCCATAATCCCAGAGGTGGTGGCAACCATGCTGCTGCTTGCGTCCACAGCAGTAAACCCACAATGGGCCTCAGGGGTGGTAATCAGACCAGAGGGTGGTGGGGCTTCTGGTAAAAGCGGGTTTGATAATGGCCCTAGAGGTCCTCGGTTATTGACTAATGTCATCTGGTCCTCGTACGGGAGTCAACTTTGCCCTCTCCATTCACCCATATTGAGTGTAGGGAGTCCTGATAAGGCGGGCCCGGGAGGCATCGACACTGGCCTAGTAGGGGGTTTAGCTGGAGGTCTATATCTGATAGAAATTAGGGAATTCGCAGGGGGGGTCGTGCGAGAATCGATCAACAGTAATCCAGTAACCATACCCTCATCAAAAAAGCTGACTTCGATCATGTCCCAAAGTGACCCTGGAAGGGGCAGTCTTTCTACAAAATTGATATCACCTCTAATGATTAACAGTGTTGGGTGGACCTAAACCAGTGAATGACCTTGTTTTTGAGTGAGTCCTTATCTTCATGTCTAACCGTGGAAAGTTTGGGAACCTCTGTGAGGTAGACCACAGCTTGATTACCCCGTTCACTGAGTCTAGTGTAGACACCATCCCTCACCGTCCCCTTTCCCACTACCCCCCATGGACTGACTTGGGGGTGCTCCCTTCATCCAGTGTGACCTCGCCTCTATCTATGATCCTACGCCCACCCCTGCCTTGGCCAGCGCCTAGCAGATTTTCTGATGTTAAAATAGGTATGTCACTAGTGCTGTGGTCTCTAGTGCTGTGGGGGGGTAGGTGAGTGAGCCTGGTTGTGGTAGCATTGTGTGAAGGTCTGGTTTTACCCAAGCTGCGGAGTCCCAGGCACCTATCTTCAACCCCCTTTATGGCCGTAGTCGGGAGGGCTATCGGAGTCTCTAATAGAGCCACCTTCTCGCTATTAACCCTCTCTGTTAAACTGACAACTTTCACTCTAAGTGCGGCAACCTCGTCTCTCAGTGACTCAATTAGTGCTTTCAGCGCCCGTATCTCACCAGCACGGATTTTGCATATTTCTTCAGGATCATCTGTCCCAGCCCCAGCTTCCTCGTTTGCAAGGACGTCAAATCTATTATGGCACTCAACTTGTGTAATCAATGCTGCAACGGGAGAACCTCTCGACTCGTTGCAGAGTAGGGGGGCGGATGGACCGGGCTCCAGGTCGAGGGGCCTATCGCCCAGACCCTTGCTCCGTCGTTAA
This sequence comes from Calotriton arnoldi, assembly GCA_963921515.1. Lineage (NCBI taxonomy): Eukaryota > Metazoa > Chordata > Amphibia > Caudata > Salamandridae > Calotriton > Calotriton arnoldi. The sequence goes on from CAWUFW010000178.1 coordinate 5,043,228, forward strand.
TGTGTTTTTTAAACATCTGTGGTATTAGCTTTGTGTTTTTTTTTTGCTGGTGGCGGTTCAGGGGAGACGCCTATCGTAGCTCCAGGGTTATTCTCAGAGCTAGTGGGGCTACCTGGCAGAGGAGGGAGCACAGTGGAACAGAGAGGGCTAAATCGTGACATTCACTCAAGATTTACTCTAACCTGTCCATTGTCTCTTGGTAAACAGTGCCAGAGGACCTTTTATTTGGGTGATCCGTACCCTGGGCCCAATCCTGAACTTTTCTTTTGCCCATCTCTCAATGTGCCCTCAACAATCTCTGGTCAGGCCTAGGGCGCCAGAAGGAGCTGTTTGGGAGTAACACCCAACCACCCGCTCAAGGCTCCAACACGGAATTTAATGTCCCAATATCAAGTTCAAACTGTCACTGGGTGATACGGAGGCACACAATCACAGTCAATAAAGAGGGAGCAAGGCCGGCTTTCAATACCTTCGAGGCAGAGGCAGTCCAAACACCCTGTACCGGCAGTAGTGGTGAGAGCTTAAGTTGGGCACAGGACGACTTGCAGCAACAGCCAAAGGGGGTGGCCCAACCCCGCCTCTCCCTGGCGCAATGATGAGCCCGGAGCAGCCTTCATGCGCCTCCTGGCGCTGAACAACGAGTCGGCGCCTCCTGGCGCTGTAAGTGCTGGGGGTTGGAGTCCCCGGGCGGAGAACAAAGTGCCGTGTGCAATGATGGGCTCCCGCGTTGCGGGAGCCCGGAGCAGCCTTTATGCGCCTCCTGGCGCTGAACAACGCGTCAGCGCCTCCTGGCGCTGTGAGTGCTAGGGGATGGAGTCCCCTGGTGGAGAACAAAGTGCCGTGTGCAATGATGGGCTCTCGCGCCGTGGGAGCCTGGAGCAGCCTTTATGCGCCTTCTGGCGCTGAACAACGCGTCAGCGCCTCCTGGCGCTGTGAGTGCTAGGGGATGGAGTCCCCTAGTGGAGAACAAAGTGCCGTGTGCAATGATGGGCTCTCGCGCCGTGGGAGCCCGGAGCAGCCTTTATGCGCCTCCTGGCGCTGAACAACGCGTTGGTACCTCCTGGCACTGTGAGTGCTGGGGGATGGAGTTCCCTGGTGGAGAACAAGGTGCCGTGTGCAATGATGGGCTCTCGCGCCGTGGGAGCCCGGAGCAGCCTTTATGCGCCTTCTGGCGCTGAACAACGCGTCAGCGCCTCCTGGCGCTGTGAGTGCTGGGGGATGGAGTCCCCTGGTGGAGAACAAAGTGCCGTGTGCAATGATGGGCTCCCTGATATATGTATCAGCTCTGTGAAAGAGTTAGTGTTACTACAGGGTCAATACACTTTAACACAATCACGTGCAAATAAACAAGTAAAGCTACCTGCAACTTTCCCCTCTTCCACTATCTATGTAATTAGTGCAGGATGTAGATCAAAGTGTTACCTAAACAAACAAAAAAAGTCATTAAGTGACAGGAATGAGCATCATGCTCTGACATATGAGAAGGAAATGTAACGTACACTAACTTTTGCTGTCTTTTAAGCGAAGCACAAAAAACCCCATTAAGAACAGAAAAAATATGAACTAGCACAAGGAGAATTTACTCAGAAAAAGGTAACAAAAATAGGTGTGGGTAAATTGGGTATAGAGGTTCCTTAACTTCAGGAATCTACAAATGCTTTACCTATGTTTCATTTCTCACAGGCAAATGTATAAGAAAAATCAAATCTCCAAGTCTGTGGGAACAAGCTGATCGGATAACTAAAGTTCCCATCATTACTTCAATACACAATTACTGTTACCACCAGATCGTGTGTTCTTTGTAGTCAAATGTCTTTCTCTCTTGTCTCCTTTTAGGTTACCGTAGCGAAGAAACGAAGTGCCCGTGTACTGGACTGCCGTGGTCTGAGAAGCAACCAGGAGCGAGAGTCTGTAGGAACGAGAATGCTGGAGCAGAAGGAAATACAAGATGCGGCAGCCGGCGTTGTGAAAACCCGATGCGGGAGCTGCTGGTGACCCGGAGGCAGGTGAGTGCTCATATGACAGCGGAAGACGCACGCATCGTCTAGAATGGGAAGCGCTCTTCTGCCCATGCCGGCAGGTTTTATTTTGCTCAGGCTCCACCTCGATTGCATACGCGGTCGGCAGCAGAACAGTCATGACAGTGTGTCTGTGTGTGCATGTGTATGTATGTGTGTGTGTGTATGAGTGTGTGACAAAGTCTCCAATTGGTTGTTCTTTTTATTCTTGGTGTGTGTGCTTCCCATTGTGTCTGGCATATTACAATGGCTATTTCTCCGTATGTCTATGGATGATTGTTCATTATTCCCTCTAGTGCTCTTTCTATATTTCCCTCACCTCTTCCAATGTCTGGGTGTCTTCTGTTTTCTTCTTTGCATCTACCAAAAGCTCTCTCAGTCTGGCCATCTCTCTGCTGTCTCATCCTATGTCTATCTGTGTTTTCCTTGGTTCTTCTTTTGTCCCTTGCTGCCTGTCTATGGAATTGTATATCTGATGTATTCCATCTGCCCTTAGGTGATTGTCTATGTATCCTCTGTCTCTTCTCTGGTTTTCCTCTTGTTCCTGGGTATCTTTATTTATCTCTCATTGCTCCTTCTGCATTTGTGGGTTTCCATCTGACTGTCTTTGCCCTCCAGCCATGTTTTTGGCCGTCTGTCTGTTCCTCCTCTGGATCTCTGTGTGTTAGCATGTGGTTGTCTTTCTTCCCAATGCTCTTGCTGGGCCCCTGGTGTCAGTAATCTCACCACTGGATCTCATTGGGCACCCTGTTGTCTGTCTGCCTCTCACTATGTCACTAGGGCCTCTGAGTGCCACCATGCCTCTACTTGTGTGACTGGGTGCCAGTTTACCTTTCCTGTGTCTCTTTCAGTGTCTGACTGCCTTTCCTCTTGCTCTACTGGCAATCTTCCTGGCTCTTCTTTAGATGTCTCTCCCTGTCACCGCCTGCCCCAGTTTCCTTCTTTTCATTTTCCCTATGAGTCTTTCATGAAGACGAGTGACTTTCCCTCACTCCCTTCTCATTTCTGGTGTTATCTTACCCCAATCATGAATCTCTCTTTGTCCATTGATATTTTATTTGTGTTTTCCGGTCTTTCCATTAACCTGAGTGTGTCTGTGCCTCTTTCTACCTCTCTATGTGTTCCAAATTGTCTCTATGTGTCTGCACTTGATCTAGCTGTGTGAATATTGTATTCCATGTGTTTCTCACTTAGCTCATTCTTTTCTCTTGTTTCTCTTTTCTGGCTCTATGGGTGATTCTAGGAATCTCTCCACTCAGTGGCGGCTCGCATAGGGCGTGCTGTGGGTCGGTGGGAGGGGCAGGGTGGGGGGGGGTAGTAAACTCAGACATACGACGGAACGGAGGAACGTAATAATTACTTTCCTCCGTTCCGTCGTATGTCCGAGTTTACTATCTTCCCATGTTGCCACATTGACTGAAAACAAAAGTCCAAGACAGAATGCACAACATGTTGCAAGATGAAGCAATCTGCCAATTCTACCTTTGTAATATGTTACTGCTAGATAAATGAAAGGCTGAATTTAGTGCTACATATGTATGATTATAGCAAAGAGGCCAGGGATGGAATGGGTATGCAGAAGACACTGCTTTGTTTGCACAAGTTTATCATTTGAAAGTAGTTAATGATTGAATGAGCATGGCAAATGAATTATTCCATCACTCCATAGAAGTACTTTTGTCAGAAAAATGTCTAAAGATTAAGCAGACATAAAACCTCGATCCATACATCTGTCCATCTCTTTTTCTGTCTCCCCCCCTTGTCTCTCCCTGTGTGCTGTCTAACTGTATATGTATTATGTGGACTATACGTGTGGCTGTAGGTTTCAGTGTTAGCCTCTGTTGTGTTGGTTTGTGGGCCTAGGTATCTCTGCCTCTCTCTCTTGCTTGGCTTGTATCATTTTTAAATGCATAACTCTCCAGCAGGTTCTGATTCCTTGCAATGTTGCCCCCCCCCCAAACTATATATGTCTTACTTTCGCCTGTTTCCACTTTCCATGTAATTTGATCTATTATCGTCTCATGCTCCCTTCTTGCCAACAAGAAGTCTAAAGGCAGTTACCAGCCACCTCTCCATTGTGGGGAAGACCATTCCATTTAAAACCTCCTTCCTTTTCACTCTCTCATATTTCCTCCTTCCCACTCTCTTGTCACATCTAGTGCTTTGATAATGTCTTAGAAGACCATAAAACACTGTGCAAGCACCCCACATAATATAAAGCACGTCTTTCTGTGTATGAGTGACTGAATGTCAGGTGGTTTATGAGTATGGATGGCCTGTAGGCCTGTGTTCTGGGGGGGGCTGTCTGTTGGTCTACGGTTGTAGGTGGCAGTGGGGTGTGTGTCCGTGGTCTGCTAATTCATTGCTCTGTCCACAAATTTGCAAGTTTGTGTTGTGTGTGTATGTGTCAAATGAGTGTGATATATCTGAATGTGTGCACTGATGTGTGCATGTACTATACGGACGCCAAACCGATTGGATGTGCCAATGATTGTTTGATCCTTTACCCAGTTTCTCTGAGCTTGCATCTCTATTTTAAACCAGCAGCATTGCACATTACTGTTTGTGTAGGTTCTTTAATTTCTTAATATCAGTTAGGTGCGTTCTTTAAATGATCACTGGGTTTCATTTAAAGCCACAATTCTGTGCCTGCCGGAGTGCACATGGTCACATATGTCTTTTGAAAGTGAAGGATAAAAGATTACAATTACAGGACATTAGCTATCTTTGTCCTCCCTGCAGATACGTCTACTTCAAGATGTACAATACACCTGAATTGCCCCGTGAGATGCACCATTTTTACAGGTAGAGGTGTACAATAATTTAAGCCACCTTTATTCTAAGTCATTGGACTCTTATAAAACTTGTCAAAGTGCTTTTGGTACATAGGTGTGCACCCTTTCCCTATACATTTGATAATATTTTATGTGTAACAGGCTTTGATACATGCTAAGATAGTGTATAGCCTAGTTTGCTCGCTGAAAGGGGTTGAGGGTGTGAACTAGGCGGCTAGGTCTGATTAAGGCTTCTATTAATGTGATCTGCGCAGTTCCATTTCTGATGTAGCTAATCTGGTTTATCTGTGCTCAATTATCATAAATTATGTTTGCACATTTTCTACTGGTGGTGTTGATGAAAGCTAAAGAAAGTTTTTTTTGCCATTTCTCTGTTGCACTATGGCTAAAGGATTTGATGCACATTTAACACTATGCATAGTTCTGTGGCGAAGGAACTAAAAGATATACCATATAACTTGTATATGCTTCCTAAGAATTAATAGAGGCATTGTGTCCTATCCTGTATAGAGATGCAGAATTTGAACATGAATGTGTTCTCCATTTATCCTTGTGTCTTAATGTAAGAAAAGAGAGTAAAAGACCCTGCAATTGTGGTGGGTTAAGAGCTGGACCAATTGCTGGGGAGAGATCCCGAAAATCAAAGTTCCGATTTGAGGCCTGCTGTCAACCAATTATAATTATAATATAGACAGAGAATTAGACGAACTGGTTAGACGTGTGGGGTTAATGTGAAGAACTTTTGGAGTGTGCCTAGCTTTCACCTTTAATTCTGTTTTTTGTTGTGGAAATGTTTATAACAATGATGGCAATTCTTGTTCACGTGATATCTACAAGAATAGTATAAATACATTCTTGTACAATATAAGCTACTATTGTTTGTGTGTGTGCTTTTTCTAGGGTCCAGGGAGGGGACATGTGATATCGGTTGCAGATGTAAGAGATTCTTTGACACTTTGCCTTACTCTTACCATCCCTACTTCCTGTGTGCATAACGTTGCCACCTTCCAGCTTTACTCTCCATTGAAATGGTCATAATTTCCTTTACGAGTTCAGGAAATCTACCCGGAGTGTGACCCCAAAGATCTCAGGGCAATCAACGCTTGTTTTTCCATCATGGGTTAATTCGGCACCATATATGAACCGAATGTGGATGACGAGAGACAATGAAACATAAGGCATTCACTATTAGAAATAATGCATTCTTTTTTTTTTTACTTTACCCCAAAGAAATAGGCAAGGATAAATGCAATAGTGATAAGATTCAGTTTATGTTTAAATATTCAAACCAAGCACTGTGAATAACAATAATTACTATTACCCGCATTAATGTACTCATTTTACTGACCTCGAAAGGATGAATCTTCCTGGGTCATATTCAGTCTTGTGATCTGCAGTCACCACATATGTTAGCAGTAAGTGGCCAACTTAGCCATTCTACAAAGTAATCAGTGGCGTAGCTAGAGGGAGGGGGGTGGCGGTCCGCCTCGGGCTGCATTATTTTTGGGGGCAGTGGAGGTGAGCAAGTCGTGTCTGTTGACTACCACCATCCCCCGCCGCCCGAGAACAAGTAGTCCGTTGGCCACCACCCCCCACCCCCGTCCCAGGATAAAGTCATCCAGCAGACGCCAACCCCGCTCTTACCTGCCCTGGGCTGTAAACTTAGGGGCCGCCCCAGGTGGCAGTAGGTCTAGCTACGCCACTGACAGTAATGCTGTACTATGAAACAAATTAATCACAACCAAGTCACATTTTACGACACTTAAGGGCGTTGGGACACATGCTGCGTGGATCTGTCTATCTATCAAGTCTCAGAAGGTAATAGGGGTTAGATTAAAGGACTGTATAATCATCAAACAGCTTAGAGTATAATTGTGCCTGCTGCAAAAACTATGTATCTAACCTGCAGGTCACAGGTTTGTAGGCTTTCAAGAAAACTCTGTGAGTTCAAAAGTGTAGTGCATAGATGACTGTATAAAATGCAGACCACAGGTTTCAGTTGTGGTAATATAGTTCACTGAGTTATGCTCCTCCTGTAAAAAGCTGCATGCAACCTTAAGAATTTTATGGTTTAATTTTTGCTAGTTTTTACTTATTTTGTCGCTTGCAAGACTGACAAAATTGGCACAACTGAGTTGCTTGGTAAATACTCCCAAAAATGATATGCCAAAAACACAATTTGTTATGTAAAAGGTCATTATTAGTGCAACTTCACGTTTAGCCCTGCACACTTAATGTACATAGATCAAGAAAGTAAAATGCTACGTATCTTGGTTCACCTTATGGATAACATATGAAATGGCAGGCACAGTGTGTCTTTGTTTTCCCTGATGGACTGAGGATGCTGGAATTAAGAGTGGCCATCTCAAGATGAGCTGCCTTTGGCTTCCCGCACATGCTCCTGTTCATGACCCAACTTGTAGAATGCAATGCTTCAAATGAGACATTGGGTTTACCCTCCCTGCCATCGCATTGGATGTGCATGACTGCACCTGCATGTGTCCTGGTATTGGCATGTTACAAGGGAAAAACTTTTGAGGTTTCAGAGAACCAGCCAGACCTGGTACCCTGCATGAGAATAGGTACCAGTACCAGAACCCACCTGGTCCTACCTGTATTCCAGTTCCAGACGCAGGATGAATCTAAGGGTGACTTGAAGAAATGTCTGATAAAGACTTCTATTGTGTTCCCATCCAGCTCTACCAATTAATATTAGCAAAGTTAAAAATGAAGGACAGTGGGATTCCATTAGGCTAGGAGGCAAAATGTAACTAGAAGAGAATGCATCCATTACTTATTGATAAGGGCATTAGTCCTAGTCCTACTCCCTCGCCTTCCTTCTTAACCAATGAGACTTCCTTGCCTCCAATAGCTCTCTCCTCCCTCTAAAAAATAAAAACGCCCCCACCCCTCCACCACCTGTATGTGAACAAGCCAACCAGACACTCAATTGTTCCGTACTGAGATGGTGAGAGGGACATTGAATGAAGGCGAGGGAGTAGAACTAGGAGTAATGCCATTATCAATAAGTAATGGACGCATTACCTCCCGTCCCTCCCTCACCATCTTTCTTAACCAATGAGACATAGCATGTAAATAGAGATGGACAACTGAGTCATGAACATCACATTTCAATACAGTGCCCAGATCATATACAGAAATACCTCTATTCCATCATAGAGGACAAAACTCTGTGACCCAACACATTATCCAGACGTTCTAACTCAGCAATCCTATAGTGGCGAACAAAAGTGGAAGGGGTAGACCAGGGCGCAGCCCTACAAATCTCCACCACAGAAGTACCCCACCATACTGTATGTACAGCACCCCTGAACACCTAATGGAGGAACCACACCCTTCACCTCATAAGCCAAGAAGACCATGGAATTAATCCATCTTCTCAAGGTGGCTGTAGGCGGTTTCTCTCTTTTCTTGGCAGGACCAAAATTAACGAACAATACGCCCCCTTTCTGGAATGACTTCACCACCTCCAAGTAGCACAGCAAAGTACTTTTTAACGTCCAAACAATGCAATTTGCTCCCCTCCTCCGAAGAAGGCTCAGGACAAAATTCAGGCCAAATCTCTTCCTGACTGACATGAAAAGTCAAATTCATCTTAGGCACAAATGAAGGGACTGGGACCAGAACAAAAGTATCCGGAAATATCTTACAAAAAGGACACTTACAAGAAAAAGCCCCAACTCCCCCTACCGCCTAGCAGAAGAGATAGCTACCAGGAAACAAGCTTTAAAAGTCAGGATCTTCAAATCGATCCCTTCAAGGGGCTCACATGGAGCACCGCAAAGGCCTCCAAGATCAACTGTAAATTCCAACTAGGAAAATACCTCACTGCCCTAGGAAACAAGTTTAAAAGCCCTTGAAAAAACCTAGGCATCAGCCCATCCTCATCTTTCAAATTTTGCCAAGAACCACGAAATGCCTGAATTGCCCCCCACTAAATCCTCAACGTAGCAACCGACAGACCCATTCTAGCTTCATCCTGCGAGAACTGCATAATCAGAAAAAGATCAGCCAGAGTCGGATCCACCTGCTTCACTGAACACCAGGCCAAATAAGCCTTCCAATGTCTGGCATAAGAATGCAGCGTACATGACCTTCTAGATGCCTGCAAAAGTACAGCCAATTGCTCAGGGACTCCAAGACCAGCTAAGCCTCTCCACTCAACCTCCATGCCAACAAGTGCAACTTCCTTAATGAGTCCAGGGGAAGAGCTGGAAAGAACAGTGGAGACGGGATAACTGGAAGAATCCATTCCCAACTGCACCTCAACAACTCCAGAAGAGGGAACCAATTTGCACGGGGCCAATGAGGAGCAATCAAGATCACCTGAGCCCTCTCCTTCCAGACCCGCACCAGAAATGCCCTGATCGACTGAAATGGGGGGAAGGCATAAAGCAGACCCCAAGGTCAACGACAAGTCAAGCCGTCTATTACCCAAGCCTGAGGACACCGTCCCCGGGAACAAAACATCTGCGCCTTGGCATTCTCTGGGGAAGCAAACAGATCTAACACTGGAAGGCCCCACCTCCAAACCATCAGATCGAACAGACAGGGGAGCAGAGAGAAATGTTTGGACGATGGAATTTCCAACAGATCCGCCCTGACATTCTCCTCCCCCCGAATGTAGAGAGCACTCAGACCCAGAACCCATTCCTGAGCCCAGAGGAATATGTCCTGTGCAATCAAATTCAGGGACTTGGACTGGGAACCTCCCTGTCTGTTGACGTAGGACTTTGTCACCAGATTGTCTGTCTGAATCAGTACCATTCTCCCCTTCAGGGTGGCCTGAAAATGAATCAGAGCGAGATGAACAGTTTTCAACTCCCTCCAGTTGGAAGACCTCCGAGAGTCCTGAAGAGACCAAAACCCTTGAACCACCCCCATCGTTACCACCATCGGAGCTGAGGGAGACAAAAAAATCTCTTTGAGATGATCTCATTTCAGCCACCACAGCAGATCCCCGTGGACCTGCGCTGACATCCGGAGAGAGGTCGGAAGATCCTGTGTGCCTGGTGACCAAAGGGAAAGAATCCAGTTGACCAACTTGCGCTGAGGAAATCTGGGCCAAATAACCAGAAACACTATTGATGTCAAGTGACCTTGCACCCTCAACCATTCCACAGCTGGAGGAGCCTCCTGAGACACCAAGGCATGCACCTGATCCTGCAAGCTGACCAATCTCCTCTCCGACAGAGTCACTCGACCCCTGTGAGTCAGAAAGCGTGCTCCCATATCCTGCGATGGAACCACAGATGATGTACCCCAATGATTAAAAATCCGTGTCCCTGTAGGACGTGCAAAACTCTGTCAACATGAACCACCAACTGTGACTCCTTTGGGGATTGTACCAACAAATCACCCTAATAGGGATGAACGAACACACCTTCTGTCGGAAGGATAACCGCCAGAGGGGCCAGCACCTTTGTGAACATCCTGGGAGAGGATTTGAGGCCAAAAGGGAGAACACAGAACTGGAAATGGTCATCCGCTATCACAAACCAGAGGAATCTTTGAGAGGGAACTGTGACAGGGACGTGAAGATAAGCATCCTTGAGATCTAATGATGCCAAGAAATCTCCTGAGCCTATCAGAGGAATGATGGCCTGTATAGTCAACATTAAAAAATGAACGGACCTTATCCATGAGTTGACCCACTTCAGATCCAGGACGGGCCAAAATGCCCCCTAAACTTTCCAGACCAAGAACAGGATGGAATAGACCCCTGTGCCCAACTCTGCACTCGGAACTCTGCAAATGGCCACTTTCGCCAGCAATTCCCGGCCTCCTCCCAGCAGAACCAGCCTCTTCTCTTTGGCGGCTGGAACCAGAACCAGCAGGATGCTAGTATCTGGGGTAAAGTAGCAGGATAGAGTCAAGGCACACTGAGTGTAGCAAAGCATCATCTCCCTCCAAAAGATAACGCTTTTGCAGAAACCAAGGGACCTGGATCTTCTTGACATCCTTCCATTCCCTCTCAGCCATGTTCCTAACAGCGCCCTGAGAGGACATGGCAAACCGAGAGGGTTTAACATACTGGGGAAAAAGGGCACCTCCTTCCTCTGCAGGTTGAAAGGCAGGAAAGCCCAAGTTCTCTAGTACAGGAGTCAAAATCTCCTTCATTTTCTCCATTGTGATATACTTTCCATCAGAAGATGTGGACGGAGCCTCCAAGTTCGAGGCCGAAGAATCATCATCCGCCCCAAAAGTCTTAGGCCTAGGCGTACTACTAGGCTTATTAGGAAGAGCCTGAACGGCCTTGGCCACTGCCGCCTCAATCATGCCCTGCACTTTATCTCTAGACATGAGAGGCACATCACCACCCACAGGACTCTGATGTTCATGAGTCCTCCTGCGGGGGACCAGAACTTCCTCCTCCGAGGAAGAAGTCATCGACAGCACATGCTTCCGCTTTATCAACCTCTTTCCCTCAATGATCTAACAAGAATGAGAGAAGCCAAACCCGAAGACCTTAAAAACGGGGAAAACAGCCCCACCAGCACCAATAAGGAGCTGCCAGCACCAAAGAAATATCCCCCCACCAATAATCAGGAACGCCCTACGAGACAATTTGTAATAAGCACAGTAACAAAGAAAGAAAAATGAGCCCCAAAACCCGTTCCTACCAGACCAGCAGGTACAATACATGCTGCCTCAAAAACCATGAAGCGCTTCACAAATGTGCCCAGCCACGCCGAGACGATGACCCGGAAGTGCAGCCTCAGCTACCTCAGGACCACGGGACTCTGTCATGGCATCAGTTCTCCTTCCCTGCCAGACGAGGGAACCTGGAACCTGCCGACCAGTGCTCAGACCGGGACCAGGAACTCGAGGACCACCAGGCCTGCCATAGGGGAAAAAGAAGGTATGTCTCCATGGAGACAAGAAAGAAAAGGAGGTGGTGGGTGTGGGGGTATTTTTATTTTTTAGAGGGATGGGTCTATTGGAGGCAAGGGAGCCTCATTCAGGGCCGGACTGGGAATGGAAAGCAGCTGTGGCAATTTTCTCGGACCACCCCCTGGGGAAGCACTGCCTGGCCATGGGAGGCTGGAAAAGCTTGCCTGCTGCTTTTGTTACTGGGGCTGATATTGCAGCACCGCTGCAAAACCGTCCTCCAGTAACAAAACCAGCCCCCACTGCTGCAAAACCGGGCCCCAACCCTTCCAGCCTGCTGGGGAAACGCCCAATGCGGTCTGGCCCTGACGTCATTGGTTAAGAAGGCAAGGGAGGGACGGGAGGTAATGTTGGTTAACAAAAGAATGCACCAACAAAAAACAGCAAAAGCAGTTGAATAAAACTGAAAAACTTTAGATACAGCAGTCAAATTGAAATACGACAAAAAAGTGTAAGCACAAAACATACTCCAAGCAAATCACAGAAAGAAATGAACTTTGATAACAAAGAAAAACAAGCATTGGCATAGCCAATAGGTCTTGCCTTTGGGACCTTATAAATGTTTAGCCATGCAACAGTTTATGTTGTTGCACCAAGGATATTGTGCTGCATAACTAAATACTTATAGGGTCCCAAAGGCGAGACCTATTGGCTATGCCAATGCTTGTTCCTTCTTGTCTATATTTGTAATTTGAAGCATTCTGTTAAAATTACAGAGCTCAAATCGGAAAAGAAGCATGAAAGTATTCATTTTAAATAACAGTGAATGACAAAAGAGACAGACAGCTATGTATAGGTGCCTTTGTACGATCTGAATAGGGTAGCAGGTTAGGAACACAAGCAGCAAAGTAAACAACCAAGGGGTGTTATGGATCACACTCCACAAAACAAGCAGCAAAGTAATCAAACCCAAAATGTGCTGCAATAGGCAAAGAAAACAGTTGGCCGGCAGACACTCTGGAAGTGGATTGTGAAAACGAAATTTGGAGTAAAAGCGACACACATCCATTCACAAGAGAGACATAAAGCCAATAACTGATGCCTTTGTGAGATTGGAAAGAGGACAGCAGCAAGAAGGAGTGCAGGGTTGTTTCAAAATCCTGTCTAAATGTCGGAGCGAGAATGCCTTTGACGGTAAAAAGTAAAGCAACACGCTTACAGAGTCACAATTACAGATTCCAACTCAAAACAAAAGCTAACGTACGATTATAAAGGAGACAGTAAGCAAATGCAATACATAGCGGTTTCGCAATGCAGTTGAAACCGGTCCAAAAATCAGTGCAAAATGCTCTGAAAGAATAAACAAAAAACGGCACGCTGATAAAGTCCAAATACAGTGACATTTTTAAAAAAATAAATAAAGAAAGAAACATTCCATTAACAAAAAGACAGCTATATGTAGGTGCCTTTGTGCAAATGAAAACCCGCCGGCAGCCTAAGTACGTGATCCAAATATCAGGGCGAAGTGCCCAGGCTGAATAAATAAAAGCGGCACGCTGATAAACTCCAAATTATAGAGATATTTCTAAATTTTTAAAAAAGACAATAAAACATTCCATTAACAAAAGACACATAGCTATATATAGGTGACTTTGTGCAGCGTTCGGCAGGTTTGCAACACGAGCAGCAAAGTTAACCAAGCAATGTTTGAAACACGAGCTAACCAAACAAGCGAACAAACCCACAGAGGCTCTTTCAAACAAGCGCGGCCACGCTAATTACAAACAGATGGCCCCTGCGCGCCGCTGCTCGTTCCCGCAAGGTGGATGCCGTGGCATGCACGAGTTTCTGGAAAGTGCAGACCGATTCCAAAAGGTCATCTCCTAGAGCAGCCCATGCGCGCTGCGCTAGGCTCGACCTAATGAAGCATTCAAACTTTGGGTGGATCAGTGAGTCTGTAAACTGGATGTTTGAGATAGGTGACCATATTTGAGTCATGGTTGAGTGATTGAGGAAGCGAGTGAGCAGGCAATAGACTGTGTAGTTGAATAAATGCATTAATTAGTCAGTGCATGCTAAGATGAGTGAGGTGTAGAGAAAGTAAGCACACCTATGCATGAGTGAATTAGGAAGTAGTCTAAATTCCCTCTCGAGTTTCAGGGGACAATATGTGTGAGGGAAGGCAGGGAAAGAATTGTAAAGAGATGGAAGGTCAGGCTGGGAAGATGAAAAAGAATTACTACAAAGTCTAAAACACAGAAGAAATCCCTTATGTCAGAATGTGCGAGATTCGCATAATTTGCTTATCATGTAACTATGCAAAATTTCTGAAAATATATGTGAAATTATGTATCACTACACAAAATGCAAAACTGCTAACAACAGCCTCTCATGCTGTCATTCGTGTTACTCCTGTTCGTTCCAACGACGCAGTCACACTAAATTTTGACAGCGAACACGTGTAATTGCGCAAAGTGTCGCAATAGTGTAATTTTGGGAATGTCATGTAACAAGAGTAATATGAAATTGCACTAATTATGCCGGCATAACACAAATTTCGTCCAAGCCTACTCAAAAGAAGAGCAAATGTTTAGTACTGAGCAGCAAAAACGTTTGGATTGCTTGGTTTATTAGAATTCATTGCCCTGGTTGTCATCATTCAGGTTTCATCGAAGCACCTCAAGTTCAAGCTGATGCGCTAGGATCAAAGGGGCTATCTGGCTCTTAGAGATGGCTATGCTCTATATTCTGGTATGAATGACTCTCCATTTGGGACAGGGCACTTGTTCCCTTGAGGCCTTGAGTGGTGTTAGATCATGGCGAAGGCTTCATAGAGAACTGTTCAAGTCTGGTTTGGATAAAAAGATGGTAATAGCAAGTGGTACTCCTCAGGGTGCAGAGCACAAGGTCTTCTGAGGCGATATCATTTATCAGACAGAACATGTGGGAAACAGAGAGAGGTAATTTCTGCTCACTGTTTCAGACCTGTTTTGTTAAGAGTTCATGCATGACCTCAGAGAATTTCTGAGTTATATGTTTGAACTTTAGATACACATAGGCACAAAAAACACAGGTGCTCGGCTCTGCGCGGAGCCATCATGATATATCATGATGAGCTGCGCCGGCTCAGGGGAGAGCCAAGTGCCTGTTGTATTTTTGTCCAAAGTTCATACTTATAACTTTGTCCACTTTAGACAAAAGCAGCACCTAAAGTTTATTATATAACTCTGAATTTCTCGTAGTTAATGAATGAAATTTAGGCAGAAAAAAAAGAGAGGCAATGTTTGCTCACGTTTTCGACTTGTTCTGTCTAAAGTTCATGCATTAACTCGTAGAAATTCTGATTTCTATGTAGGAATTTTAGACACCTTATATGCAAAATCTTAAGCGTTCGGCTCTTGCCTGAGCCAGTGCACTTGGTCATGATCTGTCCCAGGCCGTAGGGTGCAGCATTGGCATGGTCACAGGTGCTTTATAATTGTCATCAGGGCACAAGTCGAGGGTACACGTGGGTAGACGGCGTCTACCCACTCTTTTCACAGGGTGGATGCCATCTACCCTGCAAGAGGTTGGGCCCCACAGAAATATGCTAAACTTGTCCTGATGTAATTTTCAGACAGAGGGACACATTCAGGAGCGCCTGCACTTTGTCTGCTTTCGTTCCGAGCAGCAACGTGCAGGGGGGAGGGGGCTTATCAGATTCCAGCTGGGCCCATAACAAAGGCCGAAGTTAAGGGTCCAGCAGGCCTCCATTTGTTGAGGTATCCTGGCTGGGAACTATCAGGAGCCTCAATCCTAAATGCAATGGACGGGAAACAAACACACACAGCTTGCTATTACTTCACAAGCACTTAAGTGAGGCGTGCTTTTGACTTTGTTCAGTCCTTGATATAAGAGATATGCATGCACTGTAAGAATGACAGATGTGTTGGTCTGTCCCAGTATTTACACAAATAACAATTTGAATACCACTATTTGGTTTTGTTGGTTTTATAGCACTATAGTGTTACTGGTCCCAATGCACGGTGTCAGAGCTCTTTGCATAACACGTACACATTATACATTGACAATAAATTATATGTGTGTAAATCAATGTACAGGATGTGTTACATAAGACAGTGAGGGTTACAAGGTATAGGAGACACATGGCCTTCATTGCTCACTGTGCTATATTAAAAGGATTACAATTATGAACTGCAAGTAACAAAAGAATCTTTGTGTTAAAATCAATAACCCATTTACCCATCTACTAAAACAAGAATCTGTCATCTAGGTGTTACATGATGTGCTTTGCAGGAGACATATTAACCCTCAATGCTACTTTGATTCAAAACTGGGACTAGACAAAACACAGATCTCTCCAGCAAATATGCTGACCTCCAGTTATCTCACCATTATTATTATCCCAACCAATTAAGCAGAACAGACTTACTGCCACGTTTCTCCTTGTTGCCAACTTCTTTGTGGCAGGGTTTAAAAAAATAAATGTGATAGTTGAGGCCCAGATATTGCGTCAGGGTTGCATCATATTTTTGGTACAACCCTGAGGCAAAATCTAATTTGCTAAATATTGTAATGTGCTCAAATGTACTCAGGTTAAACCTGCTAAATATGAGTGAGGTCTTAAGATCTGATGTCACTTCTTGTGATGTCACTTCCTGTGAGGTCATGGGTTGTGATGCCACTTCCTGTGATGCCACCAGCGATGTCACACACCGTGATGTCTGCAATGTGATGTCACGTGCCATGATGTCACTTGCATACTATACTGCCTAACTTGGTTAGTCCCCCCACTTCCTTTTTTAAGACTTGTGCACTGATTGTCATACACCACAGAACTGCTTTCGTTAGAGTGCTAAGAGCAATATGGATAAGTGGATTTATGAAAGGCCTTGCTCATAAAATATAAAATGTGGAAACATTTAAATCACTTTTGTCAAATTTCTGTATATTATTAAGAAGTAATCACATAGGAATACCCTCCATGTTATAATCAGAACGCTAGAGCACTCTACATTAGATAGATTTTCATATGTCATAGTTTTGCAGTTAGGCTGTGAGCAACATACATGTGGCTTTCTTACCAATGGTCTCGCCCATCAGCTTCTTTAAGCTCTCCACGCAGACGCTCTGGCACGACAGCTTCTCTACTGTATTCGGCCTTAGGGCGCATACCCGCGACGCCCCTTCTCTTCTGCCAGTCTCACTCTGTCGATTTCTTCCACTTTTGCCCTATGTTGTTTATGACTTCTCACAGATTCGGAGCTGCAATGACAGAGTGAACGTGATAACAAAATATACGGCTGAAAATGAGGCCGTTCATTCGTCCACTGAAATATCACGACAAAGAAAAGAGCGGAAGTCCATAAAACTCACCTCAAACAGAAGACACCAGACACCAGAGCCACGAAAGTCAGTCTGCTGCGCACTGGCGGGCAAGGAAAGCCAACAACTAAGAGCTACTTCTGTGTTGCCATGTAAAGCAGTGATTATGACATCACACGTGACGCCAGTTCCTGTGATGCTGTCAATCTGTGCTAGAAGCTGGGAACCTCAGAACAGACTGTGGCTCGAAGGTATCGCCATGGTGTCTTTGTGACACAACAGTGAGTGTCGCATCCAGGTGACACATTTCACAGTTTCTAAGATGGGCTTTATTGTGTCCTCAAAAGTCGACAGCGCCTCAGATTACACACTATGTTCTGTTAATGTTTCATAAAATCTTGATTTATTTTTAGATTATATTTTTTATCGGATTTGGTAAAATAAAATATTTTAAATTTTTTTGTAAAACAACGTTAACCTGGCACTGGCAGTCCATACATTTTCTGAACTCAGCAATAATATGTTTGCAACCCATTTCCCGTTTGTTGCAGTTTTGATTAATGTGTTTTTCCCTAAGAAGAAGCATTTTTAGGACAGTAGAACATCAATCACTTCCTTTTCCTTCTCAAAATTGCATGTTTAGGACAATCCTACTAGAGATGATCACTAGATTCTGATGCTGTGTGAACATGTACTGCAATAGTTACCTAGAGTACCAGTGGAACAATTGCCTTTCATTCTATTTAGGAGTTTAATGCAATAGAAGTCATGGATTTTAGTGTCTGTGATACTCGAAGTTTAATTAGTTGTATTAAGGATAAATCCCTGAAAGTGGTTTTGAGGCAGCTAAGTCCCCAACTTGGAAAAAAGAGCCTAGGGCCACATATATTAAATATTGGTCGCAAAAAAACTGATCACAATTTGCTGCCAGCCTTTTTGGGATCGCTATAGAATTTTATGGACTGACCTATGAACTAATAGGTTGGTTCGTAAAATTCTGACTTGGAGTAGGTCTTAAACAGACCTACCTCATGAATGTTTGGCATACCTCATGAATGTTAATGAGGTAGGTCACAAATTGAAACTCACCTCAATTTTTGGCCCTCACATAGATGGTGGCTTGGTAGCATCAGCAGTCACCATGCCTGTAATCACCTTAAAATAAAGTAAACATTTTTTGATATGCAGTCCATTTTCCTTAACTTTTTAAACGTTTGTTTGAGATATGAAAGTAGTCCCCTGGACTACTGCCTACTTTCCAACAAATTTTCTTTTCCTTGACCTTTTCAGAGATTGCCCTTATCGGGAGCTCTGACTATGTGGCAACACTTTGTGGCGCACAGTTAATACAGCTCCTGGCAACCTCTGCACACATATACATAACATGACGCAGGTGCAGAGGCAAAGTGCTTCCCTCATTTGCATGTGGCCACCCCCCGAAGCAAATGAGTGAACATCCATTTAAAGATAGTGCCAACACTATATATGTGTGCTGGTGCTATATGCATTGCAGAAGGGGCTCCATAAACATCTGTGGCCCCTTCTCTGATGCTACAGTGCCTCATGGTTGCAGAAAATGCCCATTGTGTGCCCAGGGCACTGTAGGCAATATAACCCCTGGACAGTACAGGGAGACGTGCAGATGCCAGAGCAAGTGGAATGGGAGATGTTCTAGAAAGAAGGCAAGGTGAATGGCACTAAACAAACAGGGAGAACAGCAGGTCTGACTGTAGTTTACCACTTGAAAAGGAAAAATGAGAAAGACAAAATCGAAAAGGTAAGTGAGAAAAGTGATATATTAAATAGTAAGTAAGAATATATACTGCTAAACGTTCACACAAATTATTCTGGGTGTGCAGCAAGAGTTGGCTATGGATAAGGGTGAGACCAAAATGTAAATGCATACTATACATATGGTGAATAAGGGTGCAAATGGGGACAGGCGCATTCAGAGATTTTAGGTGGGCATGGGGGTAAACATACTACCCACATTTTTTGTAAGGAATATACTGAGGGTAGGGTGAATGTTAGATGGAGCAAATTTTATGTAACCCCTTTATGAGAAGTGTTTAGAAAGTGGGACAGAAGCAGAGAGAGGGAGTGAGCAGATCATTTAAAAGAGTAAAGGGGAGTGATAGATACAAAGGAAATAATATGAAACTTATAACATAGTTTTCCAAAAAGAAGTGCTTCTGGTTCAACAGACTCGGTCCAGAGGGTTGGGGAATAAATAAAAAATAAAAAAAGTTTTAAAATTCACAACACAAATTATTGAAACAATGACTGTCCCACCAAGAATAACTTTTGAAAAATAATATAAAAATTCAAACATTCTTACTTTCCGAATAAAAGTATTAATTTTTAATTTGTTTATTCAAAATTGTATTTCGAATCTAATTACCTTCCTACTTTTCCATTAAAACTTTTTACCAAGATCTGGGAAGCAAGATGGTGAATACGTAGCACCTCTGCTAGCGGATCTCCCGCATCCTTGCGGTTTCAGGTCTCTGAGGCGAAGAGGAAGGGCTACATGTTGTGGAACGACATGCAGGACTGCTCTGGCCCCAGTCTTGGTTTTGGCTTTGGGCCAAAGCACTGGACTGACCTGGTGCTGAAGATCCGAGCGGTGTTGCTCGTGACCTCAGAGATGCCTCGGGTGATGGGAGCAGCCGGGGTGATAAGGCGAGGGGCTTGCTTGAGGAGGATCCTTAGCGCTGGTCTAATTGTTAGCCCGATGGTGGTGTCAGCAATGGCGCTAAAAAATGCTAGAACTGCCCATGATCGGGTGGATATATCGGATCCTGGATTCTGCGCTGTGGCGCAACCCTGTGTAAGACAGGACCGCACCAGCAGTGGAGCTTCAGGTGAGAAAGGAGAGCCTTATCTCAGTAAAAGTGCATTGGATTTGTCCAGAATGGTGGGGACTAAAGCTGCCGGCCAGGATACTTAATCATACGGGTTGTGAGCAGTGGCCCCTCATCCACAATTCATCCTTACTGAGTTCTTCCCCACAAGCTCTTTATCAGCTAAATCGGACTCCCTAGTTGCAGGCAAGGTAGTGAGCAGTACATCAAAGGGGAAGGAGGGGGGGTTTTAATTGTCTCCTACGGGTAACGCTGGGGCTGTTTTTGCATGATTTGGATGCTTCTGAAGGTATGGTAGATTGGGCCCAGCAATTGACTACATGCCCCCAGAATCCATGTCTGGCTGCAGGATTTAGCAGCTCGGAGGTGGAACCAACACTGCAGTTCAATGGCAGGGAAGGGACAACCGAGCCGCGTGGAGATGATCACCAGGACAGGAGCAGGTCGAGTCTGGTTGGGGCCTCCGCTAGCCTAGGGTCCCAAAGTTATTGGCCCAGCTGAGCTCAACTACAGGGGGCAGTAACTGTCACCAGGGTCTCCCCTAAGGATAATTACATCAAAGAGAGCTCAGGCGGGATTCAAGAGGACAACTCAGCCGGCTCTTGCTTTAAGGGCTTGGATAAATGTGAGCGCAGGGCTGTTAGTCTAGGATTGGGTAAAAGCTTGGACGTCACCTGGTTTGGAAGGGATACATTTTATTCTCTCACTGATGGCTCAGAATCTACATGTCTTGGTCCCAGCTCCAAAGAGGCTGACTACACCCCTTCCATCTCTGGGGCCAGCGAGAGCAGTCTCTCTGATGAACCAGGCTCTACAATTAAGATGCTGAAATGTCAGAGGAAGTCAAAAGAAAAGTCATGTTTCTCTCTAGCTGATGTGGAAAGGGGGCTCAAAGTGACTGCAGTCTTGAAATGGGACTACTCGGTCACGCAGCAAGTATACCCAGAGTGTGGTGGACTGGTGGCTCTGTCGTCTGCTGATGAAAAGAATCAACCATCCCCCACTGAGAAAGCAGAAGAACCTTCACTAAGGCTCATCTACAGCTCTGTAAAAACAGCATCATGCGGAGACTCGCGCTGATAGTGGACTGGCTTGGCTTGCGATCAAGGAGCTGCAAGGAGCAATAAAGAAAGTTACCAAAACTTGAGTTGAGATTGGTGAAATGATCAACTCGGTTGAAGAGAGAACGTCTGTGGTGGAAACTGATCTAGGGGCCCTTAAGGGCTATGCGGAATCCCAGGAATCCCAGATCTCAGAAATAATGCAGAAAATTGAGGATTTCAAGAACCGCCATTGGCAGAATAACTTGAGGTTTCTTGGGTTGGCAGAATGCGTAGAAGGCAATGACATTAGGGCTTACATGGTGGATCTTCTCAAGGGTGCCTTCCCTGAGCTGTCTTCATGGAATTGGGAGTCGGAGGTGCAAAGGATACACAGATTTCCTTTGATGCTTAAGAAACAGGGCCGCCCCTCTGGAGAAACCGCTAACCGACCAAGAGCTGTCCTTGTGTATTTTGGGAACTTTTTTATTAGGCAAGCTAGTTTCGAGAAAGCCCACCCTGATTCCAGGCTCTGCCACAATGGTCAATCTTCTTTTGTACACCCTAACTTCTGCCATGTTACGGTGTAGTGCAGATGGAGGCTAAGAAAGCTTATCAAACCATTTCAAGATATTGGGGCTGAAGCATTTCTATTCACCCCCATCAGTCTGAAAATTAACTTCAAGAGTAAAATTTGAACATTCACGTCCAAAGTCCAGGCCAAAGAATATTTTAATGAATTATCGGCGGGGCACCAAGGAGGCCTATCTAATGTTTATAAGTGAATAATATAGGGAATGGTCTTGTTTTTGGTCTTGTAGGGGAGAGGCCTTTCATGCCTCTCCACTAAGGCTGATTGTGCTATTACAGGAGCCACTCCCATTCCATTTTCTTTTTTGATTAGATTTATTTTGCACTTCTCTTTAGCTCTGGTGAGGGGTGGTTCTCTTTCTTTATTGTTGTTTCCTGGGGTGCCCTCCCCTCCTCTCATCACAGTATATCTTTTATATTGGCATACAAGTCGAGAGGGAGTCCGCAGAAGGTGTGCATGGGAGTCATTGCTCAGGCCATGGGCAGTCTGATTGCTTCATTGGGTTGGGGAGGTTGGAGGGAAGGAGCGGCTGGGGGGTAGGCCTGGGCGTAGTTTGCGGAGTTCCGCGTAGCAAAATTCCGCGAAGTTACAAAAAGTTCCGCGAGTGGCGGAGTGCAGTGCGAACTGCAGTTTTTGCTGGTATTCCTGCGATCGCGAACTTACCATTCACGATCGCGAGCGGGGAAAAAACTCTGCTGCACATCACGAAGCGGAGTTTTCTGCACTCTGCGAGCTCTGCGGAGTGCAGAAAACTCTGCAAACTCCCCGAACAGAGTGAAGTTCACTGCCCAGGCCTACTGGGCGGGTTGGTTGGTTGGTGGAAGTGGGGGGACAGGTCTTGAGCGGGGGAAGAGTTGTTCTAATGGTTTTTGGGGGGAGAGGAGCACACCATATGGGAAGAATCAATTGTACACAAAAGCTTGGGCATGCGCCTGCACCATCAGAGAAGGGTCATCAAGGTTAGAGACGATGATTCAAGAGGTGTGGCTGATGGGTACAATGTGCGGTGTTTCCAAAAGGTTAGTTAATTATGACCAGCTACATGTCTAAGTTACGCATAGCCTCAATAAGCATCTGTGGTTTGAACGAAGGTGCTAAAAGAAGAAGGTTAGCGGAGGATCTGAAAGTCCTGAGGGCAGATATTTACTGCCTCTAGGAGACGCATATAGATAGGGCAAAGTAAGAATTAGCTTGAGACACTTGGTTTATCATTAAAAACATGCACTACACAAGATTAAAAAAAACGGAGGAGTTGCTATACAGACACGTAGTAAGGCTTGTGTCTTTAAGCGTAGTTCTGCAGACAAAAATGGTAGATGGGGGATTACGGAATGCTGCTTCATGCAGGTTGTTTTGCTCTATGTTCTGTATAAGGGCCAATCTTAGATGATCCCACAATTCTAGATTTTTTGTCTGCTGAACTTGCTCTGTGGCCTACTCCTTGTGTAGTATGCGAGGATCTGAATATCACTGGGGTTTGAAGTACTGCCCGTGGCAGTACTGGTGTCTACTCAGGCCGTAAACCAAAGGTATATAGAGCCTTGCGTAACCTGGAGAGAGAGCAGGGTTTGTTGGATGCCAGGTTTAAGATTAATTGACAGGACTCTGGCTATACTTATTATTAAGCTCCCCATGGTTCTTTTGCCTGGCTGTATTATTTTTTTATAACACTAAGTCTACTCTAAGGGTGCCAATTAGAACTATTCCCTCGAGTCATGTCGGATCATAATCCCCTAGTAATTGAACTCTTGCTAGCTGGGCAAATAGGGTCTCTGTGGAGCTGGTCTTTTGAGAGAGGCCTGCTTGTTGATCCAGATTATATTATGCACAAGAATGCTTGTATCCCTGAATTTTTCGATCTGAATTGAGGGAGTGCCCGAATTGGGGTAGTATGGGATGCTTTTAAAGATGGGTCAAGGTGTAAACCCCCAGATTTAGCTTGAACTGCCAGAAATATTCTCACTTGTTTATCAGTGAATTATATCAGAAACTCAGTGCAGCAGAGGCTCATCTTATCTCTGTGGTTGCATCTCGGGTTGATCCCAAAACTGCCCAGCAGCAGCAAGCATTGGTCAAGGCCGAGCTTAATGAAGTCACGGCAAAAAAAATAGCTGAGAAATTCCTGGCTCGAAAGCAGGAATGCTATGAGTATAATGAGCGGGTGGGACACCTCCTCGTCGTACGCACTCGGCAAAAAGCGTCCACCGGTCATATCAGGGAAATCAGGAATCATCATACTAATATGGGCACAGACTCTGAAGAGATCCAGGAGGTTTTTGGGGAATATTACGAAGGGATTTACCGGGCTCAGGGGCTGGTAGACGAGGGAAGTACAAGGTAATATCTGGAATCGGTATCTCTTGATGGAATTAGCCTGCAAGACCACGACTCTTTGGATGGGGTTATCACTTTTGATGAAATCCAGGCGGCGCTTAAGGATCTTCCACTTGGCAAGGCTATGGGGACCGATAAGATTCCATTGGAATTTTATAAGGTGTTTCTTTTAGCATTGGGCTCAGAGCTTGGGGAGCTGTCTTTACAAGTACAGAAGGGACAATTGGCCTCTGAAACATGGTCTGCTGCTAATATATTTGTTTTTTTGAAGAAAGGAAAATCCCCGCACGAGCATGGGCCTTACTGGCCAATAGCTTTAATAAACAGCGATACCAAGATATACTCCAAAATCCTGGCCACATGTTTAAGCCAGATTATTGATAAAATGGTTTCCATCAAGCAACATGTTTTTTTCCCCTGGAATGGGTACCATAGATTATATCTGCAGGGTGTTTATGCTTTCATTTCAAGTGAGCCCATGGCTGTAGCCCTGTTGGATGCAGAAAAAGCATTTAACAGGGAATCCTGGGATTATCTGTGGAGAGCGATGGACTCGTTTGAACTCAGCCTCAGCATATCAAAGCTGTCCACGTAGTATATCGTAAACCTTTAGCTTGGCTCCAGATGATGGGGGGACAATCGAGTCCAATCCAAATCGAGAGAGGCACTAGGCTGGGTTGCCCCTGTTCCCCCCTACTTTTTGCTTTATATATTGACCCTTTTATTTAGACATTTGAAGACAACTTAGCTATAAAACCCCTGTGGTGCTGCGGAAGGGAGACCAAAATCCTAGCCTACGCATAGGACATCGCAGTCATAACTGCTAACCCTGATGAAGCAGTATGGACAGTAGAGGAAAAGGCTGTTAAGTTTGACAAATTCTCTGGTTACTCCTTAAATAGAAATAAAACTCAGTTGTTCATGAATAGGCAGGCACAAACACTGGATGCACACGTTATTGATCAAGCAGTATATCTGGGGGTCAACATCAGTGCTGAAGTGGATCAGATAGTCGAGTCTAATATTACTCCGGTCAACAGGAAGACTAAGCGTGATTTAGAGAGGATGAATAATCTACACCTGTCAATAGTTGGGGAGAGGATGTGGCCGAATGGCTAGGGCGGTCGACCTCGAATCTGGGGAACTGGGTTTGAGTCTCGGCAACGATGCTAAACATCCTGTAATTCTGGGCAAATCACTCAATCTCCCTGTGCCTAACAAAAAAAATGTTGTGTCCCTCTGTAACGTAACTGGTGCTCATGTAAAGCGCTCTGATACCTGAAACCTTCGGGTCAAGTTTGAGCTATATAAAACTCCGAAAAAAGAAAAGAAAAGTTGGTCCATGTAATATCATTAAAATGCTACTCTTCCCAAAGGTCATTTATCTCTTTCGGGCTTTTCCCCGTGAGTTTGAGATCTACTTGTTAAAATTGATGGATGGAATGGTGTCTAGATTTATTTGGTCATACACCAAAGCCAGAAGAGCACTTAAGTATTTGTCTCTGCCCAGGGATAGAGGGGGATGGGCTGTTCCAAGTCTTAAGTAAAACGAATGCGCTGCCGCATTACAATGTTATATTCCATATAGGTACCCCAATATTGGCTCAGGTAACATCCTTACCCTTCACCTACATTACATACATAACGGTTCTTAGGTACTGACCTTTTACCTAAATACAACACTGCACACAGAACGCAGGATTTTCCCTGGTAAAAGCCTCATACATTATGCATGAGGATTCTTTGAAACTCAGCAGGACTACCATCTCCTGTATAATAACTATGTATAAAGTTAATTCCCGACGTCATCCTAAGTCCGACAAGTGGCACAGCAAGGTAGAATCCCCTGGGAGACCTTTGGGTATATAAACATCACATCTTGCTGAGACAAGTAGAGGAGATCAGGATTTCCCTGCCGACACACTGACGCGAGACGCTGAGGTTCCTGCATGCAGATACTCCAGCTCGCAGTGGTCTAACATCCCTTTCGGGGAGTACACAACTCGAGACCAAGACAGGGTCCCACAGTCTCTCACTTCAGGTAATGGGGGTGACTTTATCCTAGAGGGATTCTTGGCTTAACACCTACATACATGCTAGGTACACTTAGGTACATCTAGTTAGGATAGCATTGTAGGAGTACGCATTTTATTGTCATGTATTTTATATACTTGCTTGTAGTCATGATTATAGCAAAATGGTAGAAATCTACCATCCTTTTACTTTCTTAGTGCTTCTAATCATTTATATCCGTTACTGTCTAATGGTTGTTTCAGCACACCTATTTTGCACTAGAATAACGACTGTTCCATAAATGCTTATTGAAAAACGTCCATACCGTTTATTCTGTGTATCTCTCTGAGACTAAGTGAGCACGAGTGACTGAGCGAAAAGTAGTACACTGTTTCCACGGTCCTGAGGGATCAGGGTTGTCATGTTCGATAGTTGCCAGGAACTATTCTCTCCTTGGTAAGAGGAGTTTCTAGTGGCACTGTGAGCTAGCTGGTACACAGGCCAACATACCCGGTGGGGGTGTCTAGAATCAGTCTGACACCAATCCTACAGTGTGTGTTGTCTTAACGCGCAGATCCTATATAGGTTTTATAGGAACTACACGACATGGCGCCGCCAATGTTAGTTGGGTACTTATTTAATCGTCAAATCTGAGTAGTTCAGTTGTGCTATTATCAGAGACCCCATCTCACATTTTCCCAGAGACGTCTGGATTGGGAGGGTACAAAAATCTGCCGCAGCTGAGTAGGCAAAATCCTATGTATTGGCTGTTGGTTAATCAAGCTTGAAGGACACATTGTTCATATTGTGCATAACACCTTATCTCAGTTCCCTTGGAAAAAACTCTTCTTTCTAAAAACAATGACTGAGCAACAGGATAATGCTGTGCATGACCTAAATCTCTCAGCCGAAGAAGAAGATGCAGATGCAATACAAATTACAGAAAATGTTAGAAATGCCAGAACCCTAAAACTAGCTTCATATGGTTTAACAGCTAGGGGTGGGCCAGTAACCTTCGTGATTGAGGCACACGAATCATTTAGAACAGAGGTATTCTATTCATGGGTTACATTCCCACAGGCAAATGCACGAACAAAGACATTTCATTACTGAAGATGACATACCGAACGAATATTGTCCGTACGAGGACATTGAAGTTCAACTCACTTACCAGGAGCATATTAATACTGGTTTAAAGGCGCCCTCCCCCATACAAGAAATAAAGTAAGACTCGGTCCGCTCGGAAGAGAAGGAGAAACATGGCCAGTACTAGCGGCCTGCACACCACATCCTGACATTGAAACAATGCTAGTAGGAGACTTACTTACACTTGATAAAGAATTAATAAAACTTTACGGAAACATGACACAGTTCGTGATGAGAACACTCACACTTCAGCCAGCAATGGCTATACCAACAGGTCCGATTCAAACATCAACAACTAAAATTACACCACAAACGTTACACGCAGTGATGGGTAAAATGCCCACTAACGTGAACAAATGCCATTCTGGGTGGCTCAAAAAATAACACAGCTAGAGGCGGTATTTCCAAACACCAGCCCACAAGAAAGACACAGATTTTTAACAATGTGCTTGCCCTTGGGGATAACACCCCAGATAGAGTATTGTACCTCTTGGGGTACAGTTTTCGCTGCCATATATACCAGGACTCATGGTATCACGTCATTAACAGTAATACCAGATGTATTAAGACAAATAGAGAACGAGTATGGAGCAGAACCTGCTCTGAACTTAGGGATGAAGTTACTAGGTAATTTTGCCCAGGTATCATCTATAATATTAGCAAATATTAAAGGGGAGGCAGCATCAGTGGCAATACGCCAACGCCTGAGGGAGTTCACTCCTTTACAACAAGAACGTGAATTACCTAAAATAATTATGCAGAATTAGGTAGAGACAGTTTAGGAGCTAGAGCAATAAAACCTCAACTGATGGGTGGTCCCGAAAAGGATACCTTCAAGCAAGCACCTGCTTCTTCAAAGAAGAAATGGGATAATAACAAACAACAAAAGAATAAAGAGAACAGATCTCAATCCAGAGGTAGGTCTCCTCAACAGGAGCCCTCCGAAAGGAGGTATAACCTTAGGAATAGGGACAACATTAGAAAACCTGACAGGTATCAGGATACTGATACACGTTCCTCTCGTTCCTTTCAGGGTTCATCAAAAAACTCGGAGAGGGAAGGACGGTCAGAACACAGACAAGAAGAGCATACAAAGTCCAGAGACGCACAACGCACTTCAGACTACGCATCCAAAAAAGAAGAAAAGCTTAAAGCAAAACCTCAATTCAAAAGAAGAAAGTAGCAGGTCTCAAAGTTAGACATGCCCAGAATTCTGAGGCCTCAACTACTGAACGGGGAATGGGCTCTGACGATGCTAGACAGCGAGGCAGAAGTAACAGTAGTTCGCCAGAACCTCTAGGAATTTCTGGTGACAGCGGAGTTGAGTAAACATATCACGGTGGAAACGCCTGATACTAGGGTAAGTGTCCCACATAGGTTACATGAAATAACACTCCAAATGGAAGGGGACAAGCCCAGAAAAATTAAAGGTCTCTTTTGGGAGAACCTGACTTTTGGCTATGACATTCTTTTAGCTGAAAGAGATTGGCCACCTGCTATTGTTATGGATTGCCCAAAGGGAGAAAGGGTCATTTTTCCAGCCTTTTCCGACTTTGTTCCTGACCGCTTAAAACACACATAAGCGCAGGAGTGGGCGGTAGCCTTTGCCCCTGCACTATATCGCAACCATGTTGGGTGGGATGAAGATTCAACCCACCACGTGATACCATTAAAATCTACTCCTACTCCACAGAGACAGTATCCAATAAAACAGGAAGCAAAAAACAGGTCAGGGAGATCTTAGATCGACTTGAATACCAGGGGGTGATTGAAACTTGCACCTCTTCAATGAACAATCCTTTGTTTCCCGTAATGAAACCTGACAATCATATCGTCTAGTTTTAGACTACAGACATCTAAATTCATGCGCAAAAACTTTTGTAGTACAAAACGCACACAGTGCTGCATTGATGAATAACATTGTGCGGGAAAAATATAAAACAACACTAGATATCTCAAATGGATTTTTCTGCCAAAATATAGCACCTGAGAGCAGATATTTGACATCATTCTCAGTGCTGGGGTCCCTGTGACAATTTTGTCGACTCTCCCAAGGGTATAAGAACAGCCCAGGGTTGTTTTCTGCCAGGGTAATTGAGTTACTTCATAATCTGGATGAAGAGGCATTGTCCTATGTAGATGATATTTATCTGACGGATGATGACCTGGAGGAACACTTGACCAGGGTGAGCACCATAATTTTGGGATTCGCCTCTGAGGGCTACAAATTCAACTTCAAAAAATCTAAAATAGCCCACCCAATGTCCTATTTTTGGGATATGAGCTTTCAAGTGAAGGGAAAGGCTTGGCAGCCAACTTTTTAGAAAAGTGCGCGCTGCTTCAACCTCCAAAATCATTAATAAATTTACAATCCATACTGTGATTCCTGAATTTTGGTAGAACATACATTTTGGATTACGCAGAAAGGGTTAAACCTTTCTACGACCTCATAAGACCTAGGCAATGGACACAGGAACACACAGATATCCTTTGTTCCCTACAAGCTGACATGATAGCGTCCAAACACTTACAGACACGCATAAATGTTTGCAATCTAGTAATCCGTATAGTTGCTGGTCAATCTGGGTACACCTACCTAACATACAATGAAGGCGAAATAGTACCCATAGCATACAAATCACACTTATACACGAATGCTGAGATGCGTTTTGCATCCACAGAGAAAATTCTGACAGCAGTACAGACTGCTGTAGTGAGAGAAAGAGCACTGGCTCAGGGAAAACGAATAATTGTCGTGACCCCAGTACCAGATTTAGAGGCTGCTACAAAGGCTAGCGTTCCAAATGCTAAAGCTTTACATCCGAGATGGATACAATAGGCAAATTCTCTCACTGCATCAGATGTAGAATACAGATACGACCCAAGTCTAAAGACACAAGCATTTTTGCAATATGACCAGGAATATCCTCTCCCGAATGAAATAATGCCTCTAGATCAGTATGTATACATAATTTACACTGACGGATCTGCTCAGCCGGCCATTGGAAGTAAACAACAATACAGTGCTGCATGTGCGATTGTAAAAGGACGTATGTAGGACGGAAAGTTCCATCCAAGCTGTACGAAAGCACAGTCTCTAGGAGACTGCACGGCTCAGCTGGCAGAATTAAAAGCTCTATTACTGGCACTGATAAATACGGATCGAGAATTCCCCACACTAATTGTGTGCGATTCTTTTTACTGTGTCCAGTCATATAATGAATATCTTCACCACTGGGACAAAATTGGTTTAAAGACTTAAAAGGTGCCACAATTAAGCATAAAATGGTATGGAAACAGGTAGTTGAGTTGAATATGAACTACCAAGAGCTCATGTGATACACACGCTGAGTCATCAACGTGATGGCGTTCACGTTGAAGGGAATTCATTGGCTGATGAAGCCGCAAAGGGGGCAGTACGAACTGCGTCCGTAGCTTCAATCACTCGTTCAAAAACGAGAATAGACGGACAGATAATGGTAGCTGTCATTGCTTCACGCAAAGACAGTAAGGCATTACCGAAAGGTTTTCCACTCAAGTACTCCTACAAGTTAGATGCAAATAACGTTCCATTTGCTCAGATTCCTGGAGTGGGGATAGAGTAATACCAAACATGGATCGCAGATTGGGCTTAATATTAGCTGCACACGAGGGTCTGGGTTCTGCACACGCAGGAATTACGGCAACAGTTTCTTTACTGAAACAACGCTATTGGTGGCCAGGGTTAACAAAGCAGACCAAAGATTATATCTTAAAGTGCGACATCTGTCAACAGATGAAGGGCTCCACCATAACACGTCCAGCGCAGACACCATTGCTAATATCAGACAGACCACTCGCGTGTGTATATTTGGACCACTGCGGCCCCTTACAATCTGATGGTGCTTACAAGTATATCATGGTTGCAGCGGATTCCTGCTCGAGATTCCTATGGGTATGGCCTCAGCACTCGAACTGTTATCAAAATTTGTGAGTCTTTATAGAGACATACGCAGTTGGCACATTACATTCTGACTGTGGCCCCGCGTTTAGCTCTAGGGCTTACAAGGAAACCATGGGAGGTTTAGGTGTTGCACTGTGGTACTCCTCTCCGTACCATCCCAAGGGAAATTCAGTTGTGGAGAGGAAAAACCGGGACTTAAAGCAATCATTAACAGCTAGAGTATTAGGCGCAGGTGGCAGTTGGGTCAATCACTTATATGGGGTACAGCGGGCCTTGAATAACATGCCAAGAAGTTCTCTAGGGGGTGTCACTCCTTATGAGGTCCTATTAGGGCGAGAATGTGGGTACCTGATCTTGATTGTGAAGGCACAGTGGCGGATGAGAAACCTTTTGACATCAATAAACGTTTGGCTGTTTTACAGGATCTGAATGAATCAAGAGCACTACAGAGTAATGTGCAGGTAAAGCGGACCACGACTGGGGAAGTCAAGTCAGTCACAGCAAGACCTGTCTGGATTACTAAAATTGGGGATCTGGTCAGAGAAAAGATAGTGGACAAAAAGGAATTTGGCCCATCATACAGAAAGCCTGTTCCTGTCCTGGCCGTTGAAGAAACAAGAACTGTACTTCTGCCGCCTCTTGCCCGAAAGAAGGAGAAGAGATTCGTTTCTATTGATCTGATCAAACCACACTATGTGGCCGATACTGAATAGTAGGCCTAGTGGGCTCCTGAGTAACCTACGCCCTCCTCTCGCTACTATACAGGAAGTTCAGACAGAAAGGCTCATTACATTTGAAGAGTCTCCTATACGGAATGATGGACTATGCAACAATGCCATGGAACTCATTCCCCTTGAACAAGGAATTCAAAATCAAAATGAAAGACAAATTTCAATTCGACCTAACACTGATGTCTACATAAACATGCCTCAACAAGAGCCATCTACAAGTTCAATAAAACCTGCAGAACTACCAAAGATAGCTCGAACTGCATCTGGCTATTTCATCGACTTCGATCCCTTTTCCTTGGATCCGAGTGAACCTAAAACAACGCCAGCCCCAATATCTCGTCAACAACAAATCAAAGACTTCTTCATTTTTCTTAAAAAGACTTACCTGGTGTCACCTTGGCTAGAACTTTGGATAATCACCGGGATACTTTTCTTTCTTTTCTGGATAGGCTTAGCAACTGTCTTTTGCTTACTTATTAATGGAACTTACCTTTGCCAAAGCTCTGCAGCATCAAAAGTGAACTTGATCCTGAAACCTCATGTTTCATCACATCGTGAACAAAGAGACTTGTCATCAGTGAACATTACAGCAGTTCCTATACCTGATGGTATAGTATGGGACAAGGTTGATTATGATATATTTGGTCCGACCGAACTTTTAAAAATACCTCATTTATTTAAAATTTCCTTAAATGATATAATTACCTCCAGTACATTTTTTCCCGATGATTGGGATTTTGAAACTGTAAATAATATGTTGTCTGATTTAGAACAATCTGCCGCATTTTCTAACAATGAAGTGTTAGAAGACACATCAGACTTTAACACAATGTATTGTTATCAACATTATGGTCATCATTTCCTACACAAATCTAGTACCGCTAGGAATGTTTTCACATATCACCAATGAGAACATGGCCCTACACCACCGAAAAGTAGTTCGAAAACGTTTGCACAAAAATGTTCATATTTTTCAGGATTTAACGTTTCAGACCCGACCTCATATTACTATAAGGTTGCACAGACATCCACACAGAAAAAATATGCTGACTAACACCAAACAGATTTACTCTGCTTCCTTCATTACCCAACTGTCTGAACAGGGTTTCGACTTATGGAAAGACACTATAGACTTAAAATGAGTCTGGGGTTCTAGAGACTGGCAAGACCAGGGAACAGAAGCACTATTTAGAGCATGCCTCATTCCCCAGCAGATGATATTTCTGAATGATACTGTGCAACAGACTACCTGCGTTGGAATAGCCAAGAACAAGGATTTGAACACA
The DNA here is from genome assembly GCA_963921515.1 of Calotriton arnoldi. Lineage (NCBI taxonomy): Eukaryota > Metazoa > Chordata > Amphibia > Caudata > Salamandridae > Calotriton > Calotriton arnoldi. The sequence continues at coordinate 5,076,167 of CAWUFW010000178.1, forward strand.
CCTCGGATTCCAACACCATCACAAGCCGAGGGTAATTTTACATCACTGAAAGGGGCTACATTAGATGACATTTTTCAATACAATAGATCAGACCCCAATTGAAAGGGATGGTTGGTTTGGCCCACAGACACTAATAGATGTCAGGAAAGATTCAGGGGTACAACGGAAGGGATCAGTATCCAAAGGCCGGACCCACGCTATGTACAAGATGAACATCCAGGGGTGGTGACATCATACAGTGTTGGGAAGTTATGCCTCGATTGGCTAAAGACCTGAACGCTAACACAGGTGAAACAACACTTATCCTTACTTACAGAGGATGTGGACCTATGGGATTTTTTATTAGGTCCCAGAAAGCCACGTCAAAAACGTTTCTATTACGCTGTCTATAATGAAATTTGGAAATTCTCCCAACAAGAAGCAGCGGAGAGACTCCGAGAAATAGATAGGATTAACTTAGAAAAGGCGTTAGCCGTAGTTGACAATGGCATGACTACGTTAAATTCCAGGATTTATTCACTGGGCAACATTGTATCTTCTGCTATTGATATACTAGAACAAGATTTGTCCATACTACAGCACGGGCAATCGCAATTACGTTCTATTATGTTATTGAGCTGGACGCTGCAATCATTGTGCGCAGGTTATGTGCCTTGGCGTTTTATCAACAGTACGTCACTGTTTTCTGCATACAATCTAACGGAAAAACAGATGAAAATGGCACAGAGGGGAGCAAAATATACAATGCTGCGTATTGAAAAACTGTACAGATTACGTTTTACTGTGGCAGAATCACCGTCCACAGAGTGGTTGATCCATGGCCATATAACATTACCGGTCACAACTTTCCAATTTCAGTACTGCCTAGAACAACAACAGGCAGGCAGATATGAAGAAATGGGTAGGGAATTCATCAAGGAATCTTGGGAATTACCGTACAGATTTCGATGCAGGAGTGGGGATCTAGAAGTGCTTCTAAGCGGTACAAAATGTGAGAACGCTTTAAGTGGATCTCTCATATGCCAGGATATTATGCTGCTCGGGGCCTGCAAAGGTTCAGTTGTGAACCTATCCTGTCACTTGAGGGGTACCCCGGCAGCCGTGATAACTCCAGGATTCAGGCTACTTTCAAATGGGAGTTACTTGATGCTGAACGATCAAGGTTGTTGTGGGATGCTTCCGGGCATCGCATATGTCGTCACCGTGAGATCCAGGGTTACTTGCTGTATACAAGTATTGTTTCCACCGACACACACAGTCAGGGAGGTGCCGCTATGGCCTTCTCTGAATGTTTCCTTTATACGGTTTGATACTCTGAGCAGAATGAAAGCCATGCTTCTACAAAATACCGTGCCCTTAACCTCCCCCCGGGAGACTTTTGATCTCCAGATTGCAAGGTCCTTGGCTGAGATACAGGCACTCATACGTACGAACTGCCCCTTCCATTTCAAAGAAATGGTAAATCGTATCCACAACTGGCTTAATGACCGTAACCCCGACATCAAATTCAGCTTAGCACACAGCCAAACAAGTCTTACATTTCTTGACGTTGAGGTAAGACACTGCTTTACATTTCAAGAGTTTCCATCCTAAAAGCTTAAGAGACAACTTACCATGTGGCCAGTTTTTGCGAGTGAGACGCAATTGCACACGAAGGGAAGACTATGACCTACACTCATCCATACTGATGGATAAATTGAGGGAAAAAGAGTACCCCAATAAATTACTCAAACACTCAAGGAAGAGGGCCTGGTTCACACCAAGGGAGGAACTGTTGCAAAAAAAGCCCAAAACTGCAATGACCAGACTGGTATGTGTGTCAACATTTGGCCCGCATACAAATACATTTAAAAAGATCATTCGCCAAAATTGGCATCTCATCAAAGGAATGGATGATGATTTGGAGATACCACTCTTTGCCTTAAAGAAAAACACCAGTATTGGCCAACGTATAATCAGGGCCATGGACGACAAACAAAAAAAAACGGACACCTTGCGTCCCGTTTTGAACCTTCAACCTATCCAAGGTCATCATAAATGTGGAAATTGTCAGTCCTGCACTTCTACAATTGAAGGAACAATATATACAAATGGCCGAGAACAATGTGATCCAGCGGTATACCAACAACAGATACTCCACTACCATATACTCACCTGGGTTCATAAAAATACACACATTGAGTAAACCGCTGGAGTGGTCAAAGTTTTATATTTATACTTCACAATATTCAGGATTAGTTATTTAATTTTCCTAACTAACCTTTCACTGATCAAAAAGTTCTTTCCTGTGGTCGATGGACCATTAGTTGAACTAGTTGATGGTGATAATTAACTTAACCCTTAACTATTCTTCCGTTTGAAGTAAATGATCACAGACTCAGGAAGGTTTAAAATCTTTATCTAAATTAAATGCATGTGAACCATTTCAAAAATACAGTGCAGTCACCATCATTCTTAGGAGAGAAATTCAATTGATTAAACATCAAGCATATACTTCGGACTCATACAATAATTAATGCTCAGAAAGGGAGAGGACAGAGAGAAAAGAACATTTGCAAATAACGTGAAATTATAGTTACCAAGAATGGTGTGAAAGACCAACCCCCTGGCCAAAGGGCTGGTAAGGGTCCCCCAGGATAGGTCAGGAGACAAAGACTTCAGGACAGGATTCAGGACAGGATAGTTGACCTCTCTAGAATACCGACGATTGCGCCGCACCCCTCTCTGACACTCTCTTCCTCCTCGAGATTCTTCCGCAATCTTCTGATCTAACCCAATTAAGTTAGGATAGAAAGTTCTTCTTCAGAGTCTGCTTTCGATTCTTCATCAGCATCTCACAGCATATCTCCCAGCAACAGCATCCCGACTCCCAGAGAGCATCCCGAGCTCTGCTCAATAACTAACTAAAGCTACCTTAGTTATACCTTCGTTTCTTCACGTTCCACCCACTACAGTTTCAATATCGTAAATATACGAAATCTAATTGGTCAGGCAAAGGGGGATGATCATCACACCATGCTTACATGTCACTTTATTCTGTTAAACCATTGTTCACAAACCCATCCCCTTAATTTTTATTCAAAACTTTATTCCCATCCACTACATGTATCCAATTTGAAACATTAATGACACTATGAAGAATAGGACATCTCATTGCTGAACTTTTCACCATCCGTTCCCAGGGTATGGCACTCCAATTTGGCTTCCGTTCAAGTGTTCTTTCATTGACCTTCATGGCTTCATTCAATGAGCATGCGCAGGCATTGCGTCATTTCATCCAGTCCGGTTATACAAGAGAGGCCCAAATGCGCACTAATAATAAAGTCAAAAGACAAATGTTATTTTCACAAAATAAATGGTCTCACTGTATACCTCCCACCTCTACTCTATTCCCGTTTACTTATTAATACTTTTCCCGCATCAGCATTAGTAAAATACCTTGTTTTAGTTTCAGCTAAGCAGATGCCATGCACGCAAGTCTTCAAGACTCCATTTTAGTGTCTTCTGCTCATGCGCTAGAATTTCCCTCCAAGCATTACCTCGTCGTTCTGCGTCGATGCAGTTGACGCATGCGCACAACAGTTTTCCCGTTTAAAGCGGTATTAGTCCGTTTTCATTGTTATCCGCGTTAGTACACACATAAGCAAGCTTCACTAACCCGCGTGTTCATGTGGTGCGTATTAGTTATTCACAGATTACGTTTAATAACTTGTTAATGAGTTAAACGAGTGGATTGCCTCCAAGCAAGTCTCTTTCTTACGAGACCTTGCTCCATCAATCCCCTCTCTGATGGCATTTTGAGCCATCACAAATATTACCCATCCCTACCCAGATGCCAACTTTAGCACATCTCAGTTTTCTCCTTTTTCTCTCCTCATTTCATCAGTTACTTCTTTTCCTTCTAAATCTTTCATCTTTTTATACAGCTTTCCTTTCATTTCCTCTAACTGAATTTCTTCATATTCCCTCTTTCGTTTTTTTCCTCTCCCTCCTCTTTCTAAATGTATTCCTCCCTTTCCCTTGCTTCTGCAACATTTACATGTGATCATTACTGTCATTACTATTGTTATTATCACAACTGCTGGTAAAGTTATTTGACCTAGAAAACTTTTCCCAAAATTAATAAACCAATTCCCTATTGATGTTATACTTTTTGTTAATCTTCCCCATACACTGTCAACCTCCAGTTGGGTCAAATCATTATGCATTCTTGTAATATTTCTGATATACCCTTTAATTTCCTTACTTTTGTCCGGAATATAAGTGCAGCAATGTTGAATTTTCAACATACCACAGACTCTGCCCTCTTTTGCCAATAAGATATCAAGAGCAAGACGATTTTGTAAAACCATAGACCTTATTGAAAACATCTCTGTATTAATCATTAAGAATCCTCCGGCAGTATCTGTAGAAAGACGATCAACTATGGTTGACAATTTGCAAATTTTACGTGAATTTAGAATGACTCCAACTGAGGGTATCAATGCACTAAATATATCACCTACTATTTCAGAAAAACTAGCTCTTCTTCTTCGTGTTAGTCCATTAGATTTTTCATTGATTCTGTCTACATGGTAAATCTTTGGAAACACTATTCCAAAATAACAGCTCCCGTACCATCTTGCAGGTAACCTATAATAGGCATTATTCCCTCATACATAATAAACTCCTGGAAATACAGGATCAGTTCCCCCTTTTAGTCCCCACCCTCCTAAAATTAGGAAGTTGTGTTCACATTCACTGGAACCAATGAAATTGTTATTATAATCTGTCTTTAAACTATGGAGGAAGAATTTTCCCCTTTTCACAAAGTCTAGGGACATCGCAGCGTGAGCTTCGCCTTTTGCATAAATTCCCTCTTTCTCAGCCCATGGAGGTACATGGGATTTCTGTTCAGCAGCTTTCTTTGTTAAATCCTGTCTCCTTTCTTCTACTAAATTTAAAAACTCTTTTTCTTCTTCACGTAATATACATGTTAGATTATCCTTGTGTGCTTGTGCTATATCTATTGAACTCATTGTTTAGAAGAATTCACCCATGAACTGTGCATTTTTACTACTAAATACTGGATTCATTTTTTTTCTAATAGGCAACTCTGAAAATACTACATCTAAGTTTGAATAAAAATACTGAAGTTTCCCTGTTACATAAGATAAACTTGATAAAACACTACATGATACACCATATGTTAGAGGTATATGGTGATAAGTCACCCCTTCTGACACTGATGAGGGTAACTTCATACAAACATAACAATTATTAATCTCCATCGTATTAACATACTGAAATAACAATTTAGTAAACACATTTAAAGACGAATCATTGTCTGATTCATTATGATAGTTTATCTCATCTTCTACCCCTATTTCTATTTTAGTTCCCTTTATTCTATTTACTTTCTCATTAGTAATTGTACTATTCTTGTTATTTGTTTCCATCAACAAAGGTACTCCTACTGTTAGAAATAACCATACTAACACTACTAATAAAATACTACATAAGCAAAATCTTAAGCATTTTCATTTTAAACTTCATTTCGGTCTTTCAGTGTCTTCAACTTCTGCCATTTTAATCAGAGAAAAATTCTTCTCTCTTTTTCTTTTTTTCTCTAAAATTTCTTAAAATCCAGTCTTTTATTTTAAGGAGGTCTTAATTTGCTTTCATCAATCTGTGCAACATGAACTCTTTCTAATTCTTCACATAAATCTAAGTTTTCAAATTCTTCAAGTATTACATAGGTCCAATCAGGGGCCTTGTATTTTCTGTTCAGAATTCTCAATCTTGGGCTTCTTCGTGTAAGTTTTACTAAGGTTTGTTTAGATTGTGTCTGACTCGTAACCTCATTTACTTGTTCTGGTTTCTTTTCTGATTTTCTTAGATGATATCTTAGCCTCTTTACTCCTGCAGGCCAATTGTCTCCTTTTCTAACTCTTTTGACCTGAACTGCACTTTCACCTTCTCCGTCTCCTTCTAAAGTTCTTTTATTTTCACTTAATCTGGGCACAATCTGTTCTTGTTCTTGTTCTTCTTCTCTTTCTGATTGACTTTGTTCTGTATTTTCCGTATTTGGATCTTCCTCTTCTTGCACCTGTTCAGGTCTTATTATAGTTTGTTCTTTTTCAGCCTGAACTTGTTCTTCTAAATCTGTCTGATCCTGTTCAGGTCTTATTTCAACTTGATCTTCTTCTGCCTGAACTTGTTGTTGTTCTTCTTCTATCTTACCCTGCTCAGGTTTCTGAATGGCTTTGTCTATTTTTACCTGAGTGTGTTCTTCTTTCCCTGACTTTTCCTCTCTATCTTTCTGTCTCTTTAATTCAGTTGTTCTTCTTGTTTTAACAACAGCATCAGATATTTCAATCACTGGTATCCATTCTTCCTGACTTGTACTTGGCTGTTCGTCATATATTTGTCTTTCAGAATCTATTACTCCAGATTCTTCTGCTTCAAAACTTTCAACTTCTGACGTCTCAGCTTGTCCAGTCAGTGGCTGTTCTTGTTGTTCAGACGGGCTCGGAACTCTCCTGGTATGACTAGCATGAACCCAATTAGGTAAACCTGCACACTTCACTGCTGTGGTAGTGACTAGTATGACTTGACGTGGTTTATCTCACCTGGGTGCTAGACACGACTTCCTTGCGTGTTTCTTCACTAACACCCAGTCTCCAGGATTCAAATCATGCGCTTGGTCTGGCTGTCTTTCAACTGCGTCTTCTCCAACCTGATGAGAGACAGAACGCACCATTTCAGCCAATACTTTGCAATAGTCCAATACCAGATCATCAGTTATATTCATTAATTTATTTCCAGGAATAAATGCTTGTCTCATTGCCCTTCCCATGAGCACCTCATGTGAACTCAATCCTGTTTTTCTGTCAGGAATACTTCTGAGACTCATCAGTACAAGGGGCAATGCATCTGGCCATTTCATCATTGTGGATGCGCACACCTTCCCTAATCTTGATTTGATTGTGCCATTAAGCTGTTCAACTATTCCAGAAGCCTCTGGACGATAAGCACAGTGCAATTTTGGTTCAATGTTAAATGCAGCACAGATTAATCGCATTATCTCATTATTAAAATGAGGTCCTCTATCTGATTCCAAAGTGACTGGAAAACCGAAACGAGGTATCAACTCCCTCAATAGTAGTTAACAACTGAGAGACTGTCATTTCTTCTAGTGGGTTATGCCTCTACCCATCTTGAGAACAGGCACACTATGACAAGTACATATTTCAATCCATTGCAAGGAGGCAATTCAATAAAATTTAACTGCAATCTGGTGAAGGGTCCTTCTGCCTTTCCAATCTTTCCCCAACTAACCACTGTCTTCCTGCCTGGTTTCTGCTGCTGACAGATTAAGCATCTTTGGCAAAGGCTCTCTGCGACTACCCTAAACTTCGGATTGTACCAACTCTGTCTGAATAATCTGATCATTGAATCCCTGCCAATGTGTGTTGTCCCATGGTATACTCTTGCCATTTGAGAGAGTAGACAGTCTGGCATGACTGGTCTGCCATCTAAGTACACCCACACTTCATCTTCTGTTCTTTTTGTACAACTTGATTTTATCAAAATCTCCTTTTCCTTTTCCTCAACTTCTTCCTGTAACTGTCTGACCTCATCCCATGTTTCTGGAACTGAGAAAAACATAAGTTGGCAGCTGGTTTCACCCGTTTCAATTTTTCTGTTAATTGACATTGTATTTCTTGCACAGTATCGAGCAATTTGGTCTGCATATCTATTACCGGCCGTCACATAGTCATTTCCTGACTGATCTGCAGTGCATTTAACAACTGCTACTTCTTTTGGCAATTGTAATGCTTCCAACAGATCTTTTACATTTTTACTATTTCTGATAGGAGACCGTGAAGAGGTCAGAAATCCCCTCTGCATCCAGAGTTGGCCAAAATCATGCACAACCCCGAAACCATATTGACTATCCGTAAATATGGTTATTCTCCAATTTTTCCCAATTTTGCATGCCTTTGTTAGGGCCACCAATTCGGCTACTTGTGCAGACTTGACTCCCGGTAAACAGGATGCTTCAACTACCCCTGTCATTTTACATACAGCATATGCAGCACTTAATACTCCTTCTTCTGTTCTTAAACATGACCCATCCACGAATAATTCATGATCAGATTCCTTCAATTGTGTTTCTTTTATGTCTGGGCGGGGCTTAGTACACAATTCAGTCACATCCAGACAATCATGATCAATCTCATCTTTCACTTCCTCACAACATGGATCTAGTAATAATGTGACAGGATTCATTATTGTGCATCTTATTACTGTCACATTTTCTGCTCCAAAAATCACTCTCTCTCATACTTAGTCAGCCGACTAGGAGTGAGATGTTGTGTTCGCGTTCTTGTCAAAAGAATCTCAACTGAGTGTGGAACGTAGACCTTTACAGAATGTCCCATCACTATTGACTCACTTTGCTCCAGACTCATACAGGTAGCAGCTACTGGTTTTAAGCAGCCGGGTAAGGCTGAGGCCACTGGATCCAAAGTGGCAGAGAAATACGCCACTGGATGTTGGCTCAGTCCATGTCTCTGTGTTAGAACTGAGAGTGCACAATTTTCTCTCTCACAACAAAACAGCACAAATTCTTTTGAATAATCAGGCATGCCCAAGGCAGGGGCCTCACATAGACAATTTCGTAATTTCACAAAGGCTTCCAAACATTCATCATTCCAATCAATTGGATCTTTCGCTCTTTTCCGAGTTAACTGTATCAATGGCTTCGCTAGCATGGAGAAGCTATTGATCCACTGCCTACAGTACCCAACCACTCCCAAAAACATTCTCATCTCCTTCTGTGTTTGAGGTAGCTGCATTTCTTTGATTATTTTTATTCTTTCCGGTGTCACTTTTCTAACTCCTCTTTCTATTTTATGCCCTAAATATCTAACTTCTTGTTGACAGAACTGCAATTTTTCTGGAGACACTTGTGTCCTCCTTCGGCCAAATGGTTCAGTAATGCAATTGTGTCAGTGACACAATCTTCTCGTGTTCTTGATGCCACCAATAGGTCATCAATGTACTGAACCAGAACTGATTTCCCGGGCATAACCAATGACTCCAGACACTTTTTCAGTATCTGGTTGAAAATTGAGCGACTCTCTGTGTACCCTTGTGGAACTCGGCACCATGCCAAAATACGACCCTCAAACCGGAAGGCGAAAAGATACTGGCTGTCTGGGTGCAAAGGAATCGAAAAGAATGCTTGGCACAAATCAATTACTGTAAACCAACCTGCATTCCAGGGTATCTGATAAAGGATCACTGCTGGATTTGGCACTACTGGGCAACAAGGCACTACAATTTTGTTTTTTTTCCGCAAGTCCTGCACTATCCTGTATTTACCACTAGGCTTTTTGAGTCCCATGATTGGCGAATTACAAGGACTACCCATTATCTCTTTTAAAATGCCTTGTTTAATTATTCGGTCAATTTCTGGAGCAATTCCCGCTTTCACTTCTGGACTCATTTTGTACTGTCGTGTGTTTGGATAAACTGCACCTTCCTTCACCGTCACTTTAACTGGATCTACATTTGACATCAGCCCAATATCTTTTCCTGTAAAATCCCACACTTCTGGATTTACTGTGGTTCTCAACTCTTCCGGCAATTCACTTTCAGCTATCAATTAAAACATCTCGTCTACCTCTGTACCTTGCTTAGCTAGCATCATTTTGTATATAACATCTTCATCAGGGTTTTGGAAAGCGACACCATCAGGTGTACAATAGATTGTGCAGTTCATTTTGCACAGTAGATCTCTTCTCAACAGATTTACTGGACTGGAATCGCAAACTACAAATCGATGCATATCTTTAAAATTTCCAATATATACCTCCATTGGTTTTGTAATTGGGGTTTTAATCTGTTGATTTGACACTCCTACAACTTGGATAGATTCTCCCGAGAGGGGTAGGTTTGGGATGTCTGCTGTTCTTACAGTAGACCGGGTAGCACCAGTATCCAATAGGAAAGTGATATCATTACCTTCCATTTTCCCATCAATAAATGGACCTGTCTCATCTACCGGCAAGGATGCGCCAAGCACGCACTCCCCTTCTCCCCCCTCAGGCACCGTCATTGCACATAGTCCGAATTTTCTTCATCATTCTGCAAAAAATACTGTGTAACCACTCTGTTATTCTTACCACTTTCTCCGTGAAATCCGGTGTTCGCACTGTATTTCTCAGAGTTCACAAAGTTTGGTATAGGAGCTGGTGGCACCTGATACTGTGGAGTAACTACCTGCTGCGGCTGATTCATAAGTACTTCATTCTGCATCTGTGGAATTAAATTTTGGTTTGGCCCATTATTATTCTGAATATTCTTACACTCGTTCTTCCAATGTCCAAGCTTTCCGCACGCATGACAAGGAAACTTCTTCTTCGCTTCCTCTCTATTTATTCATCCTCTTATTTTACCACCATTCACCGCTTGATCATTCTGACTCTGCTCTTTTATCTGATTATATGTCTGGGAATTTACTGTATTCTCCTGCTGTTCTGCCAATTTTACTTGTGCCCACATCATTTTCTCTTTTAGCTTTCTACGGCTTGCTTCAATGTCATCACCACAATACTTAGCATATTTCAAAATGTCATCAATCGACTTACTCTGCCAGCACAACATGTGCTGTTGAATCATCTGACTGATCTCCGGTTTCAAGCCATACACAAACCGATACACAAAATGTCCCATATCCTTATCACCAATGTTCTCAAAACCACTATACTGCTTAAACACTTGCAGTAACCGTTCATAATATGCATGTACGGACTCATTTGGCTCTTGAGTTGTTCTATCTATTTTTCCCCAATCTGTTTCTTTAGGAGGGATTTTCCCTTTCAGGTAAGTAATTACTTGGTGATATTTCTTCATCACCTCCTCTGAAGGTGCTCCTGTTTTTGAGTCTCTAGCATACTCCTCACTTGGCCAATCAACTGTGATCTTACACTCTGTCCACAAATCAGCAGGTACTACAATATCAAATAACCCATCCAGATCCTTCAACAAAATCTTTGAAACCTTCACAAATCTTTCCACCTGTTTATACCATTCAACTGTTTTTTCTCTCAATCTGGAGAAATCATTTGTAAATGACAAAATATCCTGTCTACTCCAAGGGACATGAACATATCCACCACCAGGAACTTCTCTCATTGGACACATTTTCTCAACCTTATCTGATTCTCTCACTGGAAATGCAGTTGATGCTTCTCTCGCCTGTACTTCCTCTTTCTTTCTTATCCACCGGATTCTCCATTTGTCAATGTCTCCCCATTTTCGCAAAATATTCATCGACTCTTTTATCTGTAGTTTCTTACCAGAAGCATTTACACTTTCTAAATCTTTTTCAGTAAATTCCACTCGATATGGTTTCTGCAATAGTTTCGATTTCCCTATATCTATTCCAATCTCTGAGGCAACCTCTGTTAATTTCTCATGAAATATTCTTGCTCTTCTGGTTATACTCTTACATAAGAATAATAACTCCTCATCATTATAAACATTTAATCTTTCTATGCTTACATTGCCAGTTATCATTTCTTCCAACTCTACTTTCAATTTACTGATATCTGGAATCTTTGGTTGTGGGTTTCGATTGTCTATTTCCTGTGCCCATCTCTCTATATCTTCAGGGGTAACTACTGTTGCACTTCCAGTTCCTACAGGAACCAAAGAGCTCTTTTCTCTCAAATTTGCAGGTATAATTCTCTTCGGAGTTTCAGTTAAAGGTTCTACATTCGGGAGATCCATTAATGAAATAACTGATTCACTTTCACTAGTCTGATCATCTGTAATTATTACTTCTCTTCTGGGACTTTTTAACGGAATTGTCACAGTTTGAGGTTTCTGGCAAGTCTTTTTATCTCTATATAATGGGATTACAGGACCAATAGTCACTGGTACCGTCAAAGCTTCAGCATTTAAATTCAATTGGTTTACTTTCTGAACTAATTCTTCTCTAGTTTTATTTAAAGCTTCTCTCTCATTATCCTGCAATACCCTATTAAATGATACATCATGTAAGATTTGTGGGGTTAAAGGCATTCCTATCACTGCTGCACTTGGGGTAACCTTACTAGGTGCTTCTTGGTACGGTGGAGGGTTTTTAATCAAAATATCCTCTAATAGCTCATCATCTGATTCTCCATAACCTGCCGTATTCATGTGTTTCATTTTTTCTTTACACTTTCCTCCTAACTGTTCTTCAGCCATTAATACTGGATATAAACCCTCGGTCACCACAGCTCTTCTCCAACGCTTCATTTGATCTCCACTTGACTCATACGGATATCTAGGTAAAAACCCTCTAAATCTCCGACCACTTCTGTATTTTTCACGATCAAATGCCTCAATTTCCCATTCTTCCAAAGCTTCATACTGTGTCATTCTAGGATTAGGTTCTAACATATTCATTCTATCTCTCAAATTCTGAAGTACCTTTAAATTGAAAGTACCATGCTCCGGAAAAGCCAAAACACCATCACCTTTAGTATATTCCACCAAATTCTCCAACCATACACAGGTGTGATATCCTTTCTCCATCATCATAAATGAAGCAGGTGTTTTAGGTGGCGGAATAGGAATTCCCTCTCAAGTCATTACAGGTTTGTCTTTCTTAAAGAAATTTTTAATTTTCTTCATTAATGTCATTTTCTTTGGTCTTCCAAACATTTCAGACGGTTGATATAGGAAAGAGTCTTCCGTATATCTTCTAGCTCTATTACCTACGTCGCGTCCTATGTCAGCACAACTCACACCCACAGTCAAATCAGGACTCAACATACAATTCTTTTTCGACCAATCCTAGCGCTGCTTTTATCTATCAACCAATCAGACTCAGGCTCACGCTCGTGTTCTGACCAATGCTAGCACGGCCTTTTGTGACGTCAGTATTACTCCACACTATTGACCCCTCCTTTACAATCTACTTCTGTCTCACGCCCGCTGTTTCAACCAATCCCAGCGCGGCTCTCTGTGACGTCAGTATAACTCCGGCGACTGACCCTCCCTTCAAAAGATAATACGAAAACTTATTTCTTAATATTTTTCATTAAATTCTTCGTTAATAACAACATAAAAACATTCGCTACTCTGTCTGTTCCACTAAACAAAAGGATAGATTTCAATTTATTCTTGAGTTTCCGAAATTACTCTTCTTCTACTGCGAGTAAAACCCCTGTTTACTCTTCATTCAAGCTCAGGAGAACCTGCTACTTCTCCAGTGTCACCCGTATTGGGAAATGAGACCAAAGTTTCACCAGCGAACCCCTTTCGCTATCATTCGCACTCTACTATTATACGAAATAGTCCCTAGTTTAACACTGCCAGCCCTGCGTAGCTTCTCAGTATTATTCCAACAGACGAGTAACCTCTCTGCAGTATGGCTTCTGTCACCACCCGCTATTCATTTTCCCGGGATTTCCAGACAACATAAACAAGACGCTAACTCTTTTTGTTACACATAAATCAATAATCAATAATCAATATTTATCACCAAACTAGTCAATAATAACCATAACTCTGCTACCAGAAAACTGATCCAGCGGTATACCAACAACAGATACTCTACTACCATATACTCACCTGGGCCCATAAAAACACACACATTGAGTAAACCGCTGGAGTGGTCAAAGTTTTAAATTTATACTTCACAATATTCAGGATTAGTTATTTAATTTTCCTAACTAACCTTTCACTGATCAAAAAGTTGTTTCCTGTGGTCGATGGACCATTAGTTGAACTAGTTGATGGTGATAATTAACTTAACCCTTAACTATTCTTCCGTTTGAAGTAAATGATCACAGACTCAGGAAGGTTTAAAATCTTTATCTAAATTAAATGCATGTGAACCATTTCAAAAATACAGTACAGTCACCATCATTCTTAGGAGAGAAATTCAATTGATTAAACATCAAGCATATACTTCGGACTCATACAATAATTAATGCTCAGAAAGGGAGAGGACAGAGAGAAAAGAACATTTGCAAATAACGTGAAATTATAGTTACCAAGAATGGTGTGAAAGACCAACCCCCTGGCCAAAGGACTGGTAAGGGTCCCCCAGGATAGGTCAGGAGACAAAGACTTCAGGACAGGATTCAGGACAGGATAGTTGACCTCTCTAGAATACCGACGATTGCGCCGCACCCCTCTCTGACACTCTCTTCCTCCTCTAGATTCTTCCGCGAACTTCTGATGTAACCCAATTAAGTTAGGATAGAAAGTTCTTCTTCAGAGTCTGCATTCGATTCTTCATCAGCATCTCACAGCATCTCTCCCAGCAACAGCATCCCGACTCCCAGACAGCATCCCGAGCTCTGCTCAATAACTAACTAAAGCTACCTTAGTAATACCTTCGTTTCTTCACGTTCCACCCACTAAAGTTTCAATATCGTAAATATACGAAATCTAATTGGTCAGGCAAAGGGGGATGATCATCACACCATGCTTACATGTCACTTTATTCTGTTAAACCATTGTTCACAAACCCATCCCCTTCATTTTTATTCAAAACTTTATTCCCATCCACTACATGTATCCAATTTGAAACATTAATGACACTATGAAGAATAGGACATCTCATTGCTGAACTTTTCATCATCCGTTCCCAGGTTATGGCACTCCAATTTGGCTTCCGTTCAAGTGTTCTGTCATTGACCTTCATGGCTTCATTCAATGAGCATGCGCAGGCATTGCTTCATTTCATCCAGTCCGGTTATACAAGAGAGGCCCAAATGCGCACTAATAATAAAGTCAAAAGACAAATGTTATTTTCACAAAATAAATGGTCTCACTGTATACCTCCCACCTCTACTCTATTCCCGTTTACTTATTAATACTTTTCCCCCATCAGCATTAGTAAAATAACTTGTTTTAGTTTCAGCTAAGCAGATGCCATGCACGCGAGTCTTCAAACTCCATTTTAGTGTCTTCTGCTCATGCGCTAGAATTTCCCTCCAAGCATTACCTCGTCATTCTGCGTCGATGCAGTTGACGCATGTGCACAACAGTTTTCCCGTTTAAAGCGGTATTAGTCCGTTTTCATTGTTATCTGCGTTAGTACACACATAAGCAAGCTTCACTAACCCGCGTGTTCATGTTGTGCGTATTAGTTATTCACAGATTACGTTTAATAACTTGTTAATGAGTTAAATGAGTGGATTGCCTCCGAGCAAGTCTCTTTCTTACGAGACCTTGCTCCATCAAATGGATACATAAAGAGTTCTCAAACTGCAAAACAAAAAATGTTGTTTATGCAATCATCTGCCCTTGCTCGCAAATGTATAAGTTAGACAAAGAATTGCGCAACATCGCTCCAGATTGAAGAATAAAGTGCAGAATGCTCCTTTAGTTCAGCATTTTCAAGAACTTAAACACAGTAAAAAAGAATTCCATTGGACAGTACTAAGCAGAATCAGGCCTAATCCAAGAGGTGGAGACCCGGAAATTGCTCTAACAAGGAGAGAGGCATACTTGATAATGAAGTTTAATACAGCCTCCCGAGGGCTCAACGAAATGACGGAAATTAATAGACTGTAACAATTCTTTTAGTGTTTGACCAAGTCCTGAGGAGAACCCCAACATTTCCGAAGGGTTCAAAACGCGTTGACCAAGCTGGTTGGAAAAGATATTATTTTGATTAGACTAACAGCAGTCAGCAAACAAGACAATCGGCCTGTTGCTTTACCACATAATCCCAACTAGCTTTTACTGGCAGGATGTATATTTTGATTGATGTACAAAAGACAATTCCGCCATGTGCTCTAATTTGAGAGTGAAGGACTGGTCTACTTCACAATTGTTGTGTTTTTTGTATTTGAATGTCAACAGTCTTGTTTGTTTTATCGTTATTGTGAAATGTATGTATTTAAATAACCAGAAAAGGTTGTTCTTCTAAGAAAGACATGCTATAAATGTTTATAATTGCTTCTAAAGAAGAAAAAAATGTGTGTAAAATAAATCACTAAGACCACTATAATCACAAATTTGGTTTTATTGTTAAAAGGTTTAATTCAACTTTAGCACCCATAAATTGTACAGTTTATTTTCATTATAAGAGGCCTAGTTTGGGTGTGATTTATGGGCTCAACCCCCCTTGTTTAAAGCTTAATTCACTCAGCACTCACTTTCGTTCCAGCCTCCATATGTTTTGAAATATGTTATGGTTTTAAAAGGATCCGCTGCAGAGTTCCTTGTATATCCAGAAAGGGTTCAGCAATAATAAAAGTGTCAAGATATCTCTTATGCTTAATCTTAGAGCTGGAGAGAGAGATCGAGGTTTTTCCAGTGTCAGTTTTGACTCATCTAAGGTAGCGCCAGTGCTTAATTTGTAAAAAAAAAAAGTACCAGGGCTCTAGTCAGGAGACCTCTGTGGCTTGCACCACCCATTGCCACTGCCAGCGTTGCCAATAAGAGTACCTACACAACTACTAACCAGTACCCTGCTACAAGTGTGACAATTCAGCCTGTTCCAGGCCTCCAAAGCTATACAAAATAGCTTGGGCGGCAGGTATTCGTTGTTTTTAATGCATACTGAATTAATAAACAATTGCTGTTCTGCTCATCTCTAAATTATGCAAACGGCGCCAGCATGTGGCAGCTGTCATAAGTGCCATTGTTGACAATTAAGTGCCGGTGCCGAGCACCGGAAACCACTGGCTCAAATTAAGCACTGGGTAGAGCAGAGGTTTAACATGCCTGATGCAAAGAACGTGTACAACACAGATAACAGAACTGTAGATTAAGTGAATAGCTAAGTGAGTTACTGCTTTTGTCACAGAGATCCTTTCATTACTGTGCAGTTGATAAGTTACAATCGTCATTTAGCACAGTGGGAAATGAAGAGTTGCATGCAAACTGCATGGTACAGGTTAGAAACTTTTGTTTTTTCTCAGTCTTTTATTAACCTAATTTAGCTTAAAAGGGTTTGTTTGGGTAGAAATAAATTCTATGCACTGATTTACACACATATTATTCATTGTCTTTATGTGTGTGTGATCACACAAGTGTACCCCATGCAACAATATGCTGTGTGAGAAGGTGGACAAAGTGCTGTCCAAAAACTCTGCAACATAAAACAGGAAAACATAATATAACATGCAGTAACATAACACAGCATACCATAACGAACTGTATCATATCATTCCATGCCATACGGTGCCATACTGTACCATAGCATACGAGAATTTAGCAAAGCATTGCGTACCATAGCAAGCTGTTCCATACCATAACAGACCATACATGCCACACTAGACTATAATATGACAGACTTTGGTAAAGCATTGCATACAAAATCCAAAATGGTGGGCGCATATATTCATTGTAGTAGTCATTGCTGTCTATCGACCGCTGCGGGGCCTCTCCATGATTGGCTGCATTCCGACCCAGACTTCAACAAGGGAGGATTTTGTCAAATCTCCAAGATGCAGAACTTTTGGAATTTTTCCAAAAACACTGGGAACAAATATATACACTAAACCACAATAATAGCTGAACTCCCCTATCGTATATTCAATATCACATGTAAAATAAACCGTATTATGAGCTTATCCTTGAGCTAACATTGGTGGGAAGTAAAGAGATGTAAAGCTTAGCTATACAATTAAGTCAGCAGTGTATTGGTTTCTCTCTCCCGCCTGGGAAAGCATTTGACTGATTAAGTAGTAGTGACACAACGTGTCCAGAGTGTTTACTGTATCATTTTGAGTGATATCCTAGTTAGCTATTGATGGGACGTCTTAATTTAAACAAAATAAGGGCTGTGGGACAGTTCTGTGCACAGTAAAACACTGGTCTGTACTGCTGGGAAAAGGGTTTCTGCCACAACAAAGAACTGTGTAACATATTTTTTTATTTAAAAGAAATCACAATAAAAATCATGTGTCATAAAGTACATTTATGTGCAATTAATGAACACAGAAACATCTAAAATACAATACAGTCAAAGTGATCCAAAGTTAAAAGTGTCTTGGGGGTTATTAAGAGACTGGCAGACAGAGTACTCAGTCTGTAAAACGGACAGTACGCCCGCCCTATTTAGGGAGGACTGTTAACTTTCTGTCAATGGAGCATTCATTGGTTCCATCAACGGAAAGCTTTCTCCAATGGCCCGATGACATAGCAGCTGTCGGAGACCACTTGCTACAACAGCCAGACGCGCTGCTGTACAACATGGCTAAAAAAACATTGGCAAAGCAAATAGATCTCGCAAAGGTGAGGCCTTTTGGCTTTGTCAATGTTTGTCATACACTTGCAGTGTATAAAGTGAATTTATTTAAGGTGATATTTCTCTCACTTAGTGCTCTATTTTCAGACACCACAACTCAGAAACAGAGAGAGGCAACCCCTGCTCACATGTTTAGAAGCTTTGCTGTCTTAAAATAAAGCACTAACTCAAAGAAATATCACAGTTAAATAAATTCACTTTTCACATTGCAAGCACAACAAGCATTTGCAATGCAAATTGGTCTCACATTTGTGAGAGTTAGAGGTATTGGCGTTGTAAATGAGAATGTCTTTTACCCATGTGTTTTGGATTGGAGCGGATGTATGTGGTGTTGAGTGGATTTATGTGCCTTGGAATTATTAGATGTGGAATAGTGTGTGGTGGAATTGTTTGGAGTGTATTTGTGTAATGGAATTATGTGGCATGGTGTGTAATAGAAATAGGTGAATAGTAATTATGTGGTATTTAGTGTATTGGAATTATGTGGAGTGGGATTGTGTGTCAGAGGGTAATTATGTGGAATGGCATTTTGTGTGGTGGAGTGGTATTTTGTGGAGTTTAATTATACGGTGTGCTGTTGAATTATGTGGCATGTGGAATTCTGTGGTGTGGATTGGATGTATGTGGTGTGTTGTGTAATTGTGTTGTTGAGTTGAAAAAAGTGGTGTGGAATGGAAATGTGTAGAACTGAATTGTGTGGCGTGGAAGTGTGTGGTGCTGAGTGAATTAATGCTGATTGGAATTATGTGGTATGGTGTGGAGTGTATTTATGTGGATTGTCTTACCAAGTTTAAAAATGCTCCTCTTTTACTGCCAGTCATGCTTCTCGTAAGCAACGACTGGAAGTACAAAGTGCGTGTTTACGCACCGCTTGCAGGTTTTCAAAACACATCGGTAAAAGATATTTATTTATTTATTTATAAAGCGCAACATTCATCCCATCGGGATATGACGGCGCTGAGGTAGCCGACAGTGGTGGGTGGGGCCGGGACTGATTCCATAAGTGACATCAATCTTTAGGGAATAGGTGAGTTTTGAGTTTCTTCTTGAATGTAGTATAATCCTTGATCAGCTGTAGTTCTGCTGGAAGCTCATTCCAGTGCAGTGCCGCAAGGTATGAAAAGGTACGTCCCCCTGCCCTGGTCTTTTTGATCCTTTTCGTCTCGGCTAGCGCCTGCTGATGTGACCTTAGGCATCTGGGAGGGATGTAAAATTGGTTTTTATTCTGAAGAATCTTAGGGCCAGTGTGATGGAGTGCCTTGTGGGTATGTCCTAAGAGCTTGAATCGTGCTCTTTGACGCATGGGCAGCCAGTGAAGTTGCCTCAGGCAGTCAGTTGCTGAGCTGTATCTGCCCTTGTTGCATACCAGTTTGGCCGCAGCGTTTTGCACTACCTGCAGGCGTTTGAAAAGGTAGTCTGGCATGCCAACAAAAAGAGCATTTCATTTCCATAGTCCAGCCTGCTAACAAGTAGGGCCTGTGTGATTGTCCTCCTGCTTAGCAGGGGGATCCAGGGAAAGAGCCTTTTTAGAAGCTTCAATGTGGCAAAGCTTTTTCCACAAAGTGTCCGTACGTGATCCTGCATAGATAATTTGTTGTCAATGAGAACACCCAGATTTTTTGCATATTGCTTGGGTGCGGGGGCGTCTCCTAGTGAGTTGGGCCATCAAGATGCATCCCAGATGTGATTGGCTCCCCCGAGGAGCAGGATTTCGGATTTCTCTGCGTTGAGCTTTAAACAATGGTCTGACATCCAGCTTGCCATTTCGGTGAGACAGTTATTGAGTTTGGTCCTGGTGTCCTCGTGCCCGTGTCCGATGGCTATTGTTAGTTGCGTGTCATCTGCATATGAGCAAATGCCGAAGCCCCACTTCGTACCAATTTTTGCCAAGGATGAAACGTAGGCATTAAATAGAGTGGGGCTAAGGGATGCTCCCTGCGGGACACCACAGCTTAGGATTTTTGGACTTGATGAGAAGGCACCCAGTTGCACGGTTTGAGTTCTGTTGCTCAAGAACGAGCTAAGCCATTGGAGGGCTTTCGCGTGTATCCCTTTTTCGTGCAGATTTTTTAGTAAGAGCTGGTGGGAGACCATGTTGAATGCCGCCGACAGGTCCAACAGGATCAAGGCAACTACCTTACCTTGGTCCAGTAATGCTCTTACGTTATCCAAGACAGCCAGGAGATGTGCTTCTGTACTGTTGGTAGCCCTGAAGCCCGTTTGGGAGGGGTCCAGCAGGTCATTAGTTTCTAGATAATTAGACAACTGTCTATTGACCAACTTCTCCATTACTTTGGAAAGATAGGGGAGTTGTGAAATTGGCCTATAGTTAACCGGATTGGTCACATCTGAGCCCGCCTTCTTCAGCAAGGGGGTCACTATGGCCTGTTTCCAAATCTCCGGGAAAACTGCAGTCTCCAGAGATTTGTTAAATAGCTGTGTGATAAATGGGCTGAGGGTGGGTATGATCTGCGCAAAGATAAAATGTGGACAGGGGTCCAGGGGGGATCATGATTTAACTTCCCCCATAGCCTTGGCGACTTCCTCTACAGTGAAGGGGGCGAAACTGTCCAGCTGAACGGGGACATCGGAATGTGGGTTCGTACTTTCCCAGTTAGTGGGGTCTGCTGGGGCATTAATATTAAATGACGAGTAGATTATGCTTATTTTGTCCATGAAGAAGTTACTTATCATTTCACAGCATTCTACTGATGGATGCAGGGTTTGGGACATGCAGGTCGGTTTACATAATTCTCGTACTATTTTATATAGTTCTTTTACTGAGTTGCTATTTTCGTTTATTCTTTGCGCAAAATATGTTCTTTTCGCTTTTTTGATAGCATAATTATAATTCCTGAGATCAGCTTTGTATGTTAGCTTGTCAGTGTCTGATCTGGACATTCTCCAGTTATGTTCCAATATTTTGCACTTCTTTTTCAGTGCCTTCAGTTCTGATGTGTACCACTTTTCTGATCTGGTTCTTTTCATGGATTTAGGTTTAAGTTTAGGAGCACATTGATCCAGTGTATTGGTGATCTCTGTCTCGAGATTCACCGCTCCTCTGTCAGAGGGAAGGGGTCCTAGAGCCTCAAGATTATGGGGGGAAAAATGGAGCTGGAATGAGTCAGGAGTGACTAGTTTCCAGGCTCTGTATGCTCCATGCGTGGATATAGGAGCTTTAGTTGATATTGCAGGTTGGGTAAATGAGAAGGTGATTAATGAGTGATCAGTCCAAGTGACGGGTTTGATCTCCTCAACAATGGTGGACTCAATGTTTGTGAATAATAAGTCCAGTGTATGTCCTGCATTGTGCGTGGGCCCCTTGATCCATTGTTTAAGTTGAAGGATCTGCATGTCATTATCCAGATGGGTAGCCACCGTGTTGTTGGATTTTTCGAAGTGCACATTGAAGTCTCCCACCACCATAAAATGTTTGCATTTTAGGCAAGCGGGAAATAGCTGTGTGAGTAGCTTGGCACTGAATTCTGGTTGGTATCCAGGGGGATTATAAATCACGGCTCCACCCAGTAAGATGTGGTTTCCTTTAGATATTTGAAATGGTAGTAATTCGTGCTCTCCTAGCTGGGCTACTGTGATCTGTGATGGGGAGACAGTTAAGGCAGTCTTTGAATAGAATGGCGAGACCCCCGCCCTTCCGCCCTAGCCTGTCTTGTCTTAGTATTTTATATTCAGGGGGTAGGGTAATTGCAATATCTGGACAGTTATTACCGTCCAGCCAGGTTTCGGTGATAAAACCCAGGTCAGGATCATTTACAATGCCAATAGCTCAAACTCTTGCAAATGCGAGACTTATAGACGTATTGCATTGCAAATGCTTGTTAACAGCAGTTTGAGGCTACATCCTGCATGCCATGCTGTCTGCTGACCCTTAATCAAAATGCAGTGACCCCCTACTCTTTTTTGCCCCCTGACCCATCTTGAATTCAATGCAGTCTTTCTAAATTTGCAAATCCTTGGGCTTTGCCCTGAAAGGGCTCCAAAGTGTGCATTTTTTAAACAGACTTGTGATAACAAAACTGTAAGTGTATGCAAGCAGCTGGAGAGTCTTCTGTATTCGAACACTGAATGGGAAAATACAAAATAGTATTGGTGCAGGAAGGCGTCTGCAGACATGCAAGTATAAATGTTATAGAGTGTCCTTAATTAGCAAAGTGGTGCAAATCACCTTAATGATGTGAGCGATGGCCTATGTTTTCTAGCATTCACAATCTCTGACATCTATAGTGGCTGTGGGGGGATAACGAAAGAGGAGGAGCAAAGGAAAAGAGTGGGGGAAGGAGAGATTACATGTGAAGTTAAAGGCACATTTAATTATGGAGAGTGTGGTGGCGTCAGGGCCTGGACTAATTCCTGGGACGGGGCCTAGATGTAGGGGAGCGAATAAGGGACATGACACACTGTATGCAGGACTGGGTGGGGAAGTCACAAGCGACTTCCGCCCCTTTATTTTATACACGCCTGGCCAGAGAGTGATACATTGTGCAGAAGCCCATCCGGGCTAAGGGTCCGGGGTACCGCAACTAGACCGCTACATCCCTTCCCAAGTCAGTGTTCAAAAATAATAAACAAGATCAACACATAAAGTCTGTGAGCCGTTGACTTGGTCTTGGGTTGGGCCTCAGAATGTATCTTGGGTGACGGCCGGTGCGAGCCACCGGGGTATCGCTGACGGGCGATGTGCTGGGGGTCACCGGTGATTCAGCGTCATTGCCGGTGGGTGATGGTGCACTTATAGGGAACCTGTTCATCTGCTGGGTGAGGTTGCAAACCTTCCACAAGGTCATCTCCTTGTCCTTCCCCGCTGGACCGAAGTTGCGGTGGGTCAGCATCCTGCACTTGTTTGAACCAAGATATGTTGCGGGTGATAATCTCATTGCCTTTCTGTGCGGTGATGGCTGTCCCGTTGGTCTTCACTACCGTCCATGTGCCAGGCTCGTACGCCGTGCGGAACTTCCCTCCACCGCGGCGGTTCTTCACTAGCACTGTATGCCCGGGCAAGATGACTCTTGTCTTAGCTCTCTTTTCTTGTTCGCCCGCTCGTTGGTCGTTGATCTTCTGGCTTGAGCATTGGCGGGATCATATGGTTCTGGAGCCCAGTCATCGGCAGCGGGTAGAGTGTCTCTCCGGGGCCCTGCCAACATTAAAGACCAGGGGCACCTTTGAGTCGTGCAATGCGGTGTGCTGCGATATTCACGTAACAACTTGTGCATAGCCACTTCCGGATCACCTTGCTCCGACACTGCAATGCGAAATACCTTGTTAAGTGTCCACATGAAGCGCTCGGCTTTGCTGTTGGCTTGTTGCCACTGAGGTGTGATGCAGCGGTGATGCACTCCTAGGCGCTCCAGCATGCTCCTGAACTCGGTTCCCTGAAAGGGAGGCCCATTGTCTGTTTTGATCTCTTGAGGCAAACCAAAGAGTGCAAAAGTCTTCGCCAACACTGGTTGCAGATCGGCAAAAGATGTGGATGCGATCACCTCCACGATGGGGTATTTGGAGAATGCGTCGATCACCACTACTGTATTCCGGCCGTCCGGAAAACTTCCGGAGTCTAGACTGATGCGCGACCACAGAGACGTGGCAGGGTCTTCGGTTATGACAGGCGATGGGCATTCTTGACTGCTGGTAAGCTGACAGGGCCTGCAATTCCTCACTAAGGTATCAACTGCAGTTTCCAGACCTGGGAACCACACTTTCTCTCTCATGCGGGACTTCATCCGGGTGGTTCCCTGGTGACCTTCATGTGCTAGGGCAGTGGCATGGTCTTGCAAGCTTGCCGGAATGACTAGCCTGGATCTCTCAGTATTACTCCATCAGATACTGTGTTTAGTTAATCTTTTACCTTCCACAGCTTTCCCAGTCGGTCCCGGTATGTCGGGTTCCATCCGGTCGCACCACGTAGGAAGTCTTCCCACGACCCTTTCTGGAGCGCTTGTAGTACTCGTATGAGCACAGCATCAGTGCCAGTTTCTTTCCTGATTTCGTCGATGGTGAGAGCCTGTGGACAGGCCCAGTGGGATATCATGTCGACATACTCCTCCATCTTCAGCTCTTGGGCACCACCGTTGGTTACTGCTTCAGGCGGATGTCGTGACAGGAAGTCTGCCGGGTTCTTTGCCCCTGGGCGATATACCACCTCCATTTGGTACTGCTGTAGTTGTACTGACCAACGCTCGATCCACGGTGGGGGATGAGGTGCGGTACCCCTGAGTAGTGGGACCAATGGCTGGTGATCCGTCACCACTCGGAAAGGGTGCCCACTGACGTATAGATGAAAATGGTTGCACGCCCCCTTGATGGCTAACGCTTCTCTCTCGATTTGGGAGTATCTGGCCTCAGTGGGTGTGAGCGCTTTGCTTGCGAATGCCAGTGGAGCCCATTTTCCCAGCTCTGTCTCCTGAGTTAGGAGCACTCCTAACCCCACCGGGCTGGCGTCCACGATGAGTTCGGTCATCCGGGTAGTATCAAAGTACGCCATTGTTGTCTTTCCCATGAGCGCTGCCTTGATCTTCTGGAAAGCGTCCTCTTCCACTTGGCCCCACATCCATGGTGCATCCTTCTTCGTCAGAGTCCGCAACGGCTCTGACAACGTGGCCAGGTTCGGTATGAACCTTCCACAGTAAGTGGCCATGCCAAGGAAACTTCGAACTTCCGATGCCGTCTTCGGTGCAGGGGCCTGCAGGATAGCCTGTGACTTCTTCGGGTCTACCATGACTCCGTCCTGACTAAACACGTATCCGAAAAAGTCAATCGACCACTGGAAGAACGAGTACTTCTCCCGGTGGAGGGTGACTCCGTGTTCTGCTAGCCGTTGGAGCGTGGCGCAGAGGCGGCGCCGATGTTCTTCCATGGTCTCTGAGTGAATCAGGATGTCATCACTGACATTTAGCACTCCAGGGAGCCCTGACAGCAACTCCCGGACAGTGTTTTGGAATATCTCCGCCGCCGACGAGATTCCAAAGTTCAGCCTTCGGTACCGTCGAAGCCCAATGTGAGTCGAGAAGGTCGTAATGTACCTACTCTCTTCGGCTAACCTCAACTAATGGTATCCCGCATTCAGGTCGAGCTTGGAAAACCAGCGGGATCCATTCAGGTCAGCTAGGATGTCATCAACGGTCGGGGTCAAGTGCCTTTCGCGTTTAATTGCCTGGTTAGGCAACCGCATGTCGATGCAGAGTCGAATCTTGCCGGGTTGTTTTGGCTTTTCTGCGATGACCATGGGTGATACCCAGGGTGTTGGCCCGGTGACCTTTTCAAGAACTCCTAGTTGTTCGAGGTGTTGGAGTTCCTTCTCGATGAGTGGCCTGAGGTGGAACGGCACTCGTCTGTGCCTCAGAGCTACCGGTTTCACAGCTTGGTCAATGTGTAGTTTGATCGGGGCCTTTTTGATGCAGCCAAGGCCCTCGAACAGCTGCGGGAAGCGTCCCAGTAATTCTTCTATCTGCAGGTCTTTGACGGCGTTGGCGAATGTGACTAGGCCAAGGTCCTCTGCTGTGTGGCTTCCCACAAGGATGTCCGCCTCTCTGTCGATCACATGAAATGTGGTTGTGACCTCATGTCCTTCTGCTTTCACCTGGACCGTCATCTTCCCCTTGAGTGGCAGTGGCGTCTGGCTGCCATATGTGAGGATCCGTATGTGTGACGGAGACAGTGTCGGCTTCGGGTTCAGTCGTTTGTACTGTTGGGACCCCATTACATTGACGGAAGCGCCTGTGTCAATTAGCGCAGTGACTTCTGAACCAGCGATGTTGATGGGGCACGTGGGCTGTGGCCGCCTCTTTCGCTTCAGATCGTTGGCGAACGAAATGAGGGAGCACTCGCCTTCCTCATCTGTCGACGAGTCTTCTAGATATTGCCTTGGGCGCACAGCTGTGCGGGGAAGCTTCGGGTTCTCGGACTCTTCGAGCGAAAGGTGTCTCACTGCCTTGGACAGGGGCCGCCGCCGCCCTCTGGCCCCTCGGTTTCGCGCTCCTCCTCTGCATACAACTGCGAAGTGGTTGGGGATCCCGCACCTGGAACATGTCCGCCCTTGTGCTGGGCATTCTGTCTGAGGGTGTTCTTCTTTGCCACAGTATCCACAGCAGGACCCTTGCGAACTCCTTCCAGGCTTTCTGCCGCGACTACCTCAGCTTTGGTTGAGGCCCGCATCGGCTCTCTCCGTTTTCACCATGACTGGCTTCTCTGTTTGCTGGGTTAGCGCGGCCTCCATCGCCATTAATCTTGCATCGGACAGGTCATGCGACCCAGCCAGGATCAGGATGTCCTCCAAAGTGATGCCTGGTTGACGCAGGATGAGGGTCCGGAGGGTCTTATTTCGGCATCCTTGGATCATCTGGGCCCGCACTTCCTTGGGCTGGTCGTCGTCTGTGCATGTACTTGCCAACTCGCGCAGCCGCGCATGGAAGGCATCCATTGATTCCCCATCTCTTTGACGTGCCTGTCGCAACTTGAACCTCTCATAGTCGGGGTTCAGTTGGGGGTCAAAATGCGCATTTAGGGCTGCCACCGCCGCGTTGTAGTCGTCGGGCCGACCAGTGTTGGGTTGATGAGCGAATAACTTGTAGATCTCATCACCTGCAAAGTGCAACAGTAAGGAGCTCTTTACTGCACCATCTGTTTCCCGCATCGCCGTGAAGTAGTTGTCTAATCGGCTTACCCAGAGTGTCCATCTGGGTGAAGCTGTTGCTGGGTCAATAAGTTCACTGAACGGGGGCAGGGCACTGATCTGGGAATGTTGTGGCACTTGCTGTGCTGGTGGTGGTCCTGGGTTCTGGGCTGGTTGTGCTTGTGGTGGCGCTGCGTTTGCCCCCTGGTTGTTCATGTTTCCTTATCCTGCTGAGCAATGTAGGGCTGATATACTCTTCCTTATCCCTTACTTCTGAGGCTGTGCCTTGTGTGTGTAGCCTCTCCTGCCTGTACAGTATCTTCCTTGACTGTTCCTCTTTTTTTTTTTGTCTTTTATGTCCAGTATCCCCTTTTGCACTTTTGTCTGCTGTGTATGTTTTTTTTTTCCCCACTCTTTGTTATTTAACAGTGTCCTCAATCCTCATTGGGGGCAGCATCCCCTCCCCTCCTCAGCGCGCAGTAAAACTCTCCCAGCGCAACGTTCAGGGCAGCAGGTGGGGGTGTGACTCAGGCCTCCAGAGCTTCCAGTAACGTTGCCCCTCTGCTTCCACTTGCGGGAGACGATCGGGTCAGCTGGGGCAGTCTGCGCATGCGCGCGCTGCCGCGTGGTGCGCTCGTCAACAGGGACCAGGCTCTCAGGGCTCAGCTGCCGGTGCCGCGTGCAGAGCTTGCGGGACACAAACGAAGGTGAGACGCGGCGGCTGGCTGCAGTCAGGTGGCGCCGCTGATGTTAGCGCGCGACTGCGCTGATGCCCTCACCGGTATTGCGCGATCACGGGCCTTGCTGAGCACACTCGTCCGCACTCGTCGCTCCGATCGCGGGGCAAGGTGAAGGGATTCACACCTCCGGTGCCAGCTCTCAGCTCCCCGACGGGGGTCCCTGCCGCTGCGTGAAGGCGCCGATCGCCCACCCTCGTCGCCAGTGTGGTGGCGTCACGGCCTGGACTAATTCCTGGGACGGGGCCTAGATGTAGGGGAGCGAATAAGGGACACAACACACTGTATGCAGGTCTGGGCGGGGAAGTCACGAGCGACTTCCGCCCCTTTATTTTATACTCTCTGGCCACGCCTGGCCAGAGAGTGATACATTGTGCAGAATCCCATCCAGGCTAAGGGTCCGGGGTACGGCAACTAGACCGCTACAGAGAGCCCAGATCCCAGGTTAGTGGGCAGCCTAATCTCCATGGGGTAAAAGATTGCCTTCTCTTGTGTGCTGAGTAAACACACCATGTTTACATCTGCTTAATGGTTACATTCCACTGGAACACAGATGCAGAAAGACAACTTCCTTTCTAAAGCTGGATTCTTGTTGCTTTTGTTTTCTACGTGCGATTACTTTTTTTTTTTTAGATGAGCTGCTATTTGCTATTATTTAAATTGAACCAATGATTCCAAAATTTATCATATTAATAAATCCTTAAAAATATGCACATTTAAGGAGCGAGAGGCCGATAGGTACATCATGTTCCTGTCTTGTTTTACTCGCAGGCTTCATACATTTGTGCAACCAGTGTTGTCCTCATTCTATTAGGCTACACTGACAGCAGGAAAGTGGAGGCTGCAACCTCATCAGCCCGGTTTTTTAAGTTGGCAACATTTAAAATAAAGACTAACAACCTAATCAACTAATAATGTCAGTTGATTAGGTCAAGCTGCAGCTGTGGTGCGCATTGTCAGGCTCCAGCAAGAGAGGTGCAGTCATTGGCAGCACGGGAGCTGTCTCATGGAGCTAACCTCCGCTGCAAAACTGTGTGCAATCTAGATTAAAAAGTAAATTTTACCTGCAGTGTAAATTGCGTGGAGAAAAGTGCTATCCACATCGCCACAACACACCTCTGTGTAATCAAGAGAGCGCCCTTTCCATGCACTCGGGGGTGGCGCTCAAAGTAACAAAAGGAAGGAAGGGGTTAAGGGTGGGTGCATGGTGGGAGGGTGACTGGAACAAGCACAACCCCTTACAGAAGAAGCCCAAGTATCGTCAGGGGCTACTAAAAAAGCCCAAAAGAAACCGAAGCCTGATAATCTTTCTGGAAAAGGGTTTAAAAGAAGCATATGCGACGTACAACATAAACCATGAAAAACTCAACTCACATTTAGTTATTTAGTTGTAGGCAGCACATCGTCCTGTACTCCGGCAGACTGAGGCTGGTTCATACAGGCGTGGAGGAGGGGGTGTGATGTCTACAAGTAGCCTCGTGCAGGGAATGAGGTGCCGTGTGTGAAGAAATCGGTGGGGGGGTCAGATGAGCACCGTGCTCGCTGGGGAAAAGGAAGGCTCACTTTGGAAGAGGGCTGAAGTAGTCTCACACACGGAAAGAGGTGGCTGTGTGAAGAAATAGGGGGAGGGTGCGGGGGGTGGCGTCAGATGAAGCACCACGCTGGCTGGGGAAAAGGAAAGCTTACTTTGGAAGAGCTGGGAACCAGTGTTCGAGTCTTGTCGTCGGCTCAACATCTGTAATTATTAGCAAATCCGGATCCAGCACTTTAAATTAAAAATAAATAAATAAACAGCATCTCGGAAGGGCAGGGGTGGGAGAAAGATAAAATGAGTTAGGTGAGCTGCACTAGTTAAAAAAACAAGTGAGGGGCTGCTTGGAAATTGAAAGCGTGCATGGCGCGCTGAATGTTGCAGGAAAGCATGTTGTGCCTGCAGTAGGAAAAACTCATTAAAGAAAGTAGTGCTTACAGACTAAATAACACGTAATGTGTAACAACAGAAGTAAAAGGGCCAGTAGCCATGGGTGGTTACAAATGAAGACAAGGTCGTACTAAGGAGGGACTAACAAGCCGATTACTGAATCAGAAGCCAGCATTTACGAAGGACACATACACAAGCCAATGAAAAATATGGGTGGCGAGTGGGCGGGACTTCTATTCCATACTCCAGTACAGCAAGTCTCGCAGCGCATGCGCGCTGACTCTAGGCTTGACCTAAAAACGGGCTCTCGGCTCTTCGTGATATGGCAGCTGGTGTCTTACACACATTTTTCAAAAATCATGAACGTCCATAGCCTTCCCTTCATACTACTAGTAGCACCATTCGGAGCCGCGATTCAGGAAATATTTTTTTCTCCCATACTGCTGCTATTGCCCTTTTGCCATAATCTCTGCAGCCTGTTTCAGGGCTCCTTGCTTCCATAAAATCACTTTTTTTTTTTTTTTTTTACAGAGTTTTATATAGGTCGAACTTGAGGACACATTCATCATTTTTTTGTTAGGTACGAGGAGATTAAGTGATTTGCCCAGAATCACAGGATGTTCAGCGTTATTGCTGAGACTAGAACCAGGTTCCTCAGATTCGAGGTCGACCGCCCTAGCCGTTAGGCCAACTCCTTTCCCCTCTCACTTATTTTGTTCCAGCACTGTTAAGGGTTTAGTTCTCCTGCAGCCCTACAAAATTCCTTCAGTGGAGGTGTGCCGCTTCAACATGAACTCAGGACCAACTCCTTTATTTTTTTGGGAGTTTAACTTAGTGCGAACTCGACCCAAAGGTGTCAGTCTGCTTTACATGAGCACCAGATGCGTTACAGACAGACACATTCATTTTGTTAAGCACAGGGACATTAAGTGATCTGCCCAGAATCACTGGATGTTGAGCGTCCCTGACAAGACTCGAACCAGGTTCCCCAGCTTCGAGGAAGACCGCTCTAGCCGTTAGGCCACATCCTCTATATATCCATATGTATAGCCACTAAAAATGCTGGAGTCCATGAGATGTGAACTTTGAAAATTCCAATTTGCTGACTATCAGGTGTTCCAAACGCACTTCTGCAAAGTAGTGGAGAAGAGTCATTCACCATGGTACAGAAAGCCTGAACTACTGCACGCAGCCACGCTACTCAGAGCTGAGCTCGCATTACAGACACAACGAATAAGACAAGAGCCAGGCAGCATCCAACCCTCGTGCAGTTAACTGCATGCATAACACAAGAGCTTACTTTGAAAATCAATTTTAAAATGCATGTAATCGGGTCCACATGGTATGCCTGCTGCTCGAATCTTGTCCTATATATTTTTTTATGCAAACGTAGCTGAGAGCTCTGGGAGCTGAGTGCGGACTACACACATGAACCGCTGCGGCCAGGTTTTGCAGCCTGTGAAGAGTTTTTGTCCAGCTTGGCAACGCTTCTGCACTTGTGCACCGTACCCACGCTGGGCACCAGCCAGTGCATTGCCTCAGAAAGGGTGTTCTTTTGCCAGTGGCCTTTTCATTTGCAGCTGGGCCATCTGAACAGGGGCGGAGCTAGAATTAATGCAGCGGGTGCAGTGCCACCAGGTCCCAGAGCAGTGAGAGGCCCATTGCACTCTGATATTGCTGTATCAACTACCCCAATAGCAGTCAAAGGGACCACTTTCCTTGCTTGCACCAGGGCCCGTGTCATCCTTGCTACGCTATTGCATCTGAAGAAAGTATTTGGTATTTCTCTTCAGAAAAAGGGCCTTGTTGGTTAAGACTATGCAGACTACACCTTGTGTTGGAGAAACAGCAGATCATATCTGCTTTCTTATTTTAATCTCTGTGTTTCTGTTCCTGCCGCAGTGTCTTCTTGCAGCGCCGAGATACCCCGTTGGGGTGATTTGTGCAATATATCAAATTAACATAACATAACATAACAACATAACAAAACGTATCTGACTGACTAATCAGGCTGGCTTGGACAAAAATGAAAAGGCTTCAGGAAAAGGCCAAGCCTTGGATCCCTATCCCCAATGGCTCATCCTGCTTCTGCATAAGGCAGGGGTCACAAGGGCATTGCCAGGGGTCGCGGAGAGGAAGCCTTGACCCCTTCCACTCTTAAATGATGCACATAAATCCCTGTTCTATTAGGAGTTAAACAGCTGCATATGGTTCATTGTTTTCAGAGTCAAGTTTAAGGTATCTGGAGAAACTTTTCTTGTACATGAGCATAGTAAATTTACTCTGTGCGGCAAAGCACATGTTCAAATATCGTTTACTTGAATTAATTGGCCAAGGATAGATCTCCATTGTTAACATGAATAGGTATTTGTAAGGGCGCACCTAGCTTACAATCGAGGGAACCATGTACTATTTAATAGGCAGTGGATCTGATTCGTATCCAAAAGGATTATATAGGGACACTAAGATATTTAGTTGGGTCTTCTTCAGTTTCAACCCGGGGGCCTGTAAGAGCTGTTGTGCTTAGCGCTGGTGCATAAGGTGCCTTGCGCCACTGTGAATTTTCAGTTCTTCTCAGAAGTATAGGTCTATATTCTGTATTGTCAATATTGGAACTTGTTTCCTTAGTCGTAGATGGCAGATCAACTCTGCGATGAATACAACTGGAAATTAAATATTTTAGTGCAGAAATCGGGATGCTCTTTGTTGGTGTTTGCATGAAAGTGCTGCACTGAAAATGGCCACTTGTGGGATTCCAAAAGAAGGATAGGGCGAAGTGCCTGATTTAGAGATGTATGGTACCAGAAAATCGTCTGATTTAAAGACAAAGTAAAAAATCCCCATTGAGTTGAAGTGCTTGGAATGAACAATAACCACATAAATCTGTGGTTGTGCACCTATTTCTGGATGGTTTTCCTTCATTTTATACCCTTTACTGGTCAAATTATGACATGTTCACATTGATGAAATGTGTCTGAAGAAAAGTCTGGAGTCGTGGGTATGTCTGCTGGACTTGGTATCCTGATTCAGCCATAAACGATGACTGAATATGGATTACTATAAACATTTTAATGAGGTCTTTAGAGTTTTAGCTGTGGTCTTTCAGCCTGAGTGGAAGTTTCTGAGTCTGATTGGTTTTGCCAGTCGATTGTCCCGACAGATTCGATATTGCTGTAGGATTGCTCCTATGGTCGTATTTGCGGATTGGTTTGCAGCGCCATGAGGAGATGGCAAATCTAACTGGATTGAGCATGGACTGGCGAATTTTAGCAGTTGCATGCTTCCACTTCCTGAATGGTGGAAGATTTTTCTGATTTGATTCCAAATGTGGAAATGAGACAATAGAAGGAGCCAGCCATCAAAGTTTCACCCGCCGGCAATCTATTCCCGCCATGAATATGCTGTGAGCAAGCTAGGGCAGACCTTCTCTGTCCATGTTTTGTCAGAGCATCATCCTTTTCTCATCTAAGTGCATAAACCAGATGCATTACTCAGCATTGTCCCATAGACTGCAATTTAAGGCATTTTCTGTGTGATGGAAAGAGTTTTCGTTGCTCTTTTCGTGAAATGAATACATTGCTAAATTCCAAACAAGTGACCTAAGCTTCCAAGTATCCTATGCCAACTCAAGATCTCTACAGCAGCATTACCTGCTTCTTTTTTCACTGTTTCACTGTATTGACAGCTGAAGGTGTTGCACGAATGGGTGGCGGGCAGTCCTAGCCCCATAAGAACTTAAAACTTGCTAGGCGTAGCTCCTCATTGGGGGCTTCTGCAAATACTAAGACAATTTTTGGCCTTGCTCTTCTCCCACTGCCATGGGCTCCTAAAGAAAACTGTATGCCTTAACTGCTTAATCCAAAATCAACCAGAAGCCCCATTGTCTTGGGAAAATGGTGATGTGTGTATCCCAATTCCCATCAGTACTGGGACCAAACAAAATTCTGACCATAGGAACTCCATGCCGGACTTATGTGGACCATGCGGTGGAACAAGAAGTGAAAGCAAATGCTCTAAAACTGCTGTTGTCCACACTCGGTCCAAACAACTTATTACAAATAATACAGCTCTCTGAGGCAAGGTCTTGCAATAGTCTGGGAAATATAGGTGCAACCACAACCCCATATACACCAGGATGAATTTCCTGCTCTGTATTTTCTTTTGATATTTGAGCAGTGGAGCGCGTGTGCGCTCACACACACACACCCGCCCACACACACAGACATATGCACACACTCGCACACACAGACATACCCACACACATGCACACACACACCCCCACACACGCACGCACGCACGCACGCACACACACACACACACACACTCACACTCACATTCATTCTATGGTATCAAGACACTCATAACAGTAAATGATTGAACCAGTAGATAAGTACACACAAACTCACCTCCATTGTTCATAAAAATTTCCACTTCCTACCCTCAATCTCGCTAACACAGAACTAGCCAGATGATGATGCCTGCGCCCTCTGCAGTACTGGCTCCCTCCTATTGACACTCCATCCTTCAATAAGAAAAGAATGCTAAAACAACCCTTCTCTGGGAGTTCGCCCATAACTTTGGAACTCCATTCGACTGAATAGGGCTATCCCTTCCTTTGATCAAATTTCTGGTCTGATTTATAAAACGTTCCTGATATGAGTATTGCATTTCTACAGTGGAGTACCCAGCAATGTTATCGACTCTTTAATGTTCTAGCTTCTGTGTAAATAACTAATGGTATACTTCTTACTGCCAATTTTTGTAACTCTCCTCTTTTTTATGCATTGTTTATCTCTTTCCCGTTGTCTGCTACTACATATAACTTGGAAGGTGTTCGCTTATGTTGTTCACCTCCTTGAACCATGTCTTTTTTAAAGTGATCTGTCATCCTCTGGGTCTTGTCTGTGCTGTATAAAACTGCCAATAAAGTTTTTTTGTGTAAAATTGCAAGCCAGACATCCATGGAAACATGTTCCTGAGAGATTGTGTATTAGGCAACCAGGAATTTAGACC
The DNA here is from genome assembly GCA_963921515.1 of Calotriton arnoldi. NCBI lineage: Eukaryota > Metazoa > Chordata > Amphibia > Caudata > Salamandridae > Calotriton > Calotriton arnoldi. The sequence continues at coordinate 5,110,723 of CAWUFW010000178.1, forward strand.
TCTATATTCCCGTGTGACTGGACTGAATGATTTCCAGAGAGAAACCCTAATAGCCAGCTGGAGCCCAGCATGCTAGATTTAAATCTGGGCATCATTGTGGCTGAAATAAAATTTGGAAGATAATTTCCTACAAGGATGTTTGACAGAATTTGTTCTTTTTTTTTTACTTTATTCGCGTAAAGGTTTCTTCAGTCTTTCTGCCTCTGAGTTAGTATGATGTCATCACAACGGAAGCTTCATCTCACATTTAAGTTGAGTCTGAAAATTGTTTATTGCTGTGGGTCACAACAAATAGCGACAGGGCGATCTCCTACACCAGATATGAGACAAACTCCCAGAGAGTAGGCAATATCAAAATGCGGTCACACAAGGTCACACACGGTTTCTCATATCCATCACTTGCTCACATTCTCACCAAGGTGGCGCCTAGTTTTGCTCATGAGAATAAGTAGGTGACCTTCACAAGCAACAAGAATGCATATGGTTTTGGCTGAGCGAGTTGGATTGTCAACTTCACGTCTCATGTGCCAAGGTGCAATGTGTCTTGGCTCGGAGACAAGCGCATCCAGCAGGCAAAGTCAAAACAAAAGGGAGCATATTCAAAATCAATTTTTGTCTTTCAAAAAATCTGTACCTATCGTCACTCCAACAGAACGTCCATGGAAAAATCACTCTGGAGTTCCTTTTATTATTAATGTACCTACGAATATTGAATTGATCTCTAACCCTCACAGCAAGCAATCACGCCTTGGACAAAGGTTACCCCCAATAAAATCAAAGAGTCTTTGCAAAATTCTTATATTCCATTTTTAACACATGCAGACATGTATATTAATATAAATACATTTAATAACTGGATTTTTACTGCTTTAAATAAAACTCGTCCTTGTTAACAGGAAGTCACCCTCTGCACCTTGGTATGCTGTGGGATTGGCATAAGCCAAAAGGTGATGTGAAGCTTCGGGAAGCTATGGAGACTAGAATATGACCTCACTTAAAATCAAGGTTACTTAGCAGAATTAAGAATACATTAAAAAAAACTTTGTAGAATGGTTAAAGCCACCTACTTCAGTGATTCCATCTTAACAGTTGAATATTCCTCTAGAGAAATCTTTACAATTGTAAACAATCTTTTCCGCCTTCCTTCTGCTAACTTTCCTATTTTTGAAGGAACTGCATGTGTCAATCTCAAGTTATTTCGAGGAGAAAATCTCAAATATATTTCCAATATTTTACCAATGAAGCTGATACCCACAGAATTGATAGTCAGCCATCCCCCCAGTCCTCAACATTGTCAAGCCATATTACCACATTTTAGCCTTATAAAATTGCCATGCTTAGGTATCTTCTTGCTGTTAAATTTGGATCACCTAAAGACTCTTGTCTAACACATACATTTCATATGGCCAGGCAATCCTAACTCACCCATAGAAAGAGGCACAGGTCATTCCTCTGCTGAAAAACACAACAGGGATACTTTAATTATGGGCAGCTATCAACCCATTTTGTTGCTTCCTTTACCTTCAAAGAGCTTGGAGAAGAAGATTAACTCATCTTTCTGCTTCTATCGAAGCCAACGGCATCATAGATAATTCACAAGTGGGTTATTGGCCTTCAGTAAACCTTGAATCGGCCTTACTTACTGTCAATGACGATATCCGAATGCTGTTGGATAAACGTGGTAGCGCGGCATTTGCACTGCTTGACATTAGAACAGCTTTAGATACAATGCCACATAAGTTCCTTGGCAAAGAGTCCATTTTGTTGGGGTTCGTGATAAAGCAGTGAACTGGTTTTCTTCTTTTTTAAATGATAGGGCTCAATCTGTCTTTTTGTCTCTGTCCCTCTGTTTCCAATCAAGGCCCCTACTATACTCTTCACTCAGTCCTACACTACTGAATATTCATCTTACCCCTCAGGCTAACCTATGTTGAGATTTTGCTTTTTCGTTTATGTCTTATGCAGACGACACTCAAATTGTCACCTTCTTAGCAGTCATGTCTGCTATGGTGCGTAACTGTCCTTGTCTGTCGGCAGTAGCTCCTTTACAGAGAAGAAGCTCTTTTAAACTAAACATTGATAAAAATGGAGCTACTCATTTTTAGTGGCGCTTCTAGCACTTAGCCCTCATTTTGCTGTCCATCAGCATGGGGACCAGCTCCAAAACTAAAGAGTCCACAAAAATCCTGGTGATCCTAGATGTTTTTCTTGCTTCTGGCAGTCTCAACTGCCAATGTTGTAAGTGTTCATTTGAAATGTCAATATGTCTACATACAACAGTGCGTGGTTTCCATGTGGTGTGTTGCAAGAGCATATGCTTGCATACAATGAATCAATGTCAAATGAGGTCTCATGCTGATAATTCATAAATGGTATGATACCCAAAGTCATTTCGTTCTTCACAGGAATCCAAAGTTACAGACTCAACACTAGGGCGAGTAGCCCCTTTGTATGTTATAGGTTTTATTTCATATGTCCAGACTGACTGAGTTAGCATCACTGACGGAAATCAATAGGCAATAGACCAAGTAATTCCCAGGGCACATTTTGTTAGTCCTGATGAAAGCCTGGGACCCTTATGGGCTTTTCTCTAACAAGGGCTGAAACATGTCGACTTAAATAATGGTGTAGGGCCATAATACCCCAGCATCACCCTAGATATATGGTTTTTATCCATACTGAAAACACCCATCACTACACGGGATACTTGGATGTTTTGACGTATTCTTATTCTTTAGGAGACCCCGGCAGACAATAATCTTAAAAGGGCTCCCTTGAATATGGTTGAGCCGTCCTGGTTTTTAGGGACCAGAATATGATCGGATGATGAAGAATGTCACCACTAGAGTGGGTGAGGGTCCTAAAATAAAAACAGAAGGTTTGGAGGGTCTCATGGGGGATTACTAGATATTCTGCCATGACCTATAATTTGAGTCTGTAGGCAATAAGGCTGTGGGATACCTTTAAGTGTATTGTATTCAGGTAGGGAGGCAGTATCCTTTAGTCCTCAATTTCCCTTTTTCCTTGCTCACTAATAATCGTTGTGATTGCATTCGGACCTCATAAGAGCAGTTGTCAGGGATCACACCTGGCAGTGATAGTATACTCAAGAAGCTTCATCTATCTTTGCTGTGATTGGACACAGAATCCATCCCACATGTCGACCGTTCAGAAGCCTGCACCGCAGTACTGTGTAGCAAATTGATACCATGTCTAGTGGTGAATTATTAGCTTGAGTTGTGAGCATGAGTCTTGGTCTTGGGAGGTGCAGTTGTAATGTCTGAGCCATAAATACCCACTTTAGTTAGTGGGGTTCATTTTTCTCTGTGGGTACTTTTGACTCTGTCTGCTCTTAGCATAGAGTTCCAATTGTCCAGTCAATGTGTATACCACTTGACTGATAAAGGTTTTCTCAGAACTTTTTATTATATTGCCACAAGCGCTCAATAATGCTTACTGTTAGAAGTCAACTTTGCAAGAGTTCCTCCTCATTGCTAGTTCTATGTTGTATTATTACTTGATGTGGCAGATGTGGCACTCTGAAAAAATGTGAGAAGTATTTGTTTAAATGATTCATAAAGTAATGGTTAGCCTCATGAGGCTAACCATTGGTGTTCAATCCTAGGATTGTAATTAGGGGAGTAGGGTGTATCTTCCTATCATTTGAAAGCACCACGGGCTAAAACCCTGTTCGTATACAACTGTAAGAGATGGTATTATGAGCACCTGAGACCTCACAAACACCCGATTGTTAAAATTAGAATCATAAAAGTAGTATTTGCACATTCATTTCAGGGCTCATCGATATGTGTGGTGGATATATATATTATTCCTAAGCAAAAAGAGCAGGGTAGAGCCACTGGTGTGTTGTTAAAAAATTACTACTACTAAATATTCAGTCACTGAATCATCTTCGGCAAGTTGGGTCACTGTCATGATGGTGTATGGAAGGATCGATTCCGTAGACAACCCCAATACCTATCAGTAACCAAAGACACTCTGCACTCAAATCAGAAGGAAGTATTGGTTACAGAGAAACAGCAGAACAGGTTAAGGGAGAATGAGAAACACAGACAGCAGGGAATGGAACACTAATGGAATGTGAGCAAAAAGCAGCCGGGGAAATTGTGTTCATACCAGCCCAACATTTTAGTGAGCGAGTACAGTGAGTCTGACCATCAGTGGCGGCTCCTCCACTAAGGCGGAGGAGCGTCGCCTCACTGCTTTGAAGCAGTGAAAGAAAGGAAAAATAAAATGATAAAGTAATTGTATTATCATTTTATTTTGTCCCTCCGTGGAAGCTTTGCGTGATGGTGTGGGGCTGCTTTGCTCGCAGGGCAGGGGAGGAGAGGTAGCACCCTCCTAAGTGCGCAATGACTGTTTGGCTGGCCCTCTCGGGCTGACCAAACAGTCATTGCGCACTTCGCATGTTCTCCATGCAGACTGCATTACAGCCTGCGTGGAGAACATGACCAGGCCCACAGTCCCTGGCTGAGCACTGAACCACGGTGCTCAGACCAACCACAACGCTGCATTGCAGCATTGTGATTCGTTAGGGGAGCTTGAGTGCTTACCAATCACAACACTGCATTGCAGCATTGTGATTGGTCAGGGGAGCCTGGCTGCCTGCTTCCTGTTCCAAGGAGAGACGACGGAGAGGTAAGTTAAACTTTTTTTTAATAATCCCCTTACCCCCCCCCCCCTTGCCACTCGCTCCACCACCCCCGATCCGTGCTGGCCGCTACTGCTGACCATCACCAGGGTTTTGGGGTGTGGGAGCAAATTATATATGTGTCTACAAGAAAATTGTGTGTGTTCCCTCATGGCTGTTTTCCAGGCCGCATAGCAGATGATCCTTGTGTCCATTCATCCCTAAAAGCAGCCCTTTGTTCCTCAGATTTCCGGGGATTTTCTCTGTATCCCATATGGCCAGACCAGCACTGGAAAGGATATGTAAGATCTGTAACTTAGGGGATACATGTGATAAGACCCTGGCGGTTTCTTCTTATCATTAACAATAAGAATTATTTAACCCCACTCACCACCATCTCTGGAGCTGCTGACTCCGAAAGCTTTGAGTGAAGATGATGGAGGAAGGACTTATAAGAAATGCAATGAAAAACAAAGAGGATCTTCTGAAAGACAGAAAAAAGTATTGTGGACAAAACCTGAACACAATTAAGGTGCAAATGGAGCAAGGCCAGGACTTACTACATGAAAGTCCAGAAAACACAATGTGGTATTTAGCCAGGCAGTGATGCCCTTGCCTTTGTACTGTTGCAAGACCCTCCTTTTGGCAACCATCATGGCTTGGGATTGTGTGCCCAGGAAGTGTGAAAGTGCTGTATAATGGGTACCATCTTGGATTCGAGCCAACACAAAGATTGTAGTCCCTACCCTGGAAGCTTCCTGTGCAATTAATTATGTAGATGCCAACCGAAACCTGGCCAACACAGTCTCCAACGCCATGGTGACTGCCTAAGAAAGCACAGAACTCTGCTCCATTTCTGCAAGTTGACGTCATATGAGGATTGCTGGAGGATACTTGGGGACCCCACATGCTACGGTAGGTTTTGACAATCATATTGTCATTTAGCACCAAAAAGATACACATAAGAAACTCTAAACGAACCTTCAAAAAGTCAGAGTAATATATGCTATCACTACCTATATCTTATTTATCTATGTATTTATTTCTTGTATCATACCTAATGGCAGTTTGCCATGGTTTTGAAGGTCTTACTGAGAAGGAGAGTAAGATAGCGTCAACAGGAAAGAAGAACGTGTAATAGTCATAGACTAGCTGCAAGGAATGTATTATGCATCTGATGAAAATCCAAGCTTCTACAACATGTATTGAGGCTGGATGCAGGCCTAAATATAGACCTCGCCTAACTTTCCATAAATTCTATTCTGCCTGAAGTTGTAGGGAGTTTGACGGGTTGAGTGCTGACAATAGAGTTATCTTCCGCTTACAGTGGATGGATTGGATCATAAGCAGGTTCATGGAAGCAAGCCTTAGGCGTCTGGTCAGTGGGCCCTTCTGGAAAATATTAGGTAGATTGTGGCTTTCCTAAGCAAGGCTCTGTGGCGAGTATAGCCGCCAAGCAGTTGTTGTCACAAAGAATAATTCAAATTTTCTTCTGTCTAACTCCCACACTTTCTATCCATTTCCAGACCTGCTTACTAGACAAATGAAACTAAAACTACCTTTAAGTGTGCTATTAAAATGTGTTTTAGCTGTGCTCATAAATACATATTACATTATTCTATCTATTTGTTTTTGTCAAAAGGGAATTTCTCCCATACAAATGTTTTCCAGAGACTTCTTTCCCATAGAAAAGTTGAGATGGCGCATGCGGCCGGATAAGTGGTGCCTGTCTAAAAAGTCTGATGAGTTAATGTAAAAGTCCCACAGTGCTGAGTGTGTCAGAGGCATCAGAAAAGAATAAATCCTGTATTTAGTCAGGCTACATTCCATGAATGTCTGTTTCCTGGTCTTTGGAGGTTTGATCAGCATTTTTGGCCTAACACAAAAGTCTGTGATGAAAGAAGATGTCACAGACTTGGCGGGGATTGCCCTGCCATTCTTTGCTAAAAATACTAACAGGATTACAGTCATTTCATAAAATGGTATGCTGTCTCGGCTCACGTTGAACCATTTATTTCTTCATCACAAATCACTCAGGGGTTAATAACATCAGCTTAACGACTTAATGTACAGTTACGTAGGAGCCAAAAGATAATGCAAATGAAAAGCGGTACATTGGAAATCTGTATTCGATGCAGCATGTGTGTTGGTTGCTGCCTTTTTAATTTGTGCGTTTATTTTTTGAAATAAAGTCATATTTTCTTTACGTTTATATACACCTTTGCTGGGCAAGTGGAACACTTTTTAATTTGGACTGCACTTTCTATATTTAATAGTTCTATTCCCAAGCCTTCATGAAATGTTTGTATGTTGGATATCAGCGCTGGTTAACTTTGGATCTGGACAGGTCATTTACTCTTCAACTTTCCGTCAAATGTTTTTTTTTTTAAACTGGTTTTATTGGCATTTCATAAAGATAACAACAAGGAGGCAGTAGCCTCCACAAAAAAAGGGGGGAAGGGGAAACGGGGAAAGGGAAAGGCAAGGCACAACTGTGAGCTCAATCTAATGCATAATACATCATGGTGTCGTCACCCCTTCATAGATATATCTAAAAAACAGCAGACAATTCGTTACAGTACTTAATAAAACAATACATCATCACTCCACCCAAGGGATGGCCAGGGGAGATAAGCATGGCCCTACAAATAAATGTCGCACTGTTTCAGGTGAGGGGGTAGTCAGGGGCAGGACTTCCTGGGACGCTGGCAGCACCATCTGATAAGTGGGAATCTCTGCATTAAGCAAGTCTCCTTCTGCATTCGGTGGGGGGGGGGGAGAGTGTCTCTCTTTCTGGAGTAGGCCAGCATCGGCTCCCAAATGTCCTTTGGGTGGAGTCTTGGTAGCAGAAGTTCCCAGTATGTAGGAGCTGCTCCTGGCAAATAAACTGCATCGTACAGCCAGGTCTCAGCCCTTGGTGCAGGGCGCCCGTTGATTGGCTAAGACCGAGAGCATGGCCATGAGACATCTAACACCAGGTAGGACATCTTTAACATAACCTAAGAGGCCAACCAACTGTGACTGCAGCAGTGCAGGGCTCGTTATCTGCGGCAGGACTGAGTAGACTGCAGACCATGGGCACTCCCAAGTAGAGATGGAGGAATGAGGCCTGCGGAGCAGCACACCGCAAGCAGTGCGCATCATAGACCAACCCCTATGCGCATTAATTGCACTGCGGTATGATATAGCCTGTGTAGAAATTTGAAATGAATGAGTCGCAGTCTATAGTTGGGCAAGAGAGCCGCAGTTTGCCCACAGCAATACGACCATTGCACGTCTGGGATGGGAGGTCTGTGTCTAGGTCCCAGGCCGCATAAGCAGCCAGGGTGCGCACTGGCGCCTTGCCCTGCATTTCAGTGTATAAGCGGGTGACTAATTTGGGAGGGGAGGTGTTTGTTGGCATATGTTCAAGCGCATAAAGTGTGGGTGGTGGTGCGGTGAACATGGCATGCGTCGCAGGGATGCTCATCCGCCGTGAATGGGGGTAAAAATTGACCATCCGGGTATATGTCTGCAAATATGGTGAGACCTCATCTATAGGCTCGTGCTCTGGCGCCGCCATCAAGAAGTGGTGGCGGAAAGGGGCTGGTAAAGCACTGTGGCCAGGCAACTAGGGCTGCCTGATATGCCTCCACTGCCGTATGGGGCTGAAAGTATGTGGGGTAGAGCCAATAATGGAGGTACTCGGCTTGTGCGCATAGTGTGTATAGCGTCATGTCGGTGTGTTGAGACCCCCCTGCTGATATGGCAGAGTGAGTATCTCCCATGTGATCCTTGGCTGTTTTCCGGCCCAGACCAGGGTCACCAGGTTGGAGCACAAGTGCCGGAGGAAATGCGTGGGCATTGGGACTGGGAGGTTAATGAAGAGATATAAGAATTTGGGTAGAACTACTATTTTCGCAATAGTGATCCGTTTAGTTACAGATAGAGGTAATCGAGTCCAGGTCGGAATGTGCTCCTCCAACCATGCCAAGGCCTTCCCGTAGTTGGTCGGCCAGAGTTCGTCCAGCCGCGGCCCGTGCAGGTAAGAGCGGTGGGGTGGTGGGGTTTTTGAAAGATGACAAAGAGGGAAATTTTATTATTTATTTTATTTTCCTTCGTGGTTGTCTGTCGAATCCCCCCAACCTGGCACCACCGCTCTTACCTGCACGGGCCATGGCTCAGTATGTCCATGTCACAACTGAGCCAAATACCCTGGTAGCGCACTGGTTCAGAGGCCCATTATAATGGGTGGTCAGAGTTGAACGATTGTATGCCTGTAGTGAGGGGAAATAGTACAGATTTAGCCCAGTTTACGTGGATGCCCAAATAGCCATCGAATCTAATGGCTTCACAAATGACGGAGGCTGGGTTCATTTAAGGTTCTCGAATATACAGCGTGACATCATCAGCATACATGGACACTAAGATCCATCGGGCCGTAAAATTGAGTCCCCGGTGGATATGGTGCTGCCGTAGCTAGGCGGCCAGTGGTTCAATCGCCACAGCCAAGAGGACTGAGGATAAGGGACACCCCTGTCGGGTTCCGCGCATGACAGGAAACGGGTCTGAGAGCATTCCATAGATGGGAAGTCGGAGAGGCGTACAGAAGCCAAATTAGGCACACAAAATGTGGGCTGAGACCGAGGCACAAAAGTAAGTGGAATAGCTAGGGCCACTCCAAAGAGTCAAACGCCTTTGTGGTGTCCGATAGGGCGGGGACAGCAGCAAGCCCGGGCTCTATAGCATGAATGAGGGCAAACATAGTGCGAAGATTGTGTGCCGTGGACTGGCCCGGCACGAACTCCAACTGATCTGGGTGAACAATGTCAGGCAGCAGAGGGAGTAGGCGGTTTGCAAGGAGTTTGGCAAATATTTTTTTAGCAACATTTATCATTGAGAGCGGCCGGTACGAATCACACCGATTAGCAGGCTTGTCCAGTTTGAGTATCATGAAAATTACTGCTTCACAGAGAGCAGCTCATTAGATGCCAGAGCGTCTTCAGACATCACCAGAAGATGCGGGGTCAAAAGAGCTGCATATTCTTTGTAAAAGGAGGTGGTAAGCACATCTAGTCTGGGTACTTTATCACTGAGAAGGCTCTGTATGACGTGGAGCACTTCCTCCACCGTAAAGGGGGAGTCCAGCTAGAGACGAAGGGCCCTGTAAAGCCAGAGCAACTGGACAGTATCCAGATAAACCGACAGCTCCTTCTCACTCTATACAGTTGTGGCGCTGTAGAGCTGGGTGTAAAAGGAGATCATGGTTTGGAGCAGCCCAGCAGGGGTAGAGTGTTCATCTAATTGCTCCACAACATAGGCTGAGGTCTATGGCCTCCAAAGCATGTTAGCGAGCGTCTTCCCATGGTGGTCACCCTCTCCGCAGTGATGGGCAGTCACCTCCTGGTGCAAATTATGGGTTTCTTTCATAGCCTCCTTATGATATTCTGATAGTTTTGCATGAATAGCCGCTATGGTGGAGGCGCTCTTCGTGGCGTAGAATTCCAGTTCGAGAGACTGAAGGTCACGTTCAAGGATAGTTAGCTGCACCCGGATCGCCTTGAGGATATCTGACTGTTTCGTGATGCAAATACCGCAAATAATGACTTTAAAAGCCTCCCATAGCGTCGACGGTGAGGTGACCGATGATTCTTTATTATAAAATAGTCAATGACCGCAGTTCAGACCTCGTCCCCAAAAACTGAGTCGCGAAAGGCCCCGGGGACCAAACACCAGGTGAAGGCCCGCAAAGTGGTCAGAGGCGGGGAAAGATCCAGCAGGACAGGGGCATGGTCTGAAAGGGTAAGAGGCAAATGTGACACTGTGCTGGCCCAAGTAAGGACATCCCAAGTGAGCAGCCAATAATCTATCCGCGACCACACGTCGTGTGCTACCGTAACACAGGTACCTTCTTCACTGTGTGCATGCGTCAGCCGCCAGATATCGGTAAGGCGATTGTCCCTCATAAGTGTGTGGAATTGCGCAGCTGCTTTGGGATTGGGTCATCTTAAGGCACCACAGTGGTCCACTGCATGATCAAGGACCACATTAAAATCGCCCCCACAAATCACAGCTCCTGGTCCTATGTCAACTATCACCACACCACCACACATCAGCAAAGTCTCTGAGCAGTCATTGTTAGGGCCATAGATCGCGGCTAGGATGACTGGGGGTTACTGAAGTGTGCTTACAAGAAGGACATAGTGCCCATTAACATCACAGATGATGTGGGTCAAATGCCAGGGTGAGCCCTTGTGCAGGTGTATGTCAGTCCCCCTAGCATTATTAGAATAGAGGTGAGTAAGATGGAGTTCTTGGAGAAATCAGATGTCTATGCGGTGCCTATTGAGATAAGTATGGATTAACCTAGCTTTCAACCGGTCATTTAGCTTGCAGACTTTCCAGGTCAAAGACCAGGTCATGATCATCACACTCCATAAAGGGGGCAGCATGCTGTAGTGGAAGTGGGCCAGCAGCCCAGCCAGGTGTGATATGTGGAGGAAGAAAACCAAAAAGCAAACAATCAGACAGAGCCATCCCCACTCACTTCAACCCTAGAACTTGGTTGAGAGCCCCATCCCACCCCTCCACGCAGAACCACAAACCAGAAACAAACATGTGCGGTGGGAATCATGTCGTGAGACATCAAAGAGGAGACTGGGTGGCCGATGGGGTGCGGGTGCACCCGAGTGGAAATCGGTGTGGGCATCAGAAACACATAGTCATGGTCATTAAAAGAACAAAACAGAGCTGCTTGGAGGTGTCTGCTAATTACGTGGGCCGGGGGCGCAGACAGCAAGGCAGCCGCAGTTGCAATGCAATTATAGAGGTGGCGCGCACCACCAGGGCCACAGCGGTGCCAGCGGTTCCAAAGGGCATTACTCGTTGCTGAGGCAGCCATCATCCTGATGAGCAGGAGTTGCCCTAGGAGTTGCTTTCTGTGTCAAAACCTGCCAAGGGAATTTTAGTGTGGCTTTAGCATCCGTAAATAGTGGGCTTTCCCGTTATGGTGGATCTGCAGCTTAGCAGGATAGAGCAAGGAGTAGGCAATGTCCGCCTTCCGGAGGAGTCTTTTGACAGGGAGGAACTCATGGCAGGCGGCTTGCACCAACAAGGTGAAATCAGGATAAAAGGAGATATTATTGCCTCGATATTGGACGAAGCGATGCACCCAAGCTAGCCAGAGAATCTAATTGCGATCTCTATAATTAAGAAGTCTTTCCACTATAGGTCTAGTGGGAGTGCCAGGGGGAGGGCGCAGACATAGTGACCTGTGAGCATGCTCCACAATGAAGACGGCTGACAGGGCATCATCAAATTGCGAACGCAGCATTTTCTCAATAAAGGCTTCCATTTTGTCAGTTGCCGTGGATTCTGGAATCCCGATTAAGCAGAGATTGTTGTGCTGGGATCGTGCTTCCAAGTCTTTATTTTTGAGTTTGATGACCTCAAGAACTTCCGCATCGGACGGGGGGCTTCAGCTGATCTAACCGGTCCTCATGCTTATCTACATGATCTTTCATGCAATCTAGACGGCTAGTGAGGAGGTCAATTTTCACATCAATGGCTAGCAGACTAATTTGAACGTCCAGCAATATCTCCTTCAGGTCGGAGTCTTGCAGTAAGGCATCCTGAGACCGCCCAAAGTTGTCCTCCGTAGCTCTCTCTGGCTCCGCTTATCATGTCTGCCACTTTCCATCAAATGCCAGTTTCGACTGGTGCGCGTCTGGTTTCCACGTCTTGCAGTCAAGGAGGGTAGGCAGTTACCAAAAGCATCTCTCTCAGGTGGGGTCACTGCCCTGAGTGAATTAGAGCCTCACATTGATCTTCCTGCCAGAGCCTCCTTGAGAGCTCACTTCACCGAACAGGGAGGTTCCTGAGGGCTCCGCTCCTAGACCATCGGCAAGTGAAGTACAGTGTTGTGTAGGAGTCACGTCCGCTATCAGCAGCTCATCTAGGCCCAGCCACACCCCAGCGCCAGAGGGGGGCACCAGCAGGCCAGTGTTGTAGGGGGTCTGAAGCAAGATGGGCCCAGGTGTAAGCACTTTAAAATGGAGCTATCCACCAAACAAGCGGGTCCGATGGGGTGGCCCCCGCCCCCAATGCAGCAATCACCAACCGTAGGCCCAGCGCCGTCTCTCAGTTTGGGCTATTCCCACAGTGAGGTACGGTCTTGGGGCCTTCACGCTGCTGGGGGCATGCTCCCTGTTGTCAGGGTGCTCCCTGGTAGTCAAAAAGCGGCCAAGTCCTCAAATTTGAGTAGGCAGAGTCCGGGTACAGTCCAGTGGGCTCACAGGGCACACCCACAGCAGCAGCTGACTCAATAGCAATCCCGCCAGTCACCTCCTGCTCTCACCTGAAGCCAATTATGTAAATCATAGTTCAGCCGCTCCGGGCTTTAGTGGAGGGCGTCTCATGCAGTATAGTATCTCACTGTGGAGCGCTCCCAATCAGAGCACCACCTCGTCTACAGTGCAGCTGTGGCCCGATGTTACTCTCCGGGACCAAGGTTTTTGCTTCAATGCGTGGCATGGGCCCCGGTTTCCCAGCTGGGCAATATTAACGGGCCCATCCCCAGTAGCTCTGGACTCCCACCCGCAGTGCATCACTCACCACCGGGAAGCCAGGCACAGAGCTCCAATGCAGGTCGCTGCTCCCCACAGGCACAGGGGAGCGTTTCTGCACTGCAGAGGCCGCACGGTCGGGCATTCAGGGGCTGGCTTGCACCGCAGTGTATATAGCACCGCAGCCTCCCCTCCTCCGGGTCAAGGGCTCTCACAGCGGGATCACACAAGGGCCCAGATTGAGCCCAGATGCCATGGATAAATTGCGGAATAAATCATAGGCTAAGCAGAAGCCATCTTGCTAAAGGGCTCTCTAGCGCCCCATATTTCCTTCAAATGTTAATTTCTCCTTCTTGCTATGTGCCTTGCCTACGGTGCAAGTCCATAAATGTGGGGACAGGCAATTAATAGCTGTTATTGTCCGTGGGCAAAAACGTTTAATTACTATAGCTGCATTTCACATCACTCCTGGTTTTTCTGGATATGTAGTTGAGCAACGTCACACTAGTCTGAAAATAATTTTCATCTACTCAAGGAAATAGCCCAATACTTAAATTATCCTCCACTTTGAACCAAATTTCAAATGGCAAAGAGTGAACTAAAAAGAGAGCCAAAACTCCCTTGAAGAGTTTTCTTCACCATTCCATTCATCCACCTATGGATCCATCCTCTCACTCTTCCTTGAAGCCAGACATCCATCCACTGTTCATTCATCCCATTCTTACATCCATCCACTCAACCATCCAATTTTGCCATCAATCGAGCCATTGATCTTACCTGACTAGCCATTCCCTTCCTCCCATTGGCTTTGCCAATGCTTGTTTTATGTTCTACCTTCTGATGTCCCTTTTGCAGTATTTCCCCTTGTCTCTGACTCTACCCATTTTCATACTTTTTAGGTCTTGCTGCAACAGCACATTCGCTCTCGCCAGAGATATTATATACTTGCAGCCCGTCCATTGCTTCCTGTTCTTTCGGCTGATGCATGGACCAAGTACTGATTGCTTCAGCTTGATTGCTGTCCTCTGAATGTGCTGTAAAGATGTACTACTTTTATTTTTTCTTCTTCCATGTCGTCCTTGTTGAAACTCTTACCAATTGTAGCTATGTTTAACTGTGTCACATGCACTTCAAAGAAGCCCTTTTCTCCTTCAAAATGGATGTTCAATGTGACAACAGATGTTATCTGCTTTCATTGTTTCCACAGATGTTATCTGCTTCCAAATGTATTTTCACTAAGACAAGGACATGGGCGCAATTACTTTACGTTATAGGAATTTTGATCAAATGTCATATTTTATTTCCTTTTTTACACATGGAGAGATTAACTAGTTTCGTTTGGATCACAGGGGTGTTGTGCTGAGACCTAACAAGCATTGGCAAATCCAATAGGTCTCGCCTTTCAGACTATTGGCTCTGACATTAACTTTTGTTCATGCTGAACAGCATGGGCATTGCTGACTTTGGTAATGGGTTGTAGCCCTGCTGTATAGCAGAGTGGCTGCAGTGCCGTATGGCTAAAAGCAATTTAAAAAAAAAAGACGATGATCCATCCAGTTCTAATGCACTTGAAAAAAGTGCATTAGTCTTGGCTGCGTCATAATGCTTCCTTAAATTAGCTTTAGCCACACTGGAAAGCGTCCATTATGCTGTACAGCATGGCTAAAATACATTGCCAAAACCAATAGCTCTTATAGGTGAGACCTTATTCCTTTGCCAACTCTTGTTCTTTTTTGTCTCCTTCACTATAATTAGCATCCCTTTTCATTTTCATTTGCAGCTGCTAGATGCCTGTCCATTCCAATTTAGAGGATAAACTGTACTGAAGGGGCAGCACATTCTCAAAGGGATCACTACCAAATTTAAGAAGGATGGCAACTCTTTAAGATAAATCATCACACAGTCAATTAGCAAACATATTGATGACTTCCCCCTTCCCTAATAGAAAGGCTTTCATGGCAGTTTCGGAAACTGGTTTGGGGAGCTGGTCATGGTACATCTGTGGGAACACCTTTGCAACACCTGATCACAAAGTCTTCCTGAAGAACTGGTGGTCAGAAGACATTGTCACAAATGTAGAAAAGGATCATTTCTGACCAAGGCAACATACAGATGTCAGTGTCATTTTCTCTAACCAATTGTGCATTTTAGTCACCCATTGAAGGGTAACATTGGCCCTTGTAAATGGTAGTAAAGCTCTACACAAATACCAATACAGTATGCATTAATCCATAATTTGGCGTCTGTGGACAAATAAGGGGTCTGAGGCCATTCGTCTAGTTTGCGTGAAAGGACAGTAAGTGTGCATGGCCACAGCCTCCACAGAGAAGGGAAGAACATCAGTTAGCAGGAACCATGTTCAGCAAGAGTAAGTTAACAGGTTGGAGACCTACTTTCATCCAGTAACTCTCACTCCTAGCCCTTGCATTAATCCCTAAAAAGCAAAGTGGAGATGGTTGAGTCAGAAACAGTGGTCAAGGGACAAGGGGCCAACACTGCAATGTTATTGGGTGTCAAAGTCTGTATGATGTTTGTTCCCTTTCCCCTGGTACTTCGGTGAATTGGCGACCCTGGATAAAGGATAAAGAAAGTAATTGACAATTTTAATTGAGGGCATGTTAAGTGAATTTTTGCCTTTGTATTTACAGGGATTTCGGTACTGCTGGGTTTCTGCTGTTGGAGCCTCAGCCCACAGTAGCCCAACCCCTGTAATGGTGGGCAACCTCCACTGATTTTATGTGTCTGGGTTTGCCTTGCGAAGCATGGCAGATCTGAACAAGAAAAACAACCAATGACCCTGATGCATATCGAGAAAACAACCTGCAACATGGCCACTTGTCAGGAATGAACCCTATCCCACCGAGGAAACAGGGTATTGGACTCTGTTGATAATCCACCAGTGTCTCTATAAAGACATTTTGAGAGACGGTACAGTTGGAACAACTTCCTTGACTAATCTGCACTGGGTAAAGAAGGGTTAGGGGTTCAGAAATGTGAAAGAGAGAATACACCACGTCTGCTGGGAAATGCCACAGGAGATCTCTTTGGCACATATTGGACAGATGGTGTTGTAGATAGTAGTTTCAGGGACAGAGTGACAAAAACCTGTAACAACAGATGGCACAAAGATGATTAGCACATATGAGCAACAAACATTTAAGTCCGAGTAGAGAAGCAAATGCACAACAGGTTCACGGGGTACTTCAGCTGAACTAGTAAAGAGTCCAGAAGGTACCAGGAAACGCTGTGGAACCCAACACCACTAGGTTGATGGTACGTCAATAGAACAGATGCCATGATGGAACAAATCAGTCTAATACAGCATGAGAAGTCAGGAACAAACGGGGACAAGGAGGTATCATGAAAAAGGCACAGAAGATACATGAACCAGGGAAGGAATAAAACAACATACATGAGAGATGCAATGCGGTGATGAACTGACCAAGAGTGGGAGAAATACAAGAAACAGAAAGTTGCCAGAGCCATCGCGCTAGTTTGGAGGCCTTTTATATAAACCAGCAAGTACTGTAAGATCTCACCCAGGCGTGACCCAGAACTGCCAATTCCTGACCCTTGGTGCCTTTTTGTGGGCCAGCCTCAAAGAGCCAGTCTTCCACAATCTCCAATCCTTCCCAGCCTTACATATTTTTCTAAAATCGATTCAAATAGTCGAATTTCCTGACTCGCCCTTGATGAAATCCAGACACCACAAAAAGTTTGGTTTTCTTAAACTCCTACTTTGGAAGTTTGTTTGGGAAAAACACAAGAAGAATGCAACTGTTTCAACAGTGGTTGCACTGTAGGCAATAAAACCCCTGCTGGAGCTCTAATTATGTTATCCAGGAGGAATGTCAAGCACATGAAGAACTACATCACCTGATGGTGCACACTGTTACGGTTTGGTGTTGGTTGGTATGGTTTATGTTTTGGCAGGACGTTTATAGCCTGAACTTTGAGGTCGAATCATTTTGAATCTTAATAGGCATCCATCTTACAGAGGGTGAAGTTTTTGCCTTCTTCTGTGTCTTGGAAAGCATTGCTGAGCCAGGTGCATGTTTTAATCTTTATGATTATAGTGAACTGAAGCAGACCCATGCACTAGTGTTAAAAGGGGTACAAACAGTAATTGTATTCATTTTATCACTTATGCCGTTTAGGAGCTCAAAAGAAACTACACACATTTTCATTTTGCCCAAATGTTTATACATTATTCAACAGTGTTAAGATGGTGCTAACTGCACAGAATGTTAACAAATTGTGAATAACATCTACAAACAAGCATTTGCAATGCAATCGGTCTCGACTTTGGGACCTTATATGTATTTAGCTATGCAGCACATTAGCCTGGGTGCTGAAACATCTACTGTTCTTTAACATGGAGGGAAAGTAAGCACCAAACTGCGTGACACGCCAGGTATGGGAACACATGGAGAGAAATATTGCCTTTCAGCGGGAAATGGTATAGTCCAAAGCTCTGTTTTTAATATAAAATCAGGGCCTTCGGTGGTCATATCACTGAAAATACAAGATTTGAAAACAATATTATTGTCTATGGGTGCTCGTGGAAGATAATTTCTATGGACTGGAATCTAAAGAATGCTAAAGTGATTCTGGTATTTTACTAACCTCTGCTGGTCGTTTTCTATCAAGAAAGTTAAATAGAGGCAGTTGCCAGAAAAATACCGGAATTTTTTTTTTTTTAAAGTCCCTCAACAGAAAGCAATTCTGGTATTTTACTGACCTCTACTGGTCGTTTTCTATCAGGCCAGTTAAATAGAGGCAGTTGAACAGAAAAAAAGTCCCTATGCAGAAGCAGACAAGTTCTAGGGGCTTATCTCCAGAGCCCACAAAGTACATACACATATAAGTATATACTAAAGTATATACAAGAGGTCACGAATGCTCGACCTAAAAAACTGCAGCAGAGCAACACATCAGCAAGGTCACACAAGCACCTTCCCTTAAAAAATTTGCATGCACAAGGACCGAAATCCTATTGACATTTCCCAGAACCCAGTATTCTATACAAGCAAAGCTGAACTCTCCTCTGTGATATTGGTGCCAGTGGTCAGCGAATCCCTCGTGTGGTCACGTAACTAATTTTGACAGTTTAGTCTGGTCCGGAAAGTAAAGTTAACTAGTGGAACGCACAGGTTTAGAAACAGATCGCTAGAAATTAAATGTAAAAGGACATTTCAGCGTCAAAAACGTAAACATGGAAGAACAGAAAACAGACCAAAAAGTAACCAGTGCCGACGAGAATACAGGAGACATGCTGGTAGAAACAAGAGCAGGGCATCAGATAAACTGCAATGTCAGGTGAGGTGACATGCTAGTTGATCACCTCAGAAAATGCAGGACACCATAATGGAACTCAAGAAGCCCTGATTATAAGTAAATAAATGGATGGCGGCCGCCTCTTAGGACTGAAGGGAGGCTCCTGCGTCCTGGTTATAACAGGTGAATCTTACTCTTTAACTGGTGCCACGTCACTCTGGTGTACATTAATGTGTGCAGATACCCCAATAATGCACTGCGCCTCTGTATAGCTAGTTAGCACGCGACACGGGATACTACATTGTGCTTCAATCAGTACAGAAAGCTCATAGCACTAACCCTCACTTGCTAAATGTATTTATTTATTTTGCATTTTTATGTAGCACGTACATTATCCGGAGGTGTTAGAGCGCTGTTTCAATAAAACAGGTTACGGTACAAAAGTTACAAACAGTTGCTAGTTTTGGTCATTACATAAGGCACAAAGTGGCGGGTAGGAACAGGGATATCTACTAATTTCGATCGGTACAAAGGCACTGACTTACAGATCGTTAGAAGATGTAGGGGGTATAGGTAGTGGCAGCAAGGTTAGGTTAGGTGAAACACAGGTAGCGCAGTTAGTCTCGGGGAGGGTACATTATCACGGAGGTCGACTAAGGGGACAACTGGTAAAAATGTCTTTGTCGGAGAAGAGCTTTCAGCTCTGTATTGAAGATCGGCAGTGAGGTGAGGGTTTGTAGTTTCGGGGTGGGGGGTGTATTCCATATTCTGGGCGCGCTACCTGAGAAAGTTTGCGCCACGAGTAGTCCATTTGTGATGGTTGGAGGCGCTAACAACATGGCTTCAGCATTTCGTCTGGTGCCTCCCGAAAGCTTCAGTGTGTTCCCCAGGTAGCGAGGAGTTGGTGTATGCAAAGCTTGGTGGGTGAAACATGCTGTCATATACATCACCCTGGCTTCTATGGGAAGCCAGTGAAGAGCGACAAGCTTAGGCGAGATAGGGTTGTTTATTTTCGCCCAATATAGGAAGCACACACAGGACTGACTACATCTCCCAAAATGCACTTCTGCCACCCTCAGTAGACACTACCGTAAAATTAAGTTCCACATCACGTGCTCACCAGTTACGCAAGGTTTGCTGCTTTCATGCAGCCACATAGAATTTATTTCCCTCAAATCACTTTGCTAATCATTTAAATACGCTTCCGAAGTTGAAACTGCAGAGATAACGAGGTGAGGATCCACAATTAGCTACTGCCCGTCAACTGTCCCTCAAAACAAGTCCCCCGTGGCCCTGCTGTGCTGCGTACAGCACTCCTACCTTTGCCGACAGTCATGGTGGGCAGCTTTCAAGATGTGCAAGCGGCAGCGTCAGTCTAGCGCAGCAACTGCCTGCAGAGTCAACCTGCTCCTAATCAACTCCCTCCTCTAAAACAAGCGGTCGAGATCGTCCCAGCATCGAAAGTGAAAGCGCGCACAGCGCGCTGAATGTAAATAAAGCACGACGTCCTGCCCGAAGTAGGTAGGACAAACTCAATAAATAAAATAGTACTTAGAACTCTAAAAACAAGCATTTGCAATGCAATAGGACTCGCATTTACGCGAGACCTATTGCATTGGAAACGGGAGTGCGGGCGGGCGAGAAGGCACGAACGGGATTGGGGGTGGGGGCAGGGGGCCGAGAAGTCATGGACTGCGGGAGGGGGGGGTGGGGCACGAGAAGAAAATAGTGTTTGAAGTAAAGGGGCCTGTAGCCATGGAAGGATACAAATGACGACATGCTCGTCATGAGGAGGGACTAACAAGCCTAAAACCACTCGGAAGGCAGCATTTAGGACCTAAGCCAATGAAAAAGATGGGCGGAGAGTGGGCGGAGCTTCCACGAAGCTTCCATGCCATACTGAATACTGCATGCCTCGCAAAGCGAGCAGCGCATGCGCTCTGCCGCTAAAGGCTCGACCTAAAAAGGACGCAAACAAGGTTTTGCATGTGTGCTTCCTATAATGTTACACCCAAGAGTAAAATTGGCAATACCAATAATGAATATGCAGCAGCTGGGCAAGTGCCTGTCTCTTACACATTTATTGCTCCCATTCTCTGGAGCAAGTGTGGTGGCTTGCTGGTGCCAGGGAGGTCTACGACTCTCATGATAATTTTTGGAGGGGCCCATGCTGATGAATAAAGCACAGTGTCCAATTTCATGAACACCCCTATTAAAAAGAACAGAAAGGAATGTGGTAGAGAGGCAATCATTACTGATGCTCCTTTGAAGGGCTGTGAGGCACACAGGGGACAGAATTGACTCCCATGTGTCTTCAACATTCTTTTGCTCCACCTGAGTTGGCACTAAGAGAACAGTTGTGGAATGCCTTTAATTTTAGAGTGAGGAGTTTTCTGCCACTTGGGTCAGACTATGACCACAAGCCAGACCCTTGTTGCACATGAATGTGCAGTATGGACTGTTTGCACGTCGAAGAAACATACCATCCAGGTGCTATATAATGATGTAATTTAATGCCTTGCACCAACGCAGAAAGGGTAAGCTTCTTTTTGGTACCTTCAGCGCATACATTAAATTGGAATATCGCCGAGTTCATTCATGTTTTGCTGACAGCAGAGCTTGGAAACACGAAGAGGTAATTACTCCCCTGTGTTTCAGAGCTCTACTGTCTGCAAAAATGTATCAACTCTGAGATTTTTCAAGTTAATGTATGCGCTGAAGACGCTAAAAAGAAGTGCACAGACCCCTTCTGCTCTCACGCAGTGGTGGAAAACAGCATTGTGATGCGGCCCCTAATCCTCAAATATCTCAAGGGCCACGACCCCGCAAAGATGGATTTTACAAATCTCTTATTTCTAACAAGAATAGAAGAGGTCACCATGAGGCTAAAGAGCAATTTATGAAACTAATGTATGTTTTTGGAGAGTCCAGGCCAGGTCTGTGAACTTTTAGCACGTTTTTTGGTTTTTCTAGACCAGGAAACAGACATGCAGAAAATGTGGTCTGACTAAACAGTGAGAATATCTCTTTCTCAGGCCAGTCCACATGTTTTACTGTCTGGTTTTAATGAAATCACCCGCAACCCGGACACACACCACTAACATAGCCTTATGTGCCAGTGATAGGGTAAAACATATGTAAGTGAAACGCATTAACTGATTAAAATGCATAACAAAGACTTTCGAGCACATACAACATATAAAAATAGAAGATTTCACAAGGGCTCAGTACCATGAAAAAACAAAGAAGATTTGCGAAATAGAGGTATATAGTTGGATGGGCAGGTTCGAGGCCCTCACTATGAGGGGTGATCCAGCGGGTTACTAGCAACAAGCATTTATACACAAAATACTCACTTAGGCCCATACATTCATACTACGCTAGCAATTTCCGCTGGTGGGTCAGTTGGTACTCTTTATCAAATCCCTGCTACCAATTACCTTCTGATTGAAGAGTAATGACTTACCAATGAATCCTTTGCTAATTGGGAAATTTAAAATGAGTGACATTCCATACAATTCATAATTTCTAAATAATCACAAAGTCAAGAAGTTTTAAAATGTTTATCTAAAGATTTAGCAGAGTAAAATACAAAGCCACATAGTACTTGAATTAAATCTCAAGGAGGAAGCATAACAATGATTTATCGATTAATGACGGTCCCTTAGGAAAAGAGAGGATAGAGACAGCAGCGCAACTAAGGTTTGCATTTATATTTACCTAAGTGCGAGAACCAAACCCCTTGGCCAAGGAGTTGGAAAGATAGGACCCTGGAAGGATGAAGAGCAAAGACTCCTCCTGGATCAGGACAGGACCAGTGACCTCTCTACCCACGACGCCTGCGTCGTTCCCCTCTCTGGTACTTCGCTTCTCCTTGATTCTCCCGTTTCTTCCTTCTAATGGATTCCGCCGCCCCCACCTCAGGACCTCTCTGGACAGCGGTTCAGTCTGCAATCGATCAGCTCGTATGTCTGGTGCCAGAGCGTTCTCTCTTGCTAATGGCAATGCCAGCTAACTTAGCTAATTCTATATCTATTATACCCTTCTACGCCCATGTACCTCCCCTTAATGTTGCTAACTTATGGGGCCACTACTTCTGATTGGACGGGGACAGGGGGTTGATCCTCACACCATATTGATTTAATTCATTTCTTAAAGCTCTTTGTTTTAGAATACCGCCCCTCAAATTTAATACATTTGCTTTATTTCCCACCCGTCTTATGACAAAGTTTGTGCCTTTTCATGTACATTGTTACAATTTTATAAGGACATTCATGAATATGACAATATAGGCCATCAGGTCGTGGCCTTGGACGACGTCCAGGTTGACTTCATCCTTTTCCCTCTGGGCAGCCTTTCAAGGAGCATGCGCAGAACCCACGTCATTCGAGTTTTCAGTTCACCAACCCCAGGCCCAACATTTACGAACTAATAAAGTCAAAGAAGAAAATATTAAAATCACAAATAAAATGTTTCACTGTATACCCACTCTGTCTATTCTATTCCCTTTTACTTATAAACTTTTACCCGCATTAATAGCGTTAGAATATTACAATTCAAACAAAACATAAGAGCAAGCTGTAGCATGTGAGAACATATAGCAGCCATTTTAAATCACACTGCGCACAAGCAAGATTTTCCCACCAAGCAAAGAAAGACGTCACACCACGTGATATGGTTGAGACATGCGCAGTAAAGTTCCCGCGTTTTAGCGGCCATTTTAGAATAGACAAGCGTTACTTGTTAGTAAAAACACATAGGCAAGCTTCCTTGCTACTTTTATTTGTGTGTGCAATGGTTAATATGAACAATACAGTTTAATACATTAATACTTTGAGAGGATTGCATCCGAGCAAGTCTCATTTGTGAGTCCTTGCTCCATCAATCCCCTCTCTGATGGCGTTTCTGAGCCATCAAAAATACTACCCACAACCAGATGCCAACTTTTAGCATAATATGGTTTCTTTTTCATTTGTACACTTTCTACTTTTCACATCTCCTTTCAATTTCTTGTATAATTCACTCAAGTTCAATCTCATCAAACTTTCTTTTCTTTCCTTTTTCTGTCACATTATATGATTCCTTCCTTCTACAACATTTGCACCATTTTATTATTGAAAATACTATTATTGCTAACCCTGCTAAGGGTACCAATATTTTACCTATAAGTCCTTTCCCTATATTAGCAAACCAAGTACCAATTGACCTAATACTACTGGTCAATCTTTCCCATACACTATCAACTTCCAGTGGTTTTAGTTCCTTTTCAAGTTTAGTTATATTCTGTATATATGTTCCAATTTCTGCACTTTTATCAGGTATGTAAGTGCAACAGTGTTTCGTCTTCAATAATTTACAGACTCCGCCCTCTTTTGCCAAAATAATGTCAAGAGCAAGTCGATTTTGCATAACCATAGATCTAATCGCAACCATTTCCGCATTAATCATTAGAAATCCTCCAGCAGTGTCAGTTGATAAACGATCAACCACTGTAGATAATTTGCATATTTTCCTTGAATTCAGAATTATTCCCACTGAAGGTATCAATGCACCAAATATATCACCTAAAATTTCTGAAAAACTAGCTCTTTTTCTACGTGTTAATTTACTAGTATTTTCATTGCTGCCAGTGTTTCTTTTTACGTGGTATATTTTTGGAAATACTATTCCAAAATAGCAACTTCCATACCACCGTGCAGGAAGCCTAAAGTAGGCCTTATTCGCACATACATAATAGATTCCAGGAAAAACTGAATCTGTTCCTCCTTTTAGACCCCAACCTCCAAGAATTAAGAAATTGTGTTCACATTCACTGGTACCGATGAAAACATTGTTATACTCTGTCTTTAACCTATGTAGACAAATGTTCCCTTTCTTTTCAAAATCTAGAGCTATAGCAGCTTGAGCCCTTCCAGGTGTGTAACTACCCTCTTTCTCAGCCCAAGGTGGTAAATGAGCCTTATGCTCAGAAGCTTTCTTTTGGAAATCTTGTCTTCTACTCTCCACTAAATTCAAAAATATCTTTTCTTCTTCATGTAAAGAACATGTTAGATTGCTTCTATGTGCGTGTGTTATGTCTATTGACTTCATTGTTAAGAAAAACTCTCCCATAAATTGTGCATCTTTGCTACTAAGCACTGGATTCATATTCTTTCGAATCGGAATTTCAGTAAATATCACATCTTTATTTGAATAATAATACTGTAGTCGTCCTGTTCTATAAAATAAACTGGCTAATACACTACATGATATGCCATAGATTAATGGCAAGTGATGATACGTTAACCCTTCTGCTACTGATTCAGGTAATTTCATACAAACATAACAATTACTAACTTCCATAGTATCTACATATTGAAATAATAACTTTGTGAAAACATATAAACTAGTGTCGTTATCTGTTACTTCGTGATGAAATTCTGGTTCATCTTCTGCCTTTAGTTCTACTCTATTACTTTTCAAGTTATCTATTCTTCCCTTAGTTTTGTTGTTAATCTTTTTATCTATTATCATAAGATAAGGAATTGCTACGATCACAACTAACCACACTATAAGCATCACTACCAGGTTGCATATGCATATAGCACAACATCTTTTACAACCTTTCTGCTTTGGTCTCCCAGTAACTCTATCGTCAGTCATTTTGACAAGGAAGATTGCTCTTCTTATCGTATTCTTCAAGTCTTTTCACGTTCTCAAGGTGGTTCTATTTCTTTTCATAAGTCAGTTCTGCACTGGTTCCTTCGTCACCACTTTCACTTGATTCTGAACTTTTGTAATCTTCGAGAATAATATAAGTCCAATCAGGACCTTTAAATTTGTTATTCACAAGTTTCAGTCTTTTGCTTCTTCGTTTTTCACTTTTATTGCTTTGTTCTGTTTGACTTGTTACTTCATTCACTTGTTCTGGATCTCCACTTCTGGTTGTTATGTGGTATTTTACTCTTTTGATGACGCTAGGCCAATGATCACCTTTTCTTGTTTTCTCTGTTTGTACTGTCTCTTTATTTCCTTCTTCAGAAATTCTTTTGTTTTCTAGTTGTGGCACACTCTCGTTTTCATTTATTTCAGTTTCTTCTTCTTGTTCCTTTCCAGGTCTTACTGTTATTTCTTCTTCTATTTCACTGTGGATCTCTTGTAACCGATCTGGTTCTTGATTTACGATTTCATTCTCGAAATTCTCAAGATCTTCATCTTCTGTGTAGTTTTCTTGATCTAACTGGTTCTGATCAGGGCTTATTGCACATCTTCTTCTTCTGTGTAGTTTTCTTGATCTAACTGGTTCTGATCAGGGCTTATTGCACTTTGAACTTCTGCAGCCTGACCGGATTCTTCTAAACCTGTCTGTCCCTGCTCAAAGTCTGATTGTTCTTCTTTAATTTGAGCCCAGTTTCCTCTCCCTATCTGTTCCTGCTCAGGTTCTTGTGTTTGTTCTTCTTCTTCTTCCTGAGCTGCTTCTTCTTCACCTATCTGATCTTCTTCAATTTCTTCTAGATTTACTTGACTTTTTGTTCTGTAGTAGATCTCAGGTATTTCTACCACTGGTATCCAGTCCTGACTTGTGCTCGGTTGTTCTTTGTCAGCTTTCCTTGAATCTCGGGCCCGAGATTCTTCAGCTGGGCAACCTTCAGCTTCCTCAGTAATAGTTATTATCTGAGTATTTTCTTCTTCAGGATCTGGTACTCTTTTGGTGTGGTTTACATGAATCCAATTAGGAAATCCTGCACACTTCACTGCTGTGTTCGTAATCAGTATGACCTGACATGGTTCGCCCCACCTGGGTGATAGACACGTTTCTCTGGTGTGATTCTTCACTACCACCCAGTCTCCGGGACTCAGATCATGTTCTTGTTCAGGCTGTCTGGAAACTGCGTCTTCTCCAACCTGGTGAGAGACAGAACACACTAAGTCAGCCAGTCCTTTGCAATAATCCAGAACCATATCATCTGATATATTCAGCAGTTTATTCGTGGGTACATGTGATTGTCTCATTGCTCTTCCCATTATTATCTCATGCGGACTCAATCCGGTGTTTCTATCAGGAATGCTTCTGAGTCCCATTAAAACAAGAGGCAATGCGTCTGGCCAATCTAATGATGTTGAAGCACACATTTTTCCTAGTCTGGATTTTATCGTGCCATTCAATTGTTCCACCACTCCAGAAGCTTCTGGACGATATGCACAGTGTAACTTTTGTTCAATGTGGAATGCTTCACAGAGTATTTTAACCACTTCACTGTTAAAGTGTTTTCCTCTATCTGATTCCAAAGTTACTGGAAAACCAAATCTAGGTACTAGTTCGCGTAGTAACAACTTTGCTACTGTAAGACTATCATTCCTTCTGGTAGGGTATGCCTCCACCCACTTGGAAAATAGACACACTATGACTAGTGCATATTTCAGCCCTCTACATGGTGGTAACTGAATGAAATCAAGTTGCAGTCTCATGAATGGACCCTCTGCCTTTCCAATTTTTCCAAACCCAATTACTGTTTTTCTTCCTGGGTTATGCATTTGGCAAGTTAGACATCTCTGGCAAAGACTCTCTGCTACTGCCCTAAACTTTGGATTGAACCAATTTTGTCTAAAGAGCCTGATCATTTATTTATTTAAACAGTTTTATATAGCGCTGGCTAGACCCAAAGGTATCAGAGCGCTTCACAAGGGTTAAGAGAGGAGCAAGTTGCAAAATAACATTTGTACAAAAAGCAGTGCCAAATAATCAAAACCATAAGCCAAGAACAGTCAATACAAGGTCGAGAAAGTCAAAGGTACAAATTAGGCCATAGCCGGAGTTGGTTGGCAGGACTAACATGGGTTAACTGGGAAGGGGGGGGAGACAGTAAAGAGGTAGGGGGGAGCAGAGGAGGGTGAAGGGAGAGGAGGTGGCATGTGGGGCTAGGTCATGATTATAGGAGGACTAGTAAGGGGGGGAAGTGGAAGTATATGTAAGGATGGGAGGAGTGGGGTGCAGTGAATCAAGTATAAAGTGGGGGGCATCTGACAATAGCATGAGCAGGATGTGGAACCCCGTATAGTGGTAGGTTTAAGGACCCCAGTATTTGTTGAGAAGGTGCCTTTTAAGATCTCTTTTGAAGCTGGGGTAGGAGGGATTGCAGCGTAGATCTTTCGGGAGTGAGTTCCAAATAGTAGGTGCATTGCCGGAGAAAGAGCGGAGTTGGGTTGCTTTCTGATTAACCAAGGGGGGGACTAGCATAAGAGTATTTGTACTCCTCAATTTTCTTGAGCAGCCCGTTTTGTGGAGTTTATCCGAGAGATACGCTGGGGTTTGATGGTGCAGGGCTTTATGCGTAATGCAAGCATTCTTGTAGGTGGATCGGCCTTCAATGGGAAGCCACTTGAGTTCTTTGAGGATGGGGGAGATGTGGTCATACCGCTTACAATCTGAGATAAGCTTGGCTGCGAGGTTAAGGACAGATTTTATTGGGGCTAAGTAGACTTTCGGAGTTCCAGAGAGAATGGCATTGCCATAGTCCAGTCTAGAAAGTACTAGTGATTGAACAACTAGTTTGAAGTCATCAGCAGGAATGAAGGGTTTGATTTTCTTGAGGTGAAGAAGAGAGAAAAGAGCGCCTTTGGCAGCGTTTTTTATGTGGGGAGAGAGGCTGAGGTTCTGATCAATGCTTATTCCGAGGGATTTAACTGAGTTAGAGGTGGACAGAGAGCAATTGAGAGCTTTAAGGTCAGAGATCCAGTGAAGGATGGGGAGTCGGTTGTTTTTAGGAGCGAAGAGAATGACTTCCATTTTTTTGGGGTTGAGTTTAAGGTGATTGTGATGGAACCATTGTTGTATCTTGGTCAGGGCATCATTAAGGTGAAGAATATCAGATTGGGATTTGATCTTATAGTAAAGCTGGGTATCATCCGCATAGAGGTGGTAGTTGATTCCTGCTTGCTTGAGAATGAGGGTGAGGGGCTCCATGAAGAGGTTAAATAGGGAGGGAGAGAGAATGGACCCCTGGGGAACGCCCAGTGGGACAGGAGTGGGTTTAGAGAGGCACTGGCTGATCTTAATTTGTTGGGTTCTGTGGTGAAAGAAGGAGGAGAACCATTCAAGGACAGGACCATTGAGGCCGAACCGATTTTCGAGGGTGTTCAGTAAGGCGGAGTGGTTGACAGTATCGAAAGCCGCAGAGAGGTCAAGAAGGATGAGAAGGGAGGCTTCTCCTTTGTCAAGGGAGTGGTGGATGTCATCAACAATGTTGAGCATCGCAGTTTCGGTACTGCAGCCTTTTCTAAAGCCTGACTGTAATGTATCCAAAAGGCTGAAGGAGTCAATGTGCTTGTCTAGTTGGCGCAGGGCACATTTTTCGAGGGCCTTGGATAGAAGCGGCAAATTAGAGATAGGGCGCAGATTATTCAGGTCGGTGGGGTCAGCATTAGCATTTTTGAGGGTGGGAGTAATTTGGCCGAGTTGGAGGGAGACAGGGACACATCCTGTGGCAAAGGAGGAGTTGATGATGTTAGTCCAATAAGGGGTGATGATATGTTTCAACTCTTTAACAAGGTTGGCGGGGAGAGGGTCCATGGTATGAGAGGAGGGTTTAAGCTTAGTGATGATGTTGTAGACTTCCCGCTCAGTAACTGGGCTGAAGTTAAACCAGGATGCATTATTTTTTGGCTGTGTGATGGTCTGGAGATGAGCCGGAAGGGCGACGATGGAAGGGGGATGGACAGAGTCAGGAGGGGGCGGAGGTGTGAAAGGAGACTTGGGCGGGGGGTCAAGGAGGGGTAGGGAGCACAATGGCGGGGGGGATGGAGTAAAGGATAGATCAATCTTAGCGATTTTTTCGGAAAAGAAGTTTGCGATTTCTTCACATCTTTCCACAGAGGCCATTAATTTGGGGGGCAGAAGCTGTTTGATTTTTAATAATGCTGAATAGTTCCCTGGGTCTATTTTTGGCCCGATCGAGTTGTGTGCGGAGAAAGGAGGCCTTTTCATTGAGGATGTGTTTTTGTAATTAGCCCTAGCTGTTCTAAGGAGGGCAAGATTTGGTGGCGAGGGGTGTTGTCTCCACGTGCGCTCGGTCAGCCTAAGCGAGCGTCTTTCGTTGTTAAGATCAGCGTTAAACCAGGATTTAGGGGGTTGTTTTTTTGTGGTTTTAGTTTGGCAGGGGCAATTTGGTCAAGGACCTCAATGATGGATTTGTTGTAGTGTTCGGTAAGGTCATTAGCATTTTGTGAGGGAGGTGATAGTTGAAGTTTTGCTTTAATCTTAGTCTCCAGAACGCCTGGAGGAATAAGGTGAAGATTTCTAGTTAGTTTCCAGTGTTTAATGTTTTGAGAGGCCGGGGGAGGTATGGAGCTATTGATAGTGAAGAGGATAAGGTGATGGTCTGACCAGTCGATGGGGACAATGTGGGAAAGGGAAGCAAGATCTTTGCTAGTAATGATAGCATCAAGGGTAGCCCCTTTGGAATGTGTTGGTGCATGGCAGAGTTGCTTGATGTCAGTAACATCGAGGAGGTCATTGAGGATGATGACCGAAGGATCATCATTATTGTTCTCTCCCTACATGTGTGTCTCCATGATACATCCTAGCCATTTGTGAAAGCAGACAATCAGGCATGACTGGTCTGCCGTCAGCACAAGTCCATACATCATCCTTTGCTTTTTGGGTACATCCTGTTTTAATCCATATACTCTTTTCGCTCTCATCAGCATCATCTTGCAATCTTTTTACATCATTCCATGTTTCAGGAGGTGCAAACAGCATAAGTTGGCAGCTGATTCCCATTCTTTCCACCCTTTTGTTTACTGCTAATCTGTTTTTGGCACAATGTTGAGCCACAAGATCTGCGTATCTATTGCCGACTACCACCCAGTCATCTCCTGACTGATGTGCAGCACATTTCACCACAGCCAATTCTTTTGGTGATTGTATTGCTTCCAGTAGTTCTTTTACGAACTGTCCATTTTTAATGGGGGATCCTGAAGAAGTCATGAAATCCCTCTGCATCCATAATTGGCCAAAATCATGCACAACCCCGTAACCATATTGACTATCAGTGAATATAGTTACCTTTTGGTTCCTCCCAATTTTGCAAGCTTTTATTAAAGCAATCAATTCAGCTATTTGTGCAGATTTTACCCCTGGTAAATAGGATGCTTCGACTATTCCAGTTAGTTCACATACTGCATATGCTGCAGTTAGTTTTTCCATCTTCATGCCTTTGGCATGAGCCATCAACAAACAGCTCCCTGTCTGGCTCCCTGAGAGGTAGTTCCTGAATATCAGGACGCGGTTTTGTGCACAATTCTGTGACTTGTAAACAATCATGTTCTTCTTCGTCATCTTTAACTTCCTGATGATATGGGTCTGGTAGTAAGGTAGCTGGATTTACTATTGTGCACCTTACAATGGTCACATTTTCAGCACCCAGTATTATTCTTTCATACTTAGTCAGTCGACTAGGAGTAAGATGCTGAGTTCGGGTTCTTGTCAGCAAAATCACAACCGCATGTGGGACGAACACTTTTACAGGGTGTCCCATTACAATTGACTCACTTTGTTCAATGCTCAAACAAGTAGCAGCTACTGCTTTTAAGCAACCAGGCAACGCAGCTGCCACTGGGTCCAATGTAGCAGAAAAATATGCTATAGGAAGTCTGGTCAAACCATGTCTTTGGGTTAGGACTGAAAGTGCACAATTTTCTCTTTCATGGCAAAATAATGCAAATTTTCTCTTATAATCAGGCATGCCTAAGGCAGGTGCTGCACACAAAGCATTTCTTAGTTTTACAAATGCACCTACACTTTCATCATCCCATTCAAATGGGTCTTTTGCCTTCTTTTTCGTCATCTGAATCAATGGTTTTGCTAGTAGAGAAAATCCTAATATCCATTGTCTACAGTACCCTACTATTCCAAGGAACATTCTTACTTCTCGTTGAGAGACAGGCATCTGCATTTTCTTTATTAGTTTTATTCTTTCATCGGTTATTCTCCTTCTGCCCCTCTCAATTTGGTGTCCTAGGTACTTTACTGCTGTAGTACAGAACGGTAATTTTTCAGGTGACACCTTATGACCTTCTTCTGCTAAATGATTTAGTAATGCTATGGTGTCAACAACACAATCCTCTCTGGTGTTAGATGCCACTAGTAAGTCGTCTATGTACTGCACTAAGACTGAGCTTCCTGGCATCACCAGTTTTTCTAGACACTTTTTCAATATTTGGTTAAAGATGGAAGGACTTTCTGTGTACCCCTGAGGGACACGATTCCATACATAGACCTTGTTCTCAAATTTAAATGAAAATAGATACTGACTATCTGGATGCAAGGGTATCGAAAAGAATGCTTGGCATAAATCGATCACAGTAAACCATCCTGCACTCCAAGGAATCTGGTATAGGATTACTGCAGGATTTGGTACTATAGGACAACAAGGTTCCACAATCTTATTTACTTTGCGCAGGTCTTGAACGATCCTATATTTTCCACTAGGTTTCTTTAGACCCATGATTGGTGAGTTACAAGGGCTACTCATTACTTCCTTTAATATGTCTTGTTTTACCATTCTGTCAATTTCTTCAATGACTCCTGCCTTTACTTCTGCACTCATTTTATACTGTCTGGTGTTTGGGTAAATCGCACCTTCCTTTACAGTGATTTTTACTGGGTCTATTTTGGCCATAAGTCCTACTTCCTTTCCCGTGAAATCCCATACTATGGGATTCACCGTAGTTTTCAGTTCTTCTGGTAACTCGTCTTTTGTTATAAGGGAAAACATCTCATCCACTTCTGTACCTTGCTTTGCAATCATAAATTTATATACATGGTCTCCATCTGGGGTCTGAATTGCCACACCATCCGGTGTGCAGAAAATTGTACAGTTCATCTTACAGAGTAAATCCCTGCCCAATAAATTTACTGGACTGGAATCACATACTACAAATTGATGCATTTCTCTAAAGTTTCCGATTTTTACTTCCATTGGTTCGGTAAGAGGTGTTCTAATCTTCTGATTAGCCACTCGCACAACTTGGATAGCTTCTCCAGAGAGAGGAAGGTCTGGGATGTCTGCTGTTCTCACAGTAGACCTAGTAGCACCAGTGTCCAAAAGAAAAGTAATATCATTACCTTTCACATTTCCTTCAACATATGGACCTGACTGATCTACCGGTAAGGATGCACCAAGTACGCACTCCTTCTTCCCCTCTCCCAGGCACCGTCATAAATTATAGGTATCGAAATCGTCCTGTAAAAGAAATTGTGATGTTACATAATCATTCTTACCACTTCCTCCTTGATATCCGACGTCTGTACTGTGCTTTGCTCTGCTTACATTACCCTGTATAGGTGCAGGTGGCAACTGACTCTGAGGATTTACACCCTGCTGTGAGTCATTCTGCGTCTGTGGATTTAAATTTTGATTTGGGCCATTATTATTCCGAATCTTCTTACATTCATCCTTCCAATGCCCTAATTTTCCGCACCCATGACAAGGAAACTTCTTTTTAGCCTCTTCTCTGCTCATTCGTCCTCTCACTTTTCCTCCGTTCCCAGTGTCACCATTCGTTCCAGAATCTTTTCCTTGATTATCATTTGGATTGCCCAAATTAATTCCCTGTCGCTCAGCCATTTTCACCTGAGCCCACATCACCTTCTCTTGCAATTTCCTGTGTTTATCTTCAATATCATCTCCACAATATTTCGCATATTTCAAAATCTCGTCAATGGATTTCCCTTGCCAGCACAACATGTGCTGCTTAATCATCTGACAAATCTCTGGCTTCAGACCGTAAACAAATCGGTAAACAAACTGACTCATGTTTTTATCTCCAATGTCCTCAAGTCCACTATACTGCTTAAATACCTGCAATAAACGCTCATAGTAGGCATGTACCGATTCGCTAGCTTCTTGGGTAGTTCTGTCTATTTTCACCCAATCTGTTTCCTTTGGTGGTATTTTTCCCTTCAAATATGTTATCACCTGCTGATATTTTTTCATTACATCATTAGATGGGGCACCTGTCTTTGGATCTCTAGGATACTCCTCACTGGGCCAATCAATCGTGATTTTGCAATCTGTCCATAGATCGGCAGGTACCACTATGTCGAACAAACCATCCAAGTCTTTCAACAACACCTTTGACACCTTCACAAACCTCTCAACCTGCTTGTACCATTCAATTGGCTTTTCTCTTAATTTTGGAAAATCATTCGTAAATGATAAAATATCCTGTCTGCTCCATGGGACATGTACATATCCCCCTCCTGGAACTTCTCGCATCGGGTACATTTGATCTCCTTTCCCTGTTTCCTTCATTAAATATTCTGAAGTGGTTTTACTATATCGTGCCTCTTCCTTTTTCTTTGTCCATCTAGCTTTCCATTTATCTAGCTCTCCCCATTTCTGCAAAACTGTCATTAATTCCTTTACTTGTAATTTCCTTCCTGAAGCATTCATATTTTCCAAATCCTTGTCTGAAAAATCTGCTCTATAGGGTTTTTGCAGCACCTTTGACTTCCCTATTTCAATTCCCATCTGTTGAGCTAAATCTGATAATTTCTCATGAAATATTTTTGCATTTCTTGTGATGCTTCTGCAGATGAACAATAATTCTTCTTCATCGTAAGTATTTAGGCGATCTACTCCTACATTTCCTGCTATCATTTCTTCTAATTCAACCTTTAATTTATAAATGTCCATGATCTTTGGGGGTGAATTCTGTTTGTCTGATCCTTGTGCCCACCTTTCTAAATCTTCAGGTGTAACTACTGTGGCACTTTTAGTTCCTGATGAGGTTACTATGTTTACATCTTTGGAGCAACTAGGTGTTACTGTTCTTGGAGTATTATTTACAGAATCTCGAATGGGCAAGTCCATTAATGAAATCGTAGACTCACAATCACTAAAGTGATCCTCAACCATTACTACTGCTTCCGGTTTAGGAACATTCACAGGTGTAGGTACAACTAGGGGTTTAGGATAAATTGCCTTGTCACCATATAAAGGAACCACTGGACCAATCGTTACAGGTATGGTCAATGAATCAGGGTGAACACTCAATTGCGTTACTTTTTGAATTAATTCTGCTCTGTTTCTATCTATCGCTTCCTTTTCTTTATCGTGAAGCACTCTACTAACTGGTGAATCATGTAATACTTCAGGCACCAAGGGTGTCCGTAACAAGGGTGCACTTGGGGTGCATCCACTTGTCCCTTCCTGATACGGTGGTGGATTCTTTAATAAATCTTCCATAAATTCGTCTTCGGAATCTCCAAATCTAGCCAAATGTTTAGTCTTTTCTGTGCATTTACTCCCTGACGATTCTTCTGCCATTAATATGGGATACAGACCCTCTGTAAGCATTGCCCTTCTCCACTGTTTCATCTGACCGTCCCTTGACTCGTTTTGGTATCTGGGAAAAAATCCCCGATAACTCCTATTACTTCTGGATCGGTCACGTTCAAATGCCTCAGTTTCCCATTCTTCTAAGGCTTCGTATTGAGTCAATCTAGGTCTGGGTTCTAAATCATTCATTCTTAATCTTAAATTTTGAAGAATCCTCCCATTGAAAGTACCATTTTCGGGAAAAGCTAATATTCCATCATTTTTGGTATATTCTATCCAATTTTCTAACCATACGCAAGTATGATAACCTCTCTCCATAATCATGAATGAAGCGGGCGTTTTAGCTGGTGGAATGATAATCCCTTCTCTAGTCTTTATTGTTTTGTCCTTTTTAAAATAATTCTTAACCTTTTGTAGAAGTGACATTTTTCTCTTTTCTCCGTACATTCTGGGTAAATATCTGTTTATTGAACTATATTCTGCAAAACCTAGGAATCTCCTGTCTGGACGAGTTCCTATTAAAGTCGGATCACGTTTAAACATACAATTTCCACTGTCCACTAAAATTTCGACTTCTATGTTGACAATCAATTAAGTTCCAGCTAACTTATGCTTCTGGACCAATCCTAGCGTGGCTTTTCAGTGACGTCTTTTCTGACGACCCCTCCTTTACAATCTGCGCCTTTCTGTCCTTCGCTGTTTCAACCAATTCCAGCGCAACACCTGTTACGTCAGTACTACTCCTGACTACTGACCCCTCCTTTACAAGAGTCTTTTCACGCCTGCGGTTTCAACCAATCCTAGCTCGGCGTTTGTGACGTCAGCTTCCTCTCCGGCAGCTGACCCTCCCTTTACAAAAACTTACGCAAAGTTTTATTCTCCCTATTTTCTAATTAAATTCAATAACAACATAAAACATTCGCTATCGTGTCAGTTTCGCTAACTTGAAAAGATAGATTCTCTCACTTCTTAGTAAAACTCTTCCGTTTACTAATCATACACTACGAGTAAAACATTTCCGTCTACTCTTCACGCAAGCTTCAGAAATACCTGTTACTTCTTCAATGTTACCCTTTCTAGGTGATATAACATCAAACTTTCACTAGCATATTCCCTTGCTATTACTCACACACATAGAGTCCCTAACAAGTACTGATAGCCCTAATTTAACTTTTCAGTACTATTTCTGCCTGACAGATAACCTCACTGCAGTATGGCTTCCACTTACCAACCGCTTCTCAATTTTCCCCGGGGATTCCAGACAACATAAAACAAACTTTAAACAAAAAGCGGATGTTAGTTCATAAAAATAAAATTCTCATTACCCAATTAACAAAGCACAACCATCCTCTGCTAACCAGAAAACTGATCCAGCGGGTTACTAGCAACAAGCATTTATACACAAAATACTCACTTGGGCCCATACATTCATACTACGCTAGCAATTTCCGCTGGTGGGTCAGTTGGTACTCTTTATCAAATCCCTGCTACCAATTACCTTCTGATTGAAGAGTAATGACTTACCAATGAATCCTTTGCTAATTGGGAAATTTAAAATGAGTGACATTCCATACAATTCATAATTTCTAAATAATCACAAAGTCAAGAAGTTTTAAAATGTTTATCTAAAGATTTAGCAGATTAAAATACAAAGCCACATAGTACTTGAATTAAATCTCAAGGAGGAAGCATAACAATGATTTATCGATTAATGACAGTCCCTTAGGAAAAGAGATGATAGAGACAGCAGCGCAACTAAGGTTTGCATTTATATTTACCTAAGTGCGAGAACCAAACCCCTTGGCCAAGGAGTTGGAAAGATAGGACCCTGGAAGGATGAAGAGCAAAGACTCCTCCCGGATCAGGACAGGACCGGTGACCTCTCTACCCACGACGCCTGCGTCGTTCCCCTCTCTGGTACTTCGCTTCTCCTTGATTCTCCCGTTTCTTCCTTCTAATGGATTCCGCCGCCCCCACCTCAGGACCTCTCTGGACAGCGGTTCAGTCTGCAATCGATCAGCTCGTATGTCTGGTGCCAGAGCGTTCTCTCTTGCTAATGGCAATGCCAGCTAACTTAGCTAATTCTATATCTATTATACCCTTCTACGCTCATGTACCTCCCCTTAATGTTGCTAACTTATGGGGCCACTACTTCTGATTGGACGGGGACAGGGGGTTGATCCTCACACCATATTGATTTAATTCATTTTTTAAAGCTCTTTGTTTTAGAATACCGCCCCTCAAATTTAATACATTTACTTTATTTCCCACCCGTCTTATGACAAAGTTTGTGCCTTTTCATGTACATTGTTACAATTTTATAAGGACATTCATGAATATGACAATATAGGCCATCAGGTCGCGGCCTTGGACGACGTCCAGGTTGACTTCATCCTTTTCCCTCTGGGCAGCCTTTCAAGGAGCATGCGCAGAACCCACGTCATTCGAGTTTTCAGTTCACCAACCCCAGGCCCAACATTTACGAACTAATAAAGTCAAAGAAGAAAATATTAAAATCACAAATAAAATGTTTCACTGTATACCCACTCTGTCTATTCTATTCCCTTTTACTTATAAACTTTTACCCGCATTAATAGCGTTAGAATATTACAATTCAAACAAAACATAAGAGCAAGTTGTAGCATGTGAGAACATATAGCAGCCATTTTAAATCACACTGCGCAGAAGCAAGAATTTTCCCACCAAGCAAAGAAAGACGTCACACCACGTGATATGATTGAGACATGCGCAGTAAAGTTCCCGCGTTTTAGTGGCCATTTTAGAACAGACAAGCGTTACTTGTTAGTAAAAACACATAGGCAAGCTTCCTTGCTACTTGTATTTGTGTGTGCAATGGTTAATATGAACAATACAGTTTAATACATTAATACTTTGAGAGGATTGCATCCGAGCAAGTCTCATTTGTGAGTCCTTGCTCCATCAGGGAGGTTGGAGTTTTACAACTCTTGCGCAAATTCCTTCGCACAGTGGTCTGAAGTCTGAGCTCTGCAGAGTTCATCACACCCTATAATTACCAGTTGTGACAGGGCCTGCCACCATCTTTAAGTTTCAGCTTGCAGGCATTTCAAGGGAGAAAAGAGGATGGCATTTCCTGTGATAAATGGATTTTGTTGAGTCAGTCACAAAAACTTTTATTTTAGACCTTAGTCCATAAAATCAGCCCATGAGATATACAACTGCAAAATCAATACAAAATAAAATCCAACCCGATTTCTAACTTAAAACTTGATGCCTATTAATAAAATGCTATTAACTATTAAAATACAAAGCGGGTGAAGATGCGGCAGCAGTTGATCTGCTTAATACTACTATATTTCCTGGAGCAGCTTACACCCAATCCCATTAAAATTTCACTCATATTTGCCTGCTAGCTACTACAAAATTACCTATTGCCCAAATCAGATCTAACAATTGCATACAAAATAGGAATTTAGAGGCTTCGCAATGATTAGATATTCCATACTTTTTTAAAACCGGTTTTAACAATTTCCTCCGCTCCCACCTAAAATATAAACAGTCTAATAACAGGTGTTCATTATTTGCATAAACCCCCATTTAGTTTTAATCTCTTGATCATCTCAACCCCCAGATATATTGGGTTTATCCCTATTCAAAACCGTAGGAGTTTTTGGCTCATAGTGGGGTTTGCTAATGATGATAGATAATGAAATACCATGTTATTTTATCATGAGACCCAGGAATGTTGGGTAGACGTCTTCGTAAAGATGTACCTAAAATCTCTCTCTCCAGAGGTTTCTTCCATCAGTACCCATAGATCCTTTATTTGGAGAGGGACATTTTACTTGGGCGATCCGGGTAAGTGGAGTTCTTTTACTGATGATATGCTCTGCCTGAGGCTCGCAGCCCAGTTCCTATCTCTCCTTAAAATCTCATCTTGACGCAACTGAGATACCTTGAGCTCACCTGGTTTTAACACCTTATTCCAGAATCTCAAGGTAGTTCACTCTGAGAGGCAAGACCATGAGGTAATTTCTATTTCTAACCTTAGCACCTGGATCACTGCCAATTTGGGCCTATTCAGAGCCCTTTTCAGACATTGACCTTCAATTCCTTCCCAACTATGTGTCCGGCTCAACTACAAAATTTCAGCCCTACAAAACCATTTTGTCCGAACCATTGCTTTAAAGGCAGTTAAAGGCAGTTAAAATTGGGCCCAGAACTGGCCCACCATACTCCTTCCTTTATTTATTTATCTTAAATTAGATGTAAAAGGCATGCTCAAATATCGGTATATTCCACCTCTTCTATCCGTGTCCTCTCTATGTACCATTTAAACTCATTCTTCTTCTTACCAAATATTGATATTTTGTTTTTTTCCATATTAACCACAAGTTTTTTGGTCTTACACTACTTTTGATAGACATCTAACTTCTAATGGAGCCCTATTTGGGTCATATCCATAATGACTAAGTCGTCCGCATAAAGCAGACGGGATTTATGGCGCCCACCCATCCCACTGGAGAAGGAGGAAGATCTCATTAGGGTTTCTGGGAGATCACTTAAATATATGCAAACAATGTCAGGGCCAGCACAACACAATTTTGGTGAGGTAAGCAACAACATATGAATGTTATTCCCCAAAAACTAGAGATGGGTGCTATTTATTGAACAAGATAAATTCTGAATTCTGGGTAGTCAGATTTTATCCCGTGTGGTAAACAGCATCTTCCCTCGAGGGCACTCATAATCAGGGTGTGAATAA
This sequence comes from Calotriton arnoldi, assembly GCA_963921515.1. Taxonomy (NCBI): domain Eukaryota; kingdom Metazoa; phylum Chordata; class Amphibia; order Caudata; family Salamandridae; genus Calotriton; species Calotriton arnoldi. Next base: position 5,150,260 of record CAWUFW010000178.1, read on the forward strand.
AGTAATATTATTAAAGGGGGCAGCACTTACAGGTGTTATGAAATGGAGTGGGGTCAGAGGTTCCTGTTGCAAAGCCAAAGGCCCTACCCCATGCCAGTCAATAGCTACCTGGGAGTGCCCTCCCCTTCGGATAATATTGCTATTGTAAATCAGACCCTTAAACATAGGGATGAAATTCACAAAATTGTTTGTTAGATTGTGTATTTTTCATGGGGCTGTTTAGGCAGAAGCTACAACAAACATACCAGTTTTAATTTTTTTTTGGTGATAAAGTTCTTGTATTTTTGTCTAATTGAAATACATTGCATTAAATGTCTGATTTTGAAGATCACAATTATAAAGGGTGAAAACAGATTTTAGTCAAAATATAAATCATTTGTTGGTGGAATCATGCTAACTTTAGTTATTGTGTGGAGTTTCAGGGTGATTTTGCTCTTGAAAAATGCTGATACTCTGCTGGAATTGGATAAACCATGTTTGAAATAAAACTGTTTTCTATCATTACTTTTTCAGTTAATTTATGGAAGCTAATCCAGAAGCTAAAATGAGAACACGTTTTCCATAAATTCACAAATATCTTTCTCCACCGTGTGAGAAAAAAGTCTGACATGCTAGGTAAAACATACTTCTATAGCAGTAGAGGTCTGTCAGTTGATTCAGCAGTGTTGAACTGCAGCTTCAACAGTGAGCTCAAATGAACAACTAGACTTCTACCATTCAATTGTTCATGACAAACATGAGGCACACCAGAACACCACATTGCTGTATTTAGAGATGAAAACATTTCCTATGGAGGAGACTGCAGTGAATGAACAAAATGAGGGTTATAATTTGTCATAACAATTATGCTTAGTGTTCTAGAAAACTAAAATGAGGATACATTTTCTATACATTTACAAATCTCTTTCTCAGCCATGTGAGAAACAAGTCTAACATACTGAGTAAAACACGTACTTCCAAAAGCAGCATACATCTGATAGTTGACTCCCAAGTGATCTACTGCAGCGTCACCACAGAGTTCCAATGAACAACTAGAGTGGTAACATTCTATATTAATGACCAATGTGAGACACACATGAACACCATATTTCTGGAATCAAACCTGTAGTACTGAAAGCATTTTCTGAGCATCTGGTTGAAGTAAATGAGCATTGAGATGTTAATGCAGATATAAAACCAGCTGGCTAACAAATGTGAGGGGAGGAATGGATATTTAGAAATTTGACACATAATATATTTTGAAAGTGGCTAAAAATAGTTCACTTAGTCCAACATCCACATTCCACATCTGTTTACACAGGCTAATATTTCTCTGTGTCTCAATACCTTCCTAATTTTTAAATAGTAACATTTTGGTAGACTTTAGAGGTTTTTTAATCTTACATTTAAATGTAGGTTAGTACATATTTTAGAGATGCACTAAGCTATTTAAGACAGATCTCATATTTAAAAATAATAGATATGTACCACAATGGGTAGTGTGACCCTTCAAAGAGGTTTTTGCTTGGACTTTTTTTTTCTTTTGACTTTTTGCTGCTTCCTCATGTCTGTAGTTGCGTATCCCTGTATTAATGTGCATTGGTTGCAAAATAATTTGCATTGTGAGCTAAATACAAATGGGCAGATTTACAAGCCCCTTACGTCATTTTTGCGCCGCCGTTGCGTCGCTTTCTATGATGCAGTGGCAGCGTAAAAATGCGGTCCATTTACAACGTGATGCATCTCCCTAGATGCATCACGTTGTAAAGGCCTGCGTCACATTATACCTGCGTCAGGTATAATGTATGCAGGGTGGGCGTTCCCCTCGCAAAAAAGCCTCGTAGACGTGATGCAGTGAAATCTACAAGATTTAACTGCGCCACTTCTAGGATGCCACTGCGTCAAAACCTTACGCCTGCTTGGAGCAGCTGTAAGGAGTGATGCAGCACAATGAGGATAGGCCTCCCCATGCATTGCTGGAGTTGCGTCGTGCTTGCGACACGACTCCAGCAATGCGTGACTTTTGCCCCAACAGATGCGTCAGAATTTCTGACACATCTGTCAATCCTTGCGCCATGGTGTGCCGTATTGTAAATACGGCGCATCCATGGTGGCGCAAGGGTTTCTCAGGGTGGCGCAGGGAAAGAGACGCATCTCTACAGATGTGTCACTTTCTTGTAAATCTGCCCCAAAGAAACTATATAATGTATTCTAAAATATATATTTATGGTCTATTAAAATGTCTTCTATATACTTTATAAACTGCTGCAATCAAAGATAATTAAACACATTTTTAAATAGTTAACGTTCTAAATCAGGCAAAAGAATGAGTATGCTACGTTAAAACACAGTGAAAAGTGTCATAGGCAACACATATTTTACAGACTGGCAACCTGTAAATATATAATACCAGCACAAGGAAAGGTATTCAGTCATTTATTTCAGGAACTTGTAGAAGCAGAGATGTGATTCGTTTTCATGTACATATTCAGTGTTCTGTACAGGAAAGAGAACAATTCTAACACTGTCTTCTCCAGAAACACATTTCCAAGTGCAGGCACATTCTGTGCACTAGGTGAATACTTTAATTTATCAGAACTTTGTTATCTTCACAGACAGCTATTAGGAGAAGACGATGTAGTGATATGCGGGTTGATACTGTAATGAGGTTTGTCTTATGTATTAGCTATGAATTTCATGGGTAGATAGCGGCAAGGATAGGAGATAATCAAAATGCTGCATTTTAGTATGGTATAGCTGTGTGATTTATAATGTTCTGTAGCTACCCAGACCTGGACATAACGGTGTTGGCTCAACACCTTGAGTTCTAAATATGAGCTACAAATTATACTGCATCAAAAAACACAAATGCCTAAAATAAATAATTTTGAAAAGTTTAAATTATAAAAATGTAATTAATTTAAATATAGAGTTAACAATAGTTAGATTTGTGAGAATTGTGTGTTCAATGGTACAGTGTCCAGTTCGTAATTTGGGTGTGCCCCATGAATCGAAACAACAAAATCGATGGGACATAATATCAGGGACAGAATTTTGGAAATAAAATATCTTCACATATGTACCTACACAGTACATATATCTTCAAGGTATGCAGATGTGGAATTAAGAATAGTAAATCTATACTTCCCCATATGCACTTACCTTTCGATATTTTGTCCTTTAATATTCTTGCACCACAATATTGTTGGTGTTGATATTTAGTAGTAGAAACCTTATTTTGTGCCAGTAGTTGCAGGTGGTGGACACCAGCACTCATTTTTGGGGACCAGGATTTTGTTTTCATCACCACACTTTGATCCAAAGCAACAAAGACAAGAAGGCAGAAGGAAGAAACAAGCGTTGGCAAAGCCACCATTTCTTGCCTATGCAAGGTCTATTGGCCTTGTCAATGTTTTTTTTTAACCATGTTGCAGCGCAGCCGCTGTGCAACATGACTTAAGGCAAAGAAAACAAAACCGCTATAATGAGGTCAGTGTTGGCTATGTCATACCACTTTTTACGGCTCGGCCTGGCGTTGGAGCGCGCATGCGCTCCTCGCCTGCGAGAGCTATAGTAAAGAGTATGAAGAAGGGGACTTTAATCCACGCCCCTCTGTCACAACCTTTTTCCATTGGCTTAGGAAGTGATTAATGTATTTTCTGTGCTTCGGGTTTGCTGGCTGTCACTTTTGTTGACGCCCTTGCAGTTTTCGGATGCCGCCCGTGACAAGCGCATCTGTTTTCACTCAGCCCAGACGCAAAGACTTTTCTTATCTGCTTGTTTATTTAACAAGCAGATAAGAAAAGTCTTTACGAGGGCTGTGAAGCAGAGAGCCACGGCGCACAGGCATTCCGAGGGCGCCTGTTCCCAGCACCCTGCCCCTCAGCTAATCTAATCCAGTTTTTTTTAAAACTGGCTTGTTATTTTAAGAAATGTCTAGGAAATTTAGAAAGCACACGCGTTTTGATTGTGCACAGATGCTCATGCATACACGAGTTAAACGATTTCGTCAAACTGTACGTTTTATTTCTGCATTCCAATTCACACTATGCTCGAGCCACGTATAATCCGTAGTCTGCCTTTACTGTAAATGTTTTCTTGTTTTACTTATACCACTCCAGCCCCGAACAGGGTCATATTATAAAGCCTGCAGTGATTACCATAAATTAAATAATGTTTCTAGTTCCGCAATTACTGATTGAATACCACTTTAAGCCCAATGCTTGCTGAAGATCGCAGCGGAACTCTGTGCTTCAGCCCTCTCCATCAGAGTACTGTGCTGCCACCTGCCGGGCATTGTGAGCAGGCTCCTTAGCACAGAAAGAATTGCGTGAGGACGACTTGTTTTTTATTGTAGTCATACAGCTAGTAGTGGTTACCCACAAGCACTGAGATTTGGGGCACTGCACCACGTGTGCTTCCAGCATGTGGTTAAAGACATTGCTTAGCTGACCTTGAGGTAGGGTTTGTATTTTTCTTAAATGTCTTGAAAGGATAATCGCTCATTATTATTACGTTGGTGCATATGTTTGGGTGTTCGTTCAGCATTCCTGGATTTGAATGTTTTTGTCTAATGCTTGTTTGTCACTACTCACCTGCTTGTCTTTTTGTTTTGGGATTAGCCAGGCCTGTCATGCGTTGAAATGTCACACTTTTGAAGCCTCTGCTGAACAGAGGGAGTGCAGGAAGGTGGTGATGTCTGTCTGTAAGACTGAGAGAAGCCGTGTCTGGGCGGGGTTTAGTTACACTGATGCAAATCCCTTTAACCTGAATCCGTTTTAAATGTGAAACGTGACAAGGGCAGTTTGGGGAAATATAGTTGTAAAGCAGATCAGGATCCTGTTTTTTTTTTAAACAACAAGCTGTCTTGTACGTTTGTTGCCATTATTAAGCCAACGTATATTTTGGTTGTTTTCTTTCCCAGATTTGTTAGGCTCAAAAGTCGACAGGACAGACCTGTTCAACGTTTCGTACTAAAAGACTGGTTGAAGAGCCAAATAAATGAATTGATGTAAGAAGCATTGGTAAAGCCTTTAGGTCACAGTTTACGTATAAACGTCGTTTGTTTCTAACGTATTCACATCTAATTTCTTCTGAATTTTACAATGCATTAGGTCTTGCATTTGCAACAGTTTAACCTATTGGCATTGTAAATGACAATGCCTTTTATGTTTTAAAAACCAACACGTAAATAAAAGGCATTGCCATTTACAATACCAATAGCTCTAAATCGGGTGAATGCGAGACCTATTGCATTGCAAATGCTTGTTTTTTTACTGTTAGCCATATTGTACGCCAGCTGCTGTGCAACATGTCTGAAAGTTATTTTTAAAAATAGTGCCACAACACAACAGCTTTAACTTTCAGGCATGTTGCACAGCAGCTGCTCTACAACATGGCTAAAAGTGAAAAAAAGCACTATGACAAGGCCAGCGTTGACTATGTCATAGCTCTTTATTTTCCTTACTTTCAGCCAAGTTGCACACTGGCTTCGCTGCTGTGCAAGATGGCTAAAATATATTAACAAAGCCAATAGATCAAGCATAGGCAAGACCTATTGGCTTTGCCAATACTTGTTAATTTGTTTAAGAACTGCAGCACGCCAGCTGTAGAGAATACTTGAGTATTTAAGTGCGTTTAAAAAGGTGAAGATGATTTATTTAATAGAGGTGTGCAAAAGGAAAGACTTTCTAGAAAAACTGTAACATTTTTTAGATGCAAAGCTATCTTTCAGACTGATTTTTTCAGGTGCCATTTTAAACAAACAAAGGCCCCCCCTCCCCCCAAAAAAGACATTCCTTGTTGTTCCCAGCAAGCAGTATTATTGTTCAGAAATATAAAAGTTACATTAATTTGGCCACGTGTTACAAGACCAAAACAAGCATCATATCAGTTAGCAGCCCTGATTAAAGTTCACAAGCATGTTGGAGATGGGAGTAACCTCTCACACTATGGGCATGCAACAGGGAGGGGTGGACAGAGGGCAGCAACACAGAGAAAGGGGTGGGTGGGATGGGAAAGAAGTACCTTGCAAATGGGGGAGTGGCAGGGGGAAAGAAGAAATAGTACCTCAATCACAGCACAAGCAGTGACGGGGCACTAATTAAGTTGAATCAATCTGTGCTTGATCCATGCTCCACAGAAAGGAAAGGAAGTGACGCTTGGCCTGCGCTGGCTAATTAGGAGGCACCAAAGAAGAGAGACCAAGAAACCAATGAATGGCAAGCAATGGGCGGATGGCAAGCCTCTTCTTGTACACAATAGTCTTCTAAGTGAGAGTGCATGTGCGAACAGCACATTTGCTGTCACAGGTGAGACCTAAAAAGAGAAAGATAGGAAAACATGGACAAAGGGAGAAGCTGAGATGAAAGACAGCCTGTGGAAGTGAGATAAAGAGAAATGAAGTGTAGGGTAGGGGAAGAAAGAGGCGCAAAGTAGAATCAAGACTAATTAGCCTTAGTATTCAGCAATCCCGTTATTCAGTAGCACCAGTTGGGGGCTCCTAAGAAAAACCTTAGGCTCCTGTTCTGTGTTGTTTATTTTTTTGCAAATTAAATTCTGAAGGCATAGCTAAGGATCTCCCAGGATTAAAAGATAATGTTAGATTTATCTATTGTGGAGCAGCGTAATGAGTTAGTGACATGAGAATAATGCAGGTATCTTTCGTTGAGATAAAGTTATATGTATGCTATCTAAAGGAGAAGTTGTTGAAGAGATATAGGGATTAAGAGCAGGGTGTTAACAGGAGTTAAGTTAAGCTACTGTGGGAAAAACACATTTTGTAAAACATTTCAATTCAATTCATATTTTCTTTTGTTTTAAAGATTTTCATGCTAATATAAGCTTACTGAGGATAGACAATAATGTAGTTGTTATTTCTTGTTGAGGTATTTATTGCAACATTGCTCCACCACATCAATGAGAAATTACGATTTGTTTCCCTTGGAAAATTTGTGATACTATCTGGTTGGTCACCCTAACTGAATTTACTGATGTTCTACATACCCCATTCTTTGACTGGCTAATAAATCATGCACCGTGGGTTGCATGTAATAATTTTTGACCTAGCAGAAAATTACTAGAATGCATATTAAAAGAAAGTTATTGCATAATTATTGTTTAATTATTAGCTACACAAGTTTATTTAATTTGTCGTACTTCATAGAACATTGTATCTGATTCTATGCCCTGGTATCACTTCAGCTAAGCCCTGGATCTTGCAGAAGTCATAATGCATATCCCTTGCATACTGCTAATGACATCATGGTAAGTAACATCATTGGACCTTGGAACCCAATAAAGGGGAAGTGTATATTTTTGGGGAAAATCCGTACTGAAAGCTCAATACTGTAGCTTGTAAATAAGAATGACCCATGCAAGTGAAGCATCTTCTTTTTATGTGTGGGGTTGTTGGGGGGTGGTCGGTCAAGCAGGTACACCAATTATGACACCTTTCTGCCCATTCCTAAAAAGAGAGCTGGGAAATTGTACATATTATACCGTGAATTCCCTTGGATCAGGCATTCTCGGTCCTATTTTTCTCCTTTCTAGAATAAAATCCTGTGGAGCTGCGTTAATCATAAACGGAGTGGGATTCAGAGCTCGACTACATTGTATCTCTAAAAAAGCATATCAGTGCACAATAGGCAATAAAGATAAAGCATGGAGGAAAAAATAAATAAACATAGTCACCCTCGAAGTGACTCTTATGACAGATGACCTCTGGAAAGTGCCTTAAAGATTGGAAGCCAGATGAGGAATCAATTGCAACAATTATGGATAGTATCTCAGAAATGTGTGACACAATCATTAAGCTACTGGGAGTACAAAGAATTTTGGAAGTTAAAATGAAAGACACTGAAGAACGCTCTAAACAAAATAACCTTTACTTTATTGCCTTCCCTGAGAGGGTTGAAGGACCTTCATATCTCTTACCAGGACAATGGATAAGGGATACACTGAAAATCAAGGCCTTTCGAAATTCTACTCAGCTGAAAGATCTCATGAAGTATTGGGGCCGATTCTTAAACCTGGCCACACCTAGAGCTATGATCATCAGGTTCCTGAATTTAAGGGACAGAGATGCTGTCCTGCAAAAAAGAGGTATGTAAAGAAGTGGTATGATGACACAGTATAAACGACTGAATATACAGTGCTCCCGATTATACACAGCAGGTCCAAGAACAACTACTTTCTCGGTGAAATGCAGACTTTGGCTAAAATGCATGCTTCTTTTTTTGGTGAAGTTTCGAGTAATTAAGGATGCAAATAGACACTTTCTCCTGTCACTTGAAACTGCCTGGGACTAGCAGAAGAATTGGAGAAACAGGGGGATTAACAAACTGCAGATGTGTGACCCATGATCCCTTGTATCGAGGCCCCTGACAGAGACTCAGTGTTCCACCACATCCTCGGAGGGAGATAATAGCGTCCTCCACACAGCTGAATGGATGACAATGAATGAGGATGGTACCTTGACAATGAGAGCAAACACCAACTAACAACAAGCGGTGACCGCATTAAGACCTTCAGTATAAGCGGACAACTCAAAGATGAAGAGTTGGTGGAGGCCTGGGAGTGGCGACTTCTCCTCTTAGCTCCCTTATGGACACTTCTGGATGCTTTACAGGTGTTCCAGTGAGGCTCCCTGTAACTGGCGAGCACCCCTAAGAATCAAAAAGCTGAATGCCACTACTGTTTAGCAATTGTCGTATTTGGTTTATTTTTGGGGGAACATTGAGGTATTAATGCAGATATGAAACCAGCTGGTTAATAACTGTAAGGGAAAGTATGGATTTTTAGTCATTTGAGGCATAATATATTTTCAATGGAGCTAAAATGCTCAATAGGTGATTTGTGTTCTTGAAGAGAGGATCCTAACATTCAATGATGCACATGGGCGATTCAGTGTGCTTCCGGAACAGTTTTTGCTGTACATACAGTTGACAAGGTCTACAAGAAGATTCTGGGATGGATTCATGGGAGACCACCTCAGAATGTCACATTGGTGAGGTTGTATGAATTGATTCGGTGAGGATAGACCAGTATTAAGCTCTACAAGGAACTATGAGATGACCGAGTATTACAGATGTTGAAGATAAGGCCCAAGTGAGAGAGAGAGAGACCTGTCAGGAACCAAGGTCTGAGTAATACAAAAAGTTGTCAATTAGCGGGGCTACCTCTATTCCCTTGCTCAAACGGTTTCGTAAGGCATCCCGCGTTAGTGGAAAACTTCACAACCAGTCTTGGACCGCGTTAATCAAATTGCAGTTCTCCAAGATGGCTATTAGCGCTGGGTCAGCGCTACAGTCTTCTGATGAGGAGCGCGAGGCTTCAGACACAGCTGAGGCTCGCGCTAATCCTTAGAACTGCGCACTTCACCGAGACCGTCAAGCCGACAGCAGTGCTTCCTGTGTTGTCCGTGTAGAGTCAGAGTAGCTCAGGGATTTTCGTTTCATTCTTTTCCCCCCGGCGGTAGTTTAGTGCATAACTACGCGTCGGGCTTCAGAGAAGGCTTGAGAAATACAATTCCAGTCCTCGCTCATCGTCCGAGTATTCAGAGCGGCAGAACCAGAGTGCTACGTCACAGTAGTAGTGATTCCAGTCACGCAAGTACCCGCATTGGGAATTCAAAATAGGACTTATCACAGAGCTTAATTCTTAGTCTATGTATATAATCATTTTTGTCCGTTCCTATTGTACATAAAATACAACGTTTTTTGCAGAATATAAAACAAAAAAGAAAGATAGTATTAGTTAGTTGATACTTACCTGAATCTCAGTTCTTGGAGAGCATTCTTCGTAGTATTCATTTCCCACATACTAAGAAACAAAAAAAAGGTAATTAGAAATTCCACAACTTTAAATAGATAATTATAAGTGTATTAAGACAGCAGAGGAAGTACTAACTGATGACCCCCTTTTTCTTGTACAGGAAATTAGTACGCTCCAACTCATTACATCATGGAGTTTACTGAATGACTCAAAATTAATAGAAGAGAGGCAATAGCTAGTCTCTTAAGGGTATGTAGTATGAGGGTGTAGAATACACGTATATAAAATAAGTGAGCTGTTAAACATTATTAGAACTTAGTAATTGTTGCTTTGTGTTACAGTGTTTATGCTGAAAACTGCGCAGGAAGCAAGCTAGAAGTAGCAGTGCAGAAGACACCAGATATAAGAAGACGAGGCTGTCTCTTCTCTGTCCCTTCCCCTTTCCCCCCCGGGAATTCCTTCACACTCCCCAGAACAAAATCTTTGGGAGCTTGGAGTGAGACTCGGAGAGGCATTGGGATCAGTCATCATTCTGCTCCTGTGAAGTATCTGGGAAACTTCAAGTAAGACTCTTGACAGAGTGAAGTGCCCAAGACTTTTTACTCACCCGAGCAGAATGGCTGAAGGGTTTGACCTGAAAAATTTAGGTGGAGTTTTAGAAGCAATTCAAAAGGAGTTGTTAGCCGTCAGAGAGGAAAATAGAAGTCTAAGGCAAGACTTATTGGCCTCCAGGAGAGAAACTACAGATTTAGCGAGTAAAATGGAGGGGTATTTCTCAGGTACCAGTTTTGCAGCTTTATCACAGGAGTTGCAGGCTTCTAGTTCCACTCCAATTACTCAACCAAGAACTACCACACAGGTTGTGCACTCCTTATCCCCAGTTATTCCACTAGCTCCCCCAGAACGCTTTAGTGGAGACCCGCAAAAGGCTCAAGTTTTCCTTACACAATGCTCCCTCCACTTTATGTGCCGGCCCGCCATTTTCCCTGATGCACAGTCCCGGGTGGCCTTTATTCTATTTTATTTAAGTGGTGACGCAGCTGCTTGGTCCTTACCGCTAGTTTCAAAAGACTCTGCTATCCTGTATGATTTTGAGGAATTTAAGAAGGAGTTTTTAAGAATTTTTGGTCAGAGGAAGGTAGCACAAGCTACGGACAATGAGCTACTTGAACTGAGGCAAGGAAATAAGGAACTAGTGGCGTACTTGGCTCAATTCAACAAACTTATAGTAGAGACAGACTGGCCGGAAAACAAAAGAGCTGCGTTGTTTTACAGGGGCTTGAAAGATGAACTCAAAGATGCCCTGTCACAAATACCAAACAGGCCTACAGAAGTTTTCGCCCTTATTGATTTAGTCTTAGAATTGGATTACAGGCAGACGGAGAGAGGAGGCGAAAAAAGAAGAGAGTTTTGCTCAAGTGTACCCAGGTTTGACCGGATGAGATCAGAAGTCACAAAGACTGTAGAAGTCAATCAAACCGTGGAACCCATGCAAATAGGAGCTGTACGTGGTCCCCTTTCAAAGGAAGAAAAGGAAGAAAGAAGATTGAATAATCTCTGTATGTATTGCGGAACCAGCAGCCATTTTGTCAAGGTTTGTCCGAAGAAACCGAAAACTTTGCAGAAGGAAAACTTGTGGCACCACCAGTAGGAGGGGTTGGGCTGGTGGATGCTAGAGAAATCACGACCCCAGATGCACATCAATTAGCGAACACCTTACAATCTGCAGCTCTGCATTTGACCCTCCCAGTTATACTAAAATTCAGAACCTCAGTCCAATCTGACGTTCCGGTAATGATAGACTCAGGAGCTACTGGAAATTTTTGCGATTTGAAGTTCGCTTCTAAGATTGGTTTGCAGGACATATGAAAAACTAAAAGTGAAGCAGTGAGAGCAGTGGACGGGACGAACCTTTCTTCTGGCCCCATTGTTAGCCATACAGAAAAAGTGGAACTTGTCTTACCAGATGGACATCGGGAGTTCTTGTAGTTTAACCTAATCGATGCGCCACAATTCCAATTAATCTTCGGTCTCCCCTAGTTAACAGAGCATAATCCTCATATTGATTGGGAGAAGCGATCCATAAAGATGAACTCAGATTACTGCAAAGAGTCATGCTCTCATGGAGAGGATCAAGGGAGGGAATCTAGCCTGGCTGCCAGTTTGTGCGAAAGTGGAGCTTCAGTGTGTGTCATCCGGACCGAAGAGATTCCTGAAAGGTACCAAGATTATAAGGATGTGTTTAGTGAGGTTGATGCAGAAAAGCTCCTCCCACATCGACCCTATGACTGTAAAATAGAATTGGAACAAGGGGCGAATCTTCCGTGTAGTAGAATCTATGCCTTGACGGAGAAGGAGGATACATTTTTGAAAGAGTACATCCAGACCTATTTGAAGAACGGGTTCATCAGGCCTTCACAGTCTCCTGTCTCCTCACCGTTATTTTTTGTGTCAAAGAAGGAAGAAGGCGATTTGAGAACCTGTATCAATTATCGCGCCCTAAATCGGATTACGATCAAGAACAGATATCCATTGCCCCTAATTTCAGTGCTATTGGATCAAGTTAAGGGAGCTCAGATCTATACGAAACTCGATCTTAGAGGGGCCTATCACCTTATCTGAATCAGAGAGGGCAATGAATGGAAGACCGCGTTCAGGACCAAGTTTGGCTTGTATGAATATCAGGTGATGCCCTACGGACTTTGTAATGCGCCGGCAGCCTTTCAATATTTCATCAATGACGTGTTAAGCCAATATATTGATAAGTGTGCTATCGTCTATATAGACGACATATTAATTTACTCTGTGTCGGAAGAAGAACATCAAGAACATGTCAAAGAAATCTTGGAAAAGTTGCGTGAAAACAGCTTATTTGCCAAACTTGAAAAATGTGCCTTCCACGTCCGTACGGTGGATTTCCTTGGATTTGTCCTGTCGCCAGAGGGAATCACGATGGATACTCACAAGATTAAGGCAGTGTTGGATTGGCCATCCCCAACTTCTGTAAAGGAAATACAACGATTTATTGGGTTCGCAAATTTCTACAGGAGAGTCATCCAAGACTTCTCTGAGAAGGTGATCCCAATTACTCGTCTGTTACGAAAAAGTGTCTCCTTTTCCTGGTCAAAGGAAGCAGAAACTGCTTTTCAGTCCCTCAAAAGGAGCTTTACTTCGGCGCCCATACTTCTCCATGCAGATCCTTCTGAGCCCTTTTATTTGGAAACGGATGCGTCAGATCAAGCGATAGGAGGAGTTCTATCTCAGAGACATAAGGAGACTGGCCAACTACATCCCGTTGCGTATCACTCCCGGAAGCTTCTTCCAGCTGAGGTTAACTACACTATCACTGAAAAGGAGCTCTTAGCTATTAAAGACGCCTTCAAGGAGTGGAGGCATTATCTAATGGGGGCCAGACATACAGTAACTGTATTTACTGATCACAAGAATTTGCAATTTTTTAAATCGGCAAGGACTCTGACGCCGTGCCAGCTCAGGTGGTCTTTATATTTCGCAGATTACGATTTTGTAATCACCTATCGACCTGGAAGCAAGAACGGTAAGGCGGATGCCTTGTCTAGGATGGAAACAGAAGGACAAAGAGCGGTTATTGAAGATCAAAAGATTATTCCTGAATCGAAGATAGTAGGAACCATTACCCTTGGAACTCTGGATGGGAAAGTAAGAGAGTCACTCTCTCCAGAAGAGATTCAGCGATGGGTTTTGGCCGATTCATCTCGAGAAATCCGAAATGGCTTACCGTATCACGGTGGTGCCTTGTTTGTACCTACTGTAGAATTGCAAGAACAAATTTTGTATGACTGTCATGATCATCCAATGGCTGGTCACAAAGGAATTAACAAAACTGAAGAATTGATTAAGAGACAGTTCTGGTGGCCTAACATGACGAAAGACATCAAGCAATATGTATTGGGTTGTGGGATCTGTGCTCAGGGAAAACCAACACGGCCGTCACCTCAGGGGCTCTTACAGCCACTGCCTACACCTCCTCCTCCCTGGCACACTGTGACCATGGATCTGATTGTAGACCTGCCTCCCAGTCGGGGCTACAATACGATTCTGGTCTTGGTAGACGCATTCTCCAAGATGGCTCATTTTGTTCCACTGCGAGACATTCCTAGTACTAAGGATTTGGCTACACAGTTCAGTTTACATGTGGTTAGATTACATGGAGTCCCAAGGGTCCTCATTTCTGATCGTGGTACTCAATTCCTGTCTCATTTTTGGAAGGCCTTTACTAAAGGGTTAAATATAGAAACTAGATTCTCCACTAGCTACCACCCAGAGACAGATGGACAGACGGAGAGTGCGAACCAGGAGTTAGAGCAGTACCTAAGATTGTTTTTGTTAGATCAGGAAGGGGACTGGTCAGACCTCCTCTGGGCTGCCGAATTCGCACATAACAATTCCCACAATAGCTCTACAGGTCATTCTCCATTCTATTTAAATTATGGTTGACACCCAAATCTGATGATCAGTACTAGTGAAGTTTCAGTCCCAGCAGCTAAAGATTTTGTCCAACATTTAAATGAAACCCATGAGGTAGCTAGGGAAAAGTTGGAGAAATCAAAAGAGTTGTACAAACGTTACGCTGACAAAAAGAGAAGGCTAGGAGATGATTATTCTATTGGAAGCAAGGTTTGGCTTAGCACCATGAATTTGAAACTAAAAGGGAATCGGAAATTCCAACCTCGCTTCATAGGTCCTTTTGAGGTTGAGAAGAAAATAGACCCAGTGACCTATAGGCTGAAACTACCGACTCACTTACGATTTCACCCAGTCTTTCATGTCTCTTTACTGAAGAAATCCTCTCCTCATCTCAGGCCCAGAACTCTTCCAAAACCAATTCAAACAGATTATGGAGAGGAGTTCGAAGTTAAAAGAATCCTAGATTCTAAGTGGAAGAATAGAAGACTGTACTACTTAGTCGATTGGAAGGGCTATGGTCCTGAGGAACGATAATGGGAACCATCTTCCAATATTCATGCTCCAAGATTAGTAAAAACCTTTCACAATCAATATCCCCTTAAGGCGAAACTTGGGGAAACCCCCTTGCGGAGGGGTACTGTCAGGAACCAAGGTCTGAGTAATACAAAAAGATGTCAATTAGCGGGGCTTCCTCTATTCCCTTGCTCAAACGGTTTCGTAAGGCATCCCGCGTTAGTGGAAAACTTCACAACCAGTCTTGGACCGCGTTAATCAAATTGCGGTTCTCCAAGATGGCTGTTAGCGCTGGGTCAGCGCTACAGTCTTCTGATGAGGAGCGCGAGGCTTCAGACACAGCTGAGGCTCGCGCTAATTCTTAGAACTGCGCACTTCACCGAGACCGTCAAGCTGACAGCAGTGCTTCCCGTGTCGTCCGTGTAGAGTCAGAGTAGCTCAGGGATTTTCGTTTCGTTCTTTTCCCCCCGGCGGTAGTTTAGTGCATAACTACGCGTCGGGCTTTGGAGAAGGCTTGAGAAATACAATACCAGTCCTCGCTCATCGTCCGAGTATTCAGAGCGGCAGAGCCAGAGTGCTATGTCACAGTAGTAGTGATTCCAGTCACGCAAGTACCCGCATTGGGAATTCAAAATAGGACTTATCACAGAGCTTAATTCTTAGTCTATGTATATAATCATTTGTGTCCATTCCTATTGTACATAAAATACAACGTTTTTTGCAGAATATAAAACAAAAAAGAAAGATAGTATTAGTTAGTTGATACTTACCTGAATATCAGTTCTTGGAGAGCATTCTTCGTAGTACTCATTTCCTGCATACTAAGAAACAAAAAAAGGTAATTTGAAATTCCACAACTTTAAATAGATAATTATAAGTGTATTAAGACAGCATAGGAAGTACTAACTGATGACCCCTTTTTCTTGTACAGGAAATTAGTACGCTCCAACTCATTACATCATGGAGTTTACTGAATGACTCAAAATGTATAGAAGAGAGGCAATAGCTAGTCTCTTAAGGGTATGTAGTATGAGGGTGTAGAATACACGTATATAAAATAAGTGAGCTGTTAAACACTATTAGAACTTAGTAATTGTTGCTTTGTGTTACAGTGTTTATGCTGAAAACTGCGCAGGAAGCAAGCTAGAAGTAGCAGTGCAGAAGACACCAGATATAAGAAGACGAGGCTGTCTCTTCTCTGTCCCTTCCCCTTTCCCCCCCGGGAATTCCTTCACACTCCCCAGAACAAAATCTTTGGGAGCTTGGAGTGAGACTCGGAGAGGCATTGGGATCAGTCATCATTCTGCTCCTGTGAAGTATCTGGGAAACTTCAAGTAAGACTCTTGACAGACCTGAGCAAATGGTGGATGGTGCATGGCAATAAATACTCTTCTACACTAAATTAGTGTTTAGCAATGTTAGGTTCTGCCACACACAACATAAATGTATGCACAGAGTGTTTATCACATTGAAGATCCTCAATATAATAAACTTGTAAAACACTAATGGTTGCCCAAGGTGCTAGAAACCACTAGCAGATTTTTTACATACGATATGGCGATTGTCGGTGGCGAGTCATTACTCGAGCAGGGTAATATTTCATGTGTATGGGGCAGGGGGCAGGGGGCAATGAGGTGGACCAGACATTCAAACACTGTATACCGGGGCTTCATCCATGCCCCAGAAAGAGGAAAATAGGTACAGGTTCATCACATCACCCCCTCCTAGCAGAAAGATGCGCAGACATAAACTGGTTCAACGAAATGGCCCTGCCCTATGAGGGCTGGAGAGACACCCTAAGGAATGTCTCTTCCCTGAAGAGTTGTGAACAGCAGGGTGCATGATAAAACACAGGAAGACGTACTGACCTGGAAAGAGCTGTACAACATATTTTGATATGATGAGCACCTTGATGAAGACCCATTCACAGAGGAACAATAGACAAGAGCTAATACTGTGATGTGACGCCATTGGCTGATGAATGATTATCGCGGCTATGCTTGTAATCGTCATGATGAAGTATAACTGCTATCTTACAGTGAACTGCTCTCTAATCGTACATTTTGTTATTCATATATAAAAATCAATTATAAGTATTTAAAAATAATTCTAGCATGACTTTTTAAAATTTGTACACGTTACTGCCATGCAATTCTATAGACCCCCTTACAATTCTATAGATTACGAAAAGGGGTCTTCCCAATGATGGCAGGGTAAGAGCGGTAGAAGGAGTGTCATAAGCACGTGTGCGTACATTTTGAAATTTGCTTGCACAGCCTGACAACAAACTCAGGAAACGCTGTCTTACAGGTCGTAGGCAGAGATTCACGACTCTCTACGGCTACATGATGCAGTTATAAGATTTTTTTCTCACTCCCTATTCAATATTTCTTACTCTAGGATGTCCCTGGGTAGGACATCATGGGGCAGGAAATGACAGATGAACAGGTTTCATGCTCTCTGGAATGCAGGTAGCTGCTAAAGAGGGAAGCAGCCTACATAGTGTGTGGTGGGGAAATTCAGGGTGCACATCGGGTGCAGGCTACGCTTGGCTGGACGCAACTCTTGGTTGGGTAGGTGTTTCAGCCTCACCAGTCCCTTTTGACTTGGTTGCAATCTCTCAGCATAGGAACAGTTTCCCACTGCTGCAGATGGGAACTTACATAGAGTAGCTACCCATAGAGTAAGAAAGTACCTAGAGTTGCAGGGCATCAGGCATCACAAAATCACACACCCGTAGTAATGTTTTAAGATTTGACTAGATGAAGGAATGACTTGAACACCAGCTGAAATGAGATAGTGCTAGGTTAACTGGGGCAGGATTCATTAAACTCTTCTCCATCCCCTATCAGAGCCTAAGTGTGGGGAGAAGATGTTCAGAGAATGTGAGATTCATAAAGGATACAAGGGTGTGATATGGGAGAAGATGAAGAAAGTGTTAGAGGTTGTTAAGAATTCTCAGACTTGTACTTATATCTCACTATTGAACTTGATGCCTTCAGCTTTTGACCCTGCTATAAAGCATGCCAGGTTGGAAAGTGGCCAAAAAAGTTAAAACGGAGTGTTAAATCAGGATCCAAGCTATTGATGTTAAATCAAAATGACTTTTATTTCATGAGCCAGTTGTTGGCTAGGAGAATGATGGAGTCCTCCATGGCCCCCTAAAAGCACAGACTTAAGAGACAGGTCTGTACAGAGGCTGTGGATAGCGGTGCTAGAAGAGGTCACACGTAGGAAAAAGGTTTCAAGAAAAGAATGGACGAAGCAATAGGTTGCGTGATGGACATTATTGGCAAAAGTAGTAGCTTTGGCAACAGTTTCTGAGAAAATGGCAGGGAAAGTGTTCTATGGCAGGGATTTCTGGTGATTTGAACATTCATAAGGAGGAGATGTGGCCTAATGGTCAGAGCTACCGATTTTGGAACTGGGGAAGCAAGTTGAGTCCCAGCTTCGGCTCAACATCATGTGGTTCTGGACAAATCACTTATTCTCCTCTGCCTACCAAACAAGCATTGGCATAGCCAATAGGTCTCGCCTTTGGGACCTTATAAGAGTTTAGCTATGCAGCACGTTATCCTGGGTGCTGTGCCGTCAGGGATTGAATAGCTATACAGTCACTGCACACTGGATCATGCAATCCGATTCAGGAATACATGCTTGCCTGTGCCGTGCACTTCTTCTTGGTGGGCGGAATTATGATAACAAACACTGGGAAGGCTTGTGCGACGTCAGGTGCAATGAGCACCAGCAGCCAATCTAACCAACGTGTATATCTCTTTTCCAGTGTGGTGTTTGAATATCCAATGGCTCAGACAACAGAGAGATACTGGAGATGAGGGGTGGATACCTAACCACGAGGGAAAGGAGGGGTGGTACACTGACTAAGGACATGCCTATAGGAAAGTGGGTCACTAGTCAATCGAGGGTCAGTGCAACGAGCGGGTGGTTCTTTTTAGGGAGGTGGTGAAAAAGAACACTGTGAATATATATAGTGACTGGAAGATTGGGTCACTGCTCACCTCTTTCAAAGCTCCTACTTATGTCTGTAATCCTTGCCCTTTGCCCCGGATATGCCTTCACCTGCAACTTTCCCTCTGCTGCGTGCTTCTTCTTTCCGGGCGGGCGGATTTGCCAATGCTTGTTTGCTCCTGACACAGATTTAGCAACCCTTGCTATCAGAGGTCGTGGAGGCAGGAACATGAATAGTGAGAGGCTAAGAGTGGGATAAGGGTTTAAGTCAGTGATGTTATCAAAGCCAAGGGGCGAACGACATCACTTCCCTTACACCTTGCAATTTGTTGCATGAAAGAAGGGAGACGTCACTTTAGACAAGACTGGTGTGACGCAGCCATACCCGGTGTGATGTTACTTGTGGTTGCATTCCAGGAAGAGGGGCTAACAGCAATGCTTTATTCAGTGATTTACCATATGATCATTTTAGCAACGCTTGCAATTGTCATGGTTAACAAATGTTTGTTTGGACATGTTTCTACGAGTGACATGGGCGTCACGCTCCGTTATGCCCTAGATGACTTCATTGGCGTGTTAGGCAATGGCCACTTTTAAAGACCAAGAAGAGCCTCCTTACACTTGGAGTAGTAATCCTGACGCGGGTGTAAAGGCGTGTTTGCACACTCAGGATTACTATTTGTGTACAAAATCTGCACACGCTCTGGGTACAGATTTCG
This sequence comes from Calotriton arnoldi, assembly GCA_963921515.1. NCBI lineage: Eukaryota > Metazoa > Chordata > Amphibia > Caudata > Salamandridae > Calotriton > Calotriton arnoldi. The sequence continues at coordinate 5,169,660 of CAWUFW010000178.1, forward strand.
TCTGGTGAAACGCTGTGAAAAGTGTGTGCGAAAAAAAAGTGTAAGATGCCAGTTTTTGCAGGCTTTGAACTGAAGAAATTGTTCGTTACCGCTTTGTTACACGGTTCGACAGGCAGAACTATGGATGGGGAAGTAATGAATCACCGAGGAAAATTTGAACACTGCAATATTAACACTCGTTATTTCACCGAATTAGAGAATGAACATCCCTAAAGAATGTTCCATTAATATTGCCTGGGTATCGGCAGGGGTTTGTGTGCAATGATTGTAATGCTGCTGCCCTGCACCTGTGGTTCTGTCTCTGGCCGCATCTGTTTCACAGTTGGAATTTCGCAAGGCAGAATGATGGAAAACTTTAGAATGGACCATTTACTTTTAGTCTAAATTAGGGAAACCAACTTTAAAGCCTTTTTCTTTTGTAACGTTTGAAACAATCCAAATGTATAGCTGAATAAATAGAAAATATGACAGGTTATTGGCCATACGTGTGCCTCGTTAGAGATGTTTTACACAAGGCGCTTAATAGATGGAAAGCTACAGTTTTTTATCAGTTAAAACCATAAAGAGCCAGCCCAATAAACAAATACGCACCTAACAGGGGTTATTTGGCCGAAAGAGCACAGTGCTGAAACATGATATTCCTGCAAGTTACCTTATACAAATTCTGGCAGTATAAACAATGTAAAGAAACGTGTATGGCAGTGTGTGATAATAAACGTACTTAGCTCGAAAGGGAGTACCAATTTTTATTGTTGGTATGATACTTTAGTGAGTTATCCTGTCAGACAACCCCATGGACACTTCTGGCGATAGAGAAACATAGCCTTACACTTGAGTATGATGTTATCAAATAAGCAAATTTATGGGCTCTATTACTGTCTTTTTCAACTCAGAAAAAGATTATCAAAGTTCATAAAGGAGATAAAATTAAGTGTTGTTTACATTATAGACGGTAAAATTAATGTTTATTTTTTGACCCTCCTTAAAAGGTTAGTTTGCCTTACATAACATAGTTAAAAAGCAATGCACCTTGTTTGTATTTTTAATGCAGATAAGCAGCACGTTATCTTCTGGGACCGCCCGTGCTCCCCTACAAACCACAGGGGTCAGAGAAAAAGCAACATACTGGTAAATTACACTGTGCATAATCTGGTCATATGAGCTGTTCACAGGCACAGTCTGTAGGAGTGGCAGCATGCAGAGATTGGAGACCTTCAGCGAGTACTTGTCCCCTCACAGCACGAACTCGACCCAAAGGTTTTGGAGCACCAGTTACATTACAGACGGACACATTACCTTTTTGTAGGAACCGGGAGATTAAGTGATTTGCCCAGAATCACAGGATGTTGAGCCAATGTAAACCCCGATGTCAACATACCAGTTTAACTAAACCACAGTCATTATAGTATCCCTGAACCGGAAGAATACCGACCCTAGAAATGGTACTAAGCGCTATAAAAATGCAAATTGTATTATAGTTAAAACAGTGGGCAAAAATCCTTTATACCTAGGGCTGTATCTCCTCCCACTACATATAGATAGTCATCTTGATTTGTACGAGGGCACAAAGGAGAAGACGTAGCTGGACATTTTATGCCACAACACGACGGATTGTCCTGCAGTAGTGACAGCAGTACTGCGCTTAGCAGGCCGAGGCGCACCACCGAGCGGTGACTGACACGGAAGCGGTGGGGGCAGGGGTTTTACAGATGATGAGTTTGGGGGAAGGAAAGAGTTCGGCTGGCTGAGTGGTATTAACCTAATTGCTATAAACTAAGGGTGGTGGCTGGGGACAATTACTTCCTGCCCAGCGCGTAAATAAACAAAGCATTGCTCACAATTGCCTTTCAGCAATTCCATTAGGAGAAATACAACATTTGGCCCCCACCCTTCGCGACCACCTCTTCCAAGGGCTGCTTTCATTTCACCTTCCCTTCTCAGAAAACAAACCTGTGTTTAAACCGGTGCCAAAACTTATTAATCAGTCTTAACTGCTGCTAGATAGGTTCTGCATCCGGGTACAGCCACCGTTCGCCACCGCTAAAACTTATTGATCACAACTGTGGAAAAGTAACCGGAGTAGAAGCACTACAAAAAAAAAAAGCAAAAGCGCGCCTCGCGCGGCAGCAGGGGGGAGGGGGGCCTGCCGATTCCCTTGCGGGAGCCAGCGGCGATAATTGACACCATATGGCGCTGCCGCTCGCTCCCGCAAGGCAATCGCCACACGTGCACGCGTTGCCATTGAAGGCAATGGAACGCGTGCACGTTTTTGGGGAAAAAAGGGAACCGATGGCTAAAGGTCTCCTCTAAGCAGCGCATGCGCGCTGCGTAGGCGAGACCTAAAAAATGTGCAATGGAACCTGGTTCTCATGTGAAGCGCTCCAATGCCCTTGAGCCCAGATCATGTTATATAAAACTACAAAAAATAAATAAAGAGTAACTTTGGAAGGAGAAAACTGGAATGATAGTCAGAAGGCTAAGGAGCAAGTGACTGTAATGTGAGTTATCAAGGCACAACTTCTAAAAGACACAATAACATGGGGAACAATTGTCATGCACATCAAAATAGAGAGCAGACTTATTGGGGTCTATTGTTACAATCATGTTTCTTAAGACCCTCAGGGCCTTATTTATGAAAAGTGTCGCATCACTGGGGGAAAAAAGCAATGCAACACTTTTCATTACGCCCCCCCTTGCGACACCATGGATGTGCCGTATTTACACTACCGCGCTCCATGTCACAAGGATTGACCAGATAAGTCAGGAATCCTGACATATCTGGTGGTGCAGTAATGAAGCATTGCTGGAGTGTGTTGGTAACCTGACACAACACCAGCAATGTGTCATTACACATGGGGCGAGTCCCATATGAAAGGCCCTGTATCACTCCTTACGCCTGCTTGAAGCAGGCGTAAGGATTTGATGAAGTCATGTTGTAGAAGTGGCGCAGTGAAATCTCATAGATTTCAATGCGCCACTTCTACGGGCATTCTTTATGTGGGAATGCCCACCTTGCATACATTATACCTCACGCAGGTATAATGTAGCGCAGGCACTTACAAAGGGATGCATCTGCCGCAGTGTCACTGAAAACTGATGCAACAGCAGTGTAAGGCCTTCCTAAACAAGGCCCTCAGAATTTCGAAAACTGCAGGGAGCAACAGGATTCCAATGGTGTTGCAGATCAATGAGGAGAAAAGTGAGACAGCCCAAAAAGGTAAAGTGGCTTAGATGGAAATGTTGGGATCAGGCAACCCAGACACTTGACTAGTCAGGTGGATGAGGAATAAGCAAATTGCAGAGATATGGGGAAAGGGAATTATTACAGACATGAAGATTGCATGGAAGAGAAAGGTAGATAGTGCCTGGGAATGCTTAGGAAACACTTGAAAGCAGCAGGCCATAAATCAGATTCTGCTGGAGCTGTGTCCATGTTTTGGGCCAGAAACCTGCTACCTGCACTATCTACATTGCCCTACTCTGTCCAGGTGCACTGCTACGAGGAGGGGAGAGCCGCTGCGGTTTTTAACTACCGCCGCTGCTGGGGCTTCCAATCCCACAATACCCTGCTCCAACACACCTGTGATGGATTTGCATTGCTATAAGAGGTGTGCTGCAGTCCCGCAGCTCTGGGATTGTGCTCGGGTGAAGCCCGGGCCAAGGGCGGGCCCGTCTTCACCGTCATCGGCCAGAAGAGGCTGGGCTGGGCTGGGCCTGGTCTCTTGGCTCACCACGTCAGTAGGTACAGTTCTTATGATTCTCTTGTTTGCTGTAAATCTGTGAGTAATAATTTTTCTGTGGAGCCCATCTTCGAGACTTTGCTGACCGTATGATATTGGGGTTCTTTACTTGACAAATTCACCACATTACTTCATGGGGAAAAAGTAGGCAACTGGTCCTGGCTTTGTTACTACCCCTCTTACTAAACCTAATTCTATTGACCTCATGCTGGAGTGGGCTATTAACTTTGTGAGTGGAGAGATCGCGCTCACAGAGAGGAGGTTGTCCTTAAGCGCCGGAATCAGCGGCGGCTCCTATTGTAGCGCTGGTCCAAGCCAGCCAAACTCTTCTTTGGAGGAACATTTATCCTCCTCAGCAGTGGGCCTGCCCAGCATTTCGCTGTGTATGCCCCCCTAGCCCTAATCCTCAGAGGCCGCTTAGTCCACCAACTTCTGTAACTTCTGTAGCAGCGGTGCAACCAAGGAAATCTGAACGGGTATCTCGAAAGCATAGCCGCAATGAAATTATTCCTGTTCAGGCCTTTCGATCAATTTCCTCACAGACTGATGATTTTAGGCTGTGTTCCCCGCCCCCCACTCTATAACTTTCCCGAGAGGGGGGACCTCTCAGTGCCGGACCAGCGATAGCTGATCACTTCAACTGGATGGATATTTTTAACACTTTAAGACTTGTCTTAAGTCCGAACCCTCCCCTCTGCTGCTACGATTGGATGCCCTGGAATCTATATTAATTTCAGCCTCGTTGTGCTCTGGTTTATTCTGTGCGTACTGATCCCGCTCATCACCTAGCAGTTTCAGGGTGCGGGGGCACCTGTTTGCCCAAAGGAGAGGCTCCTGTTTTGGCGCCCAACACAGAGGCATGCACGGACCGGGTCCCAGCTCGGAACTCCTCATGTTAGGATTCTGCCACCCATAACTATCACCAACTATTGCCCGTGGTATGAGGAACTATGCAACAAAACATTGAACTGGCTAGTGCGGCACAGAGGGTTCCCGTTGACAAATGCTATTGATATATTAATGGTGCGTAGATGTAGTTGGAACAGCCCCGATTATCCTATTAGCGATTGCAATATTATTAATTTTTAGATTTCCGTTTTTAGTACATAATTTATTGTTTGGCTTTTGTCTCGGTATTGGCCCCTTTCTCGTCTAACTGCTCCTAGATCCGTTGGAATGCCAATTGGGGTTCCTCCTCATGGTCCGGTAGTCACAGCACCAAGGGCCACTACACTATTCACAATTCCCACAGCAAACAACTTTGACGCCCTTTCAGATATTGATTGATGCAAATCCACCTATTGACAGTGGCGTCGAAGAAACAAACACCACCTCTGCAAGAGCTTTAGTCGGGCAGAAAATTGTGTGTACTTATTCTCTTTTAAGCTGGAATGTTGCAGGGCTCAGAGGGAAAGTAGACAACCTGATTGGTGGACTTTTATTAATAAATATGACATTATTGCCCTGCAGGAGACCTGGGTGCCCACCCCCATTGTATTTGATGGCTATGCATATTATTCTTTCAAAGCAATGCCTTCCCTCTGGGGAGGGCCGTGGGAGGTCTTGCAATCTGGGTCAGGGTTAATTTATGTGTAGATGTCACACCTGTTGACTCAGGGTCTTCAGCCTTTCAATTCATTAAGGTCCAGGACAGATGCTCTTGTTTTACTTTTTGTTTAATCAACTTTTATAACAACGATTTTGTCAAGTCCTAATGCACAGCTGTTTAACTTTCTTTTCAACCAAAAAACTCCTAAGGATAATATTGTGGCACAGCCCCCGTACATTTTCTGTGGAGATTTTAACGCTAAAATAGCTGGGGGAGGGGGGTCTTCTGCAGAAAGATCCGTAGGGGAACTTAGTGAAGCAAGGGGAATTGAGTTGGTAAATTATCTGGCCTCTCATGATCTAATTGATCTAGTTGATCACCTAAATGTGGATAAGTGTCTATTGGCAACTTTTAGGGGGCACGGTCACCATTCGACTATGATTACATCTTTGTAACTAGGAACCTTGTGGACCGTTTCTTTGAAGGTGAGATTGTGCAGGCGGAGTGCGGCGATGATAATGCCTTGTCCATCTCAGGGTTGTTTCCCGTAAAGAGGCTTAAACCGACTAGTATACTGTAGATGGGCTCAGACTAGTTTGACGCCTCAAAGGCCCCCTACTCATTCTCAGTACTATCCTGACCCAGTCTCTGGACTTATTCCTCAACTGCGTATCAGCAGCCTGTGGGTGTGATATGCTAGGCCATTTTTATGCATTAGTTCAGACCATCCAATATTCTCTCTCCAAACCAGTTCGAAAAGACAAGGGGGATCCCCCCGGGTTTGACGAGCACTGCTCGGTGGCTAATTAGCGCTTAAGGTTAGCTTTAACTGCTTCACCGAGAGTGCCATCTGAAGTGTGACTTGCCCGCCATGCTTACAAGTGGGCCCTTAAAGACAGAAAGGAGATCCTGCATAAGCAGGATTGGGAAACCCTGGTGTCAGCTGCGGTCGGTGGCAGCAGTAAAATCCTCTGGGTTACTGTAAACAGAATCAGATTAAGAACTGTCCCCGTTGCAATGTAACATCTTAGGTAAGACTGGGTGGCTCACTTCTCAGCTATTTACCAACTAGATGCAGTTGAGGAGGTAGTAGATACTTTACACAGCAGACTAAGTAACTTTCTTCCGGTGACTGTATCCTTGTCAGAAGTCGAATTGGCTATACGGGAGAGCATTGGCAGAAAGACACCAGGCCCAGACGGGACCCCTATTGATTTAATAAAATGCAATATTGCTGTTTGGGGCCCCTTAATCACTAATGCTTTTAATGGTTCACAAAATTCGCATATCCCGAGTCATGGAAACTGGCCACAATCGTACCCATTTTCAAGAAGGGTGACGAGATGTCCCCGAATTGCTACAGGCCCATCTTCTTAATAAATAGCACAGTTAAAATTATTGGCAGGGTTATTTATAATCGCCTGGCTGCGTGGGCTCAGGAGAAGCACTTTCTGTCTATGTTCCAATTTGGGTTCCGTGCAGGGCTGGGAACGGTTGAACAGTGCTTGAATCTGTGTTTAATAACCAGTAAGTACATCTTAGTCAAACACTTTCCTTTTTATATGGCCTTTATGGACCTCTCTACAGCGTTTGACTCTGTCAACTAAACCAAGCTGTGGTTTAAGCTCCTGGACATGGGTGTAGAAGTTCCCTTGGTGAATTTTTTGTTCAACTTGCACTCTCGCTAATGTGCACCATAGACCAAATGAAGAAATGTCCCCGGTATTTAGCCTTAAGCACAGTGTGCGCCAGGGCTGCATCTTGGCCCCTATGTTTTTTTTTGTCAAAATCGTTTTATTGACTTTTCTTCAAAAGATACAAACATTGTAAACAAGCCACATTTGCATTCAACTCGTCCCACAGGAGCTTTGCCAGTGCATTAGATTGCCAGAGAGCATGTACAGTTTATTCACAAGTTCCAGGCTTCCCCTGCGGAGATCTACCAGGAGTGGGGGGCCTCGTCCAAGCTGCAAATGAAGAGATATAGCCATTTCGGCTGCTCCCAAACATAACCACATGATGGAGCGGTCTCCCTGAGTCTGATATTTGAGGCTGGGGTCCCGGATATCTAGGAGCACGTGTTCTAGAGAGTCAGCGAACGGGTAGCCTAGGATGTGTTTAATTTGGGATAGGATTTCCTTCCAAAAGGGTTGGCTAGCGGGGCAGTCCCACCAGATGTGCCTAAAGTCCCCCAACAGGCCGCATCCCCGCCAGCATCGGTCAGAGGTGTCGGGAAAGATCGAGTGCAATTATTGTGGGTGAAGATACCAGTCATACATAATTTTGTAGTGAGCTTCCTTCAAGAACATGGAACGATTGTGTTTAATGATATCTCTGTAGAGGGATTCCCATTGTTTCTCCGAGGGGGGGGGATTGTAGGATGCCCTCCCAGAATCTCTTATGGCGTGGGGTCTGATGTGGGCTAAGGGAGAGCAGGAGCGTATATAAGAAGGAGATGCATTCCTTAGCTGTGGTGCCAGTTTGGACAAATCTTTCTATCGGGAGCAATTCTCTGGTGGCCACCCGCTGCATGAGTGGCTGCCCAATGTTTCAATTGCACTTAGCGGTACACTTCGGTGGGTGGAAGTCGGAAGCAGGTTGCACAGTCAGCGAATGTTCGCATCTTACCCTTGAGGAAGAGGTCCGAGACCATGAGACATCCTCCTTCTCTCCATTTATCTAAGGGTCCTTCTCTAAGTGCAGGGGGAAGGCAGGGTTAAAGTGGACAGGGGCGTAGGGGGACGGAAAAGTGGTCAGCGGAAGGGTTTTGGTTACCGTGTCCCATACCTGAAGGGTAGTCGCTGTGGGGATACTCAGGTAGGCATTGGTCGGTCAGTCTGTCAGCTCTCTGCTTCCAGGGCAAGTCCCAAATGGTTCTACCCACCACCTGTCTGCCCATATGAAGCCACAATTTATCTGAGGCTGTAAGTGCCCATTCGCCCAGGACCCGAAGCTGAGCGGCTCTGTAGTACAGCAGAAAATCTGGAAGAGCCAGGCCCCCCTCCGATCTCGGTCGTACTAGAAGGCGTTGGGGGAGACGCGCCCTTTGGCCGAGCCAAATAAATTTTGTGATCATAGATCGTAGCTCTTTGAACAGCTCTTTCTCAAGTTTGATAGGTAGGCCCTGAAAAAGGTAGAGTAGACGGGGAGAACATTAATTTTTATAGCGTTAATTCGCCCTATCCAAGACAAATATGCAGCGCTCCATCTCTTAAGGTCGGCCTTGAACTGTCTCAGTAGTGGGGGAAAGTTGGCCCTGTATAGGTCCCCTAGTTTGGGAGTGATGTGGATACCCAGGTATGTGATCGCTGTACGCGTACAGCGGAAAGGGGAAGTCCTCTCAACCTCCCTTTGTACTTCTGGGGGCAACGTCAGGTTCAGCAGGAAGGATTTAGAGAGGTTGACCTTGAACCCTGACACCTTCTCAAACTGAGCTAATTCTAGTTGTATTGTCGTCAGGGATGCAGCGTGATTGGTAATCGGCAGGAGGACATCGTCTGCGAACAGTGAGATTTTGTGTTCGTCTGGCCCAAATCTAATACCACTGATCTCCGGATTCGCTCTTATTCTTGCTGCAAATGGTTCGATACTAAGGGCAAAAAGCATTGGTGATAAGGGGCAGCCCTGTCTAGTGCCTCGTGACAATTTTAAAAAATCAGACGCCACCCCATTCACCAAAACCCTGGACCTTAGGGAGTTGTAGTTGGCCCTCACCATCCTCAGAAAGGCCTCACAGAACCCAAAGCGATGCAGGGAGTGCAACAAGAAGGCCCATTCGACTCGGTCAAAGGCCTTCTCCGCGTCAAGGGACAGGAGGGCAGCAGGGATGTTTCTTCTCGACCTTATCTATAAGGTGAAACACCCTACGGAGGTTATCATGGGTCTGGCGCCCCTTGATGAAGCCCGATTGGTCAGAGTGGGTGAGGTCGGGGAGGACCTCCTCCAGTCTGATAGCTAATACTTTAGAGTATATTTTAGCGTCTAAGTTCAACAAGGCGATGGGTCTGTAAGAGGCACATGTCTGGGGATCCTTTCCTGCCTTCGCGATTATCGTGATCAGGGCTTCCCACATGGAGGTGGACACCGCTTGGTTTGCCGCAATGTCATTGAACAGGGCCGTAAGCTGGGGGGTCAGTTCGGCGGCAAAGGTTCGGTAGAACTGCGCCGTAAACCCATCAGGGCCTGGAGCTTTCTGTCGTTTGAGGCAATCAATGGCCGCCTGGACTTCTTCTTGGGTTATGGGACGACCCAGTTCTTCGTTGGCTGCCGCCGAGACCCGAGGCAGCTCAAGGGAGTCTAGATTTTGAGTCTGAACCGACTCTAGTAGGGGTTCAGCTGCATAGAGAGTGCTATAGAAGTTGTGGAATGCTCCTGCCTTCCACTCCTCGCTCTTATGTATAACCCCTTCCTCGTCGATAATTTGCCGGACATATTCCCTTTCCTGTTTTGCCCTTAGCTGCCGTGCTAGCATTGGGCCTACCTTATCCTTCCCTTCATAGCCATATGCCTGGAGCCTCAAAATTGTCTTCTCGGCTCTATTGGTATAGATGGCTCGCAGTTTCCCCCTGAGGGCTGTAACCTTCCTAAGAGTTGGGACAGATGGAGAATCTTTGTGTGACTTTTCTGCGTCATATAGCTCTTGTTCCAGTGCTAGTTTCTCTTTCGCCTAGAGCTTTTTCAGGGAGGTAGCGAGAGGGATGCACTGCCCCCTTATAAAGGCCTTAAATGCATCCCAATTGTTTACAAGAGAGGTATCGGCAGGGTCATTGGTCATGAAGAAGTCTCTAATCGATTTTAGAACATTGTCTCTATGCAGCCTGTCCCAACACGGTACATTGGGGAATTACCATCTGGTCAGCTTAGATCGTGGTGCCGGCCAATTTAGTAGGCAAATCAAAGGAGCATGATCCGAGAGACTAATGGGGAGGAAGAGGGAAGCAGTGCACGCATGTAGGAGTGATTGACTAATGAAGGTGTGCTCTATTCTGGAACATGTTCTATGGGCATGGGAAAAGAAAGAATAGTCCTGTGTAGTAGGGTTAAGCTCCCTCCAGACATCAAGCAGCCCCATTTGTAGCAGGGATGATTTCGACGTGTTACTAAACACTCCCCCCATAGCCCTCTGCAGGTGTGTGGTATCTAGCTTAGGGTCCCAAATGAGATTGAAGTCCCCCATTAAAATAATTTCTCCAGAAGCGAACCCCTCCAAGGTTGCAAAAAGGAAGAGAGAAAGTCGGCCTGTCCAGTATTAGACGCGTAAACTGTGGCGATCGTGCAGGTGCGACCCATCAACATCCCCCTGACCATTAGGAACCTCGCCTCCCCGTCAGTATTGGTAGCCTCAGGGTGAAACTGTATAGAAGAATGTAACAACAGGGCTACCCCGTTTTGTTTTCTGGTGTTAGCTGCTTGAAGTATCATGGGATATTGCCTATGCTTTCGCCTCTGTTCCTCCCCCTCCTTAAGGTGGGTATCCTGCAAGGCCACCACCTGTGCTCGCTGATCTCCCAGAAATTTCCACACATGTTGCCGTTTGCTAGGGGAGTTGAGCCCCCTAACATTCCATGACATGGGTTTCACTACCATTTACATTGGTACATTGCGGTGCTTCCCATCGGGTCCCCGTTCCTGCACCCCCCCGTCGCCCGGGGTCCCCCCCACCTTCATATCACCCTCAAGATAGACACCCTGGACAGAGCATGAACAATTAAATGAACCAAACAAAAAACAGGATAAGTTTGGAGGTCCACAGAGTCCTGGATGGACTTCATCTTCCGACGGCTTCTGGGGCAAGACCATTCCCGCTCCCAGAGCCCAGTGAGTGTTCTTTTTGGACACTGTTTCTGGAATGTTCCCAGCCGTAGCCCAAGGCAAACAAATGGCAGTTGTACACAGATAGACTGGGTCCATAGCAGGGGAGAGAGGAGGGGCCTCTCTCATCATCACCTTTCCAGAGCGCGCGGGTACTCAGAGATCAAATCCTCTGTAAATGAGGTCCCCTCTCTCAACCATATCCCTCTGTGGGGTAGTTGAAGGCGCCCTATTGCTTTGTGCAAAACCAGCCAGGCAGGCGTCGTCAGCGCGTCATCGTCTTGCCTCCCTTCTTGGGTGTCTGCCAGGGGCCGGGAGCCTCCTGCCCCAAAGGCCGCTCTGTTCTCGCATCCCCTGCTGTTGCCTCCCTCTGTGGAGACGCTCTCCCAAGGCCGAGGAGGGCCGCAGCCCCCTCCACCTCCGTGAAGTGCTGCTGTTTGTTATTGAGGGAGAAGGCTATTCCAAACGGGTAAGTCCAACGGTATTTTATTTGGCGTTCCCTCAGGGTTGTTGTGATTAGACGGAATTGTTGACACCTCATGAGCGTGGCCTGGGCCACATCTTGCTAGAAAGCACAGCACGCTCCCTGATACTCCACCGACGCCCTGTTTCTCGCCTTCCGGAGGATCAGTTCCTTGACTTTGAAGGAGGTGAATTTTGCTAGGATATCTCTTGGGCGTCTACTCTCTCCCTGTTGTGCCGGGCCCACCCTGTGCACGCGTTCCAGTTGCTCTTCAGCCGTGTCCTCACCCAGGACGCTAGAGAACAGGCCCACCATGTATGTGTCCAGATCTGAACCTTCTCTTCCTTCTTCCAGGCCCCGCACTCTGATGTTGTCTCTCCGGGAGCGATTCTCCAAGTCTTCGCATTTGCGTAGCGCCGAGTTCAGCTGGGCAGAGAGAGAGTCCGCACCCTCTTCTAGAGGTTGAAGTCGGCCCTCTAAGTCCTGACATTTCGCTTCCAAATCCAGGGTGCGTGTCCCAATTGAGTCAACATCCGCCTGGAGCGTGACTATTTTTTTCCCCATCTCTGCTTTGAAGGTCTCAAAGGATGCCCCCAGGTCGGCCTTGATGTCTTCACGTAGCTCTCTTTTAAATTCTTTCAGAGTTGCTAGAAGGTCTTCTCGGGTGAGCGCCATCCTCCCCGCCTCCGGACCACCTTCTTCCTCTTGCTCCCCACTCAGTTTGGATGCCCCAAAATAGCTGGAGACCATGTTGGGTTGTGCTTTTTTGGTGGCATAGAGGCAGGTCGTACGGTCTGATCCGCACCTCTCGTCACGTAGATTGAGCGGTTAGATGAAGGGGAGTGGGGGCGCTGTGAAAGGCGTTCTTTGTCGCCTACCGATCGCTGCAATCCAGGGGTTCTTGTGAGCCCCCCCTGAGTGGTCCGGGGGCAAGAATCCTGGGCTTTCCTTTTTGGCCTCTTGGGTGCTTGGGATAAGCTCATCCTGACTCTGGGCTTTTGTGCTGGTTTTCACTGATTCCTTATTACTGCATATTGGGCGCCATCTTAAGGTCAGGCATAAACCTCGGCAACCCTCCCGAAGAACTTCATTCCCTTGAGTGTGCGCAGCAGCCCGTGGGGGCCGTCATGGATGGCTCGCCGGTCCCCAACTCCCGCTGCATCAGGGCTTGCACCTCGAGTGACCTCCTTTGTGGTGCGCGCGTCACGGAGAGGGCTGTTCTTACCGCCCGTATGATGCTTTATTGGCTCTTCACTGCCCTTCCTCCTGCGCGCAGATCGGGAGCTTCTCCGAATTCGGAGGGGCCAAAAAACTCCCACAGCCTCAATCACCCCTCTGGTGGGCCCCTCTCTGCCGGGTTCACGCCTGACGGAGCCGTTAGATGCCGCCTGGAGCGGCCGCCATTTCACGTCTGCAGCGCCGCTCCCCGCGTTGACCAAGGGGTCGCTGCTTCCAGGGGTCTCGGCTGTGTCGGAGGGGTATGGATGCCTCCACACCCCTAGTTTCTGCCCCAGGCACCCTCTGCTACATGGTCCGCGCCTCCGGTGGAACTTCTCCGGTCGTTGGTAAATTTCGCCGGGAGCGGCCGCCATTTTGGCTCAGTGGCTCCGCTCCCCGCGTCTTCCATAGGGCCGGTGCTGGACCTCCTCTCTCCCTCTGGAGTGCCCCAGTGTGTCCTCTTACATGGGCAAGCTCAGTCCTGGCATTTCAGCTGTCATTTGCACGGGACCGAGCGGTAAAAGCAACAAAGTCACGGGGCTCACTGCGGAGCCGAACGAAGTTACGTCTTTGCAGCCATGATGGCTGGCCCCGCCCCTATGGTTTTTATTTTATATATTAACGATCTCTGCCATCACCTAATCTCCGTCCAGGTAGATATCCCTAGAGTGGCAGACACCCAGGTGCCCGTGTTGTTTTTATGTGGACGATGTGGTCCTGTTGGCTCGGACTCCAAATGCGTTGCATGTGCTGGTGGACTGCTTCGTCCAGTTTATTTATAGTCTAGATCTGGTCACAAATTATGACAAATCCCATATCATGACCTGTGGCCCAGGAAGAATCGAAACCCGCAGATTACTCATAAGGGGGCAGTCCTTGCATAGTGTGAAAGATTTTACTTATTTGGGTGTTATTTTTAATTCATCAGGTTCCCTGGCAGCCCCAACTGGCTATCTCTCGCCTTAAACTCAGCAGGTCAGCGGGAGCCATCCTTTATCTATCTAGTGTGAGGGGAAAGAGGACAACTTTACCTCTTTTAAAAATTTACAATGCCCAATGTGTCCTGGCTGCTATGTACGGGGCAGGGATATGGGGCTTCCATAAGTATTTCCCTCTCCAGCTAGAGGAAGATCGTATATGTAGGAGTTTTTTACAGCTTCCCCCCTGCTACGTCTAGTTTTATCCTACATACAGAGTTCAAGCAACGTTTTATTGAGGATTGTGTCCAACTGGCTAATTCTGGGCGGTGAACTCTGCTCCGCTCGTGGAGTTTGCGGAGTTTTCCGCACTCCGCGTTACGCGGAGCTAGCAGAGTTCCGAAAAACTCCGATTCGTGTAGCGTAGCAGAGTTGTTTTCCTTGTGGCGAGATTTTTCCTCGTTTGCGATCGTCAACATCAAGTTGGCGAGCCCGAGCATGGAAAATCAACCTCCCGGAGAGATTTTTCAACACGGGCGGTCAGATTTCTCATTGCGAGTGGTCGCATATGCTCGCGACCGCACGCGTTGAGAAACCGTCCGTTCACGTTGAGAAAGCTGCAGCTCGATTAAAAGTCTACTCGAGCGGAGAAAGGAAGCAGCGCCCGCTTGCGCTGTGCATGGTGCCTTTCACGATCATTGCACAGTGCGGACAAGCACCTAGCACTGAAAATCACCGCAAACAGCATTTATCTAACCCACTCCGCTGCTCGTGGAGCTCCGTGTAGCGCGGCAGAGTTTTTTTTTGCACTTCGCGGAGTTCCGCGCAGGTGAACTCCGCGAACTCTGCCCAGGCTTATAACTGGCACCCTTGCCCTGGGTCAGTATAAGGATAAACTCCCAAGCGAGGCTCTGTAGGGATGTCATTTCAGATTGTCTCATCTTGGATAACTGGGGCTCTATTCCTTGGCTGATATACATCTCTACATCTTTCCAGGGTTTGGGGTTGTCTTCGCTGTTCTTGTCTCCTACGAATTTAAAGAAAGAAGACAATTCACAAGTAAAGAGCATCTTTTGGGAACTCCATGCAGGGAAAAGGTTGCAAAAGGAGTTGGCAAAGATTACTGTTATTACTTATTATCGTTTTCTACCTTTCTCTTAAACTAACGCAATAGGAAAGGCATTTCCTGTTTCGATTTAGATCTGGCGCAGTATGGCGGCTCATGAGCATTAGAATGCCAACCGATGCCTTGGGAGGCACTCCCCGGGTTTGTCCCTGCGACGGGGTTTCCTTACAATCATTAACTCACTACATGTTTTTTTGCAATTATTTTAGCTATCCTCATAGACTTTTTCTTAAACCCCTTTTAAAATCCCTGGGGCACTGTAGATGTGAACAGGCTTTTCACAACCTGCAATTACTGTATATATCACAATTATTTGTCTCAGGGTGAGTGCCTTTCTTAAAGCTGCTGTTCGTGCAGGGAAATCTATGGAAGAATAATAACGCCTGCTTTTCCAGAGGTTATTATAGTCTTAGATATTTATTGTCTTTGATCAGGAGATACTTTATTCACACACTATGCACTTTATATCTAAGCTGTTTTTAGCCTTATTTATATGCTGCAGTTCTTACCTTGCTGAGCGTTTTTCTATTGTGCTTTATGGCTATTGTGTTATTTTCTTTTTAATGCCAAGTAAATATGCATTGGACAATGATGTTATTTTAATTGTTGTTTTATGATCATTTTAATTGATTGTTCTTGTCTTTCATGGCCATTAATGGCCGAAAAAAAAATAAAGATTGACATTAGATCGTTTACTCTGCAGCACCTTATATGTGTATTCTTGTCACTGCTAACAATCTCTCTTATCAGTAGGAACAAGGAACTTTGGTAAGCTTTGCATTTCATAAGAAAATGAATCATAACATAGCAATAGGCAGCTCCCCTAGGAACTACAGCACCCTTTCTTTGTGGATCAGGTAGCCCCTGAAGGGCTACGTTTAGGAATGGGCAACAAGGCCATCACAAGCCTGTGAAGATGGAGAGGACGTGGCGTTACTGCC
The DNA here is from genome assembly GCA_963921515.1 of Calotriton arnoldi. Lineage (NCBI taxonomy): Eukaryota > Metazoa > Chordata > Amphibia > Caudata > Salamandridae > Calotriton > Calotriton arnoldi. Next base: position 5,185,425 of record CAWUFW010000178.1, read on the forward strand.
AGAGTTGCCGAGTTTGAAATTAGGAAACCAGGTTCGAGTCCAGACATCTGCTTAACATCCTGTGATTCTGGGCAAATTACTTAATCTCCCCGTGCCCAAAAAAACATTAATGTGACCTTGTGTAATGTAAGGGGTGCTCTTGTAAAGTGCTCCAATACTTTCGGGTCCAGTTCGTGCTAAATAAAACTGTCCAAAAAAGGGAGGTAATACAGATTTAAGGACTGTGTGAGATCATAGTGGCCACAAATGGGAAGGTTGAAGTTAGATGGGGTTCTCCTTCAAGTGCCAGAGAGCTTTACATGGGACATGGCAAAGTGCCATGGGGGCCCGGGTATTGCCCACCCTTATACAACTGGGTAGGAGAAGGCTGGGCTGAAATGTATTGCAATATAGCTGTGTAAACTACTTAGGGCCATAAAGCACCCTGATGTTTGAAGCAAACTGATGTTTGTGGCTGTTTATTTGTGACCCCTCGGCACTTTGGTATTAGAGAAGGGGTTGCAGATGCTTGTGCGACTCCTGCTGTAACATAGATTGCACGGACACAATTTTGTGGCTGCTTACCCCAAGGGGTTGAGTCTTCATTCACACGGGCCTTAGTCCCATGCAAATGTGAGAATGCCTTTGTCATTGGACAGTCGTTGTGCCCCTGATGATGCCTTTTGGGGAGGGGATATGGTGGTCCCAGGTAATTCCCAGTCATACCCGTGCAGGTGCATGCAGTGAACCTTTACACCAGCCTACTCAGAGGGGGAATTGTGAGAGGAATGAGGAAATCCCTGTTCCTTCTTGAAAATGAGGCCAGTCCGCTGGCGTTGAAATCCGGAGCTGCGATTTCAAACCATGGCTCTGTTTTTCACAGAAACACTCTTCCAGAGTTCACATCTTCCAGAGTTCACATCTACACTGGTACAAGTGCACTTTTTTCTATTTCAGGGTCCAGGGTATGGGGTAGGAAATATTAGATTACAAGTGCATTACAGTAACGTATAGCGTTACTTGTATGTTGTGTGCCACATGGGCAGAGGGTGTGTTTATTGTGATGTCTCAGCCCACCCCTTCATTAAAGCACATTTTCTGCTCACTGGAGACACGTCTGTGTTGCCCTGGCTGTTATCCAAACAGCATTGATAACAACAATTACCAAGCAGCCACTGAAAGTACATATTACTGCAGACCCATTTATTTTAAAACAGTCATTAGAGGCCCCTTTTTGGCGTCCCTAAACTTTAATGTGAAAATAATTTGGCCTATAGGGGTTTAGGTCACTTTGAAACAATGTTCACTTTATGTTCTGTTTCCTGCTGGGGACTGCTTGTTCATCATTGTGTTAACATAGGTGGGCTAACTTAGAAGTCTGTCTAAATATATCCAAAGAAGTACAAAAGAGCCACAGGGTCTGGGGAGAGGCGTGAGTCCGGATGTTTTCTCAGACAGACTGTTAAACAATCTACCAAGGGCTCACTCACCATTGGACTAGTCTTTCCAGCTAAATACACGTCATCGTGGGAACTGGAGTGTCAGGCCCTTTCGTCTGTGTGGAGAGCACGCCAAACATTAGCAATGGCGCAAGTCTGTTTTTGTTCTCCACCCTGGTAGGGCTCAAATCTGACCTAATATCAAAGAGGAAACTTTAAAAAGAAGCTTCTCAGTGGCAGTTTGCCGCTCCCGGCAGCCCCCCGCTAAATACTGGAGCTGAAATGTCTGCCTCTTGACCCACAACGCTGGACGCTAATTCATCCAAGGTGGGAACGAATAATCATCAAAAACTGTAGCCTGGGGTCATCAGCGCCTCGAAGTGGTGATTAGTCACATGCCAACGCTTTACACAGCATTTAAATAAACCAAGTACACAAACTTGGTCTTTAGGGTGCGATGGGCAACCCTATTAATTAGGGCCTTGGAATGCCTGGAGTCTCTTTCTGCCTCAACGTTTTCGAGGGTATTAACATTTTTCAAACTAGAGTCATTTTTGAGCAAGCAGTGGAATTACTAAAAGAACATTTCAACATAAAAACACAGTGGAAGTTACAATAATATATTGTAGTATGTTTATCCTTCTGTGTAAACACCCTGGGCAGGATCACAAAACACTTTTAAAAGGATATTTCATGCTCTGGTGGTGAGTTAAGGCACCTCCTGGTGCAGACATCTTTTACCACCGTTTATGAAAGCTTGTTTCTGGAGGAAGTAAAGTGTGTGAAGAATGTTTCTGCACAGTTACCGTGTGGCATTCTGTTAGGGTGGTGATGTGTTCTATTGTTTTGTGTGCTGTGTTTGTTGATTTATCCCTAGGTTATAATGCTGAGTTCTGTTTTCCCTCTTTTGTTGTGGTGTGCCCTTTACGCTTTACTGTATTGTTATGTTGCCTTTTGCCTGTTACTGTATTTTGCTCTTTTGTTTTCTTTAGAATATATAATCAAATGCTGAAAAATTTCCATCCAAAAATAACATGCGTCTTTGAAGTTCCTGCAGAACCATTTACCACTAAGGCTCTGAATATGAATGGGTCGGTGTTTTCCGGCCCCAAAGCAAACTCCTGTTTGCACAGGGGTCGGAATTACGGGTTGAGTGTTATTTAACACACCCAGTAATCACCGGGGACATCATTTATGGCATTTTGGCATAGGGCAGCGCAGCAATAAACCTTGCTGCACTGCCCTACGCCAAAGTGAAAGGATAGGAATGCACTGTATTTAAGCAATACGGTGCATTCCTGTCCTTTGGAGGCGTTTTGGCAGCCTAGTGCGAGCGTAGGCACCCTTGCACGTTGGTTGCAGGCAGGATTGTTTTTGTGCAGGAAGGGGCACCTTCCGGCCCAAAAACAATCATACGAGGTGTTTTCCTCTTTCTATGTGTGCTGCAGAATGCAGCACATATGGAAAGAGGAAAAAACGAGGAGAAATTAACATGTTTCTCCTGATTATGCCTCACCTCATGAGGCATACGGATTTTGACCCTTCCCCAGGTTTACATCACTTTGTAAATCTGGGGCAGCGTCAAATTCCATGGATGTTGCGTGGGAAAACCCACTGCAGCGCCCATGGAACGCCTCCCGGGCGCAGAGTAAGGTGATGCAGCGATTTGCGCTGCGTCCCCTTACTCATGATTTATGATATGCTGTAGTGGAGTACTTTGGAGTATAATAACTGGGTATAATAGAGTATATTAACTGGGGGGCGTGGCGTAGAGGGAGATGTGTAGGGTGTCGTAGAGTGGGTTAGAGTGTTTTAAAGTGCTATAGAGTAAAGTAGAGTGTTGTACAGTGGCATTGAGAGGAGTATATTGTTGTACAGTGTAGTGCTATACAGTGGAGATTAGTGTGGTAAAGTGGAGGGGCATAGACTGTTGTTGAGTGGAATATAGTGTTGCTGAGCAGGGCATAGTGGAGTGGCGTGGCGTGGAGTGGAGTTGGATAGAGTGGAGTGGAGTGGCATACAATGGAGTAGCCTACAGTGAAGTGGAGTAGAGTGGAGTGGCGAACAGTGCAATAGCATACAGTGGAGTGCCGTAGAGTGGAGTGGCTTAGAGTGGAGTGGAATAGCATACAGTGGAGTGGAGTTACGTACAGTAAACAGCGTAGAGGAGAGTGGCGTAGAGTGGAGTGGAGTGGCGTACACTGGAATAGCGTAAGGTGTAGTGGCGTACAGGGGAGTGGCATAGAGTGGAGTGGAGTAGGGATCACTGACCCAATATCATGGTAAACAATATAGTTGACAAAAATATTGTGTCAAGAATATTGTTTACCACAATATTGTACTCTTGTACTTATGATGGTAAGTTAAAAAATATCGGACAAATATTGTTGACACTAATATCGTCAAAAAGTAGACACAATATAGATTTCTAATATAAATTGAGGTCAAATTAGTAAATATTAAATATTTAAATATATAAATGTAATATAATGTAAATTAAATATGGTCCACTAATATTTAATACTATATATCAATGTATACTTATAGAAACACACAAACACATATATATATATATATATATATATATATATATATATATATATATATATATATATATATATATATATATATATATATCACCAAGGATTCCCTTTGAGGAAAGAACCACTCGCACTCACGGGTATTTTTGCACGCTCTTAGATTTTATTAAAGCGGCAACATTCTCCAACCAGTAAAGAACCCCTACGCGTTTCAGTCTGCCCTCAGACCTTGCTCACTGGTAACCAACGCTGCAATTGCTGCTTCATTTAAACTGATCACCTGACATTATGTCACATCCTGTTCTCTACAGCGCTAGGCATTCTGGTAGATGTAGTCTTTTGCATTTTTATAGTGAATTTTAAATAAGTGATTTAGTGAATAGAACGAATTAAATTAATATATCTAAAATACAGTGAAACTAGTGAGTGCCATGCCTGTTACAGTTTAACCAATATGTAATTAAACAGATCTATTAAGCTAATACTTTGACAACAACCCATTCATTTGGTTGCATTTTGCCTGCCACAAACATCCTTTCTCAATTCTATTCAGGCACATTGCCCAAATGAAAATATTTTGCCCTCTAGTGGGCTTTCAAGGACGTGAGTTACCAATATTGGTGACTTTCTTCAAATTTACCTATTCTTAAAACTAGTAACATGCAACTATAATTAAAACCAAACACATATCTGATATTTCCATTTCATAAAAAGATTTTCTATGACCAAAATTTGTTATGTTATGAGATAAGAAAGGCCCTAAATGATACTATGAGAAATTGCCTAATTTCAAAATCTCTTTACAGATTTGAGAAAATTTACGATTGTACAGATTCTTTACAAGCAATATATTTCTATTTTTAATGTCATTAAAGGTGGGAGTACATCTCTTCATCCTTATTAAGGCCAAAGGGGCCAGGGTTCTGAAAGATAAAATGTGACGTGATTCCCTTTGTCTCAGAGTTTTCCCGATTGCCACCTCTCACATGGCATTCGACCATTTCCACTGCATAGAATTTTAATTTCTTCCAGTCCCCATCATGATACTTTTCCATATGTTCAGCCACGGCATAGCCACGATCCTTATTGACTGTGGCTCTCACATGCTCCAGTATTCGTTTTTGAGTTCACAAACCGTGCTCCCTACATATTTCAATTTGCAGGGACACTCAATGATGTAAACCACAAACTGACTTTTACAGTTGATTAATTGATTGATTCTCCATTTCTTCCGGTTTGCCATTGTGATTTCCTTTGTATTTTGTGCGATTTGACATACTTTACACGTTGAGCATTTGAAAAAGCCCTTAACGTTTATCCAAGTTTTTGTTTTCTCATATTGAAATGACTGTGGACTAGTTCATCTTTTAGATTTTTCGCTCTCCTGTATGTAATTTTTGGATGATTGCCAACAATATTCCTCATAGTTTTATCTAAGCATAAAATGTTCCAATTTTTTCGAAGGATGTGCTCAATTTGCTTTGACTCCGTTGAAAATATTGTAATTAATCTTATAGCATCCTGATCATTGTTTATTTGGGGCAATTTCTGTTTTATGATCTCTGATCTTGGTTGTTTTTCTGTTCTTTCAAGACAATCTTTTAATACATTTTTGTTGTATTTTCTGTTTCTGAATCTGATCATTGTTTGTTTGCTATGTTTTTCCATTCATTTTCTTCAGAGCATATCCGTCTTATCCTCAATAATTCACCGTATGGTATGTTTCTGATTAATGAGGTTTGATGGAAGCTTTCTGCATGCAGTGTTGCATTGGTCGCTGTTGCCTTGCGATGTAGAGTGGTATGTACTTTGTTTTCCCTAATGTAAATTTCAGTGTCCAGGAATACCACTCGGGTTTCACTGATGTCATACGTGAAGTGTAGGTTGGTGTTTGTATTGTTGAGGATATCGAAATAGATTTTGAATTCTTCCATGGATCCATCCCAAATAATTAAAAGATCGTCTATATATCTCAGCCAAGATATTATTTTTCAACATATCGATCATTATTTGGGTTCCATGCCACCTTTTGTTCCCACCAACCCATTGTCAAACACGCATAACTGGGACTGAAAGAAAACCCCATCGCTGTCCCATCCTTTTGTAAAAATGTCCTCTCCAAACATGAAGATGTTTTGAGTCAAACATAAGCTAATCATCTCCATTATCATAGCATTGTGGTTAGCAAATTGAATATTGCGATCCTTTAAAAAGTATTGACAGGCAGCCATTCCAAAAGTATTTTCAATGTTGGTGTATAGCCCAATTACATCCATGGTTATCAATTTGACAATGGGTTGGTGGGAACAAAAGGTGGCATGGAACCCAAATAATGATCGATATGTTGAAAAAATAATATCTTGGCTGAGATATATAGACGATCTTTTAATTATTTGGGATGGATCCATGGAAGAATTCAAAATCTATTTCGATATCCTCAACAATACAAACACCAACCTACACTTCACGTATGACATCAGTGAAACCCGAGTGGTATTCCTGGACACTGAAATTTACATTAGGAAAACAAAGTACATACCACTCTACATCGTAAGGCAACAGCGACCAATGCAACACTGCATGCAGAAAGCTTCCATCAAACCTCATTAATCAGAAACATACCATACGGTGAATTATTGAGGATAAGACGGATATGCTCTGAAGAAAATGAATGGAAAAAACATAGCAAACAAACAATGATCAGATTCAGAAACAGAAAATACAACAAAAATGTATTAAAAGATTGTCTTGAAAGAACAGAAAAACAACCAAGATCAGAGATCATAAAACAGAAATTGCCCCAAATAAACAATGATCAGGATGCTATAAGATTAATTACAACATTTTCAACGGAGTCAAAGCAAATTGAGCACATCCTTCGAAACAATTGGAACATTTTATGCTTAGATAAAACTATGAGGAATATTGTTGGCAATCATCCAAAAATTACATACAGGAGAGCGAAAAATCTAAAAGATGAACTAGTCCACAGTCATTTCAATATGAGAAAACAAAAAACTTGGATAAACGTTAAGGGCTTTTTCAAATGCTCAACGTGTAAAGTATGTCAAATCGCACAAAATACAAAGGAAATCACAATGGCAAACCGGAAGAAATGGAGAATCAATCAATTAATCAACTGTAAAAGTCAGTTTGTGGTTTACATCATTGAGTGTCCCTGCAAATTGAAATATGTAGGGAGCACGGTTTGTGAACTCAAAAACGAATACTGGAGCATGTGAGAGCCACAGTCAATAAGGATCGTGGCTATGCCGTGGCTGAACATATGGAAAAGTATCATGATGGGGACTGGAAGAAATTAAAATTCTATGCAGTGGAAATGGTCGAATGCCATGTGAGAGGTGGCAATCGGGAAAAACTCTGAGACAAAGGGAATCACGTCACATTTTATCTTTCAGAACCCTGGCCCCCTTTGGCCTTAATAAGGATGAAGAGATGTACTCCCACCTTTAATGACATTAAAAATAGAAATATATTGCTTGTAAAGAATCTGTACAATCGTAAATTTTCTCAAATCTGTAAAGAGATTTTGAAATTAGGCAATTTCTCATAGTATCATTTAGGGCCTTTCTTATCTCATAACATAACAAATTTTGGTCATAGAAAATCTTTTTATGAAATGGAAATATCAGATATGTGTTTGGTTTTAATTATAGTTGCATGTTACTAGTTTTAAGAATAGGTAAATTTGAAGAAAGTCACCAATATTGGTAACTCACGTCCTTGAAAGCCCACTAGAGGGCAAAATATTTTCATTTGGGCAATGTGCCTGAATAGAATTGAGAAAGGATGTTTGTGGCAGGCAAAATGCAACCAAATGAATGGGTTGTTGTCAAAGTATTAGCTTAATAGATCTGTTTAATTACATATTGGTTAAACTGTAACAGGCATGGCACTCACTAGTTTCACTGTATTTTAGATATATTAATTTAATTCGTTCTATTCACTAAATCACTTATTTAAAATTCACGATAAAAATGCAAAAGACTACATCTACCAGAATGCCTAGCACTGTAGAGAACAGGATGTGACATAATGTCAGGTGATCAGTTTAAATGAAGCAGCAATTGCAGCGTTGGTTACCCGTGAGCAAGGTCTGAGGGCAGACTGAAACGCGTAGGGGTTCTTTACTGGTTGGAGAATGTTGCCGCTTTAATAAAATCTAAGAGCGTGCAAAAATACCCGTGAGTGCGAGTGGTTCTTTCCTCAAAAGGGAATCCTTGGTGACATATCACGGCTGGACTCTGCCGTTTTCCACGGATCGCACCGTCACAGAGCGCCGCAAATGCCGTCAGGACGAGTCCTTTGTTGGTGATATATATATATATATATATATATATATATATTTGTATTTATATCAATATAAATATAGTGTAAAATTTAATATATATATAGTATGTAACATAATTAATACAAATATTTATTTTACATTATATTAATTTGTTTAACATTTCAAATTTGTTAATATAAACACATATATGTATATATATTTGTAGTGGTAAATTGGAAATATTAATACAATTAATCTAATGTAAAATAAATACTTTGGGGCAGATTTACAAGCCCCTTTCGACATCTTTACGACACCGTTGCGTCACTTCTGTGATATATATATTACCTACTGGCGGTTGCCAGTAGATAGTTATAGTTAGGACCATGTTTCTATAGAAAAAGCATTTTTTGACTTGCCTATATCTTTGGCATCGTTTAGCGAATCTTCACGAAAGTTTCCTAAAAAAGTGTTATTGCAAGTCTTGTTGTGCATGGAAAGTTTCGGGCTGATCCAGCATGCGGGGCCTGAGAAAAAAGGGGGGGATGAAGTCCACTTTAGTCCTGAGGCCCTCAGGACGCATGGGGACCTCATCGCCCCACCAGCAGTGCGCCAAGAGGCGCATTTGCAGAGTAGTGGAAAAATGGGCTTGGCCTCTCACCACCTCTCAGCAATCCCACTGTGAAGGGCTCACTGGAGGTAACAGGTGGGCTAGTTGGCCCCTAAGGACCCTCACCAGCGAAGGGGACTTCATCCCCCAACCAAAAGTGCGCCAGGAGGCCCGTTTGCAAAGTAGTGGAGAAAGGGGGCGGGCCACCGGGGAGTTGTGGCTTCATTTTTTTTATTTTAGGAAGGGGGGCTGTGTAGTCTCCCTTTCCTTGACCCTTTTGGGCCCCAGGGACCCCATCCTCCGGGGCCTGACCCATTTACATTTTTTTTAATTAAAAGAAAAAAGGAGGTGGGTGACGTGGCCCCCCTCCCGGGTCATTTTCGGCCCCGGGGACCCCATCCCCGGGGCATGGCCATCTCCTTGGGGACTGTGGGGGGTGCCTGAAGCCCTCACGGTCCCGTCCGGCTCCCGCCTCATGCCGGAGCCGGCATTGCTTTTTACCCCCAGGGAGCTGCTAAGATGCAGCTCCCTGGGGGTAAAAAGCAACGTGCTCTCGCTTGGTCAAAGCGAGCACACGTGTTTGCTATGGGATGATGGGAGCAGTGCTCCCGCCATCCCATAGCAAACTGCAATGTCCCAGGGGTGGGCACCCCGGGACAATGCCGGAGCCGGCCCTCGGGGGTGGCAGTCCCCAGGGCCATTTACGGCTCCAGGAGGGGGGCAGTGCGGCCTCCCTCCCATTTTTAAAATAGCCCCGGGGAGGTGGTGGTCCCAGGGCAGCGGGGGGGTGTGTGGCCCCCTGCATTATTCTTGACATGGTAGGTGGAGGTGGTAGTCCCCGGGACTGTGTGGGGGGGCTGGAGCCCCCCACTCATCTTTTATCATTATAGCCCCGGGGAGGTGGCGGTCCCCGGGGCTGAGGGGGCCCATGCGGACTCCCACATCTTTATGTCTAATTGCCCCCGGGACCTGGCCCACCCGGGGGCCTAAAGTAAACATAGCATGGGAGCCCGCGCTTCATTTTTTTTGTACATTTTCAGCCGGATTCACAATAAATTGACAATAAATTAAATATTAAAAATTGGAAAATCTGAAAAACACATTTACAAAAAATACTATAAACATTAAAATACGTTCAAAAATTAAAACAAATATCAAATAAAAAAATTCTATAAAACCTATTTAACCAATATTATCATAACTATTGAAGTTTAAGGGCCAGATGTACGGGATGTACAACAGTGTCTCAGACACTGTTTGCGATTCCAAATGGGGTCGCAAATTGCATGCCTCATTAATATTAATGAGGTAGGCGCAATTTGCGACCCCATCAGGAATGGCTAGCACTCACAGGGATGGTGGCCTGCTGGGGTCAGCAGACCACCATGTCTGTGACTGCTTTTAAATAAAGCAGTTTTTTTTTTTTAAATGCAGCCCGTTTTCCTTAAAGGAAAACAGGATGCATTTAAAAAGAAGAAAAATGAAACTTTTCAGTTTAATTTTTTAAGGGCAGGCAGTGGTCCATGGAACCACTGCCTGCCCTTAAAAGATATTTTTGGGCCCATTCACAAATGGGAAGGGTTCCCCTGGGGACCCCTTCCCGTTTGCGAATGGTTTACCACCTTCTTGAAGTAGGTGGTAAATTACGAGTGTTTTGCGACCGCAACTGCGGTCGCAAAACATACATACATACAAATGCGAGTCGCTATTAGGAAGGGACGCCCTTGGCACGCCCCTTCCTAATAGCAAGTCACAAACCTCATTTTGCGAATCGGTAAAATTCACTGATTCGCAAAATGAGGTTTGTACATGGCCATGCCCTAAATTGCGGTCGCAAACGGGCCAATTGCCCGTTTGCGACCGCAATTTAGGGTCGTACATCTGGCCCATAGATTAATAAATATACTCTTCCCACTCTAGTTTATGCAACGCTAGGGAAAGTGTTGGATTTTGGAAGGGTAAAATGTACTATTCCTAGTCCAGTCAGTGCAACAGTAGGAAAAGTGTTGGAATTTGGAGGGGTTACATTTACTATTCCTGCTCAAGTTTGTGCAACAGTACGAAAAGTGTTGGCTTTCAGAGGAGTCAAATTTACTATTCTCACTCCAAACAGGGCAAAAGTAGGGAAATCATTTGATTTCAGAGGGGTAAAATTTACTATTCCCATTCCAAACAGCGCAACAGTAGGGAAACTGTTGGGCTTTGGAGAGGTAAAATTTACTATTCCCACTCCAGTCAGCGCAACAGTAGGAAAGTGTTGGACTTTGATGGGTAAAGTTTACTATTTCCACTCCATTCTCAGCAACAGTAGGCAAAGCGTTGGGTTCCGGAGAGGTGAAATGTATTATTCCCACTCCAAACAGTGCTAGAGTAGGGAAAGTGTTGGATTTCAGACAGGCTAGATTTACTATTCCCACTCCAGTCCATACAAAAGGAGGGAAAGCTTTGGACTTCAGAGGTGCAACAGTAGGGAAAGCGTTAGTTTTTTTAGGGGTTGCATGTACTATTCCCACTCTAGTCAGAGTAACAGTAGGGAAAGTGTTACACTTTGCAGGGGTTATATTCACTATTCTCACTTGAAACAGTGCAATAGTAGGGAAAGTGTTGGACTTCGGAAAGGTTTGATTTACTATTCCCACTCCAGTCTATACAACAGCAGGGAAAACGTTGGACTTCCGAGGTGTTAACTTTACTATTCCCATTCCAGTCTAAGCAACAGTAGGGATAGATTTAGATTTTGGATGGGTTACATTTCCTATTCCCATTCCAGTCAGAGTAACAGTTGGGAAAGTGTTGGACTTCGGAGGGGTAAAATTTTGTATTCCCACTCCAGTCTGTGCAACAGTAGGGAACGTGCAGGGCTTCGGAGGGGTTTAATTTACTATTACCACTCCAGTCTAAGCAACAGTAGGGAAAGTACTGCACTTCAAACACATTACATATTTGAATAACCCTATTAAGTTAGAAAAAATATTAAACTGTTAATATAAATATTATTTACCATCAAAAAAATATATGTATTTATTTAAAAAACAATTTACATAATAAATAATCGATTAAATAATTATCAACTTAAAACATTATTTACTATTTTAATAATAAGTATTTGCTATTTTAACAATAATTTTAATAATGTATGACTATTTAAAAATAATATGCAAATAATTATTTCATTCTTAGTTCATTAACTTCCCACTCTATACCCTTACAAACCTAGCAGCCCACACCCAAACTAAAACTAAAATAAATAAGTATAGCACAATTTACATTAGTAATCAATTAATAATGAATTAACTATTAATAACTACATTTTAATTATACATTACTTAATTAACTTCCCACCCTATACCCCTACAAATCCAGAAGCCCACACCTACAAAATAACTGAAATATATAAGTATTACAAGATATACATCATTATTAATCAATTAAATAGTTCACAATTAATAATTAATTGTTAATTAATTATTGTTTAATAAACTTCCCCCCCAATGCCTCTACAAACTAGCAACCCGCACCTAAAATATGACTAAAATAAATAAGTATTACATACTTAACATAACTAATTAATTCCAAATGATTAAATCATTAATAATGTTTTCTTAATTAACTTTACACCCTTCCTCCCTTCAAACCCAACAACCCACTACGTCACTATAAATTACTATTAACAATTAAATAAAACATTCTAAATCACTTAAAATTACACACTGTATTAAAAAAGTTAATAGCAATTATACAAACAATAGTAACACATAAATTAATATATGAACTAAAACACTAAATAATTTTAAAATGATATTTTGTACAACTATATTACTGAAAATGATATTAAAGACACAGATATTCTTAAAAATGATATTACTTACCTAAAGCAAACAACATTCTTGGCAACAATAGTGTTGGATCGCAATTTTTTATTTCCGATATTTGTCTTCCAATATTTACAACTCTTACATTTTGTCTAAACACTGTGGCATAGACTGAAGTGGGGTAAAGTGAAGTGATGTACAGTGGAATAGCATACAGTGGAGTGGCTTAGAGGGGAGTGGGTAGAGTGGAGTGGTATACAGTGGCAAAGCATACACTATAGTAGCATCCACAAATAGCGTACAGTGTAATAGTGTGGAGTGGAGTGGCGTACAGTGGAGTGGTGTACAGTGGAGTGCCATAGGGTAGAGTGGAGTGGCATAGATTGGAATAGCATACAGGAGAGTGGCCTAGAGTGGAGAGGTGCACAGTGGAGTTACGCAGAGTTTAGTGGAGTATAGTGGAGCAGCATACAATGGAATAACATAGAGTCTAGTGGCGTACAGTGGGGTAGAGTGGAGTGACATAGAGTCGAATAGGGTAGAGTTCAGTGGCGTAGAGTGTAGTTGCGTACAGTAGAATAGCGTATTGTGGAGTGGCGTAGATTGCAGTTGGGTACAGTGAAGTGGCATAGAGTGGAGTGGCATACAGTATAATAGTGTACAGTGGAGTGGCAAGGAGTAGAGTGGCGTAGAGTGCAGTGTGGTAGAGTGTAATAGTGTAGAACAGAGTAGTGTACAGTGCAGTGCGTAGAGTGGAGCAACAGAGTGGAGTGAGGTACAGTGTAGTGGCATACAATGGAGTGTTTTAAAATGTAGTGGCGTACAGTGGAATAGCGTATAGTGGAGTAGAGTATAGTGGAAATAGTGGAGTTGCATAGTGTGGAATAGAGTACAGTAAAGTAACATAGAGTGGACTAATGTAGAGTGCAGAGGCATAGACTGGCGTGGCATAAAGTGAAGTGGTGTAGAGTGGAGTGTCATAGAGTAGAGTAGGGCAGAGTAGAGTGGCATAGAGTGCAATGGTGTACCGTGGAGTGGCGTACATTGGAATACCGTATATTAGAGTGGCGTACAGTGAGGAGACGTAAAGTGGAGTGGCATAGAGTAGAAGAGCATAGAGTGCCATACAGTGGTTTTGCATACAATAGAGTAGAGTGGATTGGCGTACAGTGCAGTGGCATAGACTAGAGTGCTGTAGAGTTGAGCAGCACACAGTGGAATAGTGTACAGTGTAGTGGTGTGCAGTGCTGTACAGTGGAGTGGCATAGAGTGGACAGGCATAGAGTGGAGTTAGGTACAGTGTAGAGGCGTTGAGTGGAATAGCATAGGGTGGAGTGGCATAGAGTGGAGCGGCATACATTGGAGCGGCATACAGTGGAATAGTGTACACTGGAGTGGGGATGAATGGAGTGACATAGAGTGCAGTGGAGTAGTGTAGAGTGGAGAGGCGTACTGTGGAGTAGCACACAGTAGAGTGGCATAGAATGGAGTGGGGTACAGTGTAGTGGCGTACTGTGCAATAGTGTAGACTGGAGTGGCAATATGCCAGGCCCTGCCGCCAACACCACGCCACACAACTTTGGACGTGCGCAGAGGAGCGTTGACTTTACATATGGTAACTATAACTTGCACCCTCTCCATGCACAGCTAAATTATCCTACATATTACATCATGACATTATTGATAACATCACTGCAACATTTGAAATATCTTTATAGAATACAAAGCTGTGCATAGTGGGAGCGCAAGTTATAGTTGCCTTAGGGCATGAATTATAGTTACTAGAGATAACTAGAACTGGTGAATTTCAGTGTTATTTTAGTTTAAAACGTTGTGTTGTCACTAATATTTTCACCTACCTATAACGTCACTTCAACCTTTATTTTTTCAGTGAATAAATATACGTATCGCCACTGAGTAGTTATAGTTAGGATTGTGTTTCTATAGGAAATGCATTTTTTGTGTTGCTAATAACTTTTGCTTTGTTTGATGAATCTCCACAAAAGTTTTTTTAAATGTGCTACTTTGTGACTAGTTTGGGCATGGAAACTTTTGGGGTGACCCAAAAAAAGGTTTTCCCCATTCATTTTCCATAGGAACTTTAGGCATCACTACAGCCCAAACTGCTGAATGGATTTACACCAAATCTGACAGAAAGTTACATCTTGGTCAAGAAAGAGGGCTTTCCTTGTTTTGGTGTAAATCCATTCGGAAGTGTTGAAAAAATTAAGGTTGAACATTTTTTTATATTTCACATCGCAGAGGATCCAAGAAGACAACAGATCTCAAAGTGAGATGATTGGCTCCGATCACCTCAATCAGGAAGTGGTGGCAACCATCTTAGGAATTGGGACTCGTTCCTGATTCGTAAAAAAAAGCACAAAAAAAGACATAAGGGGGCAGGGCACATATACTCTGACCCCCTAGCTTGGTGGTGGGGTCAAAGGCTGTGCGCAGCATGGGTTTGACTGCATGCGGGGAGTTGCATGCAGACCCCGCCCCGTGCACGACCAAAGGACCTGCACACTGTGGGGTTGGCTGACTTTTAGGGGGGTTGGCCACAGGCATGCCGGGGTTGTTTGCATTTCTTTGCAGGCCACGTAGCCCCCCTTACTCAGCCATTAATATCCCTGGGGATCCCATATCTCCTGGCAGGCTCTCGAGCTATTTCCCAGCGAGCCCATCCCCGGGACATAGCGATTTTCCTCCCCACACCGACGTGGGCAGGTAAACCTTTGTTTGCTCTCGCTTGGCGGGACCATTTCCAAAACTCCTGCCAAGTGGAAGCAAACACAAAGTCTGCTCCTAGCAGTTGGAAGATTTGAAAATGCTCCTTCCTGCTGGGAGCAAACGTTTGATCTGTTTCCCTGCCCGCACTGAAGCGTACAGGGAAACATTTACAAATATTGCTCCCGCTCAGAGGGAGCAGCATTAGTAGCTGCTCCCTCCGGGTGGGAGCAATGTGTCTCCCACTGCATGCGGGGAGCTGACTGGGGCTGAGGGGGCTTTAGAGCTCACCCCGTGGCCCTCAACAAATATATTTGGTGGGTGCCCTTGTGGGCACCTGGGCACCCGCCTTTAAGAAATGCGGACCCCGGGGCATGGGGTCCTCATATCGATTTAAGGCTTGGGCAGGGAGGTCACATGCCCCCTCAATTAAAAAAAAATAAAAAATACATACACAGGCTCGGAGAGTGGGGCCATGAGGCCCCCTTCCCCTTAATTTTTAGAAATGGCCCTTAGGGGTGTGGTGTTGGCTGCATGTGGGTGTGGGGGAAGGCCAGGCCCTGTGCCATTGAGCCCTCGCCATGCACTGCTAAGTACCCCACATATTACTTCACTCATGACATCTTCTATATCATAATTGATAATATCACTGCAATATTTGCCAACTGGCTGGGACGCGAGTTGTAGTTATGTTAGAGCACGAGGTATAAGAGTTACGTTGTTACTGTACATTTCACTTAACTATAAAGTTATGTTTTTTTCCATTTTTGGACCTGGGGGGTCTTCTGGGTCCACCCCATGGGGCCTAGGGGCAGGGTATCCCTACCCCGCCCACTTATGTTATTTTTTCTTTGCCTCTGGACAGGAGAGTAATTCCCCAAGTACTGTATTGGCTGCCAGCAATATGTTTCTGATGTTGCTGGCGGACAATCAGCGTGCTCACTCCTGCAGGAGTCTGACTCTCGCGGGAGCGCATTGGCCCAAGGGGAATAAAGCTCCCTGGTCCAATCAGAATGCTCTATTTTTAAACTGGCACTCCTGCGATAGTCTTTCAAGCCTCTCGCTGACCCAACATTCCAAATATTCAAATATTTTTGATCCTTAATTTCTAATAAACTACTGAACAGATTTACATCAAATCACAAAAAGCGCAATCTGCAGACTAAGATCTAGCTTCCTGCCAAATGTGGTGCAATTCTATTCAGCAGGTTTTGCTGTAGCTCTTCTTAAATAGGTCTATGGAAAATGCGTGGGGATTTTTTTTTTTTTCTCTGCTCTTGTTTGACGGATCACCTTGAAACTTTCCATGTGCAAACTAGTCAAAAAGTAGCACCTTTTGGAAAGTTTCATGGAGATTTGTCAAACAGGGCCAAAGTGGCAGCATTTCCTTGCGGGTTTCGGCTGTACCATCAGCCTTGCTCACAGGTAAATCCAATCATCAAGTGTTCCATTTTTATAATCACAAGCTCATGTGACTTATATGAAAGACTACATTTCTCAGAATACACCTATAATAAAAGTCGTAAGGAAATGCCGCCACTCTGATATGGAATAAATGCTGCTGTTCATAGAATTGGGCTTCAGTAACCTTTTTTATCCTTGGATTGATTGTCACGGGACTCTCCTTACCCGTAAACTGAAGCCGCCCTGCAGAGTTGGAGGCTCCCAGCAAAAGGGAGACTTTGGTTGTTTCAAATTGGGGAGCATGACTCGCTCGCTTTGCATGCCATATTATGGATTTTCCAAGGCATTCTCGGCATGCAGGTGAGAAAGGGAGACGAGAGGAGGAGTGTGTCCTCTTGCCGATTCTGGGCTCAGGAAGCTTGTTTTAAGAAAGCATGGATTTGCAATTGGCAGCAGACATTTTTGAGCAAGTTTAAATGCACTGTAAACTTACCTGAATATCACAGGTGGCAATTTGATTATGAACTATTGCGCACTAAGTAACTCCATCTAAGACTGCGTCAGATGCTATCAAGCGGTAAATAAAGTACATTGCAGACTTTTATTTTAAGTGCATTCTGGGAAATGTAGGCTTTCATATAAGTCATGTGAGGTTGTGATTATAAAAACGGAACACTTGCTGATGATTGGATTTACCTGTGAGCAAGGATGATGGTACATATGTATAAATAAATATATATACACACACACACTTTGATTATCTGCAAATATAATTTAATTTCTAAATAGTCACAAAACACTGAGTAGGCATTGTAGACCCTCAGGAGTCTCTGAACCCTCGATTCAAAACAGCTATACTATATAAAGAGCAATAGAATCTGCGCATGCAGATTTGGTATAAATAAAACATCTTACTCAACACCCTTTAGAGATCAACCAACGAAGATCCAAAAATTTCTAACATGCAAAACTGACCATGCGATATATGTGCTGGAGTGCTCTTGTGAACTACGATATGTAGGCAGTACGAAGCTACAGGTTAACAAGAGAGTACTCCAACACATTAGAGCAATTACCAACTCTGACCCATCATATCCGTGGCTCGTCATTTTAGAGAAACACAAGAAAATAAATTAGAACATCTAAAATACTATGTACTAGATTGAGTTCCATGTATAAGACGAGGTGGCAACAGAGAAGCTGCATTAAGGAGACTAGAGACACGATACATCTTAGAGCTTGACACCAAAAGCCCACATGGGCTAAATGCTAGTGAGGACCTTTACACCTGCCTATAATATCATTATGATATAAGTGTTAGACAATAAGACAGCATAAGATTCCTCACCACAATTAAATACTAACACAAAGTATAAACTTGTCTGTATGTATATAGGTGAATACCGCTTCTCTTTTTCAATTAAGAACTGAGGTTCTTTTTAAAATAAGTATGGTGGCACTAAGGGTGTTTTCTTTTTGCACTATAGCACTTTATAATTGCACTTTATTGATGGGAATAACAGCAACATGGGCCCACTTGGGCTATACTATGCAGTAGCAGTTATCTGAGAATAACAAGATCTATAACTATACTGTGGCTGGTTAATCATGAAAAGAAATAATTGTTGAAATAACAGTATTGAGATACATGATAATAGTTTTATCCAGCATGTATGCTTTTACTTGTATTTAACCAACTATTTATAAATATATTTATATGTATATTTTAGTATTGGGTACAATGTTAGCAAATGTTAATGAATTTAACATAAGAGTATAAATTTGCTGTTACCCGCCAGACCATGTTGAATCAGACGTGAGTCTGTTTTCACTATTTATCATGCACTTGTCACTTTAAAAGTCAAAACTTTACCGTAGTCGCGTCTTGTGGTCAAGGCCTGCAAAGGCCGAAACGCGTCATGGCGGAGCATTGAGCAAATAAATTATATGCACAAGCAAAATTGTAGTCCGTTCCTGTTTTTCCACAATGTGAGGGATTTACAAAGTACAAAGGATTTAAATCATAAATAAATATATATACACACACACACACTTTGATTATCTGCAAATATAATTTAATTTCTAAATAGTCACAAAAACACTGAGTAGGCATTGTAGACCCTCAGGAGTCTTTGAACCCTCGATTTAAAACAGCTATAGTATATAAAGAGCAATAGAATTTGTCTTTTTAGGAAATCCATGCAGCTGCTTGCAATATTTCTGCCTTTTTAAGTTCACATTCTGACGCAGTTACAATATATTGGAAGTAGATTTTGTGTAACTGCCACAAAACCTGCATATTAAGGGAAGAACAGCAGAATTTAATAGTCCTAGCAAAGAATTAGGCAGAGCCTGTCCCCATACTCCAGGATCTTCATTTTCGAGTCAATAATGACTTGTGTTTTCTATATAGTGCATACTACGGCAGTTTTATATTTCAGAGCACTGTGAATAACAGATGCTACTATTAACACACGTGATTATTCTCAATGTATTGGCTATAGAAATATGAAGGACTGATTGATTCCTATTTGAATTTCTGGATCAATTCTGTTTATTAAAGCCTTAGCAAAATGCATACACACACAGCTGGTTGCCTACAACCCAGGGGGCCCGCAGTGTCAATGCATTGTCAGAATACAAGTTAACACAACCATTTGTCTACAACCTCGTGGGCTGGCAGCGTTGCAAAAGGCATTTGAAACAGTGCAGTCATGAAAGCCACCAAAAGTCACAGACATACACAGCTGATTGCCTACAACACAGAGGGCCCGCAGCGGTATATAAAGCAATTGCATCGTATTGTGCTTATGGCTGCCCACTCCTATCTGGCTCAGCAGCATCTGTAGGCATTTTTAACGTAAGAATACAAAAAAAACAACATAAAGAAAAGAAAACCCACCACCCTCCCCCCAGGTGGTCATTCTTAAGGTGTAGCAAGGTGGTCATTGATCTTGGCATGCCAAGACAAGCATTAAGTGTGTGTGTGTACCTGGCGGGCCACGAGATTAGGTTGTGGTCTTGATGTTAGTAGACATGGGCTCTGGAAGCAGGTGGAGCAATTTAAGGTAGATTGGGCAGGTCAGCTCATTAAATTCAGAGGAGAGAATGTGGATGAATGGTGCCCACAGATTGGAGTAAGCCTCATGTTTCTGATCAACAGCTAACAATAGTTTCTCCATACCAAAGATAAACCAAAGCTTGTGAAGCTAGGCAGTGTGGTCAAGGATCGGGGCGGTACCCCACAAGGAGATGATTACCTGATGTGCTGCTCATAGGACGAGGGTCATGTGCTTCACTCTCAAGGAGCGAAACGGGTACATCAAAGGGTTAAGAAGTCCCAGGATGGTATAGGCCGGGAGCCTCGGGATAGACGGGTGGCAGGCTTTATCTATGTCGTTAAGAAAATGATCCCCAAAGCGACCTAGCTTCGGGCAGTGCCAAAGGAGATCAAGTAAAGTGCCCGTGCCTCTGCACCCCCAACAGCACTCTTTTCAGTGTTCCGCGTTTCAAGTCTGGAGCCGTGCCAGAGTAAAGTACCAATAAGACACTGTTTTGTACACCGTTTCGGTGTTGACTATGTTGTGGGTGGTGTGTTTAGCTCTATAGTAAATGTCCTCCAATTCTTTGGTGGTAAGTGTTCTACCAAGTTCCGCCTTCCATCTAGTCCGATCCGTGGATGTGGTGGTGATGTACCATTCCCTAAGAGGACATAAAGCTCCGAGATTAGACGCTTGTCTTCTTATTTAAGGATGACCCATTTTTCGAAGGGGGTACGGGGCCTCTCTGTGAGTGGTTTAATGGCTGGTTGCATCACCCAATGGCGCACCTGGAGGTGTTGTAAACGGTCCCCTTTCTCCAGCCAATAGTCATACTTTAAGTGCTCAAAAGGGATAATCCCCTGGGAATCAAACATGCTACTAATGCGCTTGAATACACCTTCCTGCTATCGTCTGATACTCTCCTGCTGTGACCCTGGGCTAAAATCGGGTTAGATAGTATTGGGGTCATGGGGGAAGGAAAGGTGGTAAGACCTACTTTGGTCACCTTGAAAACTGAGCTAGTCACTGGGGAGAAATAGAGACCCCGGGCCCGGTGCTTATGGGGGAGCTGGGGTTCCCTCCATATGTGAGAATCTGCTACTGCCTGGTACCACAAAGCACCAGTGTTTCTCAGAGAGGGGGCAGCTTCATTCCACTAAAAAGCGAAGTTGGGAGGCTTTGTAGTACCGCATTAACATGGGGAATGCTAGGCCACTTTCTTCTGTTGGTCAATAGAGGAGGTGTTTCTGGAGGCGGGGCTTCTTCCTGTCCCAAATGAATTGATTTATTTTGAGTTGCAGGGAGTGCAGAGTGCGTCGTGGTGGAGTCAGTGGGAGGGCCTGGAAGAGACAGAGGATGTGCTGCAAGACAGTCATTTTTATAGCCGAAATTCTGCCTAGCCAAGAGAGGCAAAGGTGATTGTTTGCAATGCAAGAGTAGTATAATTGAGTGATACTGTCTAAGAAATCGAGCGCGCTAACTTGATACCGAGATAGGGAATAAAGTCTTTTGCCCAATCAAAGAGAAACAACAAGCTCAGATGTGCCTCACGGGGTGGGGCAACCAAAAGATTCAGGATCTGGGATTTTTCCATGTTTACCTTAAAACCAGATACATAACCAAAAGCCTGGAGTTCAGTCACGAGGGCAGGTAGGGATGACAATGGATTGGTAACAGGGAGGATCACGTCATCTGCGTATAAGCTAATTAGATGTGGTTCACCGTCAAAGGGAATCCCGGAGAAAGAGGAACTGGCTCTCACACTGTAAACTAGGGGTTCCGTATAGAGGGCAAAAAGAAGTGGGAAGAGGGGACAGCCCTGTTGAGTTTCTCGTTGAATAGGAAGGACTGGGAAAGTATCCCGGTGACTCTAACGGCTGTCCTAGGAGCACTATAGACAGAGCGGATCCATCTAACGAATTTGTTGCCAAAACCATATCGCTTCTGAGTTTCAAACAGGTATGGCCAGTAGACTCTATCGAACGCTTTCTCAGCATCAGTGGAGAGTCAAAGAGCTTCCTTCTGGTACGTGTGAATTTTAGCCAATAGATGCAGGATACATTTGGTGTTATGACAGCATTGGCGGGTGGGAATGAAGCCTGCTTGGTCTGGGGAAACCTAGCCTGGCATGAGGGGTTGAGGCGGTGGGACAGGATACTGGTAAAATGTCTTGCATCTATTTTCAGAAGAGAGATAGGCCTATAAGACCTGCAAAGTGCAGGTTCTTTGCCGGGCTTCAGGATAACAGAGATTGAGGCCTCAATCATAGAATCAATTAGGCTAACAGTATTGGCAAAGGTACTGTAAAAGCGTGTGAGCAGTGGAGCCAGTTCCTGGCAAAAGACTTTGTAGAAGAGGGACGAGAAGCCATCAGGCCTTGGGGATTTCATAACTTTTAATTGAGCAATGGCTGAGATCACCTCTTCAATCCCAATGGGTTTCTCCAGATCGTCGGATTCATGAGCTGGTAGGGGGTTAAGGGGAACAGTGTTGAGATAGGTGGAGGGATCATCACCAGGGCTATCCGAGTTTGCATATAGGGCACCATAAAAGGAGTGGAATGCTAGTGCTAATTGTGCTTCATTGCACGCTTCATTAGTCGGGGTGGGGCAGATTACCTGTACCGATCCAGTCTGTATTTTGGCTGAAGTCGGTGCATTAGCATCTGGTCACAGCGGTTGCTTCCCAAGTTGAACTTATGTTTCAAATGCGCCATAGTGTATTCTGCTCTGTGAAGGTCTAGGCACTATGAGAAAGTCATGCCTTCTCCAAATCTCTCCAGACTATTGGTGCTCCTGTGTGTCTGTGTATAGCCTCGAGCTCTGAGACCATCTGTTCTAGGCCCTGTTGCTTCTCTTTCCAGCGGTAATTGTCCGCCGCCCATATGGCTATGGGTTCTCCCCATACTACTAGCTTCGGTGCCTCCCAAAAAGAGACTAGCGATGTCTCTGCTGTGTTGTTAGTTTGTAGATAGTCAGATATCACCTTGCGGAGTGAGGACACTGTGGATAAAGACTGGAGAAGAGACTTGCAAAGCCGCCAGGGTGACTGTCTGACCAGGTGGAAATCGAGGCTCAACACTAGGGATAAAGGTGCATGGTCAGATAGGGACCAAGGGGCAATGGAGGTGTTTGTCTCTAGGGCTTGCATGGTGGGTGTTGCAAGAAAGTGGTAATGCGGGCTTAAGTCTTTTGTGCTGCGCGATAAAGTGTATATTCCCGTGTGGTGGGGTGTCGCTGGCGCCACACATCATGTAACCCACAATCTGCCAGCCACCGGAGGCCCTGAGCCATAAAGGCCCCTGTCTGGTCAGAGCGTTGCCCTGAATGTCAAGGTCAGTCTCCAGGACTAGATTAATGTCGCCTCCCACTAGAATGGCAGCGTCAGGACAGCGGAGCACTGGGGCAAGGACGCTCATCAAAAAAGACTCTTGGTTTTCATTGGGAACGTAAACGTGGGCTAAGGTGAAATGAAAAGGACTCACCTGGAACCTGTAGGCCAGAAGCAGTCCTTTAGTCTCAGCAATTTTAGAGGGGATTTCGCCTTTAAAGCATCTGGATAAAAGGATCGCTACCACGCCCCTCTTAGTAGAGCCTGAAGATCAAAACTGCAGTGGAAACCATTGTATAAGATAAAGGAAACGGCCCAGAGATCCTGACTCTGGATATGAATCCCAGGGGTACCGGAGGAACTTGGCTCAAGGCTCTGGGCCTCCTCAGCCTCAAAAAAACATATAGGAGAAGTATTGTGAGCGTGTGTTCCTCTTTTTCAAAGTTAATTGTCACAATCAAAGGTCAATTCCTGATTCAGATGCAACACAGTACACGTTAGATTGAGTGCGAGTATTTTTTATTCATGACTTGATTTGGTCCATTGCACTCATTAGCATTTTTTGTTATTACATGTGTTGTTCGAAAAAACAGCTGACACGTGTTTCACCCTATGTGGCAGATAGTGCCCAAGACAATCGCAGCAGACTGCCAAACCTATCGACATCAAAACACACGCTCACAATACTTCTCCTAGTGGAAACCATTGTGTTTGCATTCTATGGGTATCTTTGGGGAGCAGGTGGGTTTCTTGGAGGAGGCAGATGTCACTGCCCGACTGTTTAAGGAGGGAAAGCACAGCTGTCCTTTTGGTGATGTTATCAAGGCCTCAAACATTGAGGCTCGTCACCTCAAGTTCCAAAATATGGATAGGAGTGTAAGTGCCTAACTGGCTATCAAGATTCGAGATGGGGGAAGGAGTTGCAGGAGAGCGGCTTGTGAGCATTCTAACTCGCATCACATACCCTGAGGCACAACATGGAGACCTAGAGAAGTGAAGGACCAAAATCCAAGCAGAACGGTCCCCTAAAAACAAACGTAACAAAACAAAAACGTGTAAAACTCCATTGTCAGGGGAAAGAAGCCTGTTGGGCATGGACTGGCAGGGGTGATGTGTCAGTGCAATAGTGTGTATCAATGAATTCCACCCCCCGCTGCCACAGGCTATGTGTATAAGATGGTGGCCCAACTAGAGCAGACTTCCCTGGACACTGAGCGTCAAGAGGGTGATGATTATGAGTCAGCCCCGCCAGTCCCTAAAGCCAGACTGTCCAACACTGCTCTGCACTCTTAGGATCACTCCTCTTGGCCAGAACGAGGAGGTTGTTGTGATTAAAAGACGCCTGGTCCATGTAGGTGTAAGGTTGGTTTATTGGGGGGGCGTGGCCAGCAGCCGGGAACGATGGCCGCACACTAGCGCGGCTCCGGCCCTGACGGTCCTTTCCCGGCATCTATCCTGAACTTAATCCGGCAACTTAGGCACACAACGATCGGAGAAGATGTGTAGAGCCTGGAGATCGGCTCCTGTAACTGTTGAAAGGCCCCGCGCGAAGAAAGGGAGAGTTGCGGCCTACTGCCAGTGAGCGGCAACGGAGTCTGGTGAACGGGTGCCCCGCCCACAAACGATAGCAACTGGGCGGACGACGCAGGCGGGCCCGCACAGATAACAGCCTCTAACAAACTTTTTCCGGTGATTGCCTGGGGGGGGGCGGGCGGTGGCGGAGTATCGACGATGCGGCAGACAGAAGATCAACGAAGCACACACCCGCCTGACGCACCCAAAAATAATGTTTCTTCACCGAGGAGTGTGAGGTACAGCAGCTGGCCGGCGCTGTGAGCACTTAGCTACTCGAGGCCGGGTGAGCTAGACGACCTCGGATTTGCTGTCGAGGCGGATCCGTTTCATCTCCAAAGCAACTCAGCACCTGAAATCGCTAGTAAGGGGCTATACTTTCAGGACCGAAACCAGCTCGCGATTACAACATAGCGAACCGGCCAGACAGTCACTTGCGGCCTGGGAGGAACTACATTACGGACGCTCTCCACTGCCGAGCTGAACAGCGTTTAGTTGCGGCCTGCGAGTAACCAGGGATTGGCGGTGCGGAGTGAAGTGCAGACGCTATCCCCCGGTCTGAACCGCCTCTCGGCGCCCTTAAATAGATCAGCTCCTGGGACTGCCAAGAGGGGAGTATACCCCTAAAGCCGAAAGCCAATTCAGCGGACCATCCATTCCGCGGGGCGCACGGGTACCCACCAACAACCCGGCAGTATATGCCATTGCGGACCTAGACAACGCCTCAAACTTAACAGGAGTCAATGTGTTGGAGACAAAAAGGTGGTCATAACGACGGGGGAAATAATATCTAACAGAAGTAGTCATATTTGACCAGTTGAGGCACGGGACGCTTTACGCACTCTGCACTTAATTGTGCAAAAGGCTGTGGTCTCAACTCATCGCACCAGCACAACGAACCCCGGGAACAAAACCTCATCAACCACCCACTTCTTCTATGGAGTGTGGGCCCGGCACGCCAGCGGTCATCACAGATGACCCACTACCCCGACACCGGGAAGCCGGGACTTGGCGGCGGGAAAAAAACCGACAGGCCACGTGAGAACCAACACAGTGGGTGGCGGTGAGTACCCATTCGTAATGAGTCACTGGCTCTGATTGTGCAATGCCAACAACTAAAGGGGGTCGTGGCTCACACCAGCCAAAAATAGACAAATACGCCTGGCAGAAGTCGCAGGAGGGGGGACCCATGTGTCCCAGGGAGGACCAAGAAAACCAACAGAAGACGACCGAACAAGATACCCCTACGCTTCAAGATGTCTTGAAGGCGATTCACGGCATTCGCACCTCGTTAGAGGGGCGCAAAGACTCCGTTTCCACAGATATATCTCTGCTCAGGGCAGATTTAAGGAACATGGACACTAGCGTCAAGCAAGTGGACGACAGCACCCAAAGTCTAGTTACAGACACAGCAGCACTAAAGAAGCAGGTCGCTGAGTTGCAAAGTCGCACCAAATCACTAACCATGCAGCTTGACGACTATGAAGGAAGATCCAGATGGAATAACGTCTGCATTCTGGGAGTGCCGGAACGGGCAGAAGGGCCAGCAACAGATCTATTTGTTGAGGAGCTTGTGACTAAGCACTTGCAACCCAGGAATCTATCCAACTATTTCTCTATTGAAAGGGCTCATCGCATACCGGGGGGTAGGCCTAAACCTGGGGCACCCCCCGACCCATCCGAGCAAGGGTGTTCAACTTTAGAGATTGAGATGTCATCCTCCAAATGGCTCGCAGTGCTCTCCCGCTCAAATATGAGAACAGCACCATATCATTTTTCCCTGACTTTACGGCCAACATGCAGAAACAGAGACGCTCCTTTCTGGAAGTAAAAAAAGCTCTCAAGGCACAAGATATCAAATACGCCATGTTGTTTCCAGCAAAGCTGCAAGTGGAATCGGAAGGCAAAACCTGGTTCTTTGTGGAGCCAGAAGAGGCACGAGACTGGCTTGAAGGATGGCGGAGAGTGGGAGCCAAAGGGAACCCGGACTGACATGAGCGACGAGTCGGGCAGCAGCAGAAAAGACAAGATCCTACACAAGGAAATGGGGACCAACACGCCACAGGAGGATCCTGAACTCATATGTAGAGTTTTGAAATAGAACTAAGGCGACGAGTCCACCCACAGAAGAAGACAAAGACAATCGCATCTACGGAGTGGCGTCATGAACTAAAAAGACATGAAACTCTATAGAGCTCAAAGAACTGGTAGAAACAAAAAAGATATGGACACTTGTGGAAGCAACACTCTGTAACGATCATCAAGTAAAGTGATCAGTATAACCAAACTGTTTATAATGACTTAAGTGGCAGAATGTCTGATGGACGGGGGAGGCGGGGGGTAATGTTGAGCCATGACTCCTCCACATAGGGTGGGGAGGGCGATGGGCACTCTGCACAGTTGGGGAAGCGGGCCATTGGATTCCGTTATGCAGGGAGGGGGTGGGGGAGTTTTTTGGGGGGGAATAGAATAGTTAATGATTTTATGTTAACACAGCAACAAAGCACGCCACATGAAGTAGGGTCAGGGCCAAACATACAACTGTATACCCACAAGGCGCTTAAACTAAGAGCAGTAATAGAGTCACACATATACTCTACACGTTCAAGGGGCATCGTGTGGGGGATCAACCAAGGTGCCGGGTTTTAAAGAACAAAGCGTTCTCAAGACAAAACTGGCATATACCTGTGACGAGGAAATCGGGCACACACCATATTATGCACGAACGAATTGTATACTCCCGCAGCCATGGCAAAAACCTGGGGTAGGGACCTGACATGGAACGTGAATGGCCTTGGGTATAAACTGAAGAGAGGAATTGTCCTGCAGTATATAAAAAGGCAAGCCCCGGATATAGCTCTAGTGCAAGAAACGCATCTAATAGGTAATACCTGTAAAGCATTAAATAGATGGGGCTATCGACTTGTCGCGCACGCAAGCTTCACTCCCACTTCCCGGGGTATCAGTATACTTCTCCGTAAAAACTGCCCATACATGATCAGTAGAACATGGGTAGACGACCTGGGCTGGTTTGCGCCAGCCACTGGTACATGGGAAGGGAGACCTTCAACTGTACTGTCATTATATCTTCCCCCAACACTACAACAAACTACACTGCAGGACTTGAGTAAATTTATCCTACACCTTCCAGTTGGCACCTTGGTGATCGGGGGCGACTTTAATCTGGCTCTAAGTGGGCTATATGACCGGCAACCCCCACGTAGAGACCCAGTAACCGGGTCTAAATTGGCAGAATTTCTCTCTGCCCTTGGACTGGTCGACGTATGGCGACATCTCAACCCAGCGTCAAGCCAATTCACCTTCCATTCGGGAGCCCACAAAAGTCAATCTCGTATTGACTATATACTCACCCACGCGGCTGATATTCCTGACTTTACTGAAACCCGGTGCCTGGCTAGGGTATCTCAGACCACTCCCAGTACTAACCAGAATGACTGTGGGTCTTCAGTCCAGACGCACCACACTTACCATCAATCCACAGGCGCTACAAATTCCACACAATAAAAAGGACCTGTTACAAAACGTAGATTTATATTTCGTAGAAAACATTGGCTCGGTTGCTTCTTCCCAAACTCTATGGGGAGCATTCGATGCAGTCATTAAAGGACGAGCGCTGGCTCTAATGTTGGGGCATAAAAGAGAACTAATAAAGCGCGTGGAACAACTGGAGGAAGAGATCTCATTGGGTGAGAATAATTTGGCCCAAGTAACTGACGACATAGCCCAACAAGCGCTAGCGGACAAGCGACTAGACTACAGACAACTGCTCACGGAGTCAGCTAGAGCTAGACAAAAGAATATATACCATAGGATATATGAACATGGGAGAGAACAGGTAAACTATTGGCATGGCTTGAGAGGAGGGAGCAGACAAGCAGGTGGGTTCACCAACTCAGGGGTCTGACGGGGGAGGGCATAATCCACCCACAAGAGATTGCAGAGACATTTGCCACCCACTTCGAAACAATTTACACTTCTGCAGCGGGAGTAACATTCACTGACAATCAAAATCTCCTAGCTACCATTCCGACCTCAGACCTATCATCTGAGGAGAGAGCTTCCCTTGAGGGGGACCCCACGGTAGAAGAACTACAACTAGCGATCCGAGACATAAGCTCGGGCAAAGCAATGGGACCCAACGGGCTCCCGATCGAATTTTTCAAGTTGGCAGCAACCAAGTTGGCACCCCATCTTCACCAAATGTACCTGGAAAGCTACGAAAAAGGCCTCCTGCCAGCAGAGATCCGCTTAGCCACGATAGGGGTGATACATAAGCAGGGCAAACCAGCAAATGATTGTGGCGCATATAGGCCCATTTCCCTCCTCACGGCTGAGGCCAAAATACTCGCAAAAGTATTAGCAAACAGACTCATTCCACTGATTACTAAATTGGTACACCAGGATCAATCGGGCTTCATGCCCGGCCGAAACACTGCTTTAAACCTACGTCATCTGCACGGCGTCCTGGGCAGAACAGATACAATTTGAGAGGACGTTTCCCTACTGTCCTTAGATGCCAAAATGGCCTTCGACACCATAGAATGGCCATACCTCTTTGCAGTGTTGGAGCGAATAGGTTTTGGACCCAAATTTATAAAATGGATTGAGCTGTTATATACGGACCCAATAGCACAAATCGTAATAAACGGTCACACATCACGACAATTCTGGTTGGGCAGAGGGACCAGACAGGGGTGCCTGCTCTCCCCGTTGATCTTCGCATTAGTGTTGGAACCCCTGGCAATATGGGTCCGGGGTGACCCTTTGATACGAGGATTGAAATGGACTGAACAGCATGAAGACAGAATATCGCTTTATGCAGACGACATTTTATTTTACATGGCGTCCCCCGCTTCCTCAATTCACCGTATCCTTCATATCTTCCGCATATTCGGTAACCACTTGGGATACACAATAAATTGGTTCAAGTCTCAATTATTTCCAGTACACGGCCCTCGGCCCAAATTACCGAAAGACTATGACATTCCCGTTGCAACAGACGGATTTCGCTATTTGGGGATATTTATAACTACGGACCTAGCAAAATTCTATGAAACCAACTTGCTCGGCCCCTTGACACGCCGGCGAACCGACGTCAGGCACTGGCGAGGCCTCCCGTTGACTCTGCTGGGCAGGGCAGCCCTCTTTAAGATGCTAGCGCTGCCCCGCTTTCTATACGCACTTCAAAATACCCCCTACAAAGTCCCAGACTCCTATTTCTCTAACATTGATAGTGAAGTGCGCACTTTACTATGGGATGGACGCGCACCGCGTAGTGCAATGCAGAAGTTAACGGCAGGATGGTACGACGGCGGGATTGCACTGCCAGATCTTAAACTTTATTACTGGGCGTCGCAATTAACAGTAATTAATCGTTGGGTGTATGGCTCCCGTGACGAGCCGAGCCTCCGCACAGATAGGTGGCTGATGGGGCAGGGAGGATACCAAAGAGCACTATACACAAACCACAAACGACTAGCTCTAACGGGACCTACGGACTGAACAGTAGAAATCTGGCATACAGTCAATAAAAAACTTGGTTGGGATAAAAAAATTACAATAGCAACCCCCCTCTGGGAACCTGAGTGGCTGGGCCGATTGAGTACCTGCCCTGGGTTCGATAAATGGGACCTGATAGGCATCTCATCAGTAGGAAACATGTGGAGTAAAAAAGGGTTGGTTACATTTGCAGACCTCCAGAAAGAATATCAGCTTGCACAGTCCGGAATTTTCAGATACCTGCAGATTAGCCATGCCCTCAAAGCAGCTGTACCCGGGGGAGGCCCACTACCCGAAGCCTCCCCTCTTGAGGACAGGTTGATAGTAGATCCCATGCCCAAGAAAGCCATCTCCTTAACGTACAAAAAACTGATTAACAACCGGCCGGATCAATTAACACGACTTAGGCAGCAATGGGAGGCAGATGTGGGTGAATTAGAGGATGACAATTGGCGTGACACTTTGGCTTCCCCCAGGGGAGATTGCCATCCCCATGAGACTGAGATTGATCCAACTTAAGACCTTACACCGAGTCTATCTTGCCACGAGGGTTCTGGTGAAGATGGGAAGAAGGGCCGACACTTACTGCCTTAGACGATGTGCAATGGAGGGTACTTACTTCCACATAATATGGGAATGCCCAATTATCCAAACATACTGGGATGTGGTCAACACGAATGGAGAACGTAGGGGGGAAAAAGCTGAACCCAACCCAGAAACTCTGCCTATTAAACATATGGGAGGCCATGGATTTAACCCAAACTGAACAATCATGGGCTTCACTGGGGTGGGCACTAGCGAAACGCAATATAGCACAGAAATGGGGAATTGGGGAACCACCACTGCTACATGGATGGGTAGGCGATATGGATAGGGCTATGATAGCAGAGAAGGACGTCTTCAAGAATAGAGGATGCCCCAAAAAATGGGATCGAAAATGGGCAGCATGGAATAAACACAGAGGCGAGATATGCCTGTCCCCCACGGTTGAACTTCGCAGGAGGGAGGAAGGGCTACAAAACCTGTTAACCGAAGAGGGTTAGTGATAAGATAGTAAAATATGTTCAGTATTGCTTCTCCGCAAAAGAAATGTACATACGTTGTGACAAGATGCTGTCAAATGGCTAACTGTACTGCTGTGATTTTTTTATTTTGTTCAATAAAAAGAGTTTTAAAAAAAAAAAGGTTGGTTTATTTCAGATGGATGTTATCATCTAGAGTCCCACCAGGAGCAGCCTTCCTGCTGCTCAGCCCATCCTCCAACTGACTCTCTCACTCACCAACATTCCACAGCCACCTCACACACCAACATTCCACCACCACTGTCACACTGGCTGAGCAGCAGGTATAACACATCTCCTTTCTTTACACAAAATAAGATTGGAACTCTTGAAAGAATGACATTAGAACTATTGCATGCATATAAACAATGCAGCAAAGAACTAATGCGAATGCATGAAATAATAGGAGGAAACATTTCACGCACGACATGTCGAAACACAATAATTGCAAATGTCCATACAAAGGCAGATGGAAAATATAGAATGCAATTTGCACCACGTCATAAAATAATACAAGCAAAGAAAAACAAGGAAAATAGTAATAAGAATGCACTCACATACATCATCTCCCTTTCTAACCAAACAAAACGCACATGCTCTACCACCCCACAAAACCACAATCCAAACCCCGATACCACAACACATGCCAGCTGGCCAGGCTAACATAAAAGTAGTACGTAGGGTACCGACCACAGGGCGCGGTAGTGAACCGACCAGAACTTAGTAAGTATGGAACACCACTCCACACCAAACATGTAGCATCTACACTGCCCTTCACCCAAACCCGTAGTAAGGGTGGTAAGTGTAATCACATGTGGAACACCACTCCACACCAACCATATGGCATCTAAAGTGCCCTTCACCCAAACCTGTAGTAAGGGTGGAAAGTGTGGAACACCACTCCCCACCAACCATATGGCATCAACACTGCACTCCACCCAAACCCGTAGTAAGGGTGATAAGTGTAATCACAAGTAATATAACTTCACTCACATTTCAAAATTTGGCAACATTTTACACTCCAAAGACAAGTCATTCGGCATCTACTCTGCCCTTCACCCAAACCCGTAGTGAGGGTAGAATGAATTTTAATAACACATCACCTTCAACCACAAATTATCATAATGTATCATCAAAAGTGGGTGATATTACTGCATCAACCCACAAACTCCACAGTGGGTGGTATTACTGCACTATCCCACAACCACAAGAAAGTGGTAAACAAAAGCACAAGCACAACAGTGGGTGATATTACTGCACCATCCCACGACTACAACTCGTCCCACAGCACAAAAAGAAACACACCGGGATACAACAGACAACACACTGCACAGCATCATAAATTATAATGGTGGAAATTCCCTCTTTTAAATGAACAACCCAAACACCATGGCTGCATACTCCAACACTTATACACTATCCAGTTGCACTCTCCCAACACAAACACTGGCGGAAAGTGAAGAATGTGTATTGCACACATACATTACAATCTATAGTCAGTACCACAACATAGGGAGATCAATTAGAACACACTGTCTATAATCTGCAAAATGTGCTGAAGTAGAAAATCTTAGATGATCATTTCCTCATCTTGCCAACAAAGTCTCCAGATGTGAAAAGACTACATTACTCCCAGGTTCAAAGGAAGTGCTCTAACACCAATATTGCATAAGCGGATATTCCTCCAGAAGTGACCAGAGATTCACCTAAAAGTGGAATGGAACACCGCTTACATACCCCCAAGTCAAATCGCTGCCTTTCCGAAACTCCTCGATGCACTAAAACTCGTGGCAACACAAAGTCACATTACCGCCTTGTAGTTTTCTTAATCATCGTCTAACGCTGCACCGAATGGCTCCAGGCACAAACGAGCACAACCGACTTGCTCCACACAGTTCTGCGTTCCTCGTTATCACTGGCTCCGGCTCTGCCTCGCTAAGGGAGCACAGACAAACCTCAAGATGGCAGACATAAGGAGCGCAGGGTGGCTCCAGTCACGTTGATGTCGCAAACGTCCCTGCGCAGCTCACATACAAGAAAGCATCGAAGACACCGCAGAGATCTCCGCTACAGCTCCACGCGACAATGGTGACAAGGTAAGGTGTGCACGAGACAAGTTAAAACCGTCTTGCCCCCCTTTCAAATACTGCCACAAGTAAAGGCTTAGAATTACTCACGATTTCCTGCGGGTGCCCTTCAAATGCCACGTACAACAGCGGCAACAGATTTCTCAACAGTTCCTTCGGGTACCCTTCCAAATGCCTCTGACTGCCCACAATTGAGTTAAACCCATGACAACTGTCACACCATAGAAGCACACGCAATGCAGCAGTTCTGCCCAGTGAAAATTACATAAGCGAGATGACTCTGTTGATGCAGCCAGGTCCATATCAGCAATTTTACACAAGAGCTAAAATCTGTCTCCTAGAGTCTTGTTAATGGTGCACAAAGTTTAGGAACGCCCTGGTTGGGGCCGACCGATCTTGGGGTCACTGGTGGGCACAGGGCTGAAGAACTATAATGTAATACTCCGTACTCTTTGTTTCATGAAAAGTTCTTTCAACTGTAGGTTCGTTAGGATCCAGTTTCAAGAAGTCATTTGTTTCATTATTTCTTTTCTCCATTCCTTTGCGCAGAATAACATTGGTTTCTTCTTAATATCAGATTGTAGTTTCATCAGGTTTGTTTCCACAGTAGATTTTGTTTCCGTAGTTTCTTCTTTCAGTAGTTTTCTCAGCTTTGTTTCATGTAGGTTCAGTTTTGATTGTTCCCTCTCTCAGTCCACTTGCACACGTAGTTCTTTTCAAAATCGTCGCCAAAATGTTGTGGATAAAAGACGCATGGTCCATGTAGATTTTAGGTTGGTTTATTGAAGATGGATGTCATCATCTAGAGCCCCACCAGGAGCAGCCTTCCTGCTGCTCAGCCCATCCTCCAACTGACTCTCTCACTCACCAACATTCCACAGCCACCTCACACACCAACATTCCACCACCACAGTCACACTGGCTGAGCAGCAGGCATAACAGAGGTTTACCACATCTTCTGACTCTCTGCCAAGCTGCCGCCCAAGGTGGGGACTGACAGGAGGAGCCGGGCCCAGACTGAGAAGTTGAGTCATCCTGGAGGTCAATCACACGGCGAGCATCGTGTCTTCAGTTGGTGAAGCTGACCCTCCCATCAAAAGACCATCCTGAAGGGATGCCCTCAACCATAGGCGACCTCTTTGGAGTGGAGATAATCAGTGATGGGTTTAAACTCCCAGCTGCGTTGAAGGGTAAGAAGAGAGATAGCCTGGAAAAGTTCTATAGTGTGGCCTTCGAAACTGGATCGGTTGCTTGGTTCTTGCTATTTTCAGGATTTCCTCTTTAATTTGAAAGTCGTGTACACACGCAAGGATATCTGTTTGTCTGGTATTAGGTCCTCTGTGTCGACTGACCCTGTGTACTCTATCCAACTGTAATTCAGCGTTGTACTTCCAGTTCAGGACAGAGCGGAACCAAGCCTGTGTGTACCCTTGAATGTCCAAACCCTCTGAGCCCGATAGGCAACCTCTGAGGCGGATATTATTGTGTCTGTTATTATGGATCTGTTCTCGAGGTCCTCCGTTTGGGCTTTAAGGTCGTCATGCGGTTCATGGAGGCAAGTTATTTCTTGGCATAGCACCTCTACCTCCTTGCGACGACAAGTCTTGGTGCAGTGCTCAAATACCCTGGGGTAGGTCTCTTTTGAGGTCCTGAATGTCTTTTTTAAGAGAATCAAAAAGGGAGGCCAGAAAAGCCCGGTTCTCCGGGGCCTGCTCCGAGTCCACACCCCCTTCCAGTTTTAGTTGCGACAGGGCTTGAATGTGAGACATTAAATCCTTGGTGGGGACTGGTGTTGAGCGGGTGAACATTTCCCGGACCTGCTGGTACCATTCGCTTTTAGCCGCTGTCATAGCCATGTAGGTGGCGGTAATGCTCTTCAGGGCCCAGGAGTTAATGCCATGTCCTGAGCCACAGTCAAGTAGCCCGTCTCTAAGGCAGGATTCCCTGAGGCCTAAGAGGAGTAGTGCGCCGCTGTTGTCACTGTGGGACCAGGGTGCCAAAACTGCTGCATGGGTCCTGGCGTGGAGGCACAAGGTCAGCCCCACCTATCAGAGCAGGCAACTTCGATAAATGATCAGTCAAGATAGCAGTCCTGCTCTCCTCACTATTTCAGTCCTTGAGCAATGCCTGCCAGGGTAGAGGGCTTATGCTTGGGGCACAACGTGCCAAGCTAGATGAATCACCCGGGGCCTCTGTACACACCCAGGACAGCTCCTCGGAGCAGCCTAGTCTCCAGCCCAAGGGGTTAGGGGGGATGGTCGGTAGGAGATCCGGGAGGCCCTCCGCTAGCCATGCGGGAGCAGCAGATAAATTACAGCCCTGGTTGGGGGGGCAAATAAGTCACCACAGTTCAGCCCCCACCAGGAAGCCCAAACCCCAAAGTGTAGACTTGTGACCACAGTGCCCAGACCTTCATGTCGTTGCAGGAGGCCCTGTTGTTCTGACTGCCTCAAAACTGGTGATGTCTCCCTCCTCCAGCTGTTGTTTCAATCACCGCTGCAGGGTTGTGCAAGATGTATGGGCCTTCAATACGAAACCTGCAGCACTCTCCGGGGGGCCGCCGCAGCATAAGGCATGTTCTTAGAAGCAGGAGGTCCAGGGGCGGCTCGGTCGAGGAGGAATTTGGGGAGGGTTCCCCAAAGCTGCGGCCCCCACGCAGACTCATGAGGCCCCCCAGGGCAAGCTCCAGGGTCGGGGAACCGGCGTAGCCCGCCGAGGGCAAGGGCTTGGGACCTTGCGGTGTGATGCAGGCCCCAATGGCTAGCCTAGGCCCAATTCTCAGGGGTGAGCGTCCGGCCCCGCAATGTGGTTGCAGGCCCCTGCGGTGAGGCCCATCCCTCAGTAAGCATTGTCCCCGCTGCCTCCGGTAGTTGGGGGCCCGCGACGGGGTCTGCAGGTAGGATAAAGGTCCCGTAGCAGGACCATTGGTCTTTAGGGGCAGGCTGCCAGAATCGGGCTTCCCGGCTCAGCCGCGACTTCGAGTGCAGTCTGTAATTGCGAGGGTTTCAAGCAGCCACCATGATAAGGTGCGCCCGGTGCACCGCTTTGGGAGCTCCTAACAGCCAGCAGGTGCTTGGTGGTTTTCCTGGAGACCCCTTCCTCTCCACTGGACACAGTCAGAGGCTGGATAGCTTAAATCAGCAGCTATGGAGTGACCAATGACACTCAAAACATTGCTTTAATGGCACGGACAGCGGAGGAGCGAGAGATGTGACTTACTCCCCTGCTATCTTGGCCATGCCCCCACCCCTATTTGAATTTAAACCAGTGGTATGTATGGTGCATGCAAATCTCAGCACTGGTGGACTTCAGATTATGATTAATCTCAGATTGTTGGCTTGGTATCGTTGAATTTCAAATGTGTGTCTTTATATAGCCACAGGCCCTAACTGATTTTTAATTTTGGGAAAGGGTTTGTAAGCAGTGTGTGTGGACTGTGTGGATTTTCATAGGGAATGTGTATTTGATAAATTAGAACCTAATCATCATAATTTTATCCCTATGAATTTAAGCACCAATAGACTTATTTATTGTAACACACAGCAAACCTTTTTTTACCTGTTTGCACTTAAATAGTAAGTGATGTTATCATGCCTCTCAATAACACACTTTTTATCACTTGTGGAAGGACAAACGGCTGAGTCAGCACTGCCATGAATAATTTCTGTCCTATGCTGCCTATATTCATATCTCTTGAGGCATGTACACTACAGTCTTCTAACATACCAACATTTGACAGTCGATATTTTTAAAAGCAGTGTTTATTAAAAAAAAAAAAAAAATTGTGTTTTTCATGTATGATTTCGGTGCTTGAATTGTATTCTGGAAATAGGGTGGTGGATTTACACTCCATAAGAAAGTGTATATTATTTGATGTCAATGTGTGCATGATATTGTGTGTCTGTTTGTATGTCGGCCTGAACTATGCAAATGACAAATCTATTGGCTTTGCAATGCGTGTTTTAAAATGTGCACCCTTCAGGACCGTGATGACACGTATCGCTTGTGTGTGCGATAGGACGCTACTGCAACCAACACACTGTCATTGTGTGCCAGACGCCCCCTGGACTTTGAGAGGGGCACAAAGGTACTCACAAGAAGGGGATATTGCCTCAGCTGGTGTCCCTCTCGTATTGCCCCCAAAGATAATATGGTGTTCTGGAATACATATCCTATAGACCTCCCTTATTGTGATCCACGGTCGCGACTCCCGAGGAAGTTACCCTCCCGCAGCACCTGTTCCATACTGGGGCATTCTTTGGTGAACTGGGATTGGTTCATTTGCATGGAAAATGGAAAATGCAGTGAGAGAAATCCCTGTCTGGAATGTTCCTGTGAGGATCTGCACTGATGTACTAATATTTTTCAAAAGCGGGAGGGCACTTCCCCCCTTTTATACTACCAAAGAATACTGGCTGACTTTAAACCAGCACAAATTTGCTTGCCTGTGTCTCGCACAGAGGGACACAGTTGATGGCAAGAATCTTACAGCAGTATCCCCGTGCCTGCACTCCATCTCCTTTTTTTATGGAAGGGGGCATATGGGCAGTGCTTAATTTGTAAAATGAGCCCCATACCAGATCCTCAAAAGAAAAAACCTGGACAGGTCATAGACATAGAAGTAGGACTACCATTTGCAGTAACCGTCAACATAAAAGTAGGACTATTTGACAGCTATCATCGACATAGAAAAAGAACTACAATGACAGCCACCTCCACAGACAGAGGTGAAGAATTACAGACGACAAATCAGATGTGCGACACAGACAACAACTGATTATTAAGCCAAAAGCATGTGCATTATAGGATGAGGGGTTTTCGCTTTAACAATTGCCAAGAACTGCCTCAAAACTACTAACTTGCAAAAATGGCTAAAAAGCTTGCTCCATGCCAGAAGCCGAGAAGGTGAAGAGGAAGAAGTAAGAGAAAGGGAGACAAAGGAGGTAGGCCTGTCTGTGCCTCAGAGATGAGGGGAACGCTGAGAGAAGGCCTGTCTGTACCTCTGAGGTGTGGGATGGGCTGTGACTATAGGCCTGTCTGTACCTCTGAGATGGGGGGGAGGGGGCTGTGGCATTTCTCAGGTACAAGGCTAACTCTAAAATAGATGCAGTATGTTACTGGTGATGTCCGTTCTGTGCACACTGCTTTCTTACATAAGTGTCTCCTGTTGAGCAGCTTTAAAAACACCTCTAGGCACTGTGTATGCATCCTTTCTTTGCTGTGATAAAACCCATGACATCATAGTGCTTAAAAACATTTCCCCGAGTGCATTTTGGGGAGTGCATTTCTTCAGAGGGCAGTTACTGTCCAATTACAAGCCAGCATTTCTGGTTGTCTGGTAGAATAGTCCAGCGCCCCGCTTCCTCCCAGGGAGACGGTCTGAGTAGTGCAGAGAAGGGTACTACAGCAAGGACGTGCTGTAGTGTCGTGTAGTTCCTATAAAACCTATAGAGGATGTGCACGTTCGGACAGCATACACTGTAGGATTGGTGTCAGACTAATTCTGAATACCCCCACCGGGTATGTTGGCCTTTTGTACCAGCTAGCTCACAGTGCCACTAGAATCTCCTCTTACCAAGGAGAGAATAGTTCTTGGCAACTATCGAACATGACAACCCTAATCCCTCAGGACCGTGGAAACAATATACTACTTTTCGCTCAGTCACTCGTGCTTACTTAGTCTGTCTTAGAGAGATACACAGAATAAACAGGCTGGGCGTTTTCAATAAGTATTTATTCAACAGTTGTTATTCTGGTGTAAAATAGATGAGCTGCAACAACCGCTAGACAGTAGCAGATATATAGGATTAGAAGCACTAGGAAAGTAAACGGATGGTAAAGCTCTACAATTTTACAGTAATCATGAATATATACAAGTACATAAAATACATGATACTCCTACGATGTCTCCCTAACTAGATGTACCTAAGTGCACCTAGCATGTGTGTAGGTGTTAAGCCAAGAATCCCTCTAGGATAAAGTCAACCCCATTACCTGAAGTGAGAGACTGTGGGACCCCGTCTTGGTCTCGAGTTGGACACCTGGCGAGGGATGTTTAGACCACTGCAAGCTGGAGTGTCTGCATGCAGGAACCTCAGCGTCTCTGGTCAGTGTGCCTGCCGGGAAGTCCTGTTCTCCTCTGCCTATCTTAGCAAGATGTGATGTATATATACCCATAGGTCTCCCCAGGGGTCCTACCTCACTGTATTGCTGTGTCGGACTAAGGATGACGTCGGGTGTTAGGAAATAAGGAGGGTTATCTATCTTTCCTACCTTTTTCTCTCTTTGCGTGCATGATCAGGAATACTGGCGAGCGCGGTTTTGGCGCTTCGGCGGATGTATATAAAGTGGCAGCCTGCAGGGATTCATCGCTTGGTTTCGCTTCCGGTCCTGGTACCCGGAAGGACTTCGCCGACGGTCTCCAGCTCAGTGAAGTCGTCTTGTGTTTGCTCCTCTACGTGGGATTTTCGCCTTTGGATTGCGGGTGGTGCTGTCCTGGAATCCCGTTTTGGTCCGTCCTCTTTCCTCTCCCGCTTTGCGCCAGCATTTCGGCACTCCTGCTTTTCAGTAGATGGTGTGTCTACCGGTATTTGGGATTACAGGAGCAGGTACGCGGCCGCGCGCCTGTTCTTTCCAGTTACACTTCCTGGACTTTTTGCGACCTATCGAGGTCGTTATAGAACTCCTTTAGGGTGTTTCTACGGCGAGTTCTGATATATGGATACAAACTTTTTGCTTTTATTGGTATCCTGTTTTTCGTTGTGTGGGTTTTTTTTTTTATGTCTGTGCCAGACCTTTTTTTTCCCCTTTGGATATTAAACTTTTTGCTTCATGAAGGTGTTGCTCATTGAGAA
Organism: Calotriton arnoldi; assembly: GCA_963921515.1. NCBI lineage: Eukaryota > Metazoa > Chordata > Amphibia > Caudata > Salamandridae > Calotriton > Calotriton arnoldi. The sequence goes on from CAWUFW010000178.1 coordinate 5,225,692, forward strand.
TAAGGATAAACACGCTGGAGTTAGGAATACAGGAACTCATTACAACTCCCGTGATCTACAAGCCTCGTGAACAGCAAAATCTTCTAATGGGAAAAACATTCCTTGCTCCTAAGATGGGTAAGAGCCAGTTCATGCCAGCGCTGAGTTGTGCCTGATCATGTATGTGAATGAGTAATTAGCGTTTGATGCTAATCTGTATTTCTGCCTTTTGTTTCTCTCAGGGTAGATGGGCCTTTTCCCCGCCAGTAACAGCCGGAGGGAAGTGTTGTGCTAGAGTGACGTCCCCTTGTGTTTTCCTTGTTTGACCCCACCTTCTCCCGGTGTCTGTGGCAGCCACCTCCTTGTATATAAATCGGTGGCGGCTGCCAGGGCAGGGGTAGTGGATTGGGAAAATCTTTGCTCCTGCAGTGTTGGGCAGTATCAGCAAGGTGTCAGGACAGAAAACCAAGCCCACGAATTAATACGCTGCCCGAGCGATAATGGATCTCGAGGGTGGGAATAGAACGGGGGAGGATGGGGTTCCTACCATGCAGGATTTAATGACCGCCATTACGTCCCTTCAGACTGAGGTACAAGATCTAAGGCAGGAAAATCATGGGTTACGTCAGGAATTGAACACCTTCAGGGTTCGGGATCAGTCATGGGGTTCTGGTAGGGGTCCTTTACTAAAGGGGCAGGGACCCATAGTACAACCCGCCACTTTTCAGTTTGATAGAACATCTAGTCAAGGGGCTAGTGGTAGTACCCCTGTAGCAGTCACAGTTACCACGCCTACTCCGGTCCCTTTGGCTGTACCTGAAAGATTTACAGGCGATTGTAATAAATTCAGTGTGTTTATGAACCAGTGTCATTTGCACTTTATGTGTCGTCCCACTGCGTTTCCAGATGATTCAGCTAAAGTGGCTTTTGTTATATCTTACTTAGCGGGCACGGCAGCTACGTGGGCTGTTCGTTTGGTGGATTGTGATGATCCTGTGTTGTACAATTATCCGGCTTTTAAGGAGCAGATGCGTTGTTTGTTTGCAAAGCATGCTTTTATGCAAGCTAGCGATGCTGAGTTACTGAAACTAAGGCAGGGAAAACAGGACTTGTTATCTTATGTCTCCACTTTTAATCGTCTTGTTTCAGAGACGCACTGGCCCATGGCGAAAAGAACTTCTCTGTTTTACCAGGGACTGAGCGAGGAGTTAAAAGATATTGTATCCCAGGTGGTGGATCCTCCGGAGGATTGTGTGGCCTTCATTGACTTAGTGGTCAAGTTGAATCACCGGTTGTCTGAAAGACGTGGGGAGAGGAATCGGTTTCAGGCTTCTCGTGTTGTGGGTGTAAGAAGTGAGTCTAAAGGGCCTGTGGAGTCGAAGCAGGGGCCTGAACCTATGGAAATAGGTGGGTTGAGGGGTCCTTTATCAAGTGAAGAAAAAGGTAGGAAAGATAGATAACCCTCCTTATTTCCTAACAGTACCCCCCCAAACGCCTCCCCACCGGGCGTGGCTTAGTAGGATGACGAACATGAAATAAACGCACCAACCGGGGAGCATGAACATCACCAGCCAGTTCCCAGGTGCGATCTTCAGGAGTGTATCCCTTCCAATCAATAAGATAATATAATCTCCCTCTCCTTCTTTTTGAATCAAGGATAGCATTTACCTCAAATTCTTCATGATCATCCACTATAACAGGAGGTGGAGGGGGCAAAGTCTGAGTCGTCCTAGTATAGGGTTTCAATAAGGACATATGGAACACAGAATGAATACGATATTCCTCTGGCAAGGCTAGTTTCATGGCTACAGGGTTCACTACTCTGAGTATGCTAAAGGGTCCCACAAACTTGGGCTGCAATTTCCTGGAACCACCCAGCCGTAAATTTTTCGTAGCCAGCCAAACCTTGTCTCCCACTGCATATGAAGGAGCAGGATCCCTATGTCTATCCGCCTGCTTCTTCATGCTAAGTTTGGTAGCCTGTAACTGTTCCTGTGCTTTCTCCCAAATCTGTACCTAGGAGCGACTTAAGGTGTCCACAGCAGGAACACGCCCAGTGGGTTGGATAGGAATGGCCTTAGGATGGAACCCCATGGAACAAAAAAAAGGTGTCATCCCTAAGGCCGAGTGCACACTGTTGTTATATGCAAATTCAGTCAAAGGGAGCGCCATAACCCAATTACACGTTAAAGAGGTCAATAAACATCGGAGATACTGCTCCATTGATTGATTGGTTCGTTCCGTTTGTCCATCCGTCTGAGGATGGTATGCGGAGGACAAACGCAACTCCATCTTCAAGGAGGAGCACAATTCTGTCCAAAAGTGGGACACAAACTGCGCCCTCTATCAGACACAATGGCAGTAGGCAACCCATGTAACCTCACTACGTGATTCACAAACACAACAGCCAATTCACGAGCGGTAGGCACCTTCGGTAACGGAATAAAATGCGCCACCTTTGTAAACAAGTCCACTATAAACCAGTATGGCTGTATAACCGGCTTCAAAAGGAAGATCTGTAACAAAATCCATACTAATAGTATGCCAAGGGGCAGGGGGCACAGCTAACGGATGCAACAACCCAGAAGGGCATGTGTGAGTAGGTTTGCTAATGGCACAAACAGGACAAGATGCCACAAACACCTGGACATCATGCCCTACTGTCTCCCACCAAAACCATCGTAAACAAAACTCCCTGGTCTTAGTCATTCCGGGATGACCCACTAAGGATGAAGAGTGGAGGCTTCATTTATGGGGGGCCCGACATCCCATCACAATCTACACTGACCATAAGAACCTAGAGTTCTTTCGCTCAGCAAGAGCATTGACCCCGAGACAGATGCGGTGGGTATTATTCTTTAACGAAAATGATTTCATCATTACATATAGGCCTGCTGCACAGCAGTTGAAGTCGGATGCGCTGTCTCGGATACATGTGGGTCAATTGGGGGACTTGCAGGGCACTGATTTTAGAACTGTGATTCCTGGGGAGAGAATTGTGGGTTGTGTTTCAGCGGAGGAGTTTTTATTGTCCGTGAAGGGGAAAGTGGGGAATTTGGATCTGACCCCATGGTTGACGAACCCATTATTTTCTGTTCAGGATGGTCTGTTGTATCATGATGGAAGACTGTTTGTACCACCTGAATTGAGGGAGCAAGTTCTTGCATGGTGCCACTCCTCATCCTTAGTGGGTCATTCCGTAATGAATAAGACCAGGGAGTTTTGTTTACGATGGTTTTGGTGGGAGACAGTAGGGCATGATGTCCAGGTGTTTGTGGCATCTTGTCCTGTTTGTGCCATTAGCAAACCTACTCACACATGCCCTTCTGGGTTGTTGCATCCGTTACCTGTGCCCCCTGCCCCTTGGCATACTATTAGTATGGATTTTGTTGCAGATATTCCTTTTGAAGCCGGTTATACAGACATACTGGTGATAGTGGACTTGTTTACAAAGTTGGCGCATTTTTACCGTTACCGAAGGTGCCTACCGCTCGTGAATTGGCTGTTGTGTTTGTGAATCACGTAGTGAGGTTACATGGGTTGCCTACTGCCATTGTGTCCGATAGAGGGCGCAGTTTGTGTCCCACATTTGGACAGAATTGTGCTCCTCCTTGAAGATGGAGTTGCGTTTGTCCTCCGCATACCATCCTCAGACGGATGGACAAACGGAACAAACCAATCAAACAACGGAGCAGTATCTCCGGTGTTTATTGACCTCTTTAACGTGTAATTGGGTTATGGCGCTCCTTTTGGCTGAATTTGCATATAACAACAGTGTGCACTCGGCCTTAGGGATGACACCTTTTTTTTGTTCCATGGGGTTCCATCCTAAGGCCATTCCTATCCAACCCACTGGGTGTGTTGATGCTGTGGACACCTTAAGTCGCTCCTTGGTACAGATTTGGGAGAAAGCACAGGAACAGTTACAGGCTACCAAACTTAGCATGAAGAAGCAGGCGGATAGGCATAGGGATCCTGCTCCTTCATATGCAGTGGGAGATAAGGTTTGGCTGGCTACGAAAAAGTTACGGCTGGGTGGTTCCAGGAAATTGCAGCCCAGGTTTGTGGGACCCTTTAGCATACTCAGAGTAGTGAACCCTGTAGCCATGAAACTAGCCTTGCCAGAGGAATATCGTATTCATTCTGTGTTCCATATGTCCTTATTGAAACCCTATACTAGGACGACTCAGACTTTGCCCCCTCCACCTCCTGTTATAGTGGATGATCATGAAGAATTTGAGGTAAATGCTATCCTTGATTCAAGAAGAAGGATAGGGAGATTATATTATCTTATTGATTGGAAGGGATACACTCCTGAAGATCTCACCTGGGAACCGGCTGGTGATGTCCTTGCTCCCCGGTTGGTGCGTTTATTTCATGTTCGTCATCCTACTAAGCCACGCCCAGTGGGGAGGCGTTTGGGGGGGGTACTGTTAGGAAATAAGGAGGGTTATCTATCTTTCCTACCTTTTTCTCTCTTTGCGTGCATGATCAGGAATACTGGCGAGCGCGGTTTTGGCGCTTCGGCGGACGTATATAAAGTGGCAGCCTGCAGGGATTCATCGCTTGGTTTCGCTTCCGGTCCTGGTACCCGGAAGGACTTCGCCGACGGTCTCCTGCTCAGTGAAGTCGTCTTGTGTTTGCTCCTCTACGTGGGATTTTTGCCTTTGGATTGCGGGTGGTGCTGTCCTGGGTCCCGTTTTGGTCCGTCCTCTTTCCTCTCCCGCTTTGCGCCAGCATTTCGGCACTCCTGCTTTTCGGTAGATGGTGTGTCTACCGGTATTTGGGATTATAGGAGCAGGTACGCGGCCGCGCGCCTGTTCTTTCCAGTTACACTTCCTGGACTTTTTGCGACCTATCGAGGTCGTTATAGAACTCCTTTAGGGTGTTTCTACGGTGAGTTCTGATATATGGATACAAACTTTTTGCTTTTATTGGTATCCTGTTTTTCGTTGTGTGGGTTTTTTTTTTTTATGTCTGTGCCAGACCTTTTTTTTCCCCTTTGGATATTAAACTTTTTGCCTCATGAAGGTGTTGCTCATTGAGAATAAGGATAAACACGCTGGAGTTAGGAATACAGGAACTCATTACAACTCCCGTGATCTACAAGCCTCGTGAACAGCAAAGTCTTCTAATGGGAAAAACATTCCTTGCTCCTAAGATGGGTAAGAGCCAGTTCATGCCAGCGCTGAGTTGTGCCTGATCATGTATGTGAATGAGTAATTAGCGTTTGATGCTAATCTGTATTTCTGCCTTTTGTTTCTCTCAGGGTAGATGGGCCTTTTCCCCGCCAGTAACAGCCGGAGGGAAGTGTCGTGCTAGAGTGACATCCCCTTGTGTTTTCCTTGTTTGACCCCACCTTCTCCCGGTGTCTGTGGCAGCCACCTCCTTGTATATAAATCGGTGGCGGCTGCTAGGGCAGGGGTAGTGGATTGGGAAAATCTTCGCTCCTGTAGTGTTAGGCAGTATCAGCAAGGTGTGGGGACTTCGGGCATGAACTTTATACATAGATATTATACAGGAGATGATAGTCCTGCTCTGCTTCCAAGAATCCTCATGCATAATGTATGAGATTTTGAACTAGGGAAAACCGCGTTCTGAATGCAGTGTTGTATCTAGGTAAAAGGTCAGTCCTTGTAAATCGTTGTAAGTGTAATGTAGGGAAGAATATAGGTGAAGGTTTATGAATTTACCTGGGCCTATATTATGGTACCTATATGGAATATAACACCCACTCCTCTTCCGAATGGACAACATAGTTAAATCCTCAACGTACTACTGGGTTGACTGGACACTGGTACGCTAATAGTTTAAAAAATAATAAAAAATTAAAAAAATCTTTAAAAATTCAAAAAGGGGAAATTGTAACTCAAGCCATAGCTCTAATGTGTCCATAGGTTTAGTTCGAACTACTACAAGCATTTGAAAGCCATGCATGCTCAAAAAGAATGTCAATTTTGTTATTGAGTTCCAATTTTCAGTTTGTTTTGCAAAAAGTCGAATTTGTCCCAGCACACGACGGGCCAAATGAGTCAAATGTTTATGTATCCTGGCTGGTAGATGAACATTATCATTGCCTGCTTCCGCAGATGATGGTCCCTGTAACACCTTGCAGATGATGTCAATTGAGCACAGATGATTTTCCGTACTGTCCAAAGCCGACGCTGGGGCAGCCTGTGCGTCGTCCAAGGCCTGGGTGTCAGAGGAGGAGCCGGTGTCCACACCAACAGGAGCCGTGACTACCTGTGGAGGCTCTAGGAATGCGGCCATCAACATTGGAATACGCTGGGGACACTGCAGAACATGGGCCATTATCGGGTCCAGTAAAGCATCAACATCCGGTTGCGCACATGATAGGAGTGTCAGACAGAGATCCAACACGCAAAACAGGCATTGGAGGACAGGTAAGATGCAGTCCATCCAGACAGGTCTAAATGACAAGAACCAAGATGCACTTAGTTCTCTCAGGCGAGGTGTGCCTAGATGTTGTACCATGCGATCACGGTATTTTCGCTCCAAGAGTACTGTTTCCATCTCCTTGGTGACTGGGACATCCATTGCGAGGCAGAAAAATTACGATCAGGATACCTGCTATTAGAAACAGGATCAGCGGAAGTCCTCCAAAAATGCTTCCAAATACAGAGTGTATAAAGTTTGGTATAACTCCGAGGATCGTCTGAAAGGTGCTTACTAGTCCAGAACCTATGGTCTTAAATAGGTGGATGATGCTTGTCGTATCAGACATGTTAAAGATACGACTTACCATTTCTGCAAAATGAAAGGGGCAATTCGTATGTATAAGCGCCTGTATCTCTGCTGAAGACCTTGCGATCTGGAGATCAAAAGTCTCTTCAGCGGAGGTTAAGGGCACAGACTTCTGTAAAAGCATGGCTTTCATTCTGCTCAAAGCAACAAACCGTATTAATGAAACATTTAGTGAAGGCCATAACGGCGCCTCCCTGACTGTATGTGTTGGTGGAAACAATACTTGCATACAGCAAGTAACCCTGTAGTTCACGGTTACCAGATATGCGATGCCCGGAAGCATCCCTCAGCAACCTTGATCGTTCAGCATCAAGTAATTCCCATTCGAAAGTAGCCTAAACACTGGAGTGATCACGGCAGCTGGGGCACCCCTCAAGTGACAGGATAAGGTTGCTACTGAACTGTTACATGCCCCATGCAGCATTATATCCTGACATATGAGTGATCCACTTAAAGTGTCTTCACAGTTTGTACCTCTTAAAAACACTTCTCTATCCCCACTCCGGCATCAAAATCTGTACGGTAATTCCCAAGATTCCTTGATGAATTCCCTACCCATTTCTTCATATCTACCTGTCTGCATTTGTTTAAGGCAAAATTGAAATTGAAAAGTAGTGACCGGTAGAGTTATGTGGCCATGGATTAACCATTCCGTGGACGGTGATTCTACCACTGTAAAGGCTAATCTATCCAGTTTTTCAAAATGCAGCATTGTATATTTCGCACCCCTTTGTGCCATTTCTATCTGTTTTTCTGTTAGGTTGTATGAAGAAAACAGAGATGTACTGTTGATGAAACGCCAAGGCACATAGCCTGCGCGAAGATTGCAGCGTCCAGCTCAACAATATAATAGAACGCAATTGTGACTGCCCATGTTGTAATATGGACAAATCCTGTTCTAATATATCTATTGCAGAAGATACATGTTGCCCAGTGAATATATCCTGGATGTTAGTGTAGTTAAACCATTGTCAACCATGGCTAGAGCTTTCTCTAGGTTAATATGATCTATTTCCCGTAATCTCTCCGCAGCCTCTTGTTGTGATATTTACCAGATTTCATTATAGACAGCATAATAGAAATGTTTCTGATGTGGCTTTCTAGGACCTAATAAAAAATCTCATAGATCCACATCCTTTGTAAGTAAGGATAAGTGTTGTTTCACTTGTGAAAGTGTCGAGGTTCTTAGCCAATTGAGGCATAACTTCCCAACACTGTATGATGTCACTACCCCTGGATGCTGTCTCTGTACATAGTGTGGATCTGGCCTGTGGATATGAAACCCTTTGGTTTTACCATGAATTTTTCCTGACATCTATTGGTGTCTGTGGGCCAAATCAACCATCCCTTCCAATCAGGGTCTGATCTATTGTATTGCATGATCTCATCTAATGTAACTCCTTCTTGTGATGTTATGTTACCCTCGGTGTGTGATGGTGTGGGCATCCGAGGTGTATTCAAGTGTTTGTTCTTGGCTATTCCAAGACAGGTAGTTTGTTGCACAGTTCCATTCAAAAACATGATTTGCTGAGGAATGAGGCATGCTCAAAATAGCGCTTCAGTTCCCTGAACCTGCCAGTCTCTAGTACCCCAGACAGATTTTAAGTCTATAGTGTCTTTCCATAAGTCGAAACCTTGTTCAGACAACTGGGCAATAAAGGAAGCAGAATAAATCTGTTTGGTGTTTAACATTTTTCTGTGCTGATGTTGGTGCAATCTTATAATAATATGAGGCTGGGTCTGACGTGTTAAACCCTGAAAAATATGGAAATTTCTGTGCAAATGTCTTTGAACTGCTTTTCGGCGGTGTAGGGCAATGTTTCCATTGGTGGTAGGTAAAAACATTTCTGGGTTTAGCAGATTTATGCAGAAAATGATGACCATAATGTTGATAGCAATACATTGTTTCAAAATCTGATGTGTCTTCCAACATTTCACTATTGGAAAAGGCAGCAGATTTTTCTAAATCAGACAACATATTATTTACAGTTTCATAATCCCAATCATCGGAAAATGCACTGGAGGTAATGATATCACTCAATGATATTTTAAATAAATGTGGAATTTTTAAGAGTTCGGTTGTACCAAATATATCGTAATCAACCTTGTCCTATACTATACCATCAGGTATAGGAACTGCTGTAATGTTCACTGATGACAAGTCTCTTTGTTCACGATGTGATGATAGGTGAGGTTTCAGAATCAGATTCACTTTATGAGCAGCAGAGCTTTGTCGGAGGTAAGTTCCATTTATAAGCATGCTAAAAACAGTTACTAAGCCTTTCCAGAAAAGAAAGAAAAGGATCCAAGTAATTACCCAGAGTTCTATCCAAGGTGATACCAGGTAAGTCTTTTTAAGAAAGGTCAGAAAGTCTTTAATTTGCTGGTTACGTGTTTTTTGGGCTGGCATTGTTTCAGGTTCACTTGGATCCAAGGAAAACGTATCAAAGTCTATGAAGTAGCCAGATGCAGTTCGATCAATTTTTCGGTATTTCCGCAGGCTTTGTGGAAACTGTAGCTTGCTCTTGTTGAGGCATGTTGATGTAGATATCTGTGTTTGGTCGAGTTGAAATTGGTCTTTCATTTTGATTTTGACTCTGATTAATAACTTCAGTTTCTATAGGAACGAGTTCCATGGCATTATTGCATAGTCCATCATTCCGTGCAGGGGACTCTTCAAACGTGATGAGTCTTTCAGCTTGAACTTCTTGTATGGTAGCGAGAGGAGGGCGTTGTTTACTCAGGAGTCCACGAGGCCTACTATTCAGTATCAGCCACATAGTGCGGTTTGATTAAGTCGATTGAGACAAATCTTTTCTCCTTTTGTCCGGCAAGAGGCGGTAGAAGTACAGTTCTTGTTCCTTCAATGGCCAGGACAAGTACAGGCTTTCTGTATGATGGCCCAAATTCCTTTTTGTCTGCAATTTTCTCTCTGACCAGATCCCCGACTTTAGGGACCCAGACAGGTCTTGCCGTGACTGACTTGACTTCCCCAGTGGCGGTCAGCTTTACCTGGACATTGCTTTGTAGTGCCCTGGATTAATTCAGATCCTGTAAAACAGCCAAACGTTTATGGATGTCAAAAGGTTTTTCATCCGCCACTTTGCCTTCACAATCAAGATCAGGTACCCACATTCTCGTCCCAAATAGGACCTCATACGGAGTGACACCCCCTAGAGAACTTCTTGGCATGTTATTCAATGCTCGTTGTACTCCATACAAATGTTTTACCCAATTCTCATCCGAGCCTAATACTCTAGCTGTTAAAGACTGCTTTAAGTCCCGGTTTTTCCTTCCCACTACCAAATTTCCCTCGGGATGGTAAGGAGAGGAGTACCGCAATGCTACACCCAAACCTCCTATGGCTTCCTTGTAAGCCCTAGAGCTAAACGCGGGGCCACGGTCAGAATGTAATGTGCCAATTGCGTATGTCCCTATAAAGACTCGCAAATCTTTTATAACAGTTAGAGCGTCAGCCCAGCACTGGGGCCACACCCATAGGAATCGAGAGCAGGAATCCACTGCAACCATGATATACCTGTAAGCTCCATCTGTTTGTAAGGGGCCGCATTGGTCCAAATAAACACACGCAAGTGGTTTGTCTGATATTAGTAATGGTGTCTGCGCTGGACGTGTTGCGGTGGAGCCTTTCATCTGCTGACAGATGTCGCATTTCAAGTCATAGTCCTTAGACTGATTTGTTAATCTTGGCCACCAGTAGTGTTGTTTCAGTATGGAAACAGTCGCCGTAACTCCTGCGTGTGCAGAACCTATACCCTCATGTGCTGCTTGAATTAAACCTAACCTGCGATCCATATTTAGTATTACTCTATCCCCCACTCCAGGAATCTGAGCAAATGGAACGTTATGTGCATCTAACTTGTAGGAGTACTTGAGTGGAAATCTTTTCGGTAGTGCCGTTTTATTGCGAGTAGCAATAATTTCAACCATAATCTCACCGTCTATTCTCGTTTTTGAATGGGTTATTGCAGCTAGGGAAGCCGTTCGCACGGCCCACTTTGCGGCTTCGTCAGCCAATGAATTCCCTTCAATGTGAATGCCATCATGTTGATGACTCAGTGTGTGTATCACATGAGTCCTTGGTAGTTCGTTTTTCAACTCCACTACCTGTTCCCATAGCATTTTGTGCTTAATTGTGCCACCTTTTGCATCTTTGAACCCATTTTGTCCCCAGTGGTGTAAGTATTCATTGTATGAATGTACACAGTAAAAGGAATCACACACGATTAGTGTGGGGAATTTTCGATCCGTATTTACCAGTGCCAATAACAGAGCTTTTAATTCTGCCAGCTGCGCCGTGCAGTCTCCTAGAGACTGGGTTTTTGTTCAACTCGGATGGAACTTTCCATCCTGCATGCGACCTTTAACGATTGCGCATGCGGTGCTGTATTGCTGCTTACTCCCTATGGCCGGCTGAGCAGACCCGTCAGTGTAAATTATATATTCATACTGATCTAGAGGCAATATTTAATTAGGGAGAGGATATTCTTGTTCGTATTGCAGGAATGCTTGTGTTTTTAGACTTGGGTCGTACCTGTATTCTACAGCTGTATCAGTAAGAGAATTAGCCCATTGTATCCATCTCGGATGTAAGGCTTTAGCGTTCGGAACGCTAGCTTTTGTAGCCGCCTCTAAGGCCGGTGCTGGGGTTACGACTATTATTCGCTTTCCCTGAGCTAGTGCTCTTTCTCTTACTACAGCAGACTGTACTGCTGTAAGAACCTTTTCTGTTGATGCAAAGCGCATCTCAGCATTTGTGTACAAATGTGATTTGTACGCTATTGGTACTGTGTCACCTTCATTATATGTTAGGTAGGTGTATCCTGATTGACCCGCAACTATACGGATCACTAAGTTGCGTACATTTACGGATGTCTGTAAGTGTTTTGAAGCTATCATATCAGCTTGTAGGGAACAAAGAATATCTGTGTGTTCCTGTGTCCATTGTCTGACTGAAAAGTCAGGTCTTATCAAATCGTAGAAAGGTTTGACTCTTTCTGCGTAATCCAAAATGTATGTTCTGCCAAAGTTCAGGAATCCCAGTATTGATTGTAAATTTTTTAATGATTTCGGAGGTTTTAGCTGTGCACACTTTTCTAAGAAGTTAGCTGCTAAGCTTTTTCCTTCACTTGAAAGCTCATATCCCAGAAAAAGGACATTGAGGTGGGCTATCTTTGATTTTTTTAAATTACATTTGTAGCCCTCAGAGACAAATCCCAATATTATGGTATTTACTCTGTTCAAGTGTTCATCCAGGTCATCATCCGTTAGATAAATATCATCCACATAGGACAATGCCTCTTCATCCAGATTTTGAAGTAATTCAGTTACTCTGGCCGAAAATAACCCTGGGCTGTTCTTATACCCCTGGGGGAGTCTACAAAATTGTCGCTGGGAGCCTAACGCAGAGAATGCGGTTAAATACCTGCCTTCAGGCGCTATATTTTGGCAAAAAAATCCATTTGAGATATCTAGTGTTTTGTATTTTTTTCGCACAATGTTATTCATTAGTGCGGCGCTGTGTGCATTTTGTACTGCAAATGTCTTTGTGCAAGTGTTTAGTTGTCTGTAATCTAAAATTAGACAATATGAGTTGTCAGGTTTCATTACTGGAAACAGAGGATTATTCATTTGAGAGGTTCAAGTTTCAATCACCCCTTGGTATTCAAGTTGATCTAAGATCTCCCTGACCTGATTTTTAGCTTCTTGTTTTATTGGATACTGCCTTTGTGAAGTCGGAGTATTTTTTAATGTAATTATGTGGTGGGTTGAATCCTCATCCCATCCAACATGGTTTTTATATAATGCCGGGTCTAGGGCTACCGCCCACTCCTTTGGATCTGTGTATTTTAGATATTTGGGAACAGGGTCGGAAAAGGCTGATAAAATTACTGTTTCTCCCCTAGGACAGTTCATGACAAATACTGGCGGTCAATCTTGTTCAGCTAATAGAATATCATAACCAAACGTCAGGTTCTCCCAAAAGAGACCTCTAACTTTCCTGGGCTTGTCCCCCTCCATTTGGAGTGTTATTTCATATAACTTATGTGGGACACTTACCCTAGTATCAGGTGTTTCCACTGTGATATAATCATTCAAATCCGCTGTCACCAGAAATTCCATCAGGTTCTGGCGAGCTATTGTTACTTCTGCCGCACTGTCTAGCATCGACAGAGCCCATTCCCTGTTCAGTAGTTGAGTCCTCAGAATTCTGGGCATGTCTGATCTTTAGACCTGCAACCTTCTTCTTTTTGAACTGTGGTTTTGGTTTGGTTTTAGCTTCTTTTTTGGAAGTATAGTCTTGAGCGTGCTGCTTGTCTCTGGACTTTGTACGCTCTTCTTGTCTGTCTGACCCTCCTTCCCTCTCGGAGTTTTTCGTTGAACACTGAAAGGAACGAGAGGAACGAGTATCAGTATCCTGATACCTGTCAGGTTTCTTAAAACTGTCCCTATTTTTAAGGTTATACCTCCTTTTGGAGGGCTCCTGTGGAGGAGACCTACTTCTGTATTGAGATCTGTTTTCTTTATTCTTTTGTTTTTTGTTGTTGTCCCACTTCTTTTTTGAAAAAGCATGTGCCTGCTTAAAGGTGTCCTTCTCGGGACTACCCATCAGTTGGGGTTTTAATGCTTTCCCACCCAAACAGTCTCTGCCCAATTCTGCATATGCGGTCTCAATTATTTTAGGTAATTCATGCTCCTGTTGTAAAAGACTGAACTCTCTTAGGCGTTGACGGATTGCCACTGATGCTGCTTCCCCTTTAATATTTGCTAATATTATAGATGATACCTGGGCATAATTACCTAGTAATTTCATCCCTAAGTTCAGAGCAGGTTCTGCTCTGTACTCATTTTGTATTTGTCTTAATACATCTGGTATTACTGCTAATGACGGGATACCATGTGTTCTGGTATATATGGCAGCAAAAACTGTACTAAATCACGAAAAGTACTCCTTGAGTGCTTGGATGGAAACCACGTATTTTCAACAGTAGACCCTGATGAGGTACAAATGGGAAGTCCTATTGTGAAGAGACCCACTAGGGAGTGGGGAAGGAAACAATTCCTTTTGTTTTAATTACCCTCACACACCCTAGGGGTGTCATGCTTCATCATTGGGTCACCCTGACGCCTAAAAGTCAGGGTGGGCTCGACCATATTTCAGGGAGCTCTTGATGAGAATATGACCAGGGGGAATAAAGATTAAAACACCGCAGACAGATCCCAGTATCCCTTTATTCTTGGATCTGCTAGGGTTATTAAAAGCGTAAAAGGGGGTCAATGGGAATATTTATGGTCCTATGACCCTAAAGCCAACATGTTTCAGTCCTATATGGGCCTAGTTAGGTCCTGGACTTTCTTCAGGGCAACAAAACACCCTCCCTGGAAAATGCAGAAGGAGATTCCCTATACTGCTGTTTATGTAAGGGCAGATAGCTGCATTTATATAAAGATAATTTATCTTTTCAATTTTTCTTTTCACTCCATCCCGCTGTGGGAGAGGAAACTCATCTCCGGGCACCTCACGACTCCAAGGGGTAGCCCTGTAGTCACACGGACATCAAGGGTCCTGCCCCACTCGGCAACCTACTCGGTGCGGGTCCCCGGGCTTTTGCTCTGCCCAATTCTGCATACGCGGTCTCAATTATTTTAGGTAATTCATGCTCCTGTTGTAAAGGACTGAACTCTCTTAGGCGTTGACGGATTGCCACTGATGCTGCTTCCCCTTTAATATTTGCTAATATTATAGCTGATACCTGGGCATAATTACCTAGTAATTTCATCCCTAAGTTCAGAGCAGGTTCTGTTCTGTACTCATTTTGTATTTGTCTTAATACATCTGGTATTACTGCTAATGACGGGATACCATGTGTTCTGGTATATATGGCAGCAAAAACGGTACCCCAAGAGGTACAATCTTCTATCTGTGGTGTTATCCCCATGGGCAAGCAGATTGTCAGCATTCTGTGTTTTTCATACGGGCTAGTATACGGGAATACTGCTTCTAGCTGTGTTATTTTTTGAGCTACCCAGAATGGCATTTGTTCACGTTTTGTGGGCATTATACCCATTACTGCGTGTAAAGTTTGTGGTGTGATTTTAGTTGCTGTATTTTGAACTGTATTTGTGTTTGTTGTAACCGTTGCCGGCTGGACCGTAAGTGTCCTCATGACGAACTGTGTCATGTTCCTGTAAAGTTTTATCAGTTCTTTATGAAGTATAAGTAAGTCTCCTCCTGGCATTGTTTCAATGTCAGGATGTGGTGTGTAGGCTGCTAATACTGGCCATGTCGCTCCTTCTCTTCCGAGCGGATCGAGCCTTACTTTATTTCTTGTATGGGGGAGGGCGCCTTTAAACCAGTACAAATGTTCCTGGTAAGTTAGTGGAACTTCAATGTCCTCATAGGGACAATATTCATCCGGTATTTCACTTTCTGTACAGAAGTGAAATATTTTTGTTCTCTCATTTGCAACTGGGAATGTAACCCATGAATAGAATACCTCTGTTCTGAATGATTTGTGTGCCTCAATCACGAAAGCTACTGGTCCACCCCTGGATGTTAGACTGTGTGCACCTAGTTTTATGGTAACGGCATTTCTAACATTTTCTGCAATGGAAATTGCATCAGCATCTTCTTCGTCTGCTGAGAGATTCAGTTCTTGCGCAACTCTATCCACGTTTCCTGTTTCTACAGTCATTGTTTTTAGAGAAGAAGAGCTTTTCAAGGGAACTAAGATAAGGTGTTTTTGCACAGTTTAGGAACAATGTGTCCTTCAAGCTTGATTAACCAACAGCCAATAAATAGGATTTTTGCCTACCCAGCTGTGGCGGAGTTTGTGCCCACCCACTCCAGACGTCTCTGGGGAATTGTGAGTAGGGGTCTCTGAGACTAGTACGACTGAACTACTCAGATTCTACTGTTAAATGAGTACCCAACCAACGTTTGCGGCGCCATGTCGTGTAGTTCCTATAAAACCTATACAGGATCTGCGCGTTCTGACAGCATGCACTGTAGGATTGGTGTCAGACTGATTCTGAACACCCCCACTGGGTATGTTGGCCTTTTGTACCAGCTAGCTCACAGTGCCACTAGAATCTCCTCTTACCAAGGAGAGAATAGTTCTTGGCAACTATCGAACATGACAACCCTGATCCCTCAGGACCATGGAAACAATATACTACTTTTCGCTCAGTCACTCGTGCTTACTTAGCCTGTCTTAGAGAGATACACAGAATAAACAGGCTGGGCGTTTTCAATAAGTATTTATTGAACAGTTGTTATTCTGGTGTAAAATAGATGAGCTGCAACTACCGCTAGACAGTAACAGATATATAGGATTAGAAGCACTAGGAAAGTAAACGGATGGTAAATCTCTACCATTTTACAGTAATCATGAATATATACTCGTACATAAAATACATGATAGTAAAAAGATGAGTACTCCTACGATCTCTCCCTAACTAGATGTACCTAAGTCTACCTAGCATGTGTGTAGGTGTTAAGCCAAGAATCCCTCTAGGATAAAGTCAACCCCATTACCTGAAGTGAGATACTGTGGGACCCTGTCTTGGTCTCGAGTTGGACACCGCACGACGGATGTGTAGACCACTGCGAGCTGGAGTGTCTGCATGCAAGAACCTCAGCGTCTCTGGTCAGTGTGTCTGCCGGGAAGCCCTGTTCTCCTCTGCCTATCTTAGCAAGATGTGATGTATATATACCCATAGGTCTCCCCAGGGGTCCCACCTCGCTGTATTACTGTGTCGGACTAAGGATGACGTCGGGCATGAACTTTATACATAGATATTATACAGGAGATGATAGTCCTGCTGTGCTTCCAAGAATCCTCATGCACAATGTATGAGATTTCGAACTAGGGAAAACCCGTGTTCCGAATGGAGTGTTGTATCTAGGTAAAAGGTCAGTCCCTGTAAATCGTTATAAGTGTAATGTAGGGAAGAA
This sequence comes from Calotriton arnoldi, assembly GCA_963921515.1. Classification (NCBI taxonomy): domain Eukaryota; kingdom Metazoa; phylum Chordata; class Amphibia; order Caudata; family Salamandridae; genus Calotriton; species Calotriton arnoldi. The sequence goes on from CAWUFW010000178.1 coordinate 5,242,415, forward strand.
TATAGGTGAAGGGTTATGAATTTACCTGGGCCTATATTATGGTACCTATGTGGAATATAACAGTAGGTCACAGCAAGCAGAGCTCGCCTCTGACCGTGTGTGCCTCACCCAACCATGTCCCATGAGACAACTGCACCCGCAGATGTCTCACCACTTCTACGTCTCACAGGGCCTTCAGATGTAGTAGAAATACTACCCGAGCAGGCTTGGAGGCTGCAGTAACTTGACTACATCACCACTTGTGCACGACACCCGACACTTCCCCCCACACTCCCTTCAACCACTCATGCACTCTTTGCCCTCCCAGCGCTCCCAAACAAGGCAGAGCGCTGAAGTCCCATACAGCGCTCTACAAAGACCAGGTGACATGACAGAAGTACCCAGGGCTGGGATGAAAAAACTGGGGGGGGGGGTCTCTCAAAGGGGCGTGCCTAATGTATTAAAGGGCATGGCTTAAAACACATAAGCTAAACAATCTGTGCTTAGCATAGTGTCCCGCCCGAAAAATTTGCTGCTTCCATCATTGCATCCGGATAAGTAATACAACAAGTAACAATACACCTACAACAAGCCAGGACTATTGGCTTTGTCAATGGTTGTTAGTTGCATAAGCTAAATAAGCAACAGCTTTGGCTTCGTTGTATATAAAATTGAAAATGCTTCAGTTCTGGAACGATGAGACTGTGAAAGAACTATAACGGGTTTCTTTGAAGGCAGTGAAGGGTGGTACTGCTGCAGAGTTAAGACTTTTGTTTTCATCCCGAGGGTGAGGGCAAAAATGGAGAACCCAATAGAGACCCGTCTCAACACTTGCTTTTTAGAACTGCCAGTGCTGAGCACCGGCAGGCATAGCAGGCATAGCTAGAGTGGAACACCCACAAAATCGGGTCAACACCCATTAACTTTCCAGTTTGGTTTTTGATAGCATAAGGTGTATTGCAAAAATGGCTAAAAAGCTTGCTCCTTCACTCCACGCCAGAAGCAGAGAAGGGGAAGAAGAAAAAGGAAGAGAAAGGGAGACAAAAAGGACGACAATTACATTGAGAAAGAGAACAAAATGGCCATTAAAATATTCACGTTGCAAGTCTTCTGCTGGCTTGCAGGCTGGGAGGGCAAGTCTTGTGTGGCTTCAGAAGGATCCTGGCTGGGGCAGCTCTGATGTGGAGGCAGGGTCCCGATGGTGCTGGTAGGGCTGGGGCAGCGTCATGCAGGTTGGTTTCACTTTTTAATGCTGCTTGATTCTGTTGCAGTCTCATGCTCACTCGCTTTAAATGGCAGAGCAGGGTCACACTGGTGGCTGGCTGGATCTTGTTGCAGACGGTGAGAGCAGGATCGTGCTAGCCACAGGTGGTTCCAACCAGCTGTTGTCCCGATGGCTGTCACAATGATGATGTAGTTGGCGCTGCGTTGTACAAAGAGAAGGGAAATCCAGAGAGAAGATATCTCTTTTTAAAGGATTTTCCTTCCCGCTACAACGCTCACCTAAGTGATGTCATGCCGTAACAAGCAGTGCTAGGTAAGCATGCGCACCGAGGCACTATTTAAAAAATGGGACATTTCTCTTTTTAACCCAGACACTGCACAAAAAACTGGACATTTCTTTAATTTGGAGCTAAGTGTCAGGACACTGGGACACTGCTCCAAAAACTGGGACTATAGTGCCCCTTACACTCCTCGTACAGTTAGGTTACTTCTGGGGTGGGGTTAGGAGGCTTAACCTCCATTGGAGTCCTCAGTCTGACCACTTTTTGCGTGATCACAGCAAAACCCACCCATCCGCTTACACTATAAGTTGATTAATGTACATTCTCTTTATAAATAATAATATTCTTGAGGTAGGTGATGGTTTATGTACATGCTCTTTATTGATATTAATATTCTTGTGGTTGGTGATGGTTAAAGTAAATGCTCTTTATCAATAATAATATTCTTGCGGTAGATGATGGTTAATGTGCATGTTCTTTATTAACCCCTTCGCTGCTAGGCCTTTTCCCCTCCTGTGCTAAGCCTTTTTTGGCTATTTGGGGTAGTTCGCGCTTAGGCCCCTGTAACTTTTTGACCACATAAGGTATCCATGCCAAATTTGCGTCCTTTTTTTCCAACATCATGGGGATTCTAAAGTTACCCAGGGTTTGTGGATTCCCCTGGAGGGGACCCAGAAATTAACCAAAATACAGCTAAATTTTGGTTTTTTGGGGAAAAATGCGAAAAAGGGCTACAGATGAAAGCATCTGGTTTTTCCCTGCAAATGGCATCAAAAAGGGGTTGTGGTGCTGAAATCACCATCTTCCCAGCTTTCAGGGACAAGCAGACTTTTGTCAGAAAACCAACATTTTGTACACAGTTTTGGCATTTTTCTGGGACATAGCCTATTTTTGCTATTTTTTGTGCTTTCAACCTCCTTTCAGTTAATGGTAGAAATGGGTATGAAAGCAATAATGGATCCTGGAAAGCCATACATTTCTGAAAAGTAGACAGAATTCTGAATTCAGCAAGGGGTCATTTGTGTAGATCCTTCAAGTTTTCTTTATAGAAACAAACAGTTAAATATAGGAAAAATTGAAAATTAGTTGAAAAAAACAGCCATTTGTGTCAACGTTTTCACTTGTAACTTCTTCTAATTATGACAGCTATTTGAAGGCAATATACCATTACATCCGCTGGACCTTTCTGGTTGTGGTGATATATAGGACTTGTAGGTTCACCAAGAACCCGACGAACCCAGAGCCAATAACTGAGCAGCGTCTTGCAATGGTTTTTTATTATGTCCCGGGTATATAGCAATTATTCTGGGAACATTTATACATGGAAAAATCGGTATGAAAGACACCTATGTATTTCTGACATGGGAACAAAATATAGAGTTTAGAAACAGTAGATATTTGCACATTTCCGAAATTGGGAGTACCCATACTAGCATGAGAATTATAGGTCATTTTTCAAAATGACTTCTTTTTTACACATTGTCTTTCATTTGGAAGGCAGAAATGCATCGAAAGTCAATAGATAATAACAGTTGCTCTACAATTTTGTGCTACCCTAAGTCTCCCTATAAAAATGGTGCCTCACTTGTGTAGGTAGGCCTAGTGCCCGCGACAGGAAACGGCCCAAAACGCAACGTGGACACACCACATTTTCACAGTGAAAAATGACCCTTTTTTTGCAAAGTGCCTAGCTGTAGTTTTTGAACCCTAGCTCTGCCGGCACCTAGGGAAACCTAGCAACCCTATACATTTTTGAAAACTAGACACCCAGGGGAATCCAGGATGGGGTGACTTGACTGGCTCTCACCTGGTTCTGTTACCCAGAATCCCTTGCAAACCTAAAAAATTGTCAAAAAACCCACATTTTCCTCACTTTTCTGTGGTGGAAAGTTCTGGAATCTGTGTAGATCCACAAAATTCCACCCACCCTGCGTTCCCCAAAGTCTTTCGAGAAAAACAGTACCCCACTTGTGTGGGTAGGCCTAGTGTCCGCGACAGGAAACGGCCCAAAACGCAACGTGGACACACCACATTTTCACAGTGAAAAATGACCCTTTTTTTGCAAAGTGCCTAGCTATAGTTTTTGAACCCTAGCTCTGCCAGCACCTAGGGAAACCTAGCAAACCTATACATTTTTGAAAACTAGACACCCAGGGGAATCCAGGATGGGGTGACTTGACTGGCTCTCACCAGGTTCTGGTACCCAGAATCCCTTGCAAACCTAAATAATTGTAAAAAAAAACACATTTTCCTCACTTTTCTGTGGTGGAAAGTTCTGGAATCTGCGTGGATCCACAAAATTCCACCCACCCCATATTCCCCAAAGTCTTCCGAAAAAAATGGTACCTCACTTGTGTGGGTATGCCTAGTGCCCGCGGCAGGAAACAGCGCAAAACGCAACGTGGACACACCACATTTTCACAGTGAAAAACGACCCTTTTTTTTGCAAAGTGCCTAGCTGTAGTTTTTGAACCCTAGCTCTGCCGGCACCTAGGGAAACCTAGCAAACCTATACATTTTTGAAAACTAGACACCCAGGGGAATCTAGGATGGGGTGACTTGACTGGCTCTCACCAGGTTCTGGTACCCAGAATCCCCTGCAAACCTAAAAAATTGTCAAAAAAACCACATTTTCCTCACTTTTCTGTGGTGGAAAGTTCTGGAATCTGCGTGGATCCACAAAATTCCACCCACCTGCGTTCCCCAAAGTCTTCCAAGAAAAATGGTACCTCACTTGTGTGGGTAGGCCTAGTGCCCGCGACAGGAAACAGCGCAAAACGCAACGTGGACACACCACATTTTCACAGTGAAAAATGACCCTTTTTTTGCAAAGTGCCTAGCTGTAGTTTCTGAACCCTAGCTCTGCCGGCACCTAGGGAAAGCTAGCAAACCTATACATTTTTGAAAACTAGACACCCAGGGGAATCCAGGATGGGGTGACTTGACTGGCTCTCACCAGGTTCTGGTACCCAGAATCCCTTGCAAACCTAAAACATTGTCAAAACAAACACATTTTCCTCACTTTTCTGTGGTGGAAAGTTCTGGAATCTGCGTGGATCCACAAAATTCCACCCATCCCGCGTTCCCCAAAAGTCTTCCGAGAAAAATGGTACCTCACTTGTGTGGGTAGGCCTAGTGCCCGCGATAGGAAACAGCGCAAAACGCAACTTGGACACACCACATTTTCACAGTGAAAAATGACCCTTTTTAGCTGTAGTTTTTTAACCTTAGCTCTGCCGGCACCTAGGGAAACCTACCAAACCAACACATTTCTGAAACGTAGACACCCGGCAGCAAAATTTCAGGTTTGCAGGGGATTCTGGGTAAGAAAACGTTGGGGGATCCACGCAAGCCATACCTCCCTGGAATCCCCTGGGTGTCTACTTTTCAGAAATGTGTGGGTTTGGTAGGTTTCCCTAGGTGGCCGCCGAGCCCCGGGCCAAAAAGTCATGGGACCCCCCTTGCAAAACCAGGTTGTTTTGTGATAGGCAATTTTGATGTCGCCTCAATACGTTTTGGGCCCTTGCCTGTCGCGGGTATTTGGGCCTCCCATCCGAGTGAGGCACCATTTTTATCGGGAGACCTGGGCGAACGCTGGGTGGTAGGAAATTTGTGTCAGCCCGGTGATGCCACAACTTTCCCACACACAAATGTGTGAAAAAAGTGATTTTTTCAGCAAAATTTCAGGTTTGCAGGGGATTCTGGGTAAGAAAACGTTGGGGGATCCACGCAAGCCATACCTCCCTTGAATCCCCCGGGTGTCTAGTTTTCAGAAATGTGTGGGTTTGGTAGGTTTCTCTAGGTGGCCGCCGAGCCCCGGGCCAAAAAGTCATGGGACCCCTCCTTGCAAAACCAGGTCGTTTTGTGATAGGCAATTTTGATGTCGCCTCAATACGTTTTGGGCCCTTGCCTGTCGCGGGTACTTGGGCCCCCCACCTGAGTGAGGCACCATTTTTATCGGGAGACCTGGGGGAACGCTGGCTGGTAGGAAATTTGTGTCAGCCCGGTGATGCCATAACTTTCCCACACACAAATGTGTGAAAAACGTGATTTTTTTCAGCAAAATTTCAGGTTTGCAGGGGATTCTGGGTAAGAAAACGTTGGGGGATCCACGCAAGCCATACCTCCCTGGAATCCCCAGGGTGTCTAGTTTTCAGAAATGTGTGGGTTTGGTAGGTTTCCCTAGGTGGCCGCCGATCACGGGCCAAAAACCCAGGTGACCCTCCTTGCAAAACCAGGTCGTTTTGTGAAAGGCAATTTTGATGTCGCCTCAATACGTTTTTGGCCTTTGCCTGTCGCGGATACTTGTGCCTCCCACACGAGTGAGGCACCATTTTTATAGGGAGACCTGGGGGAACGCTGGCTGGTAGGAAATTTGTGTCAGCCCGGTGATGCCATAACTTTCCCACACACAAATGTGTGAAAAAAGTGATTTTTTTCAGCAAAATTTCAGGTTTGCAGGGGATTCTGGGTAAGAAAACGTTGGGGGATCCACGCAAGCCATACCTACCTGGAATCCCCCGGGTGTCTAGTTTTCAGAAATGTGTGGGTTTGGTAGGTTTCCCTAGGTGGCCGCCGAGCCCCGGGCCAAAAAGTCATGGGACCCCCCTTGCAAAACCAGGTCGTTTTGTGATAGGCAATTTTGATGTCGCCTCAATACGTTTTGGGCCCTTGCCTGTCGCGGGTACTTGTGCCTCACACCCGAGTGAGGCACCATTTTTATCGGGAGACCTGGGCGAACGCTGGGTGGTAGGAAATTTGTGTCAGCCCGGTGATGCCACAACTTTCCCACACACAAATGTGTAGTAAAAGTGATTTTTTCCAGCTAAATTTGAGGTTTGCAGGGGATTCTGGGTAAGAAAACGTTAGGGATCCACGCAAGCCATACCTCCTTGGAATCCCCTGGGTGTCTAGTTTTCAGAAATGTGTGGGTTTGATAGGTTTCCCTAGATGGCCGCCGACCCCCGGGGCCAAAAACCCAGGTAACCCCCGTGCAAAACCAGGTTGGTTTGTGATAGGTAATTTTGATGTCGCCTCACTAGGTTTTGGGCCCTTGCCTGTCGCGGGTACTTGACCCACCCACAAGTGAGGTACCATTTTTCTCAGAAGACTTTGGGGAATGCAGGGTGAGTGGTGCAGATTGGGGGCTAATGCCCCCATCTGCCCCCCAGGGGGGCAGAAAGCCTACTAGACGCCAGGGATTTTTTTGAGCAAATTTTAATTAGGGTGGGGGCTGCCCAAAACGGGCATGCCAATGCCCCCACCCAAATTAAAATTTGCCCAAAAATCCCTGGCGTCTAGTGAGCTTGCACCCGAGGGCAGATTGGGGGCTACTGCCCCATCTGCCCCCAGGGGGCAGGAAGGCTGTTATTTTTGTGGGGGAGGGGGTGCGGACATGGACATGCCCGTTTTGGGAGCCCCCACCCTAATTCAAATTTGCCCCCAAAAAATCCCTCTCCACTACTAGTGGGCTTTTTGCCCCCCCGGCAGGGTAGATTGGGGGCTAATGCCCCCATCTGCCTCCCAGGGGGGGCAGAAAGTCCACTAGACGCCGGGGAGTTTTTTGGGCCAATTTTAATTAGGGTGGGGCTGCCCAAAACGGGCATGCCAATGCCCCCACCCTAATTAAAATCTGCCCAAAAAATCCCTGGCGTCTAGTGGGCTTTTTGCCACCCGGGGGGCAGATTGGGGGCTACTGCCCCATCTGCCCCCAGGGGGGCAGGAAGGCTGTTATTTTTGCGGGGAGGGGTGGGGGCATGGGCATGCCCGTTTTGGGAGCCCCCACCCTAATTCAAATATGCCCCAAAAAATCCCTGGCATCTAGTGGGCTTTTGCCCCCGGCGGGGCAGATTGGGGGCTAATGCCCCCATCTGCAGTCCACTAGATGCCAGGGAGTTTTTGGGCAAATTTAATTAGGGTGGGGGCTGCCCAAATGGGCATGCCAATGCCCCCACCCTAATTAAAATTTGCCCATAAAATCCCTGGCATCTACTGGGCTTTCTGCCCCCCCGGGGGGGCATATTTGGGGCTAATGCCCCCATCTGCCCCCCAGGGGGGGCAGAAAGGCTGTCATTTTTGCGGGGAATGGGTGGGGGCATGGGCATGCCCATATTGGGCAGACCCCACCACAAATTATAATTTTAAAAAAATCCCTGGCGTATAGTGGGCTTTTTGCCCCCCGGGGGGGCAGATTGGGGGCTACTGCCCCCAACTGTCCCCCAGGGGGGGCAGAAAGGCTGTAAATTTTGCAGGGTGGGGGCATGGACATGCCCTTTATGGGCAGCCCCCACCCTAATAAAATATGCGGCAAAAAAATAATATCCCTGGGGTCTAGTGGGCTTTTTGCCCCCCTGTGGGTGCAGATTGGGGGCTACTGCCCCAAAAGACTAAATCACACCAAAAACAATTGGGGGGAGCAAAAGCCCTTGCCCAAGGGGCCGCTCCCCCCCTCCCTGGTGTCTAGTGGGTGGATCCCTGCTTGGGGATCGCCCTCCTGGGGCGATCCCCAAGCAGGGATCCACTGGGGAGATTCTCCCCTTTCCAATGATACCTCTCCCGTCTTTCTACGTGCCCGGGGGGCTGAGATAGCCCCCTGAGCACATAGAAAGTGAAACTGAAATGAGCCTAAAGGCTCATTTCAGTTTCGGTTTCAGTGAAATTACGTCAGCGCGACGTGCGCGCTGATCGTCATTTCACTGAAACAGGGGCCTCGGGAGCTGGGGAAGCTCTTCCCCAGCTCCCGAGGCTCTTTATCGGAAAAAGGAATCCCTCTGGTGCCCGCACCAGAGGGATTTCCGGGGCGTGTGCTCATGACGGCCTGGAGCCGTCATGAGCACACGCCCACCGTGTATCCTAGCTGGGTTGGGGTAGCCGCCACCAGGGTTGGGTTGGGGGGGTTGGGGGGGGAGGGTTTTTCGTTCTCCATGTTTCTTGGTAGTCTGATTTCGATTGTTCCAGATATAGGACACCTTCCCAGCTGGAGGGGCTAGATTACTCTTCTCGTAAAAATAAGACAGACGTACATCATGTTTTAAGACGCTACAGATCTGCTCCCCGTTCTTGCTCTTGGAGAAACTGTACTTACTTCTCTAGGATTTCTGTGATATGACGGGGGGTGCACACTTATAGATGCAGGTTGCTTTTTGATCCTGTAATTTACTCAGTCGTCTACATATATCTGGATGTACAATGTGCCAATTTCTTTTGTGCTAAATGATAAAATGCTAATAAACATATCTTTGAAAAAAAAAATAATAATAATATTCTTGTGGTAGGTAATACTTAATGTGCATGTTCTTTATTATTTGTAATGTTTATGTGGTAGAAGATGGTTAATGTGAATTCTTTTTATGATTCTAAATGCTCTTGTACGCACAGTTTATGTGTTGCAGGTGAAGTTATAGGGCGATCAAATCAAGAAAATGCACCCACAATAGGGGGCCTCATGAAAATACCACTACGTTAATTTCAAATGGCCCCAAAAGAGTGGACCTCATGACAATACCTGTGCAATCATTCGATGGGGCCCTGGTGAAAGCGACGGCACCTCTGTATTCCCTGGGACAGTTGCAAGCCTGAGCCGCTGGTGAACTGGCCTGTGTTTGCTCCACTTTCAGTGAGAGCTACGTTCCACAGGACTAAGGTCTCCATAGGTGGGGACCCATACAAAGCCATTGGAGTTTTGCATTAGCTGTTTGTAGCTCTGATGATTCTTGGTTTATCAGGCTGGTACAGTTTATGTTGTAGAATCAGTGTCTGCTTTTGGATCCAATGTACTTTAACCCAATGCTAATCTCAATACCATAGACAGGATCTTCCCTACTCTCAAGAAAGCAGTAAATAGTAAGAATAGCACACTCACCGCAACCTCTCATCCTCAGTATCTAGATGCCACCCTAACTCCTCTACAAAATCCCATAACAAACTCTTCCGAACCGACAACTGCCGACACCGAAATCGAGCCCTATCGCCCAGTCACATCGGATCCAAACACACAGGGGTCCCCTGGCCCAGGAGAGACAGGGTTGCACTTAGCCACCAATCTCAGCAGTGCAGAAACCCCCAGTGATCCCTACCCCCCAGTCCTATTGGTCGCTTCCACACCTGGATCCCCCAGCCCAATACCTCGCCTCTATACCATACCACACACTGACTTGGACCCCACAACAAACCTCCCGGTTCAGCTTCTCACATCGACCCTTAATGAAGTTATCACCAAGCAATTGGAGAACGTGATCATGCAAACAGACCCTACCGGCGGATCGCCCTCCATATCTGATCATACACCCACACTTACTACCAACTTTCCCAACTCCGTCTGGATCGCTCGACTCAATGAGTTAGCCACAGGCCTATCCCATCTCAAGGTCGAGATGCATAACCTATCAACTATCACTACAGAACTTCTAAACTTACACAGAGCCACCAACGACACAGTGAACCAAATCAGTCTCCAAACGAGAAATTACATCCCCAAGAACTCACACCCCGAGAACACTAGTCAGAGTAACCAATTCAGTTTCCAACCTAGTAGACCCAAGTTCTTACACCCCGAGAACACTAATCAGGGTAATTTACCTTCCCCATCTTGGCCTAGGAGGGCAAGTGATGAACTATCTGACAGAGACATAGACGACCTCCTCATATCTAATGCCTTGGCAACAGATAACAGTAAGTCGCAATGTGGCACTATCCAATCCATTGTAACCAACCCCCTCAGAGAACCGACTCACAACAACAGATCCGTAAATAGAGATAACCTCACAAATATCAACATAGAGCAGAATACCCTAACCCACTCTATTAACAAGATGAAGTGTGTGCTCATTAATTGCAGATCGGCTAGCAAACATGCTCCTGACATATTCAACCTCATCCTAGAGAATGATTTAGACATTATTGTCCTCACCGAAACATGGCTAATTAGTTCCTCCTCTCCCATCCTTGACTTACTGGTTCCTCCTACTCACGACCTAATCCGCCTAGACAGAAACGTGAAACCCGGTGGAGGGGTAGCCTGCATTTATCGTAACTCAATCTCAGTCAAGCAAGCAGACTCCATCGGACTATCCTTCTGCGATTATCTCTGTATTAATATCGCTGATGATAAGCGCATCGCCAGCAAGCTTCACATATTCTACCATCCCCCGGGTGATAACTTGACTTTCATCGACGAGCTAATGGAAGTCATTGCATCCAACGTCAACTCACAAGTACCTCAAATTTTCTTGGGTGACTTTAATCTCCACTGGAACAACGCAAACGATCATGATGTAGGCTGTCTTAAAGCGTTTCTGTCAGACCAGGAGCTATCTCAATTCTGTGACAGCCCTACTCACAACAAGGGAGAGACACTGGACCTCATCTTAGCAAAAAAGAACATCGTCTTATTAGAATCCATCACCCCATGCGACTGGACTGATCATCACTGCATCCTCTTCTCCATCAATATCGAGGTAACTCAAAAAAGGGGCCAACCCTCAAAAACAAAGCAATGGAAAAGGAACTTACAAAATATCAACCCCATCACCTTGGTAAACCGATGCAACTCCGCCCTGACCCCCACGACGGACATGACTGATGTACATGACCTCACAGCCTTCTACAATTCCACTTTGCTTGAAATCATGGCCTCTATATTGCCCCTCCAAGAAAAAAACGTCTCCTCCAAAATTTCCAAACCTTGGTTCAATGAGACCCTGAACTCGGAGCGACGCAAGCTAAGAGTTGCTGAGCGACTATGGAAATCAGCACCAACCACTGATCACCAAGATCACCTTAGAAGGTTAAGGAACTCATACAACAGGAAGATTCTTAAGGCAAAGGCAGACTTTTTCAGAACCCAGCCGAACCAAGCAATCAACCGTCCAAAAAAACTCTTTGAAATCGTCAAGCAACAAACATGCAACACGACTAACTCTAGGGAACTAAATGACCTGGCTACACCTACCTGCGAAGTGCTTGCCAATTTCTTCAGCGACAAGACTTAGGCCACCGAGCTCGACATCCAATCTAAGAAGGCCCTCCCAAAACCTGTGGCCCAAGATACTAAATGTTGCGCACAACTCAAAGTCCATTTTAATACTCCAGGGGAAGTCACAAAAAACAATGCCTCATGGCACACCTTCTCGCCAATCTCTCAACAATGAATCTATAACACTCTTCAAGCAATCAACCCCTCCAATCACTTCTCCGACCCCCTTCCTCCTGCCCTATTCAAAATGTTAAAAACAACTATCCTACCACTATGGCAAAAATTGTAAACGCCTCTCTGAGACAAGGCTCCATACCGGACTGTCTTAAAATAGGGCAGGTCACACCTATACTAAAGAAAGCTGACGCCACCCCATCTGATCTCAACAACTACCGCCCTATATCCAACATCCCCACTTTGTCGAAACTGCTGGAGAAATGTGTACAAATTCAATTATGCAACCATATTGAGAATTACAACCTCCTAGACAGTCACCAATCTGGCTTCCGTCAAGGTCACAGCACAGAATCTGCACTGACACACATAATGGATGACATACTAAAAATGCTTGACCGCAACGAATCATGCCTAATGATACTTCTTGACTTATCCTCCGCCTTCGATACGGTCAAGCATGACAACCTATTGTCCCTATTGGAACGAAGGATGGGCCTCTCGGGCACAGTGTTACAATGGTTCTCCTCCTTCCTAAATAACAGAGCACAAAGAATCAAGATGAAGAATTCACTCTCTCAACCCTCCGTGGTCACCCTGGGCGTTCCACAGGGATCAGCCTTATCACCCATTCTTTTCAACCTATTAATGGAACCCCTGGCGAACGCATTGAAATCAGCGAATATTCTATATCACCTGTATGCGGACAACACCCAACTGTATTTGAAAATCTCCACTCCAGAAGACTTCATCTCCCTCAACGCTATTCTACAGAACACGCAAAGCTGGCTCACTAACAACCACCTCATGCTGAATACCAAAAAAACGGAATTCATTCTCATCTCTCCACCGAATCACACACCTAAGATAGACCTATGGTTGAAACACCTAACCTCCTTTGACTGTGCTCCCCTCATCATTGACTCCGCAAAATCCCTAGGAGTCACCATAGACAAACACCTGAATATGCAGACGCACATCACTAATGCCACTAAGGGAGCTAATCACAAGTTGAGTATACTAAGGAAACTCAAACCCTTCCTCCCTCAGGCTGACCTAAAAATGGCAGTGAAAGCCCTAGTGCTACCAAGATTAGACTATGGAAGCACCACTCTTTGCGGTCTCCCCAAATACAAGCTGGCTCCGCTGAGGGCATCACTTAATGCTGCGGCAAGACTGGTATCAGGAACTAAAAGAAATAGCCACATCTCTCCGACCCTGAAAGCTCTGAACTGGCTGCCCTACGAGGCAAGAATACACCTAAAGGTTGCCTGCATGACCCATAAAGCACTACATAACAATACACCCAGTTACTTAGCTCTAAAGCTAGAAAGGTCGGGAGGTTTCAGACAACTACGAAGTGCGAGTACTTTACTTCTGAAACCGCAATCCTTCCATAAGAAGAGAACTGGTTGCAGAGCTTTCTCAGGGATTGCACCAAAGATTTGGAACTCCTTACCTCCAGTGGTATGTGGAATCTCTTCCTTTATCGCATTCAAAAAAGAAGTAAAAATACTACTAATGAACAAATTCACGTCCTAAGACTTAATTCTATGCTGACACCGAGTCACCTATACGATCCGCATATCATTGCCTACCTCCGATGGAATGAAGGAGATTATTATATGTATGTTTATTACCACAGCCACTTAATGCTCAATAACTGTATTTAGTGTAAAGCTCAGTTGGCCACGGGTCTCCTATATTATCCACATACCTCATACCCATGGTGGATCGAAGGAGAATATTATATGTATGTTTATTATCACAACCACCTAATGCTCAATAACTGTACATAGTGCAATGTCCTGCTGGATACGGGTCACCTATGTTATCCATATACTATATACCTCTTTTGTACGCAATGACAAATATCAAATGCTTGTATACTACCTCATCCTTTTATGTTTTATACTGTATACTGTAAAGCGCTCTGATACCCTCGTTGGTCACGTTCGCGCTATATAAAACTTTATAAATAAATAAATAAATAACCCATTATGAGGTTTAATAAACCTGTCACATAACTTTCCTTCTTCAAAAGCAGAGGCCCGCCTCGTATTTTGCTTGGTCTGCGTGCAGTAAATGCAACCGTGCAATTGTATTAATGAGTTTGCATTGGTTACTTGTCTATGGGATGTCAGTGCTATGGAGCTCTGTCATGGTTTATAACATACAATTCTGCACGTTTCAGTGAGGTCCATGTTTGAGAGAGCCACTGGGAATAGGTGAGGTTGCGAGTTTTTGGATAACTTCTTAATTGGCTACCAGCCAGAGGAAAATAACACAAATTCACATTGTTTCCAAATACTGAGCACTCGTACTAGCACAAGTAACTCAACTCACAATGATTAACCATGCCCAAAAATCACCCTGAGCGGAATATTTACAAGGGGATTGCGCCGCCGGCACGTCACTATTTTTGACGTTCCGGTGGCGCAGTGCCCTGCACCATATTTACAAAGTGGCATTAAGCCACTTTTGGTGGCTTAATGTAGCCTTGTAAATATGGCACCCTTTCATGCAGGTATTTGCATGAAAGGGGCGTGCAATGGGTGTTGTTGTGGGCGTTCCACTGCAACACCCATTGCTTTTGATGCTGTCCCAGATTTACAAGGAGGTGTAAATCTGAGGCAGCACCAAAAACTAACGCCATGCAATAGCAGGCATTAGAATGGCGCAACGAGGAGAAATACTTTGATTTCTTCTCGTTTTTGCTTGTTCTTTGTGTGCTGCATTCTGCAGCACACTTAGAAAGAGAAAAACGCCATTAATGATTGTTTATGTGCAGGAAGGTGTCCCTTCCTGCACAGAAACAATCATTAAATAATGACGATTAGCTACTTCTATGTGTGCTGCAGAATGCACATAAACAATCATTCCCTGCAATGCAGACACCCTTGCACTATGGCACAAGGGTGTCTGCGTTGGCGCTAGGCAGATATTATTAGCGCCAGCACTAAGGAAAACACAGGGGTGCACCGTATTGTTGTAAATAAGGCACATCCCTGCATTTTGGAAATGGCGTAGAGCAGTGCTGCAAAATTTGCTGCAGCTCCGCGGTCTGTCATTTCCTTGTAAATATGCCCCTGAGTTTGATGTGTTATGTTGTATTTCAGTACGCCCTTAGAGAAGTCCATTGTTGATATTACGTTGTTTTATATTTTTGAATTTTTATGTATGTATTGCATATGTTGGTATATATATTTCCTCCACAGCAGAAAAACATAATAGCATACACGTATATCGCTAGTACATGAACTCATATACATGTCATTGTTAATAAATCATCCCCATGCTATTTTTCTTCTTCATCAAGCAATATAGCTCAATCCATTATGCCTCAAATAATTTCTTGTGTATTAACACAGCCCTGGAATGTATACCTCTGTATGCTCTGCATTTCTCTCCATCATTCCATAAAACTGTGGGATTCAGAACACCAGTGTTTTATTAAAAGGGTGTTAGACCCTGGCGGATGGTCCCCCAGTCTGTCTGGGTGGCAGAGGCGGAACACTGTTTTCCCTGTTTAGAGACCCCAGCATGCCAGGCAGAAATGTCTGTACTGTGGAGGTAGCGACCGCTGCATTAGCTTCCTTGGCAATACAGGTTTGCCGGACAGGCACCATGTTTACTGCTTTTTACCACTAGAATGTCCCTTCTGTAGTTTGATAGTTGCTTTCTCTTTAATTAGGGCAAGCAACGAAAGAGTAATCAAAATTGGATGGGGGGTTCCTGAGTGTGTAGTGGTGATGCTCTCCAGAACAAAGTTCTCAAGAGAAACAAACGAAATGTGCCCAACCCGTTGTTACGGGTGGGAAGGGAAAGAGACCCTTTTCTTTAGATAGCCCTCACCCACTCTAATAGTGACATGCTTCATTAGAGGGCTCACCCCGACTGCTAAAAGTCGGGGTGGGCTCGACCGTGTTTCAGGGAGCACTTAAAGATATTGTGTATGGGGGAGTACTATTAAAGATAAAATTCCTCACCCACTCCTAAAGAATTCTTTAATGATGGAGTGGGAGGGAAGGTTAAAATATATACAATAGGGTGTTTAAGGATGTGATGGTCCTATGACCCTAGCTCGGACATCTGGGGTTATGCTAACGTTGAACCATTACAGACGGTGGAAAATATGTTTTAAAAAAATCTTTTAGCACTTCCCTCGAGTTGCTCAAACTATGTATGTCACGCAGAGCTGGGGACTAATTACCTAATAGACGTGGTAAGGACTCAACCACTCTTGCTATGGCACAAAATATGGACCTCGGAACATATGGCCTTGAATCGTGCCATAGTCAAGGACTGCTATGACTCTGAAATGGCTCTAAAGATCCCCTGGCTAAAGTTTATTAAGAATTCTTTGACAGATATGGGCCGTTTGGAATTCTATGAGCATCCAGAATCCCTGTTAAACATCTCGAGGAAAGGATTAAAAATAGAGTCTCTAAACCATCTGGCGGATCTGCGATTATGCGTGGAATTGGGCAAAACAACTGTGAAACACAACCAAATGGTCCTGACTACTTTCTCCATGCAACCATACCTTTTTAATGTTCTTAATGCACAACATCAATTTGTTTTAACTCGTTTTAGACTAAACATCTTCCACCGCTTGATAAGTTTCCCAAACCCTAATGATTGGTCAAAAGATTTACAACGTTGCCCATGTGATAATGTATCAAACCAATCAACCATGCACATCGCACTTTTTTGTAAATTCTATAAGGATCTGAGAAGTTTTTTTATTGTACCTTTATTGAAATCACTAAATTTTAAACAATGCAGGCCTGCCTTTTATACTTACAATTGCTCCCCAGTCTGTACACGTGTGTGGTACTTGCAAGATTTCTTAGGGCGACCCAAGCAAGAAGGAAAACAATAGTAGCAAAGTGTTGATTTATGATCTCTTGGCTGAAATGTGAACTGCACTATTTCATTCTTTGATACCAATGAATTTTATATGTATGTATTTGTTTTAAGAAATTTTAAGTGCATGTACTCTTTTATGATTCACTTTGTCTGAATCGAATAAAGATATTTTGATTTTTGATAGCCCTCACTCACTCTAATAGTGACATGCTTCATTAGAGGGCTCACCCCGACTGCTAAAAGTCGGGGTGGGCTCGACCGTGTTTCAGGGAGCACTTAAAGATATTGTGTATGGGGGAGTACTATTAAAGATAAAATTCCTCACCCACTCCTAAAGAATTCTTTAATGATGGAGTGGGAGGGAAGGTTAAAATATATACAATAGGGTGTTTAAGGATGTGATGGTCCTATGACCCTAGCTCTAGCACCAACATGTTTCAGCCCTTCCTATCTGGCCTAAATAGGTCCTGGGCTTTCGTCAGGGTGGGATGTAAAGAAGTTACTTCCCCCAAAGACGTGTGTGCGTGTCAACTATTTGTTTCAGGCACTCTTAAGTAATTAAAAACTGGAACAAGCCTAATACTCTCCACTGGTCTCGATGAGGAATTACCCCTGTAACTCAGGGCAACGGATTCCCAGAGGGAGCGCAGGAGGGAGGCCATATTGTCACACTTTCATCAAAGGTTCTCCCTGCAGGGACCTACTGACCCGTGATCAGTAGGTCCCTGATGAAAGTGTGACAATGTTGGTGCTAGAGCTGTTGGTGCTAGAGCTAGGTTGATACAGAGGATTATAGAAAAAGAATGCTGAAACTACTGGAAGTCCCAGAACATTACATTAGAGTTCCTCACAGTAGGATAGAAAAGCTCAAGAAGGAGATTGAGGTATTATTAAATACAGCTAAAAATGAAGGTTGGATATGTGAGGAGGAGTATAAGTTTTTATATAATGGCTCTCCAATCACCCCAGCGATATATGGACTTCCTAAGGTCCACAAGAACCTCACAAATCCACCAATGAGGCCGATTGTAAGTAGTATTGGGTCTCTCCTTGAGCCATTGAGTACATTTGCAGATTGCTTTATTAAGCCTTTAGTACAACAACAGTCATCTTATCTAAAAGACTCCGCACATGCTATCTCAATTTTTGAGGGAAGGAGCTTCAACAGGGTGACCCAATTTTTAGTCACCGTGGATATTGAAGCTCTATACACCAACATACCCCAGGATGACACCATCAAAGTAGTTGGGTCACTGTTGGGAAGAACAGATCTCCATGGTGGCAGCATGGAATTTATTTTATGTTGCATTACAATGGTGTTGAAGAACAATCTGTTCTTATTTGAAGAAGATCTTTTCCAACAGGTGAAGGGGACCAGCATGGGGGCCACCTGTGCCCCCAGTCTGGCCTGTGTTTATGTGGGTGAATTTGAAGTTAGGCATGTTTTCAATGAGGCGGCCCCCTTCTTTGAGAACGTGAGTCAGTGGTGCCGCTTCATTGACGACATTGTTTTTATCTGGGAGGGCAATCAGGAGGAATTCGAAGAATTTATCTTGTGGCTTAATTTAGGAGATCCAAATTTGAAATTTACAGCACAATTCAGTAAAGATAGAATTAATTTCTTAGACATCTGCATTAAGGATGATGATGGCAGTCTAGCGGTGGAGCTCTACACGAAGCCGACTGATAAAAATACTCTCTTACATTATGAGAGCTTCCACCCCAAAGCCCAAAGGGATAATATTCCCTTTGGGCAATTTCTGCGACTTCGCAGAAACTGTTCCTCTATGTCAGATTTTAATAGACATTCAGATGTCCTTAAACTGAAATTAATAGATCGAGGTTATCCCAAAAACTGATTAGACAATCATACAAGCGAGCCAAATATTATGACCGCGAGTACATGTTGGACAGAATATAAATAGGAGCCAGGATACCAAAAAAGAAAGAATAGTGTTTGTGAGTCAATTTTCTGAAAATAGTAATATCATCAAAAATATTGTGAATAAAAATTGGAAAATCTTGAACGATGGGCAGGAAGTAAAACTAGACAAACCACTTTTTGCATTTAGGAAAAATAAAAATATTAGAAACTCTCTAGTGAACACCTACAGAGTTTGCAAAAGGGATTTTCAAAACACACTGCAGGGCACTAAGGCCATTGGCAATTATACATGTGGAATGTGTTCTATTTGTGAACACTGCATGGTGGTGAAGAGGCTCAATTTTAATGGTCAAGAGATCATCTGTAAGAGCCTAAATAATTGTCGCAGTAAAAATTTGATCTATCTCCTCATATGCCCCTGCGGGCTAGGGTATGTAGGAGAAACGAGCCGTGAGCTTCGCATTAGAGTACTAGAACACAAGTCAGCTTTAAGAACAAATAAAGAGAACGCACCACTGACAGAACATTTTTCCAAGGTGAAACACAGTTGCAATGATTTGCGGTGGTTCATATTAGAAAAAATCTCAGGAAACATGAGAGGTGGAGATTTAGATAAAAAAAGGAAACTGAGAGAACAGTGGTACATTTGTAAATTGAACACTGTGCAAAACGGCTTGAATTCCAGAGAGGACTGGATGTCTATTATCTCCTAAATAAAACCCTGGTGTTGCCTTTTATGTCTAGAGTATAGATAAAGACACTCTTGTTCATGTAAAAATACACCGATTTGATTCAATAGGGAACGGCAGTGGTAAAGATGAACGGATGAAACTTATAATACTGATCTACCACATGCAATTTTTATCATGTAGGTTTCTGATTAGAGATATATCTTTATCAGAAACGAAATATGGCAATTTGAATGAGAAGGGGCAATTAAAAAGTTTTTGTATCCATGAACACTGCATCATCCCTAGAGAGTGTGGCTTATAATTCAATTGCTTGCACTGTGTTATGAACATTCGTGATTTCCGGATTAGACTATATACAATGGTGAACGTTGAATTAGATAATGGAAGGCGCTACAAGGGTGTTTTATGCAGCCCTTGATAAAGTTTTTTTTTTTTTAAATCGGAGTGTTAACAGTTAATAGTCCGCAAAGATGCAGAGGCGCAGGTCACATGACCGTTACGTTCACGTATTGACGTAGGAAAAATGAGGAGGCTTTTTAAGGCGCCAATTCAGCGGTATGGTGTTTATCGCACGAAAGACAGAAACAGAAGTGCTGAGATACCGCTGGGTCCCTGCAAGAGGTAGGTTTCGGTTTAGGAACGGGGTCATGGGGTAGGATGTTTTCTTTAGAAATCTTAGATGGGGAAAGTGAAGTTATGTGGGTGTCAGAGACCGCTGACTATTTATATGGAAAGTGTTGGAAGTGCCTCCATGTAGTAATTATTAATATTATTTTTTGATTAGTATATGCGCCTGATAAACAATGAAATTTAATGTGGCGATTCTGATTTCGGGGCTAGAATAGAACAATATAGTGAGCAAGTCTGTTTTATTTTGGAGTACAACATAATATAGGAAGCGAGTATGTCTCGGCTTTCTCACATTGGTATTTAATATGGCCGGTCTAACTTTGGGGCTAGAACAGAGTGAGGTAGTATTCAAGCCCATGTAACTTTGAAATAAACATAATATAGGAAGTGAGGATGTCTTGGCCTCTATTTAAAAAGATAATATTTTGGCTTTTACTTTGTAGCCGAACAAAAGGGCCATAATACAAGAAGGACCCATATATAAAAAAACGGGCATAAAAAGAAGTAAGTAACTCTTCATTTCAAGACGAGTTCGTGTTAATAGAAACGAGAATGTGTTTAATGACATCTTTATGGTTTATTCATATGGTCTAGATTTCGCTACGGTCAATCCACCTCTGTTCAGGAAAGGAAACTAGTCATGTGGCGAACCTAATTAGTTGATCTAAGGTAGGTGCAAGCAAATATACAATAGAGACTATAACTATTAGAGTTTATGAGCAACGATTGGGTATATTGTCTTATATGTGCTACTTTCTGCTTGATATAGGTAGCTACCAGTCCAGTGCAATTTGTAACTGATTTGAGAATCCCTACAGCTAGATCTGCAGTATATTCCCCCTCTATAAAAAGGGTGTATAAGTAAGTAGGCCGGGGTCATTATTATTATTATTACATATAAAGCCGGCTGAGAACTATAGAAATGTATAAAAGATCATGTTGCTGACCGCTAACCTAAAACGGATATTTGTTTATTTTTGGAGGTGGTCTCAAACCAGGTTTAATCAGCACTTGGTTCCTTCAGATAGGAAATTGGACCTACGTAACAGTGGCCAAATGACTTTCTGATTTTTAAGAACAACGTACTATAGGTAAGCCCTGTATTCTATAGTGACTACGAAATCTTGTGAGTATATGATGGTGATGAATGCATGATGAGATGAGAGAGGAAGTGATGGAATAAACGTTGTGATCGCTACGGGGCACTGTTGGGATTAAGAAACTTAGGGGCATATTAGCAAGGGCACTATCGCCGCTTTAGCGGCACTTTTTGCCGCTAAAGCGGCGATATTCTTATTGCCCTATCAGCAAACTGTCTCTAACAGCAGTTAGCGACAGTGTTTGGTCATTAGCGCCCGTGTTTTTACCGCTTTGCATGTCAGCGATATTTATCGCTAATGACATGCAAAGTGGGCGTTCCCGACGAACAAACCTGGGAAACACCCGCTAACAGGCCTATCGCCTATTAGCAAGGTGGCCATGGCCCCAGTTAGCGACGTGAAAAGTCGCGCTAACCGGGTAATCGCTATTTATTTAACACCTGCAATTAGCAGGTGTTAGCCATATCTAACATGGGGGTGGATTATGCTGATACGACCACAGGGTCGTATCAGCAAGGTTATCGCCGTTTTCCATGAAACATCGCTGGAAAACCAGCGATGTTTCATGGAAAACACCGCTATGGCTGGAATAATTATCGCCATAGCGCTAAATGTCGCTAATTCAGCGTTAGCATGGCAAATTATTCCGACGATAGCCGGCGATAAAAAAGTGCTCGCTAAACACGCTTTGCGATGTTTAGCGCACTTTTTAGATAATATGCCCCAAAATGTGTTGGTATTATAAACAATTAATGTTTTTTTCTGTGATTTTCTCCTTTTGACCTAGTAATTACGAGATAGAATAATAATGGCTTGTTTCACATTGTATGTTTTCAATGAATAATATAATTGCACCTTAGTATTCATTTTTTTAATATGCGTTTGTGTTATAGATGTTTTAACCAGCGAGAGTACAGTGGTTTGTAGTCTTGAAAAAGAAGGTTCAACTATATTTCCTTCGAAACGCGTCGACGCCTGTCTGCCATAAACTCATTACTCTTAATCTACCTCAAATGTTAATGAATTACGATACATTCGGGTGATTTTGTATAGTTTTTTTGATATGAGTCATGGTACCTAATGACAAAGTGCAAGGTCTTTATTAACTCTCGTGTTGTGTTTTTAACTTTTATATTGTGTGATACTTTCTTTTTTATTGTTGTCTTTTAATAAAAAGGGATTCCCGTCCATAATATGTATGGAAAGTTTTTAAATTCTGTATTAAGTTTTGTATTATATCTTTAATAAATTGATTACATCAATGTATGAGTTGTAGGTTTTGTACCAATACATGGATTGTTGGTTTCAACAGTGATCCCTCAGGTTGTATGCTTTTCTGATTGTTGAGTGAAAAGAAAATTCTATGTGCGGTAGGATTTTGTGAAGTCAGATTTCAATTACTCCCAAAGGACGTTCCTTTTTGAGTTGGTGCTAGAGCTAAGGTCATAGGACCATCACATCCTTAAACACCCTATTGTATATATTTTAACCTTCCCTCCCACTCCATCATTAAAAAATTCTTTAGGAGTGGGTGAGGAATTTTATCTTTAATAGTACGCCCCCATACACAATATCTTTAAGTGCTTCCTGAAACACGGTCGAGCCCACCCCAATTTTTATCAGTTGGGGTCAGCCTTATGATGAAGCATGTCACTATTAGAGTGAGTGAGGGCTATCTAAAGAAAAGGGTCTCTTTCCCTTCCCACCCGTAACAACGGGTTGGACACATTTCGTTTGTTTCTCTTGTGAACTTTGTTCTGAAGAGCATCACTACTACACACTTAGGAACCCCCCCATCCAATTTTGATAAATCTTTCATTGCTTGCCCTAATTAAAGAGAAAGCAACTATCAAACTACAGAAGGGACATTCTAGTGGTAAAAAGTGTATTAAATAGGGAGGACGTGTCCTTTCTATCCTCGTAATTGAGGACCTCTCTACCCGCCCGGGACCTGTGGATCCCAGGATTTGTGTACCAGCCATGTTTACTGCACCCGCTTGGCAAACTCTTTTTATTTAGAGAACAGAAAGCATGAGTTTATTTTCTCTAAACTAAAACCAAATTGCTCCAACGTACAGGGAATTTTCAGCATGAGCTGAGGCAATTCACAATTTTCCCCGCTTATGTCAGTCATACATCGCTTGGTAGCCACAGGCAGAGAAAATCGGTGATGGTCGTCACACCCTCAATTGGTGAGGGGAAATGCAGTGTGACTCGGTGGTGTTTTGCTGAACGAATCACCGGTTCAGGGGTTACAATCGGCAGAGTCGGCTGAGGCTCAGGCGACAGTCACCCGGCGGTTGAACCACCTACAAGTAGGGCGGGGAACCATGGGCAACCCCTTAATGATGCCCAACGTCTCTTGCAACTGAAGTAGCCAAGTAAACTACATTAGTTCGCTCCACCTAATCCTGTCTGTCCTAGGTTTTGCCAATGATAAGGTTTGAATAATTTATGGCTAGTGCGCTCTCTTAGATTACTGATCACCCCATCCCAACGAGAAGCAAGACCAGGGCACTTAACGAGCATGTGAATGAAATATGGTTTACATCATAGTAGTTTAATGTAAAATTTAGTTTGCTTAAATTGTGGTCACCAGTAAACTTTACAGACATTCATGTACATTACATTTATGTACATATATTTCCAAAAGTTTCCTTGCGGGACGAAGGAAGAACTGAGCACTCCAGACAAGGTAAGTCATTTTGATTACTTTATTGCAGCATGCCCGTACTGACGCGTTACGGCTGATCCCAGCCTTTCTCGAAGTTTATATTTGTTTATATATTTTTTTGTTGGTCTACACCTAGCTAGAAAGCACCTGAAAAATGTACAACAGAGGGGGCCACAGTAGTGTTGGGGAGTATGCACAAGTTGCTGTGAGTACTGGTAGAGGTGCTCCATGAAGAAAGGTATCTTCAGCTTCTTCCAGAAGAGAATGGGAGACATTGTTTGTCAAATCTCCCAGAAGGAAATAGAAGTACAGCCTTCTGGTCTTTTCCTTTTTACACTTCTTTGTTTCAAGCCTAGAGATGACCTGAATATGAGTACTGAGTTTGCTACCAGACACTTAGAGCTCTTGTGCGAGTATTAATGGGGGTGGGTGTATGTATAGCATAAAATAGCGGATGTACGAATGCAGATGTGCCAAAATAGTATTTATTGTTGCCCTCCACCACACAACAGCCCCAGATAGAAGCAAGCAACAATTACCTCCATCCACCACCCACGTCCCAGCACAGAGCAGCTCCAGGGCTCCTTTTGTGTAGAACTTAACTAAATAAACAATGATTTAAAACAAAAGTAAAAACGTGCATCAGCCTAGTAGAACCTCCTATAAGTAAGTCAGTATAAGAACATTACTTAAATTGAGTGCAAAGAATTGTAAACGGGGTCTTTTCTTTTGGAACGCCATTGCATCGTTATATAGCATTTTTAAAACTAGAAAACTGAGAACTATTGTGTTCCATAGGTCATTTTCACCTCCTCAGTCAACTAAAAAACAATTGTCTTGTTTTATTGCTTTAATATATCCTCTCAGGGTATCCCTGGTGAAAATGTCAATTGATTGGTTATAACTGCTTTTGCTCATCTGGGGATTGCATGTGTTTTTTTTGCATCTAGCTCTACATAGATCCAATGAGAAAAAGGGGCATTTTATTGGTTACAGACAGGTGGCATTTTATTGGTTAAAAACAAGAGGCATTCTATTGGTTGAATAAAAACCCAAATTACCTCATTTGATGCCATTAACCTTATCCAAAGTAGAACTGAAGTTAGCTGGAATGTTCTCCCTCGCCGTACTTTAAATGCCCAACAACCCATGCCCCAGCAACTGGATCCAGCAAAAACCCTCTGTAACTGGTCAACTGGAATTTAGAGTAGAGATAAAAAGAATATTTCCTAGAATTGGATATTTTCCAACGTACATATCCATTTCTTTTCACATATTATGGATTATACAAGAAAACGAAGCTCAATGGTTGCGTGGATATTTTCGGATTCTCTTGAGCCTCCGTATGGTCGGTATTGAAGAGACATTCCTGACCAACAATAGTTGTGAAGAGGAAGCTGTGTGGGACAAGACAGCTGTGAAGTACCTTAAACAAAAGTTCTTAATCAGCCCTTGTCATAACTGGATACATCATGGGAGCCATGGCGTGGGACGGCACAATATGTGCGCCGACTCATGCGGGCTAAAAATAGGCTGAAATCTTTCTGAGAGCTTTGACGGCACATTCTTCCAGCTCCATCTGGGAATCTTTGTCTCTGATGATGAGACATTCCTAACAGATGTTTGAGCAGTGCTCCATACTCCACGCTGGAAGGAAGCAGACCTCCATTTGCAGATTGATGTACACGCTCTCATGCACCATGCAAAAACCATGGCCAGTATTCCCATTAAGAAGATAATTTTCACACTAAATAGCGTATGTGTAGAGGCATGTACACTAGACTGTTCCAGAGTGGCCATCCGTGTCTACAAACAGGTCTCTGTTGTTCTTGCTTAAGAGTAGCTGTGATGGCCTCCATGGGGGAGGGAGGGGGGGTAAAATTACATTCACCCATATTTGTTTAGTTAGTACTGCCCTCAAGGGACGCAGGGCACTCTGCAGCCTAAGAGATACTGGCTGTGAGATCCCTTTCGACCTATCAGCTTTGGCCCATGGGCAGAATGGCCACATGTTTTAAGGATGGCTACTTTGAAGGAGGGGGTGTAGCCTGTGACAATGGCCCTTTTGTATCCAAGCATTTCTTTGTAGACACAGAATCAGTGGTTGAAGTGGGCGGGATCGGAGGGGCACGACGTGCCCATACTTTTAAAATTTAAGTAAAACTGTTCCCCTACTGTTTTGTGAAAAGTCAACCGTCCCGGGACAGTAAATTCTGACAATTGAAATGTTTCAACTGAAGCATAAGGCAGGAGTCTCCTGTGCTGTGAAACCAAGGGATCGGCAGACAGCTAAATAAACCTTCTTGCCAGGGTGCCTGCTTACCTGAAAGAAATGTAAATGTACACAACTGGTCAATCTGCAAATGTAAACGGTGCTTGTAAGCCGCTAATGGCTTTAATTGATGGAATCACTTAAAGTTTTCTGATGACACAGATTTATTCTTTTTTGGTGGTATTGCAAAGTGGTTACCAGCTGAGCTGTGAAATGTGTGTTTTTTATGGAGAGTTATTTAAAAAAGTACACTATGTACAGTCTGGGTATTACTAAAATCCATATTTTGGAAGCACTTTTTTTATCTTAAACCATTTTGCGCATTTTGTAGCAGTCTCTCTTGTACTGTGTGCAATGCAATTTTAAAATAATTACTTAATATTCACAGTGCTTTCCGTCTTAGACTGGGACTTCGTAGCCCTAAAAATACACGTGACTATTCTCCGCTGCACCAACCAGGATTCAATTCTGTGGCTCTCTGGTAACAGACCTCTGCAGTGCATTAACTAATAGAGGTTGGTAATGTACGATAGTGCATTTCCTGCTAATTAGCATAATTTGCATTTAATTTTCATTTAAATTGTGCATTATTCTATATGCAGTTACCTGAAGGTAACCCCGTCATTTGACTCCGCATTACAGTTCGCATACTTTTCCCATACTTTTTTTAATGCACTACGACCACTGCACAGAAAAGCCCCTGATACATCAGTCCCTATATCCTCTCATCAGGACTGACAGTGGATGCTAGGGACAAGAGACGGACTGACCTACTGGCCACCAGCAGTAGCGGCCCGTGGAGGGAGTTCCGTGGGGCGGTGAGGCGGGCGGGGGGTAGTAAACACCGGAATATGGATGAACGGAGGTAAGTAAACAATTAAATAAATAAAACGAATTTCGTTGCGTGCGCTGCATCGCATTTGCAGCGCACTTGCAGCGCATTTGCACCGCACGCAAGGTGTTCATATGATTCATCTCGGTGATATTTACTTGCTGATTTATCTTACCGGGTACATTGCTGGTGATCTAATGCTTACGTTCACTCTCCTGTAGGTGGCGTGCATTACCGTCTGAGCTAGCTATCCGGCTCATCAGAAAAGAACTTTATATACACTGCACTAAGGCCAAACGCGCCCTAAAGGTGCTTTGTGGGACATCGTGACGCACAGTCTCTTCACAGCGTCAACATATTATTAGCAGTTTCAAGGCGATTTTAGGTGGCCAAGGCATTTTAACAAAGTTGAGTGGGTTTGCTTATGTACTGACTTTCAAAGTACAGACACCGCCCCTCCTAAAGTTGCATTTAGTACTTGTTTTTCAAGCTTCACCGTGCGTATATTTTTGTTCCTCTTTGGTCTTTCAGTGTTTTTAAAGCTATTCAATTTCCAAAAATCTGGCCGAAGTGGCATGCGATATTTATGTCCTTGCCGGGCTCCCTGCATTCATAAAATTCCAAATGTGATGTCATTGCTCAGGTGTTTATTTTCTATCACTGGCTGCCTTCCAAGCTGCAAAATGAGTGCTCGTTGTCATGCCAAAAAAACTCGGAATGCTCAAGATCTCCTGGAGAAATACAGCCGGGGTGGAAAGCAAATGTGCATGTGTTATTTCTGTTCGGCCTTTCAAGTTAAAAATGTCTGTTTTTCTGTTCTGCTGCTTAAAATAGGAAGAGAAACTACAAATATGGTATCTGCCGTTCATTCGCAGCCCTGATCGTGTTTTTCAGTGTTACACGAACAAACATACAGGGCCTAATACTTACAACTATTTGAACAACTAAGCCAGACTTACTCCAACAAACAGCTTGATTTGCAAGCACAAAGCCACCTATGCAATTCAGACAAGCAATGGCATAGCCAATAGGTCTCGCCTTTGGGACATTATAAGTGTTTAGCCATGCAACAGTTGATGTTGCACCAAGGATATTGTGCTGCATGATTAAATACTTATAAGGTCCCAAAGGCGAGACCTATTGGCTATGCCAATGCTTGTTTTGTCTAGTGGCAATTTCCACTCATGGGGAAGAAGCACAGAGGGTTAATATGCCTGCTGCAAAGAACATTTACCACACCACCGAACTGTATTTTATGTCGATCGCTCAGTAGGTTACTGCTTTTCTCACAGAGATTCTTTTGTTGCTTGAAGTTCATAAGTTACACCCCTAATATAGCACAGTGAGCTATAAATTGTCATCAAAGAGCTGCATTCAAACTGCATGGTATAGATTAAACTGTTATGTTTTTTCCCCATTCTTTAATTAATCTAATGTTGCTAAAAAGGGTTGATATTTGTAGAAATACATTCTTATTAGAAAAACAAACACTGTGGTATGTGTTAAGTCCTGAGTTTGTGTTTCTCCTGATCAAACACTCTTAAAATATACTGCCTACTACTACCGGTGATGTGACTCCTGCTCCTCATAATCTCCTGTGCCTTAACATTTCCTATAGACTGATTTACACACGATTCATTGGCTCTGTGTAATGTGTGTGTGATGTAATGTGCTCTGACATCCTACACTGGAATAGGTAGTGCTATAAAACAAATGAAATGCATTTGAGAGAGGGGCTATGGATAGATGAGGCGCACTGGTGGAGCGCGATAGTGAAGGAATTCATGGAGAATAAGGTTTTTTGGGGGGGAGCACTAAAAACAATTGTCGCACTGGGCACCACCACTGCTAGAGTTGGCCCTGCCCCATTATCCCTGTTCCAGTCTGTAGCTTATGTGCAGGAAAAGAAAACCAGACACAAATGTAGTGAATACTCACTGATTCTATTTTAGTGTAAAGTATACATGCATATGCCTCATCTCGCAGCACATCTAACTTGCATTTGAAAGATCCAGGTGTAAGTGCTGCATAAAATGTGGGAAATGTACCAATCTCACTTGTTTGCATATGGATAGTCTGAGGAGGGAAGTCATTAAAAAAATATAATTTTAGAATATTTATTTTTCAATTTCCCTAACTCTGTAGATGCAGTGCATAGGATACTTTCATGTACACTTAGGAAAGCAGATGTAAATTCATTTTTGTGAATACTATTCATTGACACCCATTTCATGGCTCGGGCGTATGTTATAGATGTATAGATGTGTGAGTAGTATTATTTCAAGAATGAGTCTCACAGATGTGGTTTACCTGAATGAGAAGTTGCTACTTACAGCTGTGATAATATGCTCTGGGTGTAGGGAATAATGCCTGTGTGGTATATGTCTATAACAGATCACAGTTTCTTTCCCAGTCACCTTACAAGATACCTTCAGTGAACCACCCAAAATAAATAAACTGCCTTTGCAAACCCAGACCTAGCTGCTTATCTTCCATGTCAGTGACCTGAGTTCTACTATCAGCTTTAGCACTTGCTCAAAAATTGTGTGATTCTGGAAAATCAATTTATCTCCTTCTGTTTAGATTACAAATAAGTGTAAGTGCACAACGTGTAAAAATCTGTGTTCTAGAACATAACTGCCCTGTTGACGCGTCACCATCTCCTCTATCTGGTAAAATGTTCATTACGCCAGTGTAATCTTGCCTAATTTCTGGAATTTCATGTTACACTTTTTAGGCGAAATTACACAGTTATGCCACATTGCATAAATCCAAAACTGTTTGTTTGATAATCCTAGGGCGAAATAACGGGAGCAATGCAAGTAAACAGAATACGAACCACCATTGTGTGCGGCCCTTGTGTTTTTGCAGTTTTTTTTTAATGTGCAATGGACGTGAGGACGCATTCCGTGCTAAAATATTGCAGTAAACGCATACATTTGCATTATTCTTAATTTCATAATTAGGCAAAAGGAAATTATTTGAATTTCGCACTCACCTAATGTTCGAGGTACTCCTGCTACAGCACTGTTCTCTGTAAAGAGCTTTGCTGATCTTTGAGGCTAGGTTTGTGTTATATGAAGTAACAAGAGTTACACTGCATCCCACAAACTTTAAACCCCATTCTTGCCGCGTTGTGTACTGTCAACTTCGTAAAAAAGCCTTTTGTTTTTAGGCAGACAATTCGTTCTCTTGGTCCTCAAATCCATTCATCACTAGTTTTTTCATACAAATATTCTTTGTAAGATTGGGCCCCTATTGCAGAAATGAATGTGGTATTTCTTCCCATCTGGGCTATGGAAACTCTGTTTGCTTGGGCATTCCTGCATATGTTCTGAGGCGATGGTGGTTGGTTGAAAAGGCTTCTCACCACTTGAAAGCTCAACAGTGGCTTCCTGCCATGGATTTGCTCATGCATACGTCACCGCGCATTGCTCATAAAGCTTTCAGCGGCGTGTGCCCAACTTTTCATCACCAAGTGTCTGTTGTATTACCCAGCTTACTTCTCAGATACCAATATCTTTTACTTTTGCTTCATATCATCAAATAGAAAGTTGGAGGTCGCTTCTTTGTCCGATTTGGTGCCAAAACACTGGAATTTACTGCAACCTTTTCTTTACTTTAACTCTGACCAGACCTTAATTTGCACACAAAAAATGAGTGCCAATCACCAAAGCTCTAGAAGCCCGTGGATGGCGCTATTAAATGTCAGTGTGCCAAATACCAAGGCTGCATAGTATTTAGTCCACCTCGTGCCTCTTTAATCCACTTCCAGACACCCTCTTCCCCTCTATCCCACTCTTGCAGGTTCCTGATTTCTTTCTTTTTGACGTTTTTTTCTGTCATTCTCTTCCTTCGGCTTTCCGCTTTGTTTGTTTTTCTCTCTCTTGATCTCTGGAAATGTCCGATCAGGATAAATAAGTGCCGGTCCTCAAAAATGAGTGTTGGTGGCCCCCACTGGCAACCACCGGCTCAAATTAAGCACAGCTTCTGACCAATTTTGATTTGGAAATCAATGAAAACTGTTTTTTCCTTTGTTTGTCAGTGCTTGTATTCTCAAGGAAACTTTGCTAATGCCAAAAGAAAATATTCCGGTTTTTTTAGGATCTATAAAAGATGCTATTTAGACAATCAGGGGCATATTATCAACGTGATTATCGCCGCTTTAGCGGGACTTTTTCCCGCTAAAGCGGCGATAATTCAATCACCCTATTAGCAAGCTGTCGCTAACTGCTGTTAGCGACAGCTTCTAGGCGATAGCGACCGGGTTGGGTGCCGCTTTGCATGCCAGCGATATTTATCGCTAATGGCATGCAAAGTAGGCGTTCCCAACCTAAAAGCGACTGGAAACAGTCGCTAAGGTTGCTATCGCCTATTAGCGAGGCAGGGGAGGTGATTAACGAACCAGCGCTAAACACGTTTAGCGCTTGTTTGTTAACGCCTGGTCCAAACCTGATTTAGCCATGTAATCCAATGGGAGGTGGATTACATGGCTAAATCCCCCTCGCCCTATCACCAAGCTAACACTGGTCACAGTGCGAATATCGCTTGTTTTCAAGCGATATTCACACTGTTCTCCAGGGTTTCTATCGCTTTGGAGATAAGCGTTGCTGATAGCACGCTATCTCCGCGATAGAAACCTGCGATAGCCGGCGATAATTATCCTAGCGCTAACTGCGCTTAGCGATAATTATCGCCGGTTATTGCTAATAGGCCCCTCAGTCTTTTCCTTGTAAATCTGTTGACCTCCTACAGCACATTTTGGTAGCAGCTATTTTAAGATGTGGCTAATAACATGAGTTGCATTTGTAGCAAGTTCCAGGGTGAGAAGGTGTAGCTGCTCTATGAGGAGGGATAGGCAGTGGCCAGTGTAGAATGAGGAATGAATGTGAAAGTGCTCACCATATTCATTGGGCTGGGAAAAGGTGACCCACGACTTAAAAGCTAGCCCATGGGTGGGAAAATAGTTTGACACTAGGACAAGGGCCAGAGAGGGCAGGGAAGAGGAATTGTAAGCAGTAAAGAGGATGTTTATTGATGAAAAACAAACAGCTAAAACTCTGGTAGTGAGTACTTGACACCTATGTAGCAGAAGCCTCAAAGCTGTACTAAAGATTTCTGGTATGGATCTTTTTTGCACGAGAGACTATAATCCATGTCACAGCACCCAGGGCTTGAGACAAACCCCCTGAAACACCACAGAAGGACACATCTCTGCATATCTCTCTTGTTGTCTTGCCTTACTTGTTCCATCTCCCTGACCATGTGTAAAGCGCTCCAATGCTCTCTTGGGTCATGTTAGCGCTATATACAACTCTATAAATGAAATAAATAATAAACGGAGAGCATGAGTAACATGGTGGGTTCCCTGAACATCAGCACTGGTATTTTTAGTGGTTATCTTTATTGGTTATCTTTTCAAGCTGCCTTTTTCTTTTTTGGATAATATCTTAAAAAACTGTCATGAGTACTATGTCATTTTTTTTAAACATTTTTATCTACTGATTTGCTTTATCGTGGTACACTGAAAAGCAGTGCTTTACCTCCAGCAGGCATCAAATTTCATGGAAAAGCGAATTCTACAAAATATGTTTTTACATTTTTATGTTCCGATATTATTTCTCTACATTCTGTTTACTTTGTATACTCGATTTGTGTAGTAACGTATCACCATGTGCCATGCCTGTGCAGATACAAATTAGAACATTGTAATGTTGAGCGATCCATTGAAGACAATGCAGTGGCACAAGGCCAATAATGGCTGCCATTAAGCTTCTGCTCCAGCATTCCAGTGTTTGTCTAATTGTTTCTCCCTGGTTAATGGCCTAATTACTTTATATAACTTCTGCCCGCTATACTAGTTGTTAAAGGCTATTTCCCTCCTTATAGGCATGGTGCCAGAAATGGGGGCTCTAGTTTGCAGAGGTATGCACCCTGTCTAAGTAGGGACCCTTCCTTCTAGTCAGGGTAAGGGGATTGCACAGCTAAGATAACCCCTGCTCACCCCCTTGGTAGCTTGGTACAAGCAGCCTGGCTTGTCTCAGAGGCAATGTGTAAAGTATTTGTACATAAACACACAATAACACACTGAAAACACTTCAAAATTGGATACCACACCAGTTTAGAAAAATAGCCAATATTTACCTAATCAAAACTAGACCAAAATGACAAATATCCAACATACATATATCAAGATATCACTTTAAAAAGGTTTAAAACAGTTCAGTTCATATATAACTATGGATGCATAACGTTTTGTGCAAAGTACCTGCGATGCGTCAAAATTACATTTAGAAAACAGGCACAGGGGAGGTGAGGAGTCGGGAAGCAAAGCGATGCATAGCTTCCTTACACGCAGGGAATGTAATGCGTCGGATCCTTGCTCCCAGGGGAGGTGATACGTTGGTTCCTTACTGCTACATAGGGGAGGTGATGCGTTTGCTCCTTACTGTGAGAGGAGGTGATGTATCAGTTTCTTACTGCGTTGGAAGGTGATGTGTCGATTCTCCGGACACGCGGCCTCTGTTCCGTACTGAAGCCCAGCAGCGATGTAGACTTGGCACACATGTGCGATGCATGGAAATCTGGATGCGCAGTAGGCCGATGCATCAATGGCAAACAGGTGTTGCATCGATTTCTTCAGACACGGTCCACGATGCGTCAATCTTCTCAGCAGCACAGCAGGGCCTGCATCAGAAAACCAGTGCGGTGGTCTCAGACTTCAGAGTCCAGTGCGCTGAACTCGGGCTGCGGTAGTTCTTCAGGCCGCGGGCAGGCTCTGCGTCAATTTCTTCTTCCGCACGGCAGCAGTGCGTAGAAATTTCTCCTGCATGGCAGTGCTGCGTCAGAAAAACGGGCGCTGAAAAGACAGAGTGTCGATTTTGCAGGGTTCTTCAGCTTTTTGTAGCAGGAAATGCCTCCAAGGGCCCAGAACTGTAATTGGCACCACTTGGCAGGTTAGAACTCCCAGCAGTGGAGTTCAGGGAAGCTGCAGATGAAGTCTTTGATGGCCCTGAGACTGTTTAACAGGAGGCAAACACACACAAGCCTTTGGAGAAACCTCACAAGCAGGACACACAGCAAAGTCCAGTCCTTTTCCTCTCCAAAGCAGAATCAGCAACTGCAGGCCAACACAGCAAAGCAACACACGGAAAAGGGGCAGCACCCCTCCTCACAGCTCTTCTCCTTGGCAGAGGTTCCTCATGATCCAGAAGTGTTCTAAAAGTCTGGGGTTTTAGGTCCAATACGTATTCCCTCTTTTGGCCTTTGAAGAAGGCATTGTTCAAAGGATTGTTTTTGTAGTGCACAAGTTCTTGTCCTGCCTGATCTTGGCTCCAGACACACTCCAGGGGGGTAGAGACAGCATTGTGAGAGGCCAGGCATAGCCCTATTGAGGTGCAGGTGACAGCTCCTCGCACCACTCTAGTTCAGGAAGGCCCATCAGCCTGGTGATGGGCAATCAGGATAGGCAGGGCACACCTCAACTCCCTTTGTGTGACTGTCTAGAGTGAATGCACAAAACAACCTAGCAGTCAGTCCTAACCAGACATTGATTCCACAGGCAAGCAGAGGCACAGGGTGGTTAAACAAGAAAATGCCCACTTTCTAAAAGTGGCATTTTCAAACACACAATTTAAAAACCACCTTTACTAAAAGATGTATCTTTAAACTCTGAGCTCATGCAGCCCAAACTGCAAATCTCTAGCTGTTCCCAATTGAAAGTTACACATGTAAAATGTTACAAGGGAGCTCCAATTATAGCCTATGGGAAAGATAGTCCTTGCAATAGTAAAAAACAAAATTGGCATTATTTATTTCACTATCAGAACATGTAAAACACACCAGTACATGTCCCACCTTTCACATACACTGCATCCTGCCCATGGGGGTACCTTGGGCCTACCTTAAGGGTGCCTTACATGTAGTAAAAGGAAAGGTTAGGGCCTGGCACGTGGGTGCACTTGCCAGGTCGACATGCCAGTTTAAAACTGCACTCACAGACACTGCAATGGCAGGCCTGGGACACGTTTACAGGGCTACTCATGTTGATGGCACAACCTGTGTGTCAGGCCCACTAGTAAAATTTGATTCACAGGCCCTGGGCACATCAAGTGCACTTTACTAGGGACTTACCAGTAAATCAAATATGCCAATCATAGATAACCAATCAGAATTACAGTTTACACAGAGAGCATATGCACTTTAGCACTGATAAGCAGTGTTAAAGTGCCCGGAGACCTAAAGCCAACAAATAGAGGTCAGAAAAATAGGAGGCAAAAGGCAAAAGGTTTGGGGATAAAAAAGGGTCAGGCCCAACACAGGGGCACTGGAATTATGCGATTCTGCGGCCATTGCATTTTCCGCATAATTATGGATTTGCCGCATTTGCCACATACTCCATCATCTGTTCTATAATCTGCAGACTTTAATAAAGATACAAAAATGTTTTTCCTAGCTCAATCGAATCAAGTTACTAAAATTGTGATGACCTGTTTTGCTGGGCAGTGGAAGTCCCTATGCAAAGGTTGAGTGGTCATCTTTCAGTTGCTTATTATTTGGATGTTAAACTGGTACTAGTTAGTGAAACCTTTGCCCAGAAAGTGTTAACATGTGAAAAAAGACCAGATTTTGAAATAATGCTATCACAAAATGTGCCGATTTAAGTCACATAATTTACCTTTTCTTGCCACACAATTTAGTCACTCATGCCACATAATTTGGTCCTTATCTGTCACATAATGTCAGTGGCCCTTATTATAGGAAGTTGCCTGTGTTTCAGGGCTATAATCAGGGGCGGCTCCTCCATGTGGGCGGAGGAGCGTCGCCCCACTGTTTTCTCGCAGTGCGAGAAGCAGAAACATAAAATGGTATTATAAATACCATTTTATGTTTCTGCTTCTTGCACTGCGATAAAGCAGAAGGGTGGGCAGGTCTGCTCGAGGGGAGGAGTGGCTAGCCCAATGCTGCGGGCCCTGACTGTTTGGTCGGCACTCTGGGGCCAACCAAACCAGTCATGCGCTCTCTCCCTTTTCTCCATGTAGACTGCATGCAGCCTACATGGAGAAAATGGCCTCCCCATAGACGCCTGTGTGGTTTACGTCCCAACCATACACAACGCTGCCATTGCAGCGTTGTGATTGGCTTAGGGTAGGGGAGGAAGGCTGCCTGCTTCCTGTTCCTGCGGAGGTAGGAAAGCAGGAGCAGACCCAGCAGTGAAGACGCAGGATACGGGAACGGTGCGTTTAAAAAAAAAAATTTATTTAACATCTGCCCTATCCCCGTGACCCCCCCTTCCCTCACAACCACTCGCCCGTCTCCCCCCAACCCCTGCGCCCCCGCGCCCCCCCACACCCCACCCGTGAGCTATGCCGGCAGCAACTGGCTATAACTCAGGTAGAGGGCTTTTCATAAAAATTACAGCCTTCAGCATTGGGCTATAATTGTAAGTGCATCTGAATGCATAATTTATTTATTTATGGGCTTTCCCTAAAAAACACATTGCCTATGCTTTCTGCCGCAATTTTGTAACACATATTTTCGATAAGGTTACTCTGATTGTCATTGCTCTGTGAATTCTCTCTAATCTAACCCGTTTAGTTACAACTTTTACATTTCGCCCTCCTTTGATGAAGGTCAGAAATATTCTGTTCTGTAAATCAGTTGCAGCCTCAGAGTTTGTTGCAGCTTAATAAATGTGCAAACAGCAAACGTTACCGAAAACGAATGAGCAGGAGTTGAATAGAAACTGCTGAAATATAATTTATATATGCAGAGTAAAGTCTTTATTTTTGGCATTAGATTTTTTTTATATGGTGCAGGAGCGCGCTGCGATATGGCGGTGAAGCATCACACATGGCAAAAGCATTTGTGTCGAATTTCATAGAAATTCGTTCGATGTAAAAGAGCAAAGTAGAAACGATGAGAAGTGTTCAGATTAGCAGGTGCTCTGAATTTTAAGAAGTTTGCAGTGAAACGGCGGCAGAATCCCACACTCCTTTCAAACCCCAAGGAAGCACAAGAAAAATGAATTTCTTTCATACATTCGGTGCTTACAGTCTACATCAATCTGTTCACTCAAACTGATGACAACCAGAAGGCAATAATCCTGCAAAAACAGTAAAAAAATAAATGGAATTTCACTTCTGTTTCCCATGTCACTGTCTGTGTTACATGTGTACAGTATGACTCACTATGAATGACCTCACTTATGAGTTTCACACATGACGCATTGTTAGACAAACGGCTCACACAGTTCTGCATTTTCATTTTAGCCATGGTTAAAACAGACCACACATATGTTTTTTTAAGTGTGCGGGGTCTGATTTAATGGAAAATCTACAGCACTTTAGATGGAAAAGTAGCCTAGTTCTTCAGAAGAGTTATTTGAACCACAGCAAGGTTTTTGTTTCTTTTTCACCCTGGAAACACCATCCCTGTACACGTTTCTGCAACGCACAGATTTTTACTCTGCAATTCGGTAGTCCTGAGCTAGGGGTCAGCCATAAAGGAAAACTTGTACTGTGTTACCACGTTGGAAATGAACGCATTGAAGCTAAGAATTTGATCTGCTGACACCAGTGCTTTAAATGGAAAAAAATAAGTGCAGGTACTCACCAAATTGAGATGTGTACTAGGGGGGCGGGGCTTGGGGCGGGGCTATGGGGGCGGGGCTATGGGCAGTGCAATGGGATCCGGCCAGGGGCACACATTTAATGTGATTGAGATTTAATTGGTGTGCAGATGTGCATAATTATACGAAAGCATTTCTGGTATATATTTGATTATTGCATTTCCCTTATACGTACAAAAGGGTACATTTATTATTAA
The DNA here is from genome assembly GCA_963921515.1 of Calotriton arnoldi. Lineage (NCBI taxonomy): Eukaryota > Metazoa > Chordata > Amphibia > Caudata > Salamandridae > Calotriton > Calotriton arnoldi. The sequence continues at coordinate 5,279,830 of CAWUFW010000178.1, forward strand.
AGTGGGCTTCTCATGGTGCAACACCTAGATCACATATGACTTGCACAAGATATTTTCCTTAACATTTTTTGGAAAGGTTTAACTATGGTTAACCCTCTTGTCTCACTGCCACTTAGCAGACATCACCCAGCCCCTCCTAGATGGCACAGCTTTGCCTCAAAGCTCCTTACCTGCTGTAAAGTCTGATTCCCTCTTTCTGGAGTTGGGCAAGCTGCTGAAAGCTCGAGCCAGGATGCCTGGCTCTGGCTCAGTTCCAGGTCCTCTTGCACCCTCAAGCCAAAAATGAACTGAACTGTGATGGTGCATGTGCCTGCTAACCAAACTCTAATCTCATGTGCAAAGAATAAGACAAAATAGTGACCTTAATTGCAATACAGGAGAGAAAGAAAGATGAAGCCATCTAGAGGCTGAATTGCACAATGTGGAAGCAGAAATTCTGGGATCAATCCCAGCTTCCCCACATGACAAAATTGTGTGATCGCAGACAAATATTTTATCTTGCCAACCTCCTTTTTCTTCATTAGCACATATGATGGTATATTCAAATGCTAAAGTTCAAGCTGTGTGCAGTACAATTACATCTTGTACAGTATAATGTTGCTTCATTCATGAAAAGAAAATAGCCCATAAATGATGCACACCTGAAAAGTGACTTGCTTCCTAGATCACTAATGAGCAAAAACTCCTCTCAGTGCTGTGATATAAGCTTATGCACGAAGGTGAAATGCTTCCCGATGAAAAAATACACTTTTATTTCACTGGTAATGTTTTCAGGGCTCGACTTCTGTATGAGCTTTTAAGGCCAGGCCAGACTTCCTGGTTCGGCTCTGACTGGGCTCTCCTTGTTAATTTGTTGCTTCACCCACCTCTACCCCTCCCAGAGCCCCTCCACTAACCCAGGAGAAAATGGCCTGTACAAAACAAAATACAATTGTGTTGAAACACTGCGGAGAGAGCAGATCTGCACTGAAGACAGAGTGGCCTTGCACTTGCTACAAGCGCACCCTTTCACGTGCGCTTCAAGTGCAGAGTGTGGTAATACAGGGCTTGTCGGGCTTGCAACTATACATCTGCTATGCTGGACACTGCAGACAACACTCACTCATGCAAGAACACGCACAGGGTCACAGAAGCATTCATGCACGCAGACAGGGCATTCAGTACATGCGTTTTAGAAATGCTTACATTCGCTGCTGCCCACATTACTAAACCTTGACTCCCACTGGCTGTGCACAGCATCACTATCACCACTTTCCTCCTCAGTTTGGATCCAAACATTTGCTGCCCTATTCTGCTATGCCAGCAGGAAGTCTTCTCTTCGATTTCCCGAGAGTCACGAGATATGCCTGTTAGCCGGCCCGCTCTCACACCTACAGTGCTATGGACTCCACAGCGCCTGAGTACACACTGCAGATAGCTGCCAAGGTTTCAGATTGCTTATGTGTGACATTTTCATAATTTCAGTGTAATTATGAGTGACATTCAACGACTATGAGTGACACTTTCTCACAGGCAAAATCAAGCAGTGAAGACGAGGGAAACCTATAAATTTCAGAAATTACACCCATTTGAGCAACAAGAAACTCTAAGAAGATCTTAAAACTGCTGCAGAGCACCAGAAATGAAAGGGCACTTTGGCACCAGACTGTACCAAACGGGATGTAAGAGGCCCTACCTACACGCATGATCTCAGCTGCCTACTAATACAGTTTCATAATTATTCACACTTGCTTTCAATCTGCCGCTGCCTGGTGTTCTGGAGGGCACCAGAATATTCTGCATATGGAAGCCTCTTGCACTAAACTCTCGAACAAAAGCTAAGGAGAGTCCTGATTAAATGCACCCCCCAGCAGCCCTGGTTTAAACACCCCCAGCAGTGTCAGCATCCAGTGCTGTGCTGTCAACGAAGTGACGGCAGAGTGAGGGCTCTTATTAAATGCAACCCAGCAGTGTCAACATCCAGTGCTGTCAACATAGTGACGTCAGAGCGAGGGCTTTGATTAACTGCACCCCCAGGGAACTAGGCCGAAGGGCGGCGTCTGTCCCTTTAATAAGGCACATCTGTGACCTCAAACCACGAACAAATCCTCATCCGAGGAAATGCCAAGAACATTTGTCTGACGTGAGCTGAACAAAAAACAGCAGCTTCATGTGTAGTGAACAAACAATATCTGCAATAACACTGTTCTCTGCTCAGTGCTCCGAGCCCGAGGCCCGCGGTACATCAAATATACCACGGAAACAATTAATATACAGGAAACCAATGTGGGATCACACTGCTTCACCTCCCAGCATTTACCAGAATGCCAGGGGCGAACCTTGCTGGGGGGTGAAGCGGTGTGCTCCCACCCCTGTTCCTGTTTAACAATTAATATAGGTTTAACCTTTTCTCCAAGAGGCCAAATGTGGCAATAATGAACTTCGAAAATAGCAAATAAAGTAAAGGAGTTCAAATGTCTTTGAAGCATCTGGACGACTCCACGTGGAACATAAATGTGAATAAAATCAAAAGGACTGGAATAAAAGTCAGCACAGAAGGGGAGAACCGTGCCTTTATCTCAGGAGGCAGATGCTCTTAGTGGAAGAGATCTGCCTGGCGCAGGTTCCTCCCCCCACCACCACTGCACCCCGTTTTGAGCCCGACGAGGCCTGGTGAAGGGCTGATGCCTGGGGGTCAGGTACACTGCATCCAGTTACAACAGGGAATAGAAAGCTGAGCAGTGAGCGCTGTAACATGCTCACAGTTACCACAATGATGATGCACTTTCATTTTGGTGCCTGTGCCTAATTTCTGTCCCAGTCTGACTCTGGTCAGAGCAGACAGAGAGTCACAGGCTGTGTCAGTAATCACAGTGTGTGTCGGCCCCTCCCAAACTTCCTGCCAGCTCCCTGGCTCTGAATGAATGCCTACTGGCGGCCGCTCAATTAGCACATTGTAAGGGGAGATTAGCACTCGATCAGAGTGCTTCACGAAAACGGACCCACTCATTGTCAGCTGTGTTGCGCTTCTTTTTGTAAATGCCAATTTCACGGAGCTTGGCTTACATTCCCATGAGTACCGGTACTCTCTTTGGACAAAGAGAAGTTCCGGTACTCAAGCGCCGAAAATTTAGAAGTGCCGGTACTCAGTACCGGTGAGTACCGGCCCATTTAAAGCACTGGCTGACACCGCTTGTCACTGAATATTTGCAAATCAGGAAACATGCGCTTTTTCATCACACTAAGCTTTGCAAATGGTGTCGTTTGCACCTGCCCTGCATAGCATGATACAATCTCAAGATGAACAAGCACGTCTGCAAGGTGCACAGTTAGGCTGGAGTCAGGCAAAGGCCAAGGGAGGTAATATCTCATTTTGTTGTCATCGCAGCGGTAAGAGAACTCCTCACTAAGGGCCATATGTAGGTAGCTAAATACCGGTCGGTAACGGCCGAAATTCGGTAAATCTCCCGTTACCGACCGGTATTTAAGCAATCGAGATGTAGGAGGCCGGATTTAAGGAATCGGTAATTTACTGATTCGTTATTTTAAGGAATCGGTAAATTACCGATTCCTTAAATCCTATGTAGGGAGCACTCAAGTGAGTGCATTTTTGGTTTCAGGATTCGTTATTTACCACCAACTACAAGTTGGTGGTAAATACTGAATACCTTTTAAAAAGCAATTTTGTGCTTTTTTAAAGTGCCATGTGGCAGACAAACATGCCCTTAGGGCATGTATGTGCGCCACATGTGCACACATGCACGATTCAGGGTGCAACAGGGTGTCAATTTGACACCCTGCCACCCTTGAATATGCTCCTCTATTACCGATTCGGTATTTACCGAATCGGTAATAGTGAATGGCTTCCCATTCATTCCTATGGGCCTCCAGGCCCATAGGAATGAATGGGAAGGTATTCCTTATTACCGATTCGGTAAATACCGAATCGGTAATACCGAATATTACCGAATCGGTAAAATTTACCGAATTTTTACCTACATTCTATTTATCGATTCTTAAATACCGAATCGGTAAAATTCGGTATTTAGGAATCGGTAAATAAAAATTACCTACATATGGCCCTAAGTCCTTAATTTGTAAAAAAAAAAACAACATAAGTGCCAGAGTCCTCGTCAAGAGACGACTGTAGCATGCACCACCTATTGCCCCTGCCAGCAGTGCCAATGGCAGTACCAACACAACTACTAACCATCACACTTCTACCAGTGTGACAATCCAGACTATTCCAGGTCCCCAAAGCTGTAAGACTAGCTTGGGCAGTAGGTATTAGTAATTTATAATGTGTATTGAATTAATTAACAAGTGTTATTGTGCTCATCTCTAAATTAGACAAACAGCGCCACCATGTGGCATACTGTCATAAGTGCCGGTGTAGATAATTGAGTGCCGGTGTGGGGCACCAGAAAACACCGCCTTGAATTAAGCACTGTCCTTACAACACACAAAGATGTGCAGCAAGAAGCGGGCGACTTGCTATTGGTGGTAGAGCAGCAAATATTAAGTGGACCAATAATAATGGGTGAGGGAATTGTGTTTCAATGCTAGCTGAGCATAGGATACTCATTGTTTGAACCCTGACCCAGAGCATGCTCTGTGCCAAATGTGCCACAAGCGACCAATCAGGAGCATGATCCAGAGTAAGCTTAGTGCCCTCTAGGTCACACGCTGACCAATCACTACTGTGATCCATAGAATGTCCAATGCCTTCCATGTCACTCATTGACCGAGCAGGACTACGATCCAGAATGTGCCCAACAGTGCCCTCAACATTACACGATGACGAACGAAGACTGTTCAAGAACATGCACAATGGCCCTAGTATCACAGGGTGACTTCAGGACTGTGATCCATGCTAAGTCCAGCGCTCTCAATGTCAAACAAGGACCAATCTGGCCCTTCGAATTGAAACTTGGACAAATGAGACGGCTGTTGTCAAATATGGATCACAAAATGTATAGGAATGAGTCCATGTGAAAGCCTCTTTCTGAATCACTTTTACAACTTGTTATCTTTTAACTTCTGTTGCAATATCACCTAAAAATGCTGCATGTTCTTACAGTTTTGTCATTGAATTTATTTCTGCCATTTTGTTTGGGTGGAGAGGTATTTCTCCACTTTTTGCGCGGTTGACCTCCTGCCTCTTCTCACTCTGCGACTCACCTCTCAATTCTTTTTTTGTTTCACTACATGCATTACATTTTGATATTTCCGTCTCTTTATTTTTTTGCGTTATCAGTGCAGTTCTTCCACACTCCTTTCAGGACATGAGAAACGCCAGATAGTCATTTTTCCACTTAACCACTGAAGATTTGCCGTCATTCATTACATAACTATTACATAAAACGTGTTTTTTACTGATTTGTTTGTATCTTTTTTCCTCTTATCATATCGACAATACTTCGAAAAGTTGTAGTTGGTGTTTAAAGTAATTATCTAGTTTTGTAGGAAGTGTCTTCTACGTTAAATGTAATTTTAGGTATATTTAGGCAAATCGATTTTATTAGTGGTTGAACCAATATAACTTACATGAATATACATTTGATAAAATCATCAACTCTATCAGTATCAATTTGCTTGATATTGTTAGTCTGTGTTCTTATTGCCTAATTATACTGGTTGTAGTGTATACTCCTTTGTCTATTCTGAGGCGCTCAGAAGCCTGGCATGTGGTGCAGTGATTAATGCACAACGTGTGTGTAACCCAGCTTTCATAAACATCTAGTTAGTGGAATTGAGAGGCTAATGAAAGTGTTAAACGAAAGAGTGCATGTGAGTGGCAAATACAATATACCACGGCCACCTGGGCTTCTACACCTGTAGCAGTCACCATATAGAAATATAAATCATAATAGATTGTTTTAAAAAAAGATAACACATATCACAGTGAACCATGAAATATGGGAAAGATGTTATGATTCCCTGTGAAATATAGATTTCATTATCATAATGACAGCCCTCCACACCACTCTGCAGAGCTTTAATGCTGCGTGGCCTACTAGGATTGTGTGGCAAGGTTTTCTTAATTATGCAGCAAAAATGCAAATGATTGGCACATTCTCTGATGGTATTATTTTCATCCATTTTAACTAGAAACGCATTTTGTTTTAGTGAAATCTCAAATGTTACAAATTCTGTGGAAAATCCAGTAAATTCAGAATTATATGGTAAATACTACAGCCTCAGAATTGCTTAAATCCTCTAGCCCTCATCATTGGCCATTGTTTTATTAACAATTTATTCATGAAAGGCAGATCTAAATATTATTATCCCGGTCATTGTTGTCTGAAAATTGAAGAAAACAGCATTTTCAAGATATCTACCCCAAAACAAACATGTAATACAAAAACACAGAATGGGTATTGCGAATATGGTTCCATATTACCACCTCGGGGTTCTGGTGACAATTACAATAGGAGCATGTATGCTGGACCTATAAGCGCTCCTGGTCCACCCTTTTTTTTAGGAAATGGACAATTACAAACCACTTGTCCTTTGGCTTCATGATTTATGATGTCACCAGAACCCCTCAATGGCAATAAAGCACCATATTACACGGTTACCCGTTATGTAAACTCTATTTATGGAAGACATCCTATATTTTTGTCATGTTAAGCACTGTAAATAACAGTTGTTACAATAATCAAACTCAATAGTACTTTGCGTATCGACAACAAAAGGATCAAAGACTAAGTTGACCCTTGGAAGATTCAAGCTTCTGAACTTCAAGCCACAGCAAAAAAATGTAGTTTAAAGTTCTTAACTTACTGTGCTATCTTGTGGACAAACAGGATACAGGAAGTGGTCAATGTGTAATTATCAGAGGCAGCGCATTGGGCAGAACAAAATTCCACCTTACATATGGGATTGTAGATGCTACTGAAGTCTCCATTCTAAGACACAACATTCCCTGCAAACTTTAGATGAGAAGTTGCTCCTGGAATCCTGATCTGGTACAGTAGATCTTCTCCTTGGGGAGTCTGAGCAGAAACATAAGCAAGGAGTAGGACTAACCAACCTTAGTGGGAATAACCATCAGTCTCGTTGTGAGTGCCCTATTTTTCAGTGCAGAAATACCACTCTAATAAATACTGATGGGTGGGGTAGTTATTGTATATGGTATTACTATATCATTAAGCACGCCACACCTTGAACTGTGGAATAACACACTAATAAATGGATTCCCCTATTCCAAGCTGGAACACTAGCAGTATGTGGTATTTTAATTATTCAATGGAGCAACGGCGGACCCCTTTTCTCCACACCTCACGCAAATTCCAATAAGTTAGTTTGCCGCGCTACCAACCTCAACGCCAGCCGTTGCGTGACGTCACTGTGCTCCAGATCAAAGAAATGCTTTTCTTGTCAAATGGGGGTGCGCAGCTCATAAAGTCCAATAGACAGATATTGATGTGAAATTCACTTCTTTATTTCAAATTTATAAAAGTCATCAGATAAAGACACTCTAGCCAACGCGTTTCATTCCCATGCTGGGAACTTCATCAGGGCTAAAAAGAGTGACAAACAACACATATATTATATTCAAATAATATGACACAGGACTTTGAACACCAAGAAAACATAAATCAAAAAACCTTAAACTAAAATTAAAACACAAGTACACACATCAATGAATAAAACAAACAAATATACATTCCTTCCAAGGACATTTTAAAATTCAGACAATTACAAAAAACTTGACACAGAATGAATATCAGACTCAAATATATGAGACATTGCGAAAACATCCTAAAGATTAGATTTAAAACATTTTCATTGTGCAGGCTACTTAGGTATAGATTGTTAAACACAGATTTCACAACCACCCCCATAGTTTCAGCACTTATAACTCCTGACACCTGAAACAGAAACTAATGAAAGTCCTGTGTCATATTATTTGAATATAATATATGTGTTGTTTGTCACTCTTTTTAGCCCTGATGAAGTTCCCAGCATGGGAATGAAACGCGTTGGCTAGAGTGTCTTTATCTGATGACTTTTATAAATTTGAAATAAAGAAGTGAATTTCACATCAATATCTGTCTATTGGACTTTATGAGCTGCGCACCCCCATTTGACAAGAAAAGCAGTATGTGGTATTTTCCCTGCACAAATTCTGCCAAGTTTAACCTGATAAAATGTCTGCAAGATAAAAACCCATGGGGACTAGTAATTTCTGCATATCTTGGAATTAACCCCAGATTCTACCCAAATCCGGATTCCTTCAGGACTCAGAATGAGTCCCAGTGTCACCTGCACACCAAAGCTAACCTTGTTGTTACCACTCGAGAACACACTTGATATTAAAAAGTCCATTCATGGCAGTAGCCAGACGAATCTCCAGTTATATAGGCTGTATTTGTGATATCATGAGAAGACCCCACTAAAACCTGAATGGAATTGCTCCCCCACCCAAAACTGGTGTACAAGTGAGTGGTATATTTTCTGTAAAAGCACTGATGTTCCGTACCTTGCTACAGATACCAAAACAATTCAGAGAAACACTGTGGTGGCGTAGTAATGGGGCTGATGCAAGCAAATCAAATGGGCCTCCATGTCCTCTGGTAGGGTAATTTCATATATCAGTTTTTCCCAAACTGTGGGTCATGATTTTTGGCAGGTCAGGAAAGTCCAAGCAATGAATAAACATGCCTTTAAATTCTGTATTTATCCTGTCACCTCTGCTGTGCTTCAAAGAAAGAGGTCAAATGTCAGGCTATCTCTTCTGACAAATTGCTGCTTATGTTTTTTTAACATGGGGATTCGTTTTTACAAACCCCGCTCGCGAAAGAAAAACTGAATTATGTGACAATCTTGCTGACATACAGAGTGGAAAGGAAAGGCTGTAGGATGCCATTCTTTATTGCACACAACAAAATATAAATACCTGTAAATGAACTGTACACATTCAGCAGTTAGGAAAGCAAAAATGAAGCTCATTTTTTGTAACTTTGAAGTATGATGGAAACAAAAGAATTTAATAGGATCAAAACAAAGCAAAACACTACTTGGTGATACACAAATGATAAATATTCACTGAAACACGGTTTCCACACAGTATTACTTGTGTGCAATATAGTTTTATCCGTAAAACTGAATGTCTGTGCACATTTAGTGCCCATTTCAATAGAAAATGTGCTGTTTATAAATTACTGTGTGCTACCAAACAATGCTTTTGTTACATTAAAAAAAATCACACACCTCATGTACATTAAAGCTGGCTAGTTGTGAAAGTTTGTTGTTCAAAAAACTCGGTCATGGTTCTAAAACATTTGGGAAGCACTACCATACATCATAACTGGAGTTCAGTGGGTAGCTAAGGCCTACGTGCCACTGCGAGTGTTTTAATATTGATATCAAAGGCCCTAATTCCTAGCAAAGGCCCTCATTCCGACCTCTCAGGGAACATCTGCGTTCATCAAGAGGACCAAAAGGTGCACAATTTTCTTGTATTTCCTTTCTTTGTGAGATTTCAAGTGACAAAGTACAGATTTGTAATATACTCTGGAATCTTCTCTAAAATTGCTATTTATGATTAGGGTGTTATGACAGATAACTCCATTTAAACATTCATGCCTTACCATATGTGGCATTCTAACTCTAAATGTGTAGTCATCAATGATGGGTACACTGTATAGCATGGTTCTGTCCATTTAAAAGATTAAATGATATAGCGTAGGCATACACTCTGAAACTAGTTCTTGGCGCTGCAGAAAGGTGTGTGCACCAAGACGAGCCAAAGATAATCTTACAGCTGTTGGTGAAGGAGCCAAGTTTTCAAATTCCTCCTAAAGCAGAGTTGGTGGGATTCCATTACCCGTAGGTGGGAGCCTTGAACTCTGATAGATCTTCTGCCCTATCTAGTCAGCTTAAATATTGGAACTTCAAACAGAAGAGAAGAAACAGACCTCACATCACGAGTGGGCCACTGCTTCTTAAAGAACATTGGTGCACAGGGGCTGGAGTTAGTGTGTCAGATGTTTGTACTGTTTGTTCTCAGTAACTCATAAAGTGCTTCTTTAGCACAAACCTGTCTAACCCGCTAGAGAATGAACTCATGTATTGATTTGGGCACTAAATGGTTTTGGATGAATGTGTAGCAATGTGTTCAATATGTCTTCTAGCAGCATCTTGATGTTTTTCATGCACACAAGGGAAGTATGCTGGAAGGCTTTGTAAGTTTTAACTGACTGTGCATGTTTATCAAGCACTACTTTTTTTATTCACTTGCGATGCCCTCAAACTTCAAAGGATTGATAATGTATATACAGAGACATGCCCTCAAAAGTCAATTTTATATGATGTCACTTCCTGTATCCTCTTTGGTGATTGAAAGGGGCGCAATGACACTTCCTTTTCCCCTAATATGTTGACGTCCTTACAACATATAATCATTCTATTTCATAGTGAGAGAGGTCATTTTTGGAACATAAATGCCTGTGGACAATCAATGAAAATTCTATTGAGTAAATAAAAACACCAACTGAAGTAAAAAGACAACAGACATCAATAACCAATCCCACATTGCAACAACAATGAACTGGAGGTTTCTCCATAGTAGTTATTTAGGTGTTCAAGAACTCATATGCTCCAATTGGATCGGCTGGAATCCATTTGGTGATTGTCAAATGGAAGTTTGAGCATGGGATATTTGCAAGTCAAAGTAGTATATTTTCAGCTTCAAATATATTATGCCTTTCTCTTAAATGAATTGAATTAATTGCGTTGTCCCTCCCACAATATGATACCGCCTTGCGGTGTGCTCTGGATGTGGCAGACCCCCTGAACCGAGTGACGTCACTGCAGCCTGAACTGTTGAGCTCAACACCTTCAAGTGCTGCTCTGAAGTGGGGAAGAGGTACAGCGGGAAACAAGGATCTGTGATGCCAACAAGCCTATACTCTTTTTCTCGGAAGTAAGGCTTTTCACCTCTGCCTCCACACAAAATGAAAACCCAGGCAATACCCCCAGTTTCTTGGAATATGTGTCAGCGATGAGATTTTGTGGCTGTGAACATTCCCTTGTAATATCATTAGCTCTGTGAAATGTGTTTCTTTGTGAATGATTTCTCCTGTTTCTTAATCATAATCACCACCATCTCTTTATGTCATAGGTCCAACTGGGCCATAGTACAACAGTAACCCTCCACAGGGTTGAGCAGACACAGTACTACTTTTATCTTTCTATTGAAACCACTACATACCACGATCACTTCTTTCATTTTTTAAGACACTGGTGGTAGGTTCCAATCTTGCACTATTGGGTGCCTAGAGGAAAGTTAAGTATTCAGATTTTTATGGATACATATGCAGAGCAATATGAGATAGCTCTGGGGTCAGCCAAGTTAAAATTAACAAATTGGTCTTTGTTATTTTGTGTCTCCAGATCCCCATTCATCCACTCAGACAAATTAAGTCATTATTGGTCCTGATGAAGATGGAGTTGACCAGTTATTTCCATTGAAACGTATGTCGACCGGAGAGTGTGACATCCCAGGAATCAGCATAGCCACTGAGGGCTGATGTGTCGCCCCTTGATGTCATCTGTGCATGTAGTGTTGTGCTGGGATGTGTGTGAATGTGTGTAGTGTGTGTCAGTGATATGATTGAGGAGGATATGAATGAAGTGTGAATATGGGGATGGTGTGATTTGTATGTTTACAGATAAAAGTGGATTTTAGTTTCTAAAAATGACGTGTACTAAATATACAAGAGAGGTCCGTCAAAATTGAATCAGCCATATGTATACATTGTCCAGTCATCACGAGGAATGTTGTTGTTAACCATGTATTGCAATGAAGAAATGGTTTTTCCATTTTTAAAGTAAATAATGATATTAAAAAAAAGATAAAAATATTTTGAAATACAAAGAATGTTTTGAGACACTTTGTGTAATGGTATAGGACCCATGGTATTGTCAAATGGTGGCGATTAGCAAAGTAATATAGGTCAAGTGGGAGGTTGCTCAGTATATAATTGTGTTTTTTCCCCTTACTCCCAGACCTGCTCAATCGTTCTTCCCAGGGGCGGCCTTTCTTACTCAGGTTAATCATAATCATAATCATCAGGGACATTGGAATTATGCGACTGTGTGGCGTTTTTCGCATAGTAATGGATTTGCCACAGAATCCATCATCTGCTACATAATCTTCAAATTTTAACAAAAAAACTAATGTTTCTCGTTAAAACGATTCAAAAGGTACTAAAACACAGCAACGTTTGTTGCAGCGCAGTGGAAAGCCCTTTGAAAAGGTTAACTGGTCACTCATCTATTGCTTATTGCTATATATAGGTGTTAAACTGATACTAAGGAGGGGCAGCCTATGCCCAGACAGTGTTAGCAAGTGTAGAAATGACAAAATAATGAAGTAATACTGTCACAAAATGAGCTGTAATAACCTGCGTAATTTGCCTTTTTCTTTCTGCATAACTTAATCAAACCTGCCGCATAATTTGGCACTTCCCTGCCGCATAATTTGGCTCTTCCCAGCCGCATAATTCCAGTGGCTCTGACAATTATTTAAATGACAATAAAGATTACTAAATCAGCATTACAAAATTTATTTGGGTAGTGCACCTCTGTATATTAGAATACTAAAAGGAAGCCTGTGGCTACAACAGATGGCAGTGATATTTTTTTGGTTCGAAATGGAATTTTGATTTCCTGCCATGCCTCGGGTTTGGCCAAGGCTCCTCCCACGGTTTTTCCTGTTGGCTGCCTTCTCCCTGATCATGACTAAGAAATGGCCCTATTCTGGGAATTGGAAACATGATCTCTGGGATCACCGGGTTCTTTCTCATTCACATTTCAATGTGACTGCAGAAAGATGAATGCCGCTGAAAGAAAAGTTTCCATAACCACATTGTACGATAAGCCTACCAGTAAGAAAGATATATTCATTTTTTCTATAAATCTTGACTACTGTGTAGCCCTCACAATTTTGCATTGCCCTTGAGTAAATGGCTTAGCTCACTTTGTGCAAGCCTAGATTTTGACGATGAGATGCAGTGAACGGTGAATTCATATGAATACTCAGAGAGGGAAGCAGCTGAGGCTCAAAGTGCAGCTTCTCAGAGATGTGGTTTGATTTTGTCAACTAGGTGTATAGTAGTGGGGCTAAGGATGCATGATAGGCTATTGAAATTCTATCAATAACTAGGGAATTCCTCAATTTCAGCTTCTCAGAAAACAATTCTGAAATGACTTGAGTGGAATGAAAAATGAAAAAAAATCTGTAAAATATTTAGTGACCCCGTAGTGCATCTCAGTGCTACTGAAAGAAAACAGACGATAAAGAAGCAAGAGCTAACTACACAGAACTCTGCCTGACTGATAGGCACTTTTTTAGAAATGTCCTAAAGTGCAAGTAGGGGACTTCAGATCTGATATCCTGTGGAAGAAGATTTTAGGCCTCGTGGTACAAATAGAGACCAATCTATCGCCTTACCTCAAATTCTTGAACTTAGGAAGTTTTACTAAATACCCTTAAATGACCTGAAAGTCCTACAGTCCTACGTGGTGCATTTCTTGCAAATCTTGATTGCACATATATAGGCCTACACGATGGAACACAAATGCATGGACACTTAAAATATATTTGCTTGGTCACTTGTGGCCAGTGGAGTTTTTCCAAATGTATGGAAAGTGAATCCCTGCGTTTCAGTCCCACTATATCAAGAGGTGTTTTCTATTCTCTGGAGGTTGCTAGTTAAATAACCAGAGAGGCCGACCTGGAATTTCTATAATCGAGAAGATACGGCCCTTTTAAGTATGTTTTTTTCCTGCAATTCATAGGGAGGATGAGTAAGATTTTAAGGCTTTTAAAATCCTAAAGCAGAATGATGATAGTTTATGCATTTGAGAATTTAATGTCAACTTATTATCAAGGACAAAGCCTAGGGCTTGGATTTATTAAACTTTCACAGAAGGCAATGCAGCAAGGGAATTTGCTGTGCTGCGCTGTGTGAAAGAGAGAGAGAGCAGAAATGCATCATAGTTACACAGATATGGAGCACTTCTGCTCTCATCTTGCGCTGGTGCACTTGTGGCAGCCTAGCGCCAACTCAGGCACCTTTGGCACAACGAAAGGGTGCCTGTGTTGTAGTCAGAATAGTTTCTTGTGCAGGAAGGCAAACTATTCTTATAGGCTTATTCCTCTTTGCATGTGTGCTGCAGAATGTAGCACTCATGCAAAAAGGAAGTAACAAGGAGAAATAAAGTTGTTTCTCTTCATCACACCAGCCTCGGGTAGTCGCTTCATTTTGGTGGAAACCCAGCTTTACAGGCTTTAGTAAATTTGGGTTTACATCAAAATTCATGGGTGGGTGCACAGGAACAACCGTGCTCCCCCCATGGAACCCCTCCCAGATGCATGGGAACGCAAGGCAGTGCTATGTGCTGAAGCGCATTACTTTTTTTTTTGTTGCTAAGCCACGCAAAGCCTCATAAATTGGCCTTTGCATGGCTTAGTAAATCCTGAAATACATTTTAAGCCTGTACTGTGTCAAAAAAATGATGCAACCTCGAAGCAAAATATTAGTAAATCTGGGCCTAGGTTTCTAACTTTGAATACTGGAGTAGGTCAATCACCCATACATAGACACTGGCCCCCAGATCCCCGACCAAAACTTATCTGAGTTGCCAAACACTAGGACCTTTTTCTTGTTAGTACTTAAATGTAGTTCATTATCCTTCATCCAGCGAGCAATCATGACCATGCATGCTTAAAATCGTCGCTGTCTCATGTGTATATTTTCCTCTAATCATATAATAAACTGTGTATCATCTGCATAGGTACAGTACGGGAACACAAGAGTTGCGTAGCATCTTGGCCAATGGGTGAAGGTAGATGTTAAGAGGAGGACTAATAGAGGAACACTGGAGTATCCCACAGGTCACAGCTTTAGCATCAGGCTTAAAGGGACTCAATAAAATTGTTTGGGATCCCTCCTGAAGAAAGGAATGAAACCATCTCAAGACACTGCCCCCTAGTCCCACCCCAGACAATCTTTTTGCTACGATAGAGTGGAAGACAGTGCCAAAGGCTGCAGAGAGGTCTAAGAGTACTCTAGTAGCTGATGTGCCTTCATTCACAATCAGTTTCAGACTGTTCAGTACTGCATGTATTCTGACCCAACATAAAACAAACCCATAACTCCATAACCACTGCTTAACTTGTGATACTGTTAAACCATTCCACCAGTTCTTTCCGATATAGAGCGATCAACTTTGAGTGGTTGTTGGGGTAACAACAATGCATGAAACATTGATAATGATTTGCCACCTAGCATGAATAAAGGGGAGAAGGAAAAGGCCAATGTTGTTCTGCCAAACTTTGGAATGAAGACCTTCAGGACTGGTTTCACACACCAGTACGGATATACACCATTGGAGGTCAGGCAGCACACCGTGAGTCCATTTTGTATTGCAGGATGAGGAAGAACTAGAAAGGGGGCTTCCTGTGCACAGTCCCTGTCCACAACAGAAATCGTCAGCAGCTTAACAGCGCACAGCGTAGATTTACTAAAAACTCAATAAGAAACATACAGGCTTAAAAATTATTTAGTCGAATCAAATTTTATGCTGAGATATTATCGCCCATTTTTTATATGAGCGAGATAGGCAGGCAGTTATGAAACTCTACCCAAGGTTTTATAGTTTATCACTGCTCTTCTGCTATATATTTAGGTGACAAAAGAATTGATGTCAACCCAACCATTGTTGAATCACAGACGCTGAGTGGAAACTGTATCTACATTTGACATCATAAGGGAAAATTCTGATCAGGAAGTTTTCAGTTAAAAAGTCAATAATCAAGTTTGTTTAAACCATTGTAGGAAGGTAGGATCCTTCTGCATGTGTACTCCCACTTTTTGCCTGGTGCTGAGCTGGTTTGTGACTAGTCTGACTGGGATCCTGCTAATCAGGACCCCAGTCTATCTGCTTTCTCCCTAAACTGTTATATTATGCACTTAGGTACACTCCAGATTGGATACTGGGGTACCCTTGTCAGTTCCTAGTACACAAAATGGTTGCTGCCGACCAGAGAGACATTTCTGCTTTCCTGCTGCTGAGCCAAGCTCGAGCAGGGGAAGGCAGAACAATAGGCATCCTGTCACAGGGAGGTGTGGCCACCTCCCAGACAGGATTTAGTGTATTAGGGCTGGGTGGGTGCGCTTACCAGCGACTGAAAGTCTGCATGAGGGGCACATTTGGTGTTCCTGTGCATAGTCCAGTTCAAACCAGTCCTGGGAGCCATTGGCTCCCGCTCTGGCGCGAAACTGGACAAAGTACATGGGAGTAACCGCCCCCCTGTCCAGACCCTCCCCTGGGAGGGTCCCCTGAATCTTTCCAACCCTCTCACTTGGGTACTTAAGGGCTTACCTGGCTGTAGGACCTTAGATTCGTCGTGGACAAGATTCAGAACTGAAACCACTGCACTTCGACCGTCTGGGCACTCTGGACTTTGCTGGACTTCGTTTGGGCCTCACTTCATCTCCCTCTCAGTCTGCTGCATTGTCTGTGCCTTTGCACTATACAGGATCCGTGTAGGACCTGTGGAGCATCCAAGACACCTGAAGATAATCTCCCTTGGAGTGAAGGAGTCACTCCCCTGCATTCGTAGGCACCGCAACACTGCTGACCGGTCTGCTGATCCCAAGCTTCTACGGACTCCAAAAGGCTCAGCAACACAGGAGGTGGGTTTCTACGTCCGTCGAGGCCTGAGCTGCCCTCTCACCAAGTTTAAGGTCAGAATCCCTCGTGGGGGCTGCAATACTCGAATCCCTGTGCCTCGCGTACTTTTGCAAGTGCATGTGCCTGTTGGCAATTCATTAACAAGTGTATTGGGCTCCAAGTAGCCCCAACCTCTGGCATCTTCTTCTACAAAGATCTTCAACCACCTCACACCGTGTGCTCCGTGGCCTGTCGTTTTGTGAAGCTGCTTGAGGTCCTCTCTCGACTCTTGTGCCTCCGGCCTATGGGTCCAATTGAGGGACAACTTTGCTTTTCCTGGGTTCCCCTGGTTGCTCCAGGCCTGCCCTGACTCCCCTGTGTGTGGTGAGTCTCCTGGACCTTGCTGGTCCGACCGTACACTCCCTTGACCTTCTGCGTGGGTTGCTGTTGCCAAGGCTTGTTGGTGCTTCCGCCAGACACCGACCCCTCAGCACTTGACATCCTTCGTGGGACAGTTCGCATCCAGCTCCTGGTCATCCTCAACGTCGCCTGGTCCCCATAGCTGCAGAGTCAAGGTCACCATCAACTATCCTGAAGCACCGGACATCGGAAGACATTCGTCTACCGAGCCCCTGGTCACTCTCAAGTGACCCAGACTCTGTCCCCTCTGCTTTCAGGTACTCTTCGACAAGAATCCGTATTTGGATTCCAACGGACATTCTTCTCCCTTCCAGCAGCTGCTCTTCTTTGAAGTCCTCCATTGGGTTCAGCAGCGGTTTCCGACGCCACTTCACACCTATGCACCCGGCTTCCCTGGGTTAGGTAATCCACGGTTGGGGTGGCTCTCCAACCTTCTGCCTTCCACGGGGTTTCTTTATAGTCCACTGGGAAGGGTCCTTAATCTTTAAAAATCCAACCGCGACTTACCCATAGACTTGTAGGGAGCACGCGGTCGTGTACTCACACTGCACATGCACTCCATGGGGTCCCTATCTACTCACCTTGGGTGGTTCCTTGGGGTCCCAGCAATTCTACGTCCTCTCGACATTGTCCTGACTCGAGTCGTGGTTCTTATACCATGTTTTTAGTATATGGTTTGGTCCCCCCCTGGAGCCCACTGTGTATTAGTGCTATTTACTGTGATTTCTTTGCCATACTATTGTGTGCTTTGTGACTATCTCCATGTGGGAGAAACTGGAACATACTAGAGAGTATTCTATAATAAATACATATTTTTATAAATACCTTGTGTGGTTCTCTTTCATTTAATCTATACTATAAGATTACATTCTGGTAAAACAAGCTGCCTTACACTCCTTCAAGACTAAGCCTGAAGGCTGCTCGCCACAGCTACCACTTGGATAGCTTTCTAAGGTTGTCTGAGATCTCTTAAATCACCATAAGGGTTGTCTGGACTGGTGCAGGGTGCCCACTTACATTAGTGGACAGCATTTTCCAGGCCAGCCTCTCTCAACCATAGTCTATAAAAATCAAATAAATACATTAGTACACGATGATTAAAACAAAATAAATATCTAAAATTGCCACGTCTAAGGCCAAAACGCTTTAAAAAACCTTTCCAATGCACATTACATCAAGGAACTCCATATTTACAAGAAGCATCATTGCCTCACTACGATGGTTGATGGTATACTTTAAGAAAATCGGTTTTAAAATCAGGCTTCTAATTCTAAGAAAATATAGACAGTCAATAATAAATGCACATTAACCCCTTCGCTGCTAGGCCTTTTCCCCCCTGTGCTAAGCCTTTTTTGGCTATTGGGGTAGTTCGCACTTAGGCCCCTGTAACTTTTTGACCACATAAGGTATCCACGCCAAATTTGCGTCCTTTTTTCCAACATCATGGGGATTCTAAAGGTACCCAGGGTTTGTGGATTCCCTAGAGGGGACCCAGAAAGTAGCAAAAATACAGCTAAATTTTGTTTTTTTTGGGAAAAATGCGAAAAAAGGGCTACAGATGAAAGCGTCTGGTTTTCTCCCTGCAAATGGTATCAAAAAAGGGATTGTGGTGCTGAAATCACCATCTACCCAGCTTTCAGGGATGAGCAGACTTTTGTCAGAAAACCAACATTTTTACACAGTTTTGGCATTTGTATGGGACATAGCCTATTTTTGCTATTTTTTGTGCTTTCAACCTCCTTCCAGTTAATGGTAGAAATGGGTATGAAATCAATAATGGATCCTGGAAAGCTATACATGTCTGAAAAGTAGACAAAATTCTGAATTCAACAAGGGGTCATTTGTGTAGATCCTTCAAGTTTTCTTTATAGAAACAAACAGTTAAATATAGGAAAAATTGAAAATTTGTTGAAAAAAACAGCCATTTGTGTCAACGTTTTCACCTGTAACTTCTTCTAATTATGACAGCTATTTGAAAGCAATATACCGTTACATCCGCTAGACCTTTCTGGTTGTGGCGATATATAGGACTTGTAGGTTCACCAAGAACCCGACGAACCCAGAGCCAATAACTGAGCAGTGTCTTGCAATGTTTTTTTATTATGTACCGGGTATATAGCAATTATTCTGGGAAAATTTATAGATGGAAAAATCGGTATGAAAGACACCTATGTATTTCTGAAATGGGAACAAAATATAGAGTTTAGAAACAGTAGATATTTGCACATTTCCAAAATTGGGAGTACCCATACTAGCATGAGAATTATAGGTCATTTTTCAAAATGACTTCTTTTTTACACATTGTCTTTCATTTGGAAGGCAGAAATGCATCAAAATTCAATAGGTAAAAACAGTTGCTCTACAATTCTGTGTTACCCTAAGTCTCCCGATAAAAATGGTACCTCACTTGTGTGGGTAGGCCTAGTGCCCGCGACAGGAAACGGCTCAAAACGCAACGTGGACACACCACATTTTCACAGTGAAAAATGACCCTTTTTTTGCAAAGTGCCTAGCTGTAGTTTTTTAACCCTAGCTCTGCCGGCACCTAAGGAAACCTAGCAAACCTATACATTTTTAAAAAATAGAGACCCATGGGAATCCAGGATGGGGTGACTTGACTGGCTCTCACCAGGTTCTGTTACCCAGAATCCCTTGCAAACCTAAAATATTGTCAAAAAAGCACATTTTCCTCACATTTTTGTGGTGGAAAGTTCTGGAATCTGCGTGGATCCACAAAATTCTACCCACCCCGCGTTCCCCAAAGTCTTTTGAGAAAAATGGTACCTCACTTGTGTGGGTAGGCCTAGTGCCCGCGACAGGAAACGGCGCACAACGCAACGTGGGCACACTACATTTTCACAGTGAAAAATGACCCTTTTTTTGCAAAGTGCCTAGCTGTAGTTTTTTAACCCTAGCTCTACCGGCACCTAGGGAAACCTAGCAAACCTAAAAAAAAATTAAAACTAGACACGCAGGGGAATCCAGGATGGGTGACTTGACTGGCTCTCACCAGGTTCTGTTACCCAGAATCCCTTGCAAACCTAAAAAATGGTAAAAAAAACCCCACATTTTCCTCACATTTCTGTGGTGGAAAGTTCTGGAATCTGCGTGGATCCACAAAATTCCACCCACCCCGCATTCCCCTAAGTCTTTCAAGAAAAATGGTACCTCACTTGCGAGCACTAGGCCTACCCACACGAGAGGAAACAGCGCAAAACACAATGTGGGCACACTACATTTTCACATAGAAAAATTACCCTTTTTTTGCAAAGTGCCTAGCTGTAGTTTTTGAACCCTAGCTCTGCCGGCACCTAGGGAAACCTAGCAAACCCATACATTTTTGAAAACTAGACACCCAGGGGAATCCAGGATGGGGTGACTTGACTGGCTCTCACCAGGTTCTGTTACCCAGAATCCCTTGCAAACGTAAAAAATGGTAAACAAAACCACATTTTCCTCACATTTCTGTGGTGGAAAGTTCTGGAATCTGCATGGATCCACAAAATTCCACCCACCCCGCATTCCCCAAAGTCTTTTGAGAAAAACGGTACATCACTTGTGTGGGTAGGCCTAGTGCCCGCGACAGGAAACAGCGCAAAACGCAACGTGGACACACCACATTTTCACAGTGAAAAATGACCCTTTTCTTGCAAAGTGCCTAGCTGTAGTTTTTGAACCCTAGCTCTGCCGGCACCTAAGGAAACCTAGAAAACCTATACATTTTTGAAAACTAGACACCCAGGGGAATCCAGGATGGGGTGACTTGGCTGGCTCTCACCAGGTTCTGTTACCCAGAAACCCTTGCAAACCTAACAAATTGTCCCAAAAAACACATTATCCTCACATTTCTGTGGTGGAAAGTTCTGGAATCTGCGTGGATCCACAAAATTCTACCCACCCTGCGTTCCCCAAAGTCTTTCGAGAAAAACGGTACCTCACTTGTGTGGGTAGGCCTAGTGCGCGCGACAGGAAACGGCACAAAACGCAACGTGGGCACACTACATTTTCACTGTGAAAAATGACCCTTTTTTTGCAAAGTGCCTAGCTGTAGTTTTTGAACCCTAGCTCTGCCGGCACCTAGGGAAACCTAGCAAACCTAAACATTTTTTAAAACTAGACACGCAGGGGAATCCAGGATGGGGTGACTTGACTGGCTCTCACCAGGTTCTGTTACCCAGAATCCCTTGCAAACCTAAAAAATGGTTAAAAAAAACACATTTTCCTCACATTTCTGTGGTGGAAAGTTCTGGAATCTGCGTGGATCCACAAAATTCCACCCACCCCGCATTCCCTAAGTCTTTCAAGAAAAACGGTACCTCACTTGTGTAGGTAGGCCTAGTCCCCGCGACAGGAAACAGCACAAAACGCAACGTGGTCACACCACATTTTCACAGCGAAAAATGACCCTTTTTTTGCAAAGTGCCTAGCTGTAGTTTTTGAACCCTAGCTCTGCCGCACCTAGGGAAACCTAGCAAACCTATACATTTTTGAAAACTAGACACCCAGGGGAATCCAGGATGGGGTGACTTGACTGGCTCTCACCAGGTTCTGTTACCCAGAATCCTTTGCAAACGTAAAACATTGTAAAAAAAACCCACATTTTCTGCACATTTCTGTGGTGGAAAGTTCTGGAATCTGCGTGGATTCACAAAATTCCACCCACCCCGCGTTCCCCAAAGTCTTTCGAGAAAATTGGTACCTTACTTGAGTGGGTGGGTCAAGTACCCGCGACAGGCAAGGGCCCAAAACCTATTGAGGCGACATCAAAATTACCTATCACAAACCAACCTGGTTTTGCAAGGGGGTCCCATGACTTTTTGGCCCGGGGCTCGGCGGCCACCTAGGGAAACCTACCAAACCCACAAATTTCTGAAAACTAGACACCCGGGGGATTCGAGGGAGGTATGGCTTGCATGGATCCCCCAACGTTTTCTTACCCAGAATCCCCTGAAAACCTGAAATTTAGCTGAAAAAATCACTTTTTTCACACATTTCTGTGTGGGAAAGTTGTGGCATCACCAGGCTGACACAAATTTCCTACCACCCAGCGTTCCCCCAGGTCTCCCGATAAAAATGGTGCCTCACTCGTGTGGGAGGCCCAAGTACCCGCGACAGGCAAGGGCCCAAAACGTATTGAGGTGACATCAAAATTGCCTATCACAAAACAACCTGGTTTTGAAAGGGGGGTCCCATGACTTTTTGGCCCGGGGCTCAGCAGCCACCTAGGGAAACCTACCAAACCCACACATTTCTGAAAACTAGACACCCGGGGGATTCGAGGGAGGTATGGCTTGTGTGGATCCCCCAACGTTTTCTTAACCAGAATCCCCTGCAAACCTGAAATTTAGCTGAAAAAAATCACTTTTTTCACATATTTTTGTGTGGGAAAGCTGTGGCATCACCAGGCTGACACAAATTTCCTACCACCCAGCGTTCCTCCAGGTCTCCCGATAAAAATGGTGCCTCACTCGTGTGGGAGGCCCAAGTACCCGTGACAGGCAAGGGCCCAAAACATATTGAGGCGACATCAAAATTGCCTATCACAAAACGACCTGGTTTTGCAAGGGGGTCCCATGACTTTTTGGCCCGTGGCTTGGTGGCCACCTAGGGAAACCTACCAAACCCACACATTTCTGAAAACTAGATACCCGGGGGATTCCAGGGAGGTATGGCTTGCGTGGATCCCCCTACGTTTTCTTACCCAGAATCCCCTGCAAACCTGAAATTTAGCTGAAAAAAATCACCTTTTTCACACATTTTTGTGTGGGAAAGTTGTGGCATTACGGGGCTGACACAAATTTCCTACCACCCAGCGTTCCCCCAGGTCTCCCAATAAACATGGTGCCTCACTCGTGTGGGAGGCCCAAGTACCCGCGACAGGCAAGGGCCCAAAACGTATTGAGGCGACATCAAAATTGCCTATCACAAAACGACCTGGTTTTGCAAGGGGGGTCCCATGACTTTTTGGCCCAGGGCTCGGCGGCCACCTAGGGAAACCTACCAAACCCACACATTTATGAAAACTAGACACCCGGGGGATTCCAGGGAGGTATGGCTTGTGTGGATCCCCCAACGTTTTCTTAACCAGAATCCCCTGCAAACCTGAAATTTAGCTGAAAAAATCACTTTTTTCACACATTTTTGTGTGGGAAAGTTGTGGCATCACCAGGCTGACACAAATTTCCTACCACCCAGCGTTCCTCCAGGTCTCCCGATAAAAATGGTGCCTCACACGTGTGGGAGGCCCAAGTACCCGCGACAGGCAAGGGCCCAAAACGTATTGAGGCGACATCAAAATTGCCTATCACAAAATGTTTTGGGCCTTTGCCTGTCGCGGGTACTTGGGCCTCCCACACGAGTGAGGCACCATTTTTATCGGGAGACCTGGGGGAAAGCTGGGTGGTAGGAAATTTGTGTCAGCCCGGTGATGCCACAACTTTCCCACAGAAAAATGTGTGAAAAAAGTGATTTTTTCAGCTAAATTTCAGGTTTGCAGGGGATTCTGGGTAAGAAAACATTGGGAGATCCACGCAAGCCATACCTCCCTGGAATTCCCCGGGTGTCTAGTTTTCAAAAATGCACAGGTTTGCTAGGTTTCCCTATGTTCCGGCTTCGCTAGGGCCCAAAATCCACAGGTAGGCACATTGCTAAAAACATGTCTGTGCCTTGTGGGCTTTCTGCCGCCCTGGGTGGGAATCGGGGGGGAGTTTGCCCCGATATGGCCCCAAGGGGGGGCAGAAAGACTGTGGCTATTTTATTGGGGGGTGGGGGCATTGGTATGCCCATTCTGGGAAGCCCCCACCACCACGCATAAAAAAAGCCAGCGTAATCGCTGGTGCATAGTGGGCTTTCTGCCCCCCTGGGGGGCAGATCAGGGGCCACTGCCCCCCCGGGGGGGCAGAAAGACTGGAATTTCTCTGGGGGGGTATTGTCCTGCCCATTTTGGGCAGCCTCCACCCCTACATGAGTACAAAAAAAAATCCCTGGTTTCTAGTGGGCTTTCTGCCCCCGGGGGGGATAGATTGGGGGCCACTGCCCCCATCTGCCCCCCGGGGGAGGCAGAAAGACTGTACTTTTTTTTGGGGGGGTGGGGGCATTGACATGCCCGCTTTGGGTAGCCCCCACCCTAATTTCAATTGCCCAAAATAAATCCCTGGTGTCTAGTGGGTTTTTCGCCCCCCAGGGGGGCAGTAAGGCTGTCATTTTCGTGGGGGGGTGGGGGCATTGGCATGCCCATTTTGGGCAGCCCCCACCCTAAGTAAAATTGCCCCAAAAAAATCTCTGGCATCTAGTGGGCTTTCTGCCCCAGGGCGGGGCAGAAAGACTGTAATTTTTTTTTGGCGGGTGGGGGCATTGACATGCCCGTTTTGGGCAGCCCCCACCCTAATTTCAATTGCCCAAAATAAATCCCTGGTGTCTAGTGGGCTTTTTACCCCCCCCCCACGGGGGCAGAAAGGCTGTAATTTTGGTGGGGTGGGGGTGGGGGCATTGGCATGCCCATTTTGGGCAGCCCCCACCCTAAGTAAAATTGTGGGGGGAAAATCCCTGGCGCTAGTGGGCTTTCTGCCCCTCCGGGGGGCAGATTGGGGGCTACTGCCCCCATCTACACCCCAGGGGGGGCAGAAAGACTTTAATTTTTTTTGGGGGGGTAGGGGCATTGGCATGCTCGTTTTTGGGCAGCCCCCACCCTAATTTCATTTGCCAAAAAAAATCCCTGGCGTCTAGTGGGCTTTTTGCCCCCCGGTGGGGCAGATTGGGGGCTACTGCCCCCATCTGCCCCCCCGGGGGGACAGAAAGGCTGTAATTTTGGTGAGGGGGGTGGGGGCATTGGCATGCCCGTTTTGGGCAGCCCCCACCCTAAGTAAATTTTTAGAAAAAAATCCCTGGCGCTAGTGGGCTTTCTGCCCCCGGGGGCATATTGGGGCTACTGCCCCCATCTGCCCCCAGGGGGGCAGAAAGACTGGTATGCCCAAAACGCAATGGGGGAGCAAAGGCCCTTGCCCAAGGGGCCGCTCCCCCTCCCTGGCGCTAGTGGGTGGATCCCTGCTTGGGGATCGCCCTCCTGGGGTGATCCCCAAGCAGGGATCCACTAGGAAGGGTACCATTGGAAAGGGAGATTCTCCCTTTCCAACGATACCTCTCCCAAGTAGTTTCGGTGCTCGGGGGCTAAGATAGCCCCACGAGCACTGAAACACTGAAACTGAAACTCAGTTTCAGTTTCGTTTTCAATGTAATGACGACCGCGCGCCATGCGCGCGATCGTCATTACACAGAAAACCAGGGGAGGGCCTCGGGAGCTTGGGGAAGCTCTTCCCCACCTCCCGAGGCACAAAAAAAAAATGGAAATCCCTCTGCTGTTTACAGCAGAGGAATTTCCTGCCCCTGTCCTCATGACGGAATGGTTCCGTCATGAGCACAGGAGCACCGATGCTCATGACGGAACCATTCCATCATGAGCATCGAAGGGGTTAAAGTTATTGCTCCCTAAGCCTCATGAACATTTCCCATCCCCATCTAAGAAGGAATGAAATTTATCATAATTTAAAAACATAAAATTAAAAGCCACCCGAAATCTCAATAATGGCTGGCGCAGCTGAGGATCTACTAACGAGGATACATACAAGTACACACAATTCTCCTGCCATGGTTCCAACATATAGCTAGCAGAACGTTTCAAAGATAAATAACGGCGATCACTAAGGCTTGATTCTCTTTCACATGCCATCTTCCAATCATTTTCTATAGCTGGGGCAGTTCGGCAACCTTAAAATTCCCAATCTTTAATTTAGCCGCCATTTCTACTAATCTATTCATAATGTTACCAGCCCAAGCTCATTCACTACTTGAAATTTCTTTGGTACAGAAGGATGAGATTCTTGATTCCTCTACATCCCAGAGTTTATCCCAAAAGTGCAAAATGGATTTTCAAGCTAGGAAATTCCAAGACTATATTCTGTTATAATTCTTATGGTCAAACTCATAGCGCCCCTGGGTACACCCAATAATGTTTTCAAACATTTTCCTTAACATTTATCACAATTAGGATTGGAGCTGAGTCAAATAACGTCTGCCCCATACAAGCTTTGCGGGAGGAACTATAGCTTTATATGCTGTTAATACTGAAGATAATGAGGGCCCTCTAAAATCTTTTTTAAATGTAAGTAGCCCTCCTGCTGTTGACAAAAGACATACTTCCCCCACTTCCTTATGGTGGGACCAGTTTAATTTCCCATTGAAAATCATCCCATAATACGTGTAGAGATAACAACCTCTACTTGTTTGTCTCCCTGTATCCATGTGTAAGGTTTAGATGTCTTACCAAATGTAACAATTTTTGTTTTATCCATATTAATGGTGAGATCATTTGCCACACAATATTTGCTTAATGTATGGGTTTACCTTTGGAGGCCCATCTGTGTCAGATTAATAATCACCAAACTGTCAGCACATAGAAGACACGATATGTGTCTTCCATCCATTTTTGGTGGGAACGCTTACACTTCTTAGAAGCATTGCGGGAGGTTGGCTAGGTACAAAGAAAACCGTGTAGGGGCCAAAACACACTTCTGCCTTAAAACATTATCTAAAGAAATTTGCTTTGAACGTGAACCACTTAAGTCCAACTCCACTGGTGCCCAATTATCCCGATGGAGTTCTTCTAAAATTAATAGGAGGCATTTGGGGATTCCCATGTTCCTCAGCTTAGACCACAAAATTTTCAGTTGACAAGGTCGAAGGCGGAACGGAAGTCTACAAAACAACAGAATACATTTCCAGTAGTTTCTACTGCATTCTGTCCCATTTCCCACAAACTGGAGCAATGATCTATAGTTGAGTGTCCCTGATTAAAACCTTATTGTTCAATTGGAACTAATGTGTTGGACTCTATCTACTCCTTCATGAACAATAAGATGGCTTTAGAGTATAAATTTGCCTCAACATCAATCAAACTGATCAAGCGGAAATTGCTAGGATCAGGTGGATCCATTATTTAAAAAAAAAAAGGCTTTATTCTAGCCCTTATCCATCTACCCAGAAAGGTTCCTATGGTTCTTACAGAACTAAAGGTTTTTGAAAAAAGTTAGCTCACCATTAAAATAAGCACTCATAGGTTATCTGGTTCTGCTGCTCTTGTCAGCATTAGAGAAGTTACTAATTTACTTAACGACTTCTCAGTTAGTAGCTTTAATAGTTCCTTCCTGGGGGGCTCCCACAGACCTCTATCAACTCGGAGGCTTTATAGATATTACTTAAATAAGATACCCACTCATCTTCCGGAACCGTGCACCTTATTGGTTCTATTAACTTTTGCAACCCACCTGTACTAGTTTCCAGCATTGTTTCATGTCTTTTTCACGTAAGACTCTAACCATTTCATCCCAATTTGCTATGTAATGGTTGAGTCTCTTATTCTTTATCAGAGAATAATACTCATTTTTTACCCTACTAAACACTGCTCTCTCTCTCTTACCCAATGGGAACTGTTTTTGTTTCTCACTTTGATCAGCCTCCTTTTCAACATTTGACCACTTGACATTGTCTATCAAACCAAGGCTAATTGTTTACCACCCAGGGCATTCTGGATCTTATAAAGAAAAAAATTACACTTTTTAACTGTCTACTAACTCAATGATGATTTGACCATACCATTTTAAAACCTCAGCATCCTCTACCTTACTTATTAAAAGAGGCTTCCTTACTTGGTATTGCCTTAACGTTGACATATACCTATCATTTAATCTAGTAGTCACGTGCTTGGGAAATATTATTTCCAGAGGGATCACAGCTTCTTTTTGGCCAGGGGACTGGGTTGAAGGTCACTTTCAAACCCCAATGATCGCTTCCCATATTTTTTATAAAACATTGAACTTCTGACAGAGCTCCAAACCCCATCCTTGTAAAACCATATATTCTATTGGGGATGTAAAGTTTTCATGCACAAACGTTTCAGTTACAGGAGTGTCATCCTTAAAGCGCCCATTTAAACAGACAAAACCTGACTCTGCTATTTGTTTAGTTAGCTGCAGGTGTTTCTTTGACTGTGAACAGTTTGGAAAACTAGCCTTCTGAATTCTATAAGTCTTTAACATTTCGGTACATAACCTATCTGCCCAATCCAGAGTAAGTCATTGATTAAAATCTCCCAACTCCAAGATAGGGGAAGCACCGACAGCCCAAAAAAGGATTCCAGATCACTAAAAAATAATTGCCATTGCACAGCCTCATTACCTGCCTCCCCCAGATTTACATAAACATTCATCACTATTAGTGTATTGCTTTGTAGATAACCGTTATACAAGTGTAAAAGGCATGTCAATATCCAATAACAGTTAGTCGTTATTATGCTAGTCCCTTTCACACATTTTGTTGAAATTATTGCTAGCTGACCCCCCGATAAGTGCCGCTCCCCCACTTTAACAAAAATAAACAACAGGAGGAAACCCGATAGTGCAGTTGAGACCGGGTAAATACGTTATATAGGGCAACAATGTCTCAACCGGTAGTCACTTAAAAAGGCAAATATCATATATAACAGATCAAATGTCAAGCACATAGAGAAGGGAGACCACAAAATTGTTTTTAAGAAAGACCAGAAAAATGGTTGGTATATTTTGAGGTAACAGTAGTTGTATCAGCACTACATTAAATTATTTATGTGGTAACCCAAGGTACACTGTGCACAAAAAGTGCTCGTGGAAAGGTGAACGGCGCAAGTGACAAGTGCAAAGGTGAGATAACAGCGAACAACGGCGCAAAGGGGACAAGAATAATAAATGGTTACAAAAACAGTAGGTAGGACATTCTTTCAGGATTTTCACTGTCTTTTTGGAACCATGATGACGCCTAGAGAAGCGCTGAATAGTCGACGGCGTTTCGACTTGGATGATTTAGGGTCATCATCAGGACAGGGTTACTTAAAGTTGGATGGTGCTGTACACGGGATTAAAAGAAGGGGTGTTAGCAAGGGGAGCAGGTACAGAGAGAGGGCAAGGAAAGAGGTGTGGTATAGAGGGCCAGAAAGGGGATGAAGTAACTTGGCACAAAGGCAATTCACAATTGGAAGAAATCCAGAAAGGAAGAAATTCAGGCAGGCTCTGCGGAGGAGGAAAGGAACCAATCAGTACAGGGGTAGGGACAAACCAGAATGAGTGAAAGGAGGTTCATAGAAGGACGCTTACCGCGTCAGTAAATTGCGGTAATCAAAGGCCCGTTATCGAGTAAACCCTGGGGCTCTTAGGAAGCAGTATCGCGTCAAAATGGATGAGGATTTGTATCAGTGTTTTCGGATTTCGTAGTGATCCAAGGAATCCCAGTAAACGGAGACGGAATAGGACCGATCCGTAGCTGTGGGTAATAAGGAAACTAATGAGGGGTGGAGGAAAAGGAGCTGTAGCGAGTGAGTATATGAACGCATTGTGATGTGTCAATTACCTCAAGTGAAATGAGATCCACGCTTCCTTCGGGGCGGAATGAATCTAGGTGCGCCGTGGAACCCGTCGCCTGAGTGAAAGGAGGGTCTAAGGGCAAAGAATGAAAGCAGAAACTTTATTGAGTATAATGAATTGTCAAACATGACAAGGGTGTGTCTGCCGGAGGCAGTAAAGGGTGTGTATGCCAGAGGCAGTAAAGGCGATGGAATTTAACAATATTAAGCAAATTGTCCATCATGTGACTGCCAGCAGCAGTAAAGGTGATGGAATTAACAATACTAAGCAAGGTGTCCATCATGCGAGCGGATCAAGTAAACAAGCGGAGTGGTATCAAACACAAATAAACAAGTTGCATGATGCGATGGGATTAAGTAAGCATCTGGAATGACATTAGAAAACAGCTAATACACACATTTGGAATGGAAATAAACACATAAATGCAAGTACAATGTATAAGTACATCCAAAATAATATGGAAGCACATATGAACAAAGACAAGCGGGATGGCAAATGCTCCGGACCGTCCTGCATGTATGAGTCTCCAGTGATGTGCACTGAAGGGGGGGGAGAGGAGAAGGGGGAGAGGGGGAAGGGGGGCAGGAGAGAAGGGGGGGTAGGAAAAATTGACAACAATGACAAAAAAGCCCCGAGCCCGGGGTGTCAAGAAGGGGAGAGGGAAACAGGGGAACCCGAGAGGGGTGGAGGAAGGACCACGGGGTGAAGGCAGCCATAGAGATACAGAACTCCAAGCCCTCCCCATTCCACCCTCCTTCCTACATCCTCCCGCAACCGCGTCCATGCCTCCTGAAATACTGACTTTCGAACGTCTTGTACTCCATGAAATCATGGACATACAATCCCAACTTGAGTTTGTCCCATACAATTTATCATTCAAAGAAAAAACTGCCCTTAACAACCTTCGGGGCAACCCCGACATTATTATAAAACCTGCTGACAAAGGGGGTGGTATCGTTCTCATGGATACTGACAAATACGACACAGAGATCATGAGACAGCTCTCCAATACTACTCACTATCACGCACTCCCCTCCAACGCCTACACAACATCCGTGACCTTATACAAAACTTCACCAATCAAGCTTTACTCTTGGACACCATCTCCAAGAAGGAACATAGTTTCCTCAATAATCCTCACCCCCGGACACCAGTGATATATGTCCTCCCCAAAATTCACAAAAATACCACCAACTGGCCGCCCTATTGTTTCAGGCTGTGGATCCATCTCTATGTGCTTGACATTGATCTGTTAAATATGATATTTGCCTTTTTAAGTGACTACCGGTTGAGACATTGTTGCTTCCCCACTTTAGTCACGTATTTTGAAAATTCCAGAAAACCACATTGGGTCAAATTATTACTTGCCAACCAAGTCTCCTCAAAACAAATAGCTAGATTTCCAACCACAAACTTTTGAGAGAGATCAACAGTTCTTTTCAGTTCGATACCATGAACATTCCAGGAGACGCCCCCAAGGTTAACCAGTAATTCCTCTACCTAATCCACTTTCCCTATCCTGGATAGGTCACCCCCTTGATACATTTTGGCAGGAAAATCTATTGCTTAATGAAAGGGGTATCTCCGCTCTTAATCTTGAGTTACAAGCTATTGTTATGTCTAAACTTCCATAGTTAAATCCCACAGATGGGATGTGGGGCAACAGGCCTTCTTCTCCATATGTCAAGCTTAATTGCTGTAAATTCAAGCCAGCATGATTCCTTAAGAGGGGCCTTTTTTATTGGTAAACTCACTATTTCCTCTTCTGGAATTAGACACAAACCAATTTTTTTGTGTTCAAATATTTTATTGTATTTGGATAAAAAGAAATGCAGTTTCGAAGCAACAGCGATACATAAAAATCAGAAATTGATGCATACAGGTAACACAAACAATTTTTTTGAGCTCTGATTCAGCATTCAAAATCAAATTAACAATCACAGGAGAGAAAAAACTAACTTTTCTAACTCCCCGACCGTTTTCCAGTTTACAGATTTCCATAAAGCTACTTGCTCGATATCTCTGGAGATTATATCCCTCAATGAATTACAATAACCAAGGGCCCTCAAGAGATTCCCCCCATTGACATCAAAATATAGATTTATAATTTCTCTGTCTCTTCTTGGAATACTTAACAAATTCTTGGTCTGATCTTGACCTAAACACTTTGCAATTAGAGCATGGCGGGCGAAAAGTTCTACATTCTTCCTGTCTGTCCTGTCTGTGGGGGCAGGTTTTTCCTATTAGGGGGCCGATTCCGATTCCGGCCGGAAAACGTACCGACCGACTCGGAGCCGGAATACATTCCGACCGACACGTACCGGTGCAGCCCGACCCGCCAAGTACGATGAGAAGCGAGCAAAACCCGGCCGACTCGTACGGAACACAAGCCGAACGACCGAGCCGCGCGGAAAACAGCAATCCGGCCGGAAAAACACACGATTCGAACCGACCGACTCGCACCCGGAACAATACCGAACGAGACGTACCCGCGGACTCCCACCCGCCAAGTACGATGCAAGGCGTGGAAAACACGACCGAGTCGCACGGAGGACAAGCCGTACGACCGACACGCATACAAAACTGCGAGGCGAAGCAACCCAAAACACCGCGACCGACGCGTACGCAGCATAGAAAACAGCACAAACACAGTGTGAGCGAAACGGACAAGCCCGTACGAGACAACTGCAGGGTCCGACTCGGTCACAAGAACGTCTCCTACATGCACGAAAAGTACAAAGGGAAAATACACAAAAAAAGGCCAAACAAGCAATTACAAAGCCAATAAATACTGGGGGGAGGGGCAGGGAACAAAGACACACCCACAACTCCACCCATATAAAGGACACAAATCCCTACCATGATCCTTTGCAAATTCAAATTACCTGCCAGCACTCAACAGACAGCAACCACACACCCACAGCTCATCCATCACACAAGCCACACACCATCAGCACCACAACAAATAGAAACCTCACATACACCTAGCAAAACACACACTCACACACCTTCACCTGCACACCAACACACACATCACACACCATCACCACCCATCACCATGCCCCCAAAGAAGAATCACAAGTTCCTAGATAGTGAATTGGAAGTCCTGGTAGATGAGATCCTCAGGGTAGAGCCACAGCTCTTTGGTACACTGGTCCAACAGACACCCATGTCACAGAAAACAAAGATGTGGGAGAGGATCGTCGACAGGGTGAACGCACAATCACCATGTTTGCGCACAAAGACAGACATCCAGAACAGGTGGTATGACGTGCGCAGGAGGGTCAAGGAGCTGTTGAAGAAGGACTACATCTTGAGCCAACACACCGGCAGTGGCCCTCCTGCCAAGCCACTATACCTCAGGCCCTGGGAGGAGAAGGTGCGGACCATCCTATCACCAGTGAGCGTCTATGGACTAGAAAACATCCCAGAGCCTGGTGAGTACACAACAAATGTACACAATATTCTGCGACTACACACACACATCACTGTCAAGGGGAGAGTCAAACCATGCACTCTTAGCAAATACACAGCAACCAGAACAGAATCATCCCAAAATGTGTATGTCACTCAGAGAAACACAACACATGCCATCACAAAGTGACATTTAACTGTGTCATCACATGTACAAACACAACTACAACTACAGCTAGGCAGTGGCACAAATATAACTGACAAACACATCCAGACAAGTAGCCACCACTACAACACCACCACACAGTGAAGCCCACTGAAAGAAAGGAAATATGTGTATGCTGGGCAAGTCAGTGTAGCCAATAGCATGATGGGAGTTGTAGGCACAGATATTGCTCACCCTCACAATTGGCCCATCAACACCACTCTCAACCATGCTCACATCACAGGGAGTGGAAAAGGACTCACAAGATGGCTGACACTGGCTACTGCTGTGGGGAGCACAAGGCCCTGCTGGCAACTGTGCAACAACCAACAGCAGGACACCACTGACTGACATCCTGAAAGATAACTTGCACTCCCTGCAATGGAAGCACGGTCCATGGTGGGATATCTGGCTGGGTGGGAAGGAGGACTCACAGCACTGACCATAGTCACAAGCACCTCCCCTCACACACACCCTCAACACAAACTCCACAGAACACACCTGGCGGAATGCAATGCCTCACATCCTAACTCAAGATCCCACAAAGAACCACCACCCTGGGTCATGCTGTGTGAAGCACAGGGACACTCCTGGGACATTTAGCCAAACAACTGCCAGGACAACACTCCCAGCCATCCTGTCAGCACAGGCAGCCCACCCCACAGGGCAGCAGAGTCAAAAGGAAGGAAGTATGGGCATGCTGGGAAGGGGGTGGAGGCAATAGCATGATGGGAGTTGTAGGCACAGATATTGCTCACCCTCACAATTGGCCCATCAACACCACTCTCAACCATGCTCACATCACAGGGAGTGGAAAAGGACTCACAAGATGGCTGACACTGGCTACTGCTGTGGGGAGCACAAGGCCCTGCTGGCAACTGTGCAACAACCAACAGCAGGACACCACTGTCAGCCATCTTGCCATTGCTCTCACACTCACACACACTGAAGTCCACCCAAAAGCAAGTAAGTATGGGCATGCTGGGAAGTGGGGTGGAGGCAATAGCATGATGGGAGTGGTAGCCACAGATATTGGTCACCCCCACAACTGTCCCATCAACACCACCCTGAACCATGCGCACATCACAGGGAGTGGAAAACAACTGACAAGATGGCTGACACTGGGCACTGCTGTGGGGAGCACAAGGCCCTGCTGGCAACTGTGCAACAACCAGCAGCAGGACACCACTGTCAGCCATCTTGCCATTGCTCTCACACTCACACACACTGAAGTCCACCCAAAAGCAAGTAAGTATGGGCATGCTGGGAAGTGGGGTGGAGGCAATAGCATGATGGGAGTGGTAGCCACAGCTCAACATCCCCCACCCACATGGGCCAGCAAGCTCACACTCAAGCATGCACACCCCACAGAGAGTAGAAAGCCCCATCAAAGATGTCTGACACTGGTGCTCTGTTGTGGGGAGCACAAGGCCATGCTGGGAACTGCCCACCAACCAACAGCAGGACACCACTGTCAGCCATCTTGCCATTGCTCTCACACTCACACACACTGAAGTCCACCCAAAAGCAAGTAAGTATGGGCATGCTGGGAAGTGGGGTGGAGGCAATAGCATGATGGGAGTGGTAGCCACAGATATTGGTCACCCCCACAACTGTCCCATCAACACCACCCTGAACCATGCGCACATCACAGGGAGTGGAAAACAACTGACAAGATGGCTGACACTGGCTACTGCTGTGGGGAGCACAAGGCCCTGCTGGCAACTGTGCACCAACCAACAGCAGGACACCACTGACTGACATCCTGAAAGACAACTTGCACTCCCTGCAATGGAAGCACCTTCCATGGTGGGATATCTGGCTGGGTGGGAAGGAGGACTCACAGCACTGACCATAGTCACAAGCACCTCCCCTCACACACCCCCTCAACACATACTCCACAGAACCCACCTGGCGGAATGCAATGCCTCACATCCTAACTCAAGATCCCACAAAGAACCACCACCCTGGGTCATGCTGTGTGAAGCACAGGGACACTCCTGGGACATTTAGCCAAACAACTGCCAGGACAACACTCCCAGCCATCCTGTCAGCACAGGCAGCCCACCCCACAGGGAAACAGAGTCAAAAGGAAGGAAGTATGGGCATGCTGGGAAGGGGGGTGGAGGCAATAGCATGATGGGAGTGGTAGCCACAGATATTGGTCACCCCCACAACTGTCCCATCAACACCACCCTGAACCATGCGCACATCACAGGGAGTGGAAAACAACTGACAAGATGGCTGACACTGGGCACTGCTGTGGGGAGCACAAGGCCTTGCTGGCAACTGTGCAACAACCAACAGCAGGACACCACTGTCAGCCATCTTGCCATTGCTCTCACACTCACACACACTGAAGTCCACCCAAAAGCAAGTAAGTATGGGCATGCTGGGAAGTGGGGTGGAGGCAATAGCATGATGGGAGTGGTAGCCACAGATATTGGTCACCCCCACAACTGTCCCATCAACACCACCCTGAACCATGCGCACATCACAGGGAGTGGAAAACAACTGACAAGATGGCTGACACTGGGCACTGCTGTGGGGAGCACAAGGCCCTGCTGGCAACTGTGCACCAACCAACAGCAGGACACCACTGACTGACATCCTGAAAGACAACTTGCACTCCCTGCAATGGAAGCACCTTCCATGGTGGAATATCTTGCTGGGTGGGAAGGAGGAGCGGATGACAACCAAATACAACCAATGCAGACCATGTACACACCCCAACATTCACATAGAAATGCCCAAATAATGCAGGACAATGTGCTACACCAATATCAACCCCTGACTGTGACAACTTAGGACAATGCAATGTACAGGCCCGCATCCAGAGGCACAGTCACAACTGTCAGGTGTGTCAACCATTGATGCCTGCAGAAACATAACATACATTGTGTGTGTCTCCCAAAAACAGGTGATGATGGGGACACAGCAGCAGATGCTGAGGAGTCCTCGTCCCAGGCTCAAGAGGATATGGAGCTCACTGGTGTGGAACAGCCTCTGCCCTCCTCGGATGAAGAAGACCTACCTGGCACCTCCGGAGCAAGTCATCATGCAGCACCAGCAGGACCACCAGCTGCACCCCCTGCACCCACCCCTCCAACGACTGTCAACACACATACCACCCCTGCCGACATGGACAGACCAAGGAGCACCACCACCACCAGCACAGGGACCCTGGACCAACGTGGGGCCATGGACACCACCACCACCAACAACCCACAAGGTGGCCCAGGGTTACCTGTGCCTGCCACCTCAGGTACTGCACGTGTCGCCAGGGGTGGTGGGAGGGGTGGGAGACATAGGTCGCTGCTCGCAGAGGGGTCTGGACTGCATGATGACCCACAACTGGCACGCATAGCCGATGCGTACCAGTCCAGCACCGGAGAGTTCAGCCAGGTAGTGGGGCTCCTCAGGGACATTAAACAGCAGCAGGCTGCCCATCATGCCCGCTTGGACTCACACATGTCCCGCGTGGAGTCCAAGTGGGACACACTGCAAGAGATGACGGCGGTGCATAGGGACATATTACAATGTCTCCGCCAGATGACCAGCAACCAGTCAACACCTCCCTGTGTGCCCACAACATCTGGTGCTGAAACAACTGCAACTGCCACAGGGAGGGCGGATGACTCTGGCGAAGAGTCCCCTGCACCGCAGCAGCCTGCACTTGAGGGTCCCCCCCCAAAGAAGAGGGGCCGTCCGAGGAGGGGCAAGTGAGAGGCCGATGGCCATGTGCAACCCCCAGGAAGCCAAAACCTGTTCTGGATAATCACCTTTGTGCGCAAACTGTTCACCCTGTTGACTGCAACACAACTCTCCCACATGACATGGGGAGCTCAAGTTGGACCAATGTCTCTGATTACTGTGGACTTTACTCTGGACATATCTGCTACCAGGACTTCCAAATTATCTAGGAACTTTGGATCACAATCACAATGTACAGCACCCAACAACCTGTGCACTATACTCACACATGTATGTCAATAAACTCACTTATACACCATACTTGCCTCTGTTGTGATTCCTATGTTGTCTCAGAAGTTGCGATGATCATCGGGGAAATGACACTGTGCATGCTAACTGCTACAGCAAGTACAACACCGGCATGTGAGTCATGGCGACGTCACACATATGGGGGAGGCACACCACCAGGGCTACACAACACATACACACCATGGCCATCTGACTCATCGCCTACACTGATGTTGCCAGGAAATACGTTGCATTGCACAGACCCAACACCTATTCACAGTCTGTGTTAACTAGCCCACTGGTGCAGTAAGCAAATGTCAGTCAGATGTGTGATCACAGACAACGCACATCACAAAGTGAAGCACAGGTTTATTACACATTTGCAACATGTTGTAACCACCACAGATGCAAGGTAATCCCACCTGGCAGCGGGCACACAATCAACAAGTGTAGAAGGAAGGAAGTCCATGGGTGTGGTGCACATCACCTGTAGGGACACAACAGCTACCACCCGGGAGGTCGAATCACGGTGTTGGGGATCACAGTTGACCAAACGACTCTGAAAGTACCCTGTGAAGGACAGAAATGACACACAGTCAAAAGCACTGAAGAACAGGACAGAACTGCAATACTCATGCACAATACATGTTACAAGATACCCACCCAGAACCAAGTTAGCATGTCAACACTGTTGGGGAGTACAGACTACCTGCAAGGACACATCGCTACACGCATACAGACATGTAGCCCATGGACACACTCAAACAGCACCAGAGCACCACCAACACATATCATGCAAACTCACATCATTGACATGCCATCTCTGGATACTCACATTCAGCTGAAGAAGTTGGTGATGAGCTGTGTGCGGACATCACCATCATCATCATCATCATCACTGGCATCGTGGTCCAGGCCAGGATCCTCCACAGGTGGCGGACGTTGGTCATCGTCATCCAGGATGAGAGGCAACTCCTTCCGCACTTCCAGGTTGTGGAGCATGCAGCAGACGATGATAATCTTGCACACCTTTGCTGGAGCATATGGGAGGGACCCACCTGTCTTGTCGAGGCAGCGGAAGCGGCTCTTCAGGAGACCAAATGTCCGCTCAATCACTCTCCTGGTCCGACCATGTGCCTCATTGTAGCGCATCTGGGCTGGTGTCACAGGGTTCCTGAGGGGCGTCAGCAACCACGGCATGTTGGGGTATCCGGAGTCACCTACATACAGACAATTGCACATTAGCAGAGTTTGAAAAGAGGGTGGAACACTACATAGCAGAACACACACAATGGTACAAAGTCAGTACACACCAACAAGCCAGGCACGCTGGTTCCGCATCTGTGCCATCATCCTCGGGATGCGACTACTCCTCATCACGTAGGCATCGTGTGCAGAACCAGGGAAACGGGCACACACGTGTGTGATGCTCATATCTGCAAGACAGACCACCAGTGCATTGACCGAGTGGTAGTGTTTGCGGTTACGGTAGGCCTGCTCTTGGGCCTGTGGTGGTACCAAAGCCACATGTGTCCCATCAATGGAGCCAATGACATGCGGCATCTTCCCCAGGGCATAGAAGTCACTCTTCACGCCAGTGAGTCGTTGGAGTCTAGGGAAATAGATGTACTGGTTCAGGTATATCAACATAGCCTCCAAAACATCCCGGAGCACACGGCTGAACATGGTCTGTGACATCCCACCAGCAGTCGCCAGAGTGTGTTGAAAGGTACCGGTGGCAAAGAAGTGTAGGGCTGCCATCACCTTCACCTTGGGGGTCAGCGCTGTAGGGTACGGACGGCCAGGTTGCAAATGTGGTGCCAAACGCACTGCCAAATACTCAATCAGCTGCCTGGTGAAGCGGTACCGTCAGATGTTGTCACGTTCCACCATCGTTGCCAGGTCAGGGAATGGTCTATGGACAGCTGGTGCCCTGCAGTGCATAGGTGAAGAAAGCAAGATTGTCAGTCACCCCACATATGTGGCATTGAACACACTCAACATCACATGATACATCATAATGAGGCACAAGTACATGATGTGTGCAGTTCCGTACGGATATGTATGGCACATACATGGCCAACATCTAACATCACAGTTCAACAAGTGGCATCAATAAGTCCCAGGTCGTGCCATTGGATACCATGAGGCCGTGTCCCAGTTCCCATCTCCTGCTGCCAAATTACAAACACACCCCACAGTGACATGTGAGGACTGATGTGCCCCAGGCATCACAGCTCAACGACAGGTAGATTCCCAGGGACCCTGTATTGCCACATGGACACTGGCATGACATGGTGTATCATGTATACACCACAGCAAAACAACCATGACCCCCACAGGTAGTGGTCCCTGTTGCCTCGGCAGGACAGACATGGACGTCTGTGACACACACACGCACAACATCAAAGTCCATGCACAAACAACGTGGATGTGGAGACTGCCTCCCATTGTGCACATGAAATCAGAGACATTGTAAACACAACATGCACACAGACTGTGGAGGACCATCACCATTGTGCCAATGGGTCACCCTGGGTTAAACATAACGTCCCACATGGGACTCAGGGGGTATGTGACATGACATACACATACACCACCGTGAAATGTGACCATGCCACATGCTCAGATATGAACAGTTGCACATCACAGTGGTCATGTACACGAAACACCAAGGATTCTGTCCCCATAAACACGTGCACAGCCTGGGGGTGGCTGCCCCCAAGTGACACCCACAGAACAACATGTTCACCTCCATACATGGAATAGGTTGTGCAGCCTTACATGCCCTAGGATACAGTTTGGACAGGCTGTGGTGTTGCAGGTGTGCCCCTCACTCCCTGGGAAGTATATGTGGCTGGCATATGTTCACCTGTGACAGGCATGGTGACATATGCCAGTGACTTGTACAGGGATGCGTTGGACAGCAATGGACCGATCAGTGCGCACACATTGGCCATTGCATTCAATGTGCGCTGGTACGCGTTGTATTCGCAATACACGTTGGACAGCAATGGACCGATCAGTGCGCACACATTGGCCATTGCATTCAATGTGCGCTGGCACGCGTTGTACTCGCAATACGCGTTGGACAGCAATGGACCGATCAGTGCGCACACATTGGCCATTGAATTCAATGTGCGCTGGCACGCGTTGTACTCGCAATACGCGTTGGACAGCAATGGACCGATCAGTGCGCACACATTGGCCATTGCATTCAATGTGCGCTGGTACGCGTTGTATTCGCAATACGCGTTGGACAGCAATGGACCGATCAGTGCGCACACATTGGCCATTGCATTCAATGTGCGCTGGTACCCGTTGTATCCTATGTACGCGTTGAACAGCAATGGTCCGATCGGTGTTCCCGGCCGGCCCATTGCATTCAATGTGTGCGGGTACGTGTTGTATCCTATGTACGCGTTGAACAGCAATGGTCCGATCGGTGTTCCCGGCCGGCCCATTGCATTCAATGTGTGCGGGTACGCGTTGTATCCTATGTACGCGTTGAACAGCAATGGTCCGATCGGTGTACCCGGCCGGCCCATTGCATTCAATGTGTGCGGGTACGCGTTGTATCCTATGTACGCGTTGAACAGCAATGGTCCGATCGGTGTTCCCGGCCGGCCCATTGCATTCAATGTGTGCGGGTACGCGTTGTATCCTATGTACGCGTTGAACAGCAATGGTCCGATCGGTGTTCCCGGCCGGCCCATTGCATTCAATGTGTGCGGGTACGCGTTGTATCCTATGTACGCGTTGAACAGCAATGGTCCGATCGGTGTGCACCCATTGGCTATGGCCTGGCCTGGCAACGGACGCGTTTTCAAAATTTGAACGAGTCTGATGCTGTAAATTCAGTTGGTCACCCACAACAATGTTGCAATTTCATGGGTGTCATGAAGTTGAACATTTGAAGGATGCTGGGGGCGTGTGCAAGTGGTGCAATTCCATGGATTGGCCAGATTCAGATGATGCAAACGACTTGGACCTATCACTTTGGACACATGGGACAGTATCTGCCTCTGCAGCACACATATAATGCTGGCTATTCCCCTGAGAGCTCACTTGCCTGCACTACATGCTCCAGGACGACATCTGACACTACACTGCTGCTGTTTCTGCACCCTCTGGACCC
This sequence comes from Calotriton arnoldi, assembly GCA_963921515.1. Lineage (NCBI taxonomy): Eukaryota > Metazoa > Chordata > Amphibia > Caudata > Salamandridae > Calotriton > Calotriton arnoldi. The sequence continues at coordinate 5,321,105 of CAWUFW010000178.1, forward strand.
TGCAATGGCACGTACTGTGGAGAGAGCCCCAGCCTTCAGCACTGAGGAGAACCAGGCCCTGCTGGATGGCCTCCTTCCACAGTATAGCAAGCTGTATGGGAAAGCAGGGGAGCAGGTGAGTGTTCTGTCCACTGCCTTTCTAAATGTGCATGTTGTCTGACTAGCAAGGCTAACAGTCTGCACGCCACTGGCTAGCAGGCTCACTGAGTAGTTGTCACCCCCCATAGTGTGTAGTTACATGCACTGGACAGGTATAGTGCAGTGACAGTGCATTTAAACAAGGTTTTACTGCCCAGGCAATGATACCATGTAGTAACTGCTGGCATACTGTCCATGGCCCTCGTTGCACTGCCTGTGTACATCATATGCCCCTGTGATTGAGACATGTATATCCAACTGTGTAATGCACGGTTATGTTGCACGTGTAGTAATGGCATTCTCACTTTGTCATCCTCACAGGTTGATGCCCACCAGAAGCAGAAGATATGGCTGACCATCGTCCGGGCAGTGAGATCCCTGGGGGTCCACAAGCGCCGGATCCGCAACTGCCAGAAGAGGTGGCAGGACCTTCGAGGCTGGACCCGGAGGATCGCATGGGTCCAGCTGAAGCTGTGGCCTCCTCGCAGGAGGGGCGGACACCGGACCCTGACCCCCACATGCTGAGGATCCTGGCGGTGGTCTTCCCTGATCTGGATGGGCAGCTGAAGGCCAGAGAGCAGCAAGGAGGGGGTGAGTCCATGTCTGCATTGTGAACTATGTCTGCCATGCTATGTGCCCTCCTCTGGCTTGGTTAAACTTCCACAGTACATCAGTCTTGTGGCCCAGGACCCATGTCCCTCTATTGTGCACTGCCCACTCCTCATCTGATACCCAGGTGTGGCCCTTACAGTCAGGGTATTGTGTCACTTGGGTACTGTGTCCTTGCAGTTTGCTTGACTCAAGGTGGGGGACAGCATCTGTTTCCCTGACTCTGTGGTGGGCATCATGGGTGGGTCCATTGCTTACACATTGCCTGTGTTCTGACATGTGTTCTGCGTGTCACTTTGATATGTGGCCCAATTGCTGAGCTGATCCACCACATGTGCCTGGGGTATCTGGCACACACCCATGCTGCGGGTGGGAACAATGTTTGTGCCCCAGGAGTGTGTATATAACGTGTGTCACACATACTTAGCCAGCTGCCTACTGTCCAGGGCTCATCCCTCATTCATGTGGGACAGGACAGTCATGCCTACTCCAGGCCATACAATACACTCTGTACTCCCACTGCCGTGTATCAGCTGACACGTTTTGCTCAGTGATTTGTCCCCTCAGGTGTCTGCCTCTGTGTCAGTGTGCTGTGGCTTCGTTGTCAGGTCTGCTGGGGTGTTCCTCGGTTGGGGCTCCGCATGCCACCGGAGATGTGACCATAGGAGACGATACTTGTGTGACACATAGGTGTTTGATCACCTGACCGTGCAGACTGGGGTATGCGAATATGAGGTTCAGGCAGCTGTTTCCCATTCACAGCAGATTGTGATGTGCTCAGGTGCAGAGGGTAGTGTTACAGGTCTCCCATATGTCCAATGGGTATGACCTGGACAGATGAGGGTACAGATGATGTGGTGTGTGGGGGATGTACATGTGCACTTGTTCAGCTCCAGGACTTGCATTCCCCATGATCTACTATTGTGACACAGTGCAGAGTGTTGTTGTCTGGCTGCCCCGCCCATGTGACTGGAGACAGTGTTGTATGACTTAGCAGGCATGGCTGTGCCATGGCATGTGACTTCCTATTAGTGATCCTGCAGGGGAGTGACATGTGCTACATGCACACCATTGTGGCAATGGCTATCAGGACATGGGTGCATCATGGTGTCTGTCGCTGGTATGCATCACATGCATTTCCTAATTGACTCTGGGCATCCCTTTCATCCGGACACCTGCACTGACTCAGTGGCAAGAGTTGTGATGTGTGCATGTCCACATGCTTCACCGGGTTCTCTGCACTGTCCAAATACTGTGTAGGTGGTGCATGTGTCCACACTGGGGTATTGCCATCCAACAGACACCAGACAGATGGGTGCAAGGCCAGGTGGGATGTGAGTGCCATGGTTGACCATCAGACTGACAATTGACTTCTCCTGTTCTGTTTGTGCAGTTTTAGCAATGTTCAACTAAGGATGCCAGGGCTTGCTCTGTAATGTGCTGTACTTACTGTGGTGTGTGCGTTCGGTGCAGGTGACTGATGTCTGTCTGTTTCCCTATTGATTGCAGATACATCCACGGCCACAGGAGGGGACAGCTCCACGGACCAGGAGGAGCCGCAGAGCCAGACTGGGTCAGCAGCCGAGGAGTGGTCGGAGGGACCCAGTGGCACCGAGGGCGAGGGGAGCCACACCGAGGAGTCCTCAGCACCATCCACCTCAGCTGAGGACCAGAGCAACTCGGACGATGACTCCCTTATGGAGGCGGGTGTCAGCAGCCACCACACCCCAGCTAGTGTTGCTGTCCCCGCCACCACCACCACCACCACCGCCCTCCCGTCGGCTCCCATTCCCGAGGTCCGTGGAGGCTCCCATGTTCGGGAGCGTGTCTCCTTCGGGCCAGGCACCGCACCCCTGCCCCTGTGTCCCCTGCTGCCCTGAGTGAGGAGTCTGTGTACCTCCTCCGCCAGCTCCATGTAGGACAGACAGCGATGCTGAGTGTCCTCCATGCACACACCAGTCTGTTGACTCAGCTGGTGTCATTCATGGAGGGCATCTCATCGGGCATGTCTGACCTACAGAGGGGCAATAGGTCCATGGACTCCTCCCTGACGGCAGCAGTGTCCCTCCTCTGACAGTCCCTCACCCCTCCTGCCTCTGCCCCATCCACACTCCCCAGCACCTTACCCATCCCAAGCACACACACACTGGCACAGGCACACACCAGCACAGACACATGCAGCACACAAACACACACGCCACAAACAAGATGCACACGCACGCACCGTCAGGGGACTGCAACCACACTCACAGGGGATGGGGCACAGGCACAAACACACGCATCCACAAGCACTGCGCAGTCCTCAGTTGCCTCTCCCTCCAAAGACCCCTCCCTTGCCTCACCTGCAACCCCAAACACACAGCGGCTCTTCCTCTGTGAGCTTGACCTTTTCCCCTCCGATCCAGCTGATCCAGCATTCAGGGGGAAGAGGAAGCCCACCCACACGGAGCGGAGTGCCCCTGGCCCCCGGACACCATCCCCCCGGCGCCGACCGACTGAGGCCCCCACCCGCAAGTCCCCCTGGTCCCGGAAGATTAAGACCCCGCCGCCGCCCTGCAGCTCAGGCACCAAGTCTCCTTCCTCCATCCCTCAGGCCCCCACTCCACAGGTGCCCCCACCACACCCTGCCCCAGGTTCCCCACCCACAGATACACCATCCCCAGAAGGGTCAGGCCTTCTCCCCCTGCCACTTGCTCTTCCGGCCCCACACCCCCCGCTGCGCTTGTCTGTACCACTGATGTGGTGAGGGTGTCCTCCCCCTCTGTCCTGCCCACCTTACCTGATCCCCATTCTCCTCCCCTGGAGGTGGGCACTGCAGTGGAGTCCACTATCACCCTGTCTGACTTGGGCGTGGCAGTGGCGGACCTGTCCACTCCATCTGCAGGGTCCACTGCAGTTGTGCCGGCACCCACAACATCTGAGTCATGCCCCCCAGTTGTGCCGGCACACACCATGTCAGACACCTCCACTGCAGTTGTCAGTGGCTCTCCAGCACCCACCACCCCTTCCCTGCCTCCTCCTGGTGAGCCCTGATCCTGTCCCTGCGGTGCCTGGCCTGCCCCCCCATATGCCCCTCCTAGGGGATTGTCCCCGGTTGTGATCAGTGCAGGCATGCGTAGGGTGACATCTGCCACTGTCACCCTGTATAGACTTCCTTGATGGACTGGCCATTGGCCTTTGTTGATACCTTACAGTTCTTCCAAGTTTTGAACCCACATGCTGAACAAAGCAACTTTCTGTTCACTAGTGCTTTTACTTCTGATGTACATGATGTTGATGACGCTAACCATGCCCTTGCTGCAGTGATGGTGATATTTGGACTCATGAAAATGAAGTGTTACTGTGCAGGAACCCATGTGTTCCAGGGGGACAGTGTCCTATCCTGTGGTGTATCCATGTCATCCTTAGCAGCATCTGAGGGTGTCATGTTTTCAATATTTGGCAATGGGATTTCCTACTTACATTAGCAATGTCACATCTGTGGGTTCCACCCATGCACATCTGTTGTGTTTGCCATTGTTCAATTAGTCTAGTTCCCTGACCGTGTGGCCATCTCCACTGGACATGCAGGTTTGGGCATCAATGGGGAAGGACTCAACTGTGTTGTCAGTGCAACTTGCTATACATGTGTGTTGGATCTGTGCTGTTGATTTCGTTGACATTCCCATGACCAGGCTGATGTGACGGGAGCCTTCATTTGGTGCTAATTGTTGACTGTGTGACCAAGTGTTCTGCTGACATGATGGAGCCCTACTGATGCGACATATGGCACAGCTTTCCTCACACAGGAGTGGAGTCCCCTCATGGCAGTGTGTACTCCTGTGACATCTCGTGCGCCCAAGGTGTGTGTTGTATGAGCATGTGTGTGTGTTCACTTCCATGTTGCTGTGCATGCTGGGATCCCTAGTGATGTTCCTGTTTGTGATGCTTGCTGAGTTGACCTATGTTCCCCCAAAGTCTTCTCCCTGGGTTCTCTGTGATGTGGGTGCATGGCACATTACTGGTCATCAGGGTGTCACCCATAGGTGTGTTTGCTGTCAGGGCTGAGTTTGTGGGCAGACGCTGATGTGTCACAGTCAGGATTCCCTTTTGCACTTGTTGTTTACACCTGTCATGTGATTTCTGGTTTGTGTTAGCTTTCATTGGTTGTGACACGTTGTGTGTGTGACTGCTGGCACTCCTCAGGGCTGCAATGTTGGTAGTTGTCTATGTGTGTTCTTTGTGGGTGACCTTGGCTTCTTCTTAGGTGTGTGACTGTGGCTGGGATCCCATTGGTTGGTGTGGTATTGCCGTCATGTCCATGTACAGCGTAGTGTGCAGTGTGTCAGACATTCAGGAGTCTGGTTGAGTGGCCATGTGTGATGTGTTTCTGCACCTTGGTTCCCACCACCCCCCTGGGATTGTCATGGGTGCATGTGCAATGTCACCAGTGCATGTGAGCTTCACTGCTGCACATTGTTGGAGGTCGAGGTGTGTGGTGTTGAGTGTGTGCAGATGAGAGTTGTTGACCGGCTAGACCCCTGCCTCCATGTTGGCCTTGGCTGACAGGCCGTGCTGATTGATTTGTGCTTGTGTAGGTGTGATGGTAGTTTGTTGCTCAGGACACATGACTGTGGTTCACAGTGTGAACGACATCTAGCTTTGTCATCACAGTGGGATTGTAATGCAGCCCAGGGTCACCACATTGTGGGGGCCCTGGGTGTGGTGCTGTGGTGTCTGTGTGTCTTGCTGTGTCAGTTGCTGTTCCTACATGCTTGTGTGACATGTGTGATTTCTGCTCCCTCTCATCTGACAATGCCTGATTGCCCACATAGGGGATTTGGATCCATGAGTTACCTTTGTGTGGCACTGTATGCACATCTGTGTAATTGGTATTCAGGCCTCCTCATGTGTTGTGTGGTTGCCTGGGGACACTGGTACCCCCCTCACCTGTTGTGTTTGATGTGCAGTGTGGGTCTGCCTGTTTGTGTATGTGCATCGGCACCACTGCATTGGCATATCTTAGGTGTGCCATTGGCTGTATGTTGTTTGGTGTGTTTGCCCTGCTGTCCCTGGGACTCTTAGGTCATCAGTCAGCACAATGATCATTGTTTGTGTGTCCCATTGCTGCCATGGTATGGTATCTGTTCACCTCCCATCTACAGTCTCCACTGGGTATCTGAATTTGTGTGCCCATTGGTGCAAATATGTGGGTCTGCATTCTGATGGTCACTTCTGTCATTGTGTCATTGATGAATGTTGACAGTGTCAGCCCCCATGGGTGATGTTTGTCTGCACATGGCCAAAGGTATGTCTTATTTGCACTGCACTGTTTGCCTCCCCCATTCTATGTTGCTATGGGACACAAGCACTACTTTGCCACTGATGTGTTTGTTGTTCTGTGACCAGGAATCATCCTTGCAGTTTGGCAGTTGCAGCTTTTTCTTTGTCAACACATACATTTTGGTCACTGTGATGATGGGGGTTTGGACCCCATTGCCACAATGTTCAATATGTGCTTCAGCTATGGACCCCACACTCACATTTTGAGCACTGTGATGATGTGGGTTTGTACCCCATTGCCACAATGTTCAATATGTGCTTCAGCTATGGACCCCACACTCACATTTTGGGCACTGTGATGATGGGGGTTTGGACCCCATTGCCACAATGTTCAATATGTGCTTCAGCTATGGACCCCACACTCACATTTTGAGCACTGTGATGATGGGGGTTTGGACCCCATTGCCACAATGTTCAATATGTGCTTCAGCTATGGACCCCACACTCACATTTTGGGCACTGTGATGATGGGGGTTTGGACCCCATTGCCACAATGTTCAATATGTGCTTCAGCTATGGACCCCACACTCACATTTTGGTCACTGTGATGATGGGGGTTTGGACCCCATTGCCACAATGTTCAATATGTGCTTCAGCTATGGACCCCACACTCACATTTTGAGCACTGTGATGATGGGGGTTTGGACCCCATTGCCACAATGTTCAATATGTGCTTCAGCTATGGACCCCACACTCACATTTTGGGCACTGTGATGATGGGGGTTTGGACCCCATTGCCACAATGTTCAATATGTGCTTCAGCTATGGACCCCACACTCACATTTTGAGCACTGTGATGATGGGGGTTTGGAACCCATTGCCACAATGTTCAATATGTGCTTCAGCTATGGACCCCACACTCACATTTTGGGCACTGTGATGATGGGGGTTTGGACCCCATTGCCACAATGTTCAATATGTGCTTCAGCTATGGACCCCACACTCACATTTTCAGCACTGTGATGATGGGGGTTTGGACCCCATTGCCACAATGTTCAATATGTGCTTCAGCTATGGACCCCACACTCACATTTTGGTCACTGTGATGATGGGGGTTTGGACCCCATTGCCACAATGTTCAATATGTGCTTCAGCTATGGACCCCACACTCACATTTTGGTCACTGTGATGATGGAGGTTTGGACCCCATTGCCACAATGTTCAATATGTGCTTCAGCTATGGACCCCACACTTACATTTTGAGCACTGTGATGATGGGGGTTTGGACCCCATTGCCACAATGTTCAATATGTGCTTCAGCTATGGACCCCACACTCACATTTTGGGCACTGTGATGATGGGGGTTTGGACCCCATTGTCACAATGTTCAATATGTGCTTCAGCTATGGACCCCACACTCACATTTTGGTCACTGTGATGATGGGGGTTTGGACCCCATTGCCACAATGGTCATGGCCTGCTTGCATTGTGGGTGCCACACACATTTATGTGTGGCACTTGTGATAGGGGGTCACATTGTATGTCCACAGTCCTGTTCAGTGTTGTAGGCATTTGACACAGTCTACACACGCTTGTCATGGTGTTGGGGGGGATGTCTTTGTGTTGCATTCTTTCTGCTGGTGTGTGCTTCTTGTGGCATGTATTTGCCATCCTGTGAGTGGGGGTGTTGTTGGTGGTAGTCATCCAGCCCCCCATGGGTAGAGGTGGCAGTAGTGGTAGGCACCTGGCACCCCCTGGGTAAGGGTGGTAGTAGTGACAGGCATCCAGCCCCCCATGGGTAGAGGTGGTAGTAGTGGTAGGCACCTGGCACCCCCATGGGTAGAGGTGGTAGTAGTGGTAGGCATCAAGCCCCCCATGGGTAGAGGTGGTAGTAGTGGTGGGCATCTGGCACCCCCTGGGTAGAGGTGGCAGTAGTGGTAGGCACCTGGCACCCCTGGGTAAGGGTGGTAGTAGTGACAGGCATCCAGCCCCCTGGGTAGAGGTGGTAGTAGTGGTAGGCATCAAGCCCCCATGGGTAGAGGTGGTAGTAGTGGTAGGCACCTGGCACCCCCTGGGTAAGGGTGGTAGTAGTGACAGGCATCCAGCCCCCATGGGTAGAGGTGGTAGTAGTGGTAGGCACCTGGCACCCCCATGGGTAGAGGTGGTAGTAGTGGTAGGCACCTGGCACCCCCATGGTTAGAGGTGGTAGTAGTGGTAGGCACCTGGCACCCCCTGGGTAAGGGTGGTAGTAGTGACAGGCATCCAGCCCCCCATGGGTAGAGGTGGTAGTAGTGGTGGGCATCTGGCACCCCTGGGTAGAGGTGGCAGTAGTGGTAGGCACCTGGCACCCCCTGGGTAAGGGTGGTAGTAGTGACAGGCATCCAGCCCCCATGGGTAGAGGTGGTAGTAGTGGTAGGCACCTGGCACCCCCATGGGTAGAGGTGGTAGTAGTGGTAGGCACCTGGCACCCCTGGGTAAGGGTGGTAGTAGTGGTAGGCACCTGGCACCCCTGGGTAGAGGTGGTAGTAGTGGTGGGCATCTGGCACCCCCTGGGTAGAGGTGGCAGTAGTGGTAGGCACCTGGCACCCCTGGGTAAGGGTGGTAGTAGTGACAGGCATCCAGCCCCCATGGGTAGAGGTGGTAGTAGTGGTAGGCACCTGGCACCCCTGGGTAAGGGTGGTAGTAGTGGTAGGCACCTGGCACCCCCTGGGTAAGGGTGGTAGTAGTGATAGGCATCCGGGCCCCTATGTGTATATGTGGCATTGGTGATGGGCATCCCGCCCCTATGGTGCTGCTGTTTCTGGAGTAAGTAATTTCTGCATCCCTCTGTGTGTGTGTGATATGTCGGGTACGTGTAGTTTGTGTTTTTGGTTGGTGTCTGACTTACCTTCTGTGCCGTACGCGTCCGTGCCTGTTCCGGAAGTAGATGTAGAATATTGGTAGGATCGGAACGATGGGATTCATTGTTGGTTCGTCTCGTTCGTCTTTGTCGTTGCTTCGCCTCGTCCTCGTCGCTTGCGTGTTCGTCTCGTAGCCGCGGATCGTGTTCTGGCGTGAATCGGAGCTTATGTGTGCCTCTCCCGGATGCTTTGACGTGCCGTGCGTAGCGACGGGTTCGGCGCGTACGGGAAGCGCATCGTACTTGTCCGGCCGGACGGGGCAGCTTTTTGGCTTCCGGGCGACTCGAATCTGCGTTTACGGATCCTGCTCGGTCGGGAATCAGGACCTGGATTGGGTGAGTACGACTGGGTCGGAATCTGTGCTGTTGTGCGCATCGTACTTGTTCGTTCGGATTAATGTGCGGATCGGTCGGGAAACAGGCATTCGCATGGCTTTTTTCCCGACCGAATGGCGTTGGGTGCGTCTCCGACCGAGATCGGAATCGACCACTTAGTCTTTGGTTTTCAGACCATCATTCACAGCCTACTTTTTTTTAAAACCATGTTTAGGCTGTTCTACTTTAAATATATTTTGGGTACTACAACCTTTCAAATGGGGCTGAGCTTTTTAACTTTTAGAGCCGATTCAGATTGTGATTTCTTCTCCTCATACATTTCCTTACCTCCCTTAATTTTACCTGCCCTTGTACTAAGCTCCTCGGATTTTCCCCAGGAATTATTTACCTTCCTAGACACATATGCCTGCTTTTTAGATATCTTCTTCAGCATTTCATACTTCCTCCCACATATAATAAATGTCACTTCCCCACATGGCCATGGAACATCTGTTTACTAACAATGGTCTCCTTGATACATATACCAAACAACTTTACCCGGCTTCCCTTGAGTTATCTGGCCCCACCCCCATTGGGCCTGATTCCATCTGGGATATCAGCCTTACTAGAGGGGCATACAAGAATTTATAGATTTTAATTCATGGACTACCTCTTTTTAAAGATCAGTCTGAGATTTAAAAGTTTCATTTTCATAACTGCGGTTTCCAGGAGGACATATAGGTTTTTTTTAATTAAAAGCAGAACATCCAACATCGGTGAGGGTCCAACCACTGGTGAGTCTAAGTTTGAGGAAGGTAAATTTGCATATTGCTGCCCTCTTTTTGGATTTTGTCCTCTTGATACAGTCTCCTGTATCCTCATTCTATCCGTGGGGTCAGTGCAATTAGACAGAGGATCCTGATCAACAACAACGCTCCCCCCACTTACCCCGCCACATCACACTGTTCTCTTTTTCTGTAATATCAAAACTTAATTGAGACAGGCTGGAGCTAAAGTTATTAAACAAACATTCCTTTCCCTCTTCTATGGTCATAACAACACGTTAGTGAGCAATTCCATTGGGCACCACAGAAAATTAACTGTTGTCATCTTGAATAATAATACTCAGTTTTCACAAATTCAGGCCCTCAAAAATCTAGAGGAGCCAAAAAGCAGCCCTTCACAACATAAGATTTCAGATATCACCATCTACTGAAGACCTGGAGCAAACCCCAAACCTATTTCCCCCCTCACCTACTTTCCTTCTGTCACCACCTCCACCTTCGGGACCACAGAGAATGGGCGGGCACGAGCACGGCAACAGGTAGCGTCACACATCTCACGTCAGCATCTCTTTACCATTGGTTAAAACTTTCCCACCATTACAGCATGGTCACATACTGTTTGCAGATTGTAATGGCCTTGAAAGATGCTCTATTAAAACAGTTTCCAGTCCTGCTCCTAGACAGCATGGAACAGACAAGTTGGTAACTTTGCAGAGTTCACCAGTCTTTAGTGTCGGGAGACGGTCTTTAAGGATTACAAAAGAAAATGAACTGACACAAAGTCAAAGTACTACGCCCTTCTGTGCCTTGTTCCACCAGGCTCAAGCGCCCCCCGTAAACACCCTAATGGTCAACAGATTTCTAGTTGCCTGCCTGGCCTTGCCTCAGCCTAAGGCAGTCCACCTAGCACTGGCAATTCCAACTACCTGCACCTCTGCTCCGCAGCACCGTCCACGATAGGGTTCCTTTGTAGCTTTCAAGTACCTACTTTCTCTTTTTCTGTCTACTCCTCGAGCTGGGACCTTATCTCTGCCTCTCATCAGTGACTTGTCTCTTCTCCCTTTCTTGTGCTGGAACATTTACTAACTTTTTGTCAGCTCCACTCCTACTGTAGTATCTATTTGCTCCCTCTTTAAAGAACAACTTCGCTCAAGTATTTTATACCACAAGGTATCTTGATGTAATTTGTATTGTATTTTTCATGATTTTGAACCGTTATGTTTATTGTTTTGAGCTTTAGTAACAGTGTTCTAAAAACAATTATAAAAGGAAATGATAATGAATGAAGAGGGCCCATAATGGCCCAACAAAGAGTGCACCATAGCAAAAGACACTGCTTTTGTGTTGAGGGGTGTGTGGCAGAGGGCTTACCAATTGTAAGTGCCATTTATCATAAGGGTTTGCCCAGATACTTGGTCATATTGAGAGGGCAGTGTCCAAGCAGTCTCAGTGCTGCATTGCTTCAGCGATGTATAGTTTACTGAATCCACTTTGATGGGCTCATATATATTTGCATGCATCGTACACAAGCTGAATAGGTTATGTAAGTCTGATTCGATAGGAAATTATCTGAAATATTAGAAGCTCTTTTTGTAGGCACTTTCTCTGGAAATTAGGCTAGCCAACCAGGGCCGGCTAACTCCAGACAAAATGGTGCTGCCTAAGAGGATGGCAGGCTCTTGTCACCAGGGTCGGACTGGCCTACAGGGCAATCAGGCAGTGCCCAATGGGCTGGTTAGACAGATCAGTGTGTTGGTCAGATTTTTAGCAGTTTGTTGGCCTGTTTTATAGCCAAGTGGGCCGGTTTTTACTGCTTATTTCCCTGATATAATCACAAGCATTCATTGCCTACAGCAAACACAAATGCATGCAGTCCCCCATACCTTGCAAAAATAGCCAAAATAGTGTCTTTGCAAGGCCAAAATTGGCCTGATTTGCAAATGTTGGCCACTTTTTTAGCTATCTGGCTCGCTAATGGCGACCACTTTTGTTTTAGTGCCTGGGCCTATTTTTTGTCCCAGTCCAACCCTGCTGGTCATTCCTACTCTATCTTCTCCAACTTCACATTGGTCATGGCAGTCCATAGTGAGGTGGTATCCAGAGGTGATTCCAATAATGCATTAGCTGCAAATGTCCCTCTCCTGTTCTCCATCCTGCTGTTGCAGCAGTGCCATATGAGTACTATATGCCTCCATGACCAAGACATACATATAGGGTCATGGGTTTTGTAATGTCCTACTATCAATCTGTAACCCCAGACATCAGCACCTGTGTCCTGTGTAATTTATCCTTTCCCTTAACGCCCTCTGCACTCTTCCAATATCCCTCTTCTTTTCCTACCCCTTCTCTCTACGGTCTGTTGAAGCGTTTTCTCTGTGTTGCTTTCCTAGACCCACTTCTGTACATTGCTTAATTGCTTTGTAGCATGACTTGCACTAATTTATTTATTGTATTTATTTAAAAAATGTGTAAGCGCACAGCTACCCCCAGGGGTTTCCTGGTGCAGAGGCAGCAATGTAGGGAATTTTGGAAGTAGCAGATTAAAAAAGCCAGGTCTTCAAACCCTTACGCAAAGCAAGAAGTGACATACAAGTTCTCAAATGCTCTGGAAGGGAGTTACATAATTTCAGACCTAAGTAAGAAAAGGAAAGCCCTTTCATGCGGGCCAGGTGAAATCGAGGCACATTTAACAAGGCTTTATTCAGAGATCTCAAAGCTTGAGTGGGCTGATAGGGCACGACCAAATCCTGAATGTAACGGATCCCGATACAGCTTTGGCCTTGAACATATAGCATAAAGCTTTAAATTTGATGCGTTTAGAGATTGTGAGCCAGTGCAGCTAGTGGAGGAGATGAGCAGCCAGGACACATTTTGGAAGCCGATACAGAAGCCTAGTAGGCGCCTTCTGTACCACCTGCAGCCGATTAATTGTCGCCTTGTTGGTGCCCAGGTATAACACATTGCCATAATCAAATCTCAATAAGATTAGGGCCTGGATCACAGTCCTTCGGGCAGGAACGGGGATCATCCAAATTATCTTTCTTAGCCACTTAAGCACAGCAAAACAAGTGTCAGTCACCTTGGTCACCTGAGGCTTCATAGAAAGCATGTCATCCAACAAGAATCCCAAGTTTTTGACCATTGAAGATGGAATCGGCAGCGCCCCAAGGGAAACCGGCCAATAGGCTAACTAAGAGCCTCTCCCCCATAGATGTATGACTCTTATCCTCTACCAGGGCCCAAGCAGAATGTAGTGAATCTCCTGTGCACTTGACATATTTTGCTGCAAAATGCAGCGGCGGCTTGACGGAGGAGCGTTGCCCCACGGCTTTTAAGCAGTGTAAATAAACGAAACATAAAATGACGATAATAACAAAGTTATTATAATTTTATGTTTCTGTGCTGCTTTGTGGGTGGGCGGGTGTGGGCTGCTGTGCTCTCAGAGCAGGGCAGGGCAGGAGTGGTTTGCCCAATCAAGTGCGCAATGACTGTTTGGCCGGCTCTCTGGGGTCTGCAAAACAGTCATGCACACTTTGCATGTTCTCCATACAGGCTGCATTACAGCCTGTATTACAGCCTGTGTGGAGAACATGCCCAGGCCCCCAGTCTCTGCCTGAGCCTCGAACCACAGCGCTCAGACCAATCACAATGCTGCATTGCAGGGTTGTGATTGGTCAGGGAAGCCTAGGTGCTTCCGGGTTCCTGTTCGGCAGAGTCCTGACGCGGTGGAGAGACGCGGTGGCGATAAGGTAAGTTATGTATTTATTTATTTTTTTACACCTCCCTTGCCCCTTCCCCCACCCGCCACCCCGATCAGTGCCAACTGCCACTGAAACAAGCATTGGCATAGCCAATAGGTCTCGCCGTTGGGACCTTATAAGTGTTTAGCCATGCAACACTTGATGTTGTTGCACCAAGGATATTGTGCTGGGTAACTAAACACTTCTAAGGTCCCAAAGGCGAGACCTATTGGCTATGCCAATGCTTGTTTTTTGTTGTTTATACAGCAGTTCACTGGAACTGCCACGTGCCCTTGTAAATAAATACACATAAAGAAAGCAAAAAAAAAACACAACTGCTTGCAAGCACAATGGCAATGAAACAACCTATAAACACCACCAGATCACCGCAGAAACAAACTAACCCACAATCACTACATTATCACAGAAACAAACCAACCCACAAAGAAATGATTATCAAAGAAACAAAGTGAGCCACAAACTCTAGATTATAATGAACCAAGGCACCCCGCAAGCATCAGGTGTTAGTCAGATAGAATGGCCAAAATCTAGAGATCATCAGAGTAAAAGTGCACCACATAAACAATACATTGCTACATAAATTATTACAGTAGCCACAAACTACAGATTATAACAGTAAGAAGACACTACATGAGCACTACATTATTACAGAAATTATTACGGGAGCCAAAAACTACAGATCATAACAGGAAAAAGACACCTATAAAACACTACATTATTACAGAAATTATTACAGTTGCCACAAACTACAGATCATAACAGTAAGAAGACACCACATGAACACTACATTTTTACAGACATTATTACAGTAGCTGTAATCACTTGTTGAGTACTGCTCTGGGATCAGCATGCGATTTCCTTGCTTAGAATAACTTGTATTTATGTATCACCTTCCAGACTAGTCAACAGCTCACTTTTCATGGAATTCTATAGGGCAGCTTGTCTAAACAAGGGATGTAATTTCGCGAATATGTTCTTGGCAGAGGCCTTCCTTGTTTACACTAAAGGCAGATGTTTTTCGGGTTTTGCCCTTTAAAGGACCTGACCTCCCATGCGTTTTGTCTTGTCACCAAACATTATAAAGATGGTTAATATTATTTATAATCTTTATTTTGTGTCACAGAGTTGCAAGAAGGCAGGCAGTCCATGGGCTTCAAAAGGGCAGCAGCCTCAAGCAAACCTACCTCTACAGGGGTGAAGGACACACTGGAAAAGCTGAGCAGCGAACACGGGAGGGTCTGTGGGAAGAACTCGGCTGAGTATCTGCTCCGTCTACTACCGGGAAGGTAGAGAGGGTTGGGGGCTTCCATTTCCGTCCATAACAAGAGACCCTTGGCTCCCTCCTAGAAACAGCTATCCAGGCCTGGAGACATCAGACACGCATCCTTACACCATAACGCATTATGGTTGGAGGCACCTCTCGGCAAGCAAGACCCAAAAGGAGAAATCTCAAACTTTCTTCTGTCGCTCCCTGGGCCACTGCCCAAGGCGGGATAAGAACCAAACAACGAGGCTTCGGTTTCTATAAAAAAAAGTGGAGAGTCACTTGGGCCTCAAATACGACAAGACCTGGTGTCCTGCAAGAGGATTTCAATGATCTTATCAAACACAACTATCAGTTATTCAGAAAAGAAAGTAAAAAACAAAAAGGTATCAATTCTGTTCTAGCTCTTCATGTAATATATTAAACCCCACTCGGACAAGCTCTGTTTCCAGAACAAGAAAATATATAAAAGCTCTAATATGCATCTCCAACTCCAAAGTCCAAGACTATAAAATAAATAAACAATGTAGACATTTTGACTGAAATATGTTTTAAAGTCCAAGGCCTGCCAATCATGCACCCTCTAAAAATTTAGAATTGTATTTAGACCATGCAGAGACGGATATGGGTGATGGAGCGGTCCATTTCTCCCTCATCACAAGACGGCTCCCAACAGAGACTTGTGTCATCATGTACTGCTGCGAAGGACAGCCCACTAAGAAGAAGTCCTACTATGGTGGTCATTAGTTATACACACTTTATGAACTGAAGGGCCTCTAGGCGCCTCGATCAGGAGAAGACCATGAGGGGAGAATGTGGAAGAAAGATCTTGTACTGACAGAGAGGATTCAGGAGAGAGAGACTTTCAAAAGATATGACGTGAAAAAACCTGAGGAAAGAAGTCTCTAAAGAAAAGGAAAAGCCTCTTCTATAATGGTAAAATGCCGGTAACAATCAGAGAAGGAGGAAAAGACTGTTCCTCTGCTCACCTCTTCTCCTCTCAGTCTGAACAACCTCATCTTCCTCCACCACCACCAGGAAACCTGATCTCTTTCTTTACCAAAAGAGACTTTCTGTTGAGTCAATCGATTTGAGATCAATGACAGGAACGTGGAAAGATCTCTTCAGTTCTCCAAGACTTGAAGCAGACCTATTTGGGAGTGTTCTAAATATACAAATACTAGATAAAGTCCTCACAAAGATGATCACATCCACACTAGTGATGCCGATGCCTGAGAGGGACGTGGACACCACTCTAACGTGCAAAGTAATCCAGTAAAGAAGGCAGCCCGCTACTGTATCACACTGAGTTCATCCGCGCTCACAAACACAATGCGTTTCGGCTCCACAAAAGCCTTTCTCAAGTGAAAAGTCTGCGCATCGCCCATAGATATAAACAGACAGCATGAGAGACACAAAAGCACTGCCAAGATGGCGACTTTTACACCAACAATGGTGTGCGTAATTATAACAAATGTATGATGGTATGTCATCGTGTGTTTCGCTCATAAATCAAATTAGTACAAGAGTTTCAATACAGTCGCTTGGAGAGTCAAATGAGAAGTAGTTAACAAAAATACAGCAAAAGCAACAAGCGCGCGCCTCGCGCGGCAGCAGGGGGAGGGGGCCTGCGCGATTCCCTTGCGGGAGCATGCAGCAAGGCGCAATGATTGCGACCATATGGCGCCACCATATGGCGCTGCGCGCTCCCGCAAGGGAATCGCCAGACGTGCACGTGTTGCCATTGCAAGCAATGCAACGCGTGCACGTTTTTGCCCCCAAAGCTGTGCCGATCGCTAAAGGTCTCTCCTATGCAGCGCATGCGCGCTGCGTAGGCGAGACCTAAAAATGAATCCTGCAGCGAAAGGAACAATGGATATGGTTATGCTCGTTTAAGTTACAACTTATCAAAGCCGTACATCCAGCATTTGGCTAGACCCTGATACCTACCTGCATTCACTAAATAAAAGAGAAGGGATCATTATTAATGTAATGCTCAAATGGGGCTCCTTTAGGCAGGTGGTGGAAGTGTGTAATAGAAGGCATGGGGATAAGTAGTTGCATAGAGTTCTGTCTCTGTGCCTACTGGGCTATCTGAGAAGACAGGTAGTGGGCATGAGGTAAGCTACAAAAGGAGGTGGAAGGAAAGGTTATATGATGTACGATTTTGGTGGAAGAGTATTGTGATATTTGAGGGGGGTTGGATGGGGAGGAACTGAGAGGGTTAGGTATGGACCCCATAGGAGATGGAGCTAGAGTTATTGGTGATGGGGGAGAAGAAAGATCTAGGAACTGGAGTTTAAATTCTTTGAGATACTCGTCTGTGGACTAAATCATAATCTTGCAGTTGTTGAAGATGGAGATCACTAGTCTGCCTTTAACTTTCATAGAGGGAGAGGTGGAAAATTTGCAGCCATAAGGATTTTTTGTTGTTGGATGCCTTCAAATGATTGCAGAATAGTTCTGATCATGCGGAGGTGTTATGCAAAGTGGGAAAAAAACCTTTTTGCGTGGTCACCTTTTTTTGCTGATTTTGTTTTACTCTGCTTGCTGGGACACTGCTGTCCAGTGCTCAGTGTATGTGCTCTGATCCCTGAAACATGTAGAAATTGATTGCTAATCCCTGATTGACATATTTAACTCCCCGATAAGCTCATAGTATATGGAGTGGAGTCTACACCCATGGCATGAAAAGTTAAATGTCATCTGTGGACTGCAGCACTTATTGCCATCCACTAGTGTAACAGGGGAACCAAGGCTTCAGGCCAACCGATGTAGCGTGACTGCTACAGTTTAAACCCACAGCCCAGTCGAAATAGCTCTTTTTGATAGGGTAGAACTCCCTTTTCAATATTAATATGTCACCCAATGTAGGTCTTGTAGCCCACAAGGTAGGGTGAATGGTATTTAAAAGTGGGACATGTAGAAATGTAATGTCACGATATCCCGAAAGTGACCAGGCCCCAGAAGCTATTTTCACTGTAGAATGCTCTGACTGTCCTATAAGGACAACTAGAATACCGATTAAAATATCAATACTGCTATCTCAGGTTTGGGACCAGCTAGAAAAATAGTTCAACAACTATTTTGATATATTTATTAAAAGCCAAATTCAATGGTGAAGTTGACTTTTTAATAAATATCTAGGAAAAGTAACTTTTAGAATGTTACCTTTTCCCTGCCTGAAGCCCCTGCAGGCTAATTTCCATTAGCTCTAGAGTAGCTGCCCAACCAGTGCTTGACCTTAATTAGGTGGGTAAATTGCTACCAGAGCAGTAAAAATGGCCTGGCTGTGTAGAGTTGTTTTTCTTCCTCTTGCAGGAAGAACAGTTAAGGTGGACCTAGGAATGACATTAACTTGCAAAGCGGCCTATCCTTTCACACGTAAATGTAAGGTGGGACCGGAGGAACACAGCCCTTTGTCCTCTCAGCTAGGCTGACCTCAATCCCAGTGGTAGGGAAGCTACCTCAGAGCTGTGTTTGAGCATCCACAGAGGAGGGAACTGCTCAATTTCCTGGCCCAACTCAGGGTGGGCATTATACAAGGGAGGAAGGGTTCCCTCATTTTGGATCTTGGGAGTAAGGTGCACTGTGGGAATGTTTGTACTAGGTCAATGGGGAACTGGTGTGAAAGTGGGTAGGGTTGCTACTTTGAACTTTTTCTCTATTGTTTAGGGAGGAGCCAGGAGTTATCCCCCCACCCAACAAGCTAGTGCAAGCCATAAATGTCTCACCCCAAGGTATCCGCCTCAGAACACTCTCTAGACCTGTGGAAGAACAGATGAAGGACTGCACCTGCTGTTTGTGATCTGTGGGGAG
Organism: Calotriton arnoldi; assembly: GCA_963921515.1. Taxonomy (NCBI): domain Eukaryota; kingdom Metazoa; phylum Chordata; class Amphibia; order Caudata; family Salamandridae; genus Calotriton; species Calotriton arnoldi. Next base: position 5,339,957 of record CAWUFW010000178.1, read on the forward strand.
ACCTTAAGGACCAGGCATGCTCCCATGTGAACCCAGGACAAAGAAGTGAAGTCCAAGGGTCAGTTGGCTCACCTTCTCTGTGGCTACACGGGTAAAACAAACTGCAAAAGGCCTATTCCCTGAAGTGCCCAGTTGACCACCAGCAACCAGACCTGGACTGAACCCTGCTGGTGACCTCTGCTGGAGTATGTCTTGATACCATAGTGCTGTTCCTGAAGTCCTGGGACCCTTGGCTGTGTCTAACTAGACATCTTGTAACAAGTCTGAAAAGCTAGGGCTTAGAATTTCTTTGGACTTCCAAACGTCCTGAAGACCGGGACCAACCATCTAAGCCAGACTTCCCAAGGCATGACTTCGCTGGGCAGAAGAAACTGGTTTCTCCTGCTTGGAGCTTCTCCTTAGCAGCAAAAACCGTTTCAGAGGGCACTCAGCAAGAAGGTGGAACTCATCATCGGATACAGCCTTCAGTCTTTTCCGGCTGGAAGATTCTGGGTTCAGAAAAAGAGACTGAATCTGAACGCAGAAATCTTGACCTGGCAAGGGCGCCAAAAATATCCAAATGATGCAAGGACTTCCCTGGGTGCGAAATTTGAATGTTCCTGATCAAAACTTTTTCCGCCAAAACCAACAGCTTAAGCGGGATCTCGTCCAATGGCTATCTGACTTTGAGAGTACTTCCTTGAATACAACCTGCAACCTTGCCACGCTGTAGGGTTTCGACTTCCATTTCAGAAACTAAGTCACAAGGTAAAATCTCTGACAGGAACGGACCTGGTTGGCGTTTATGACCTGCACTCTATGACATTCAGTCTGAAATCGCGCTTAAGTCCCAGTCGGCCACGACAATAGACTGTAATTGGAGATTTACATTTTCTTGGCCTTTTTCACCTAAAATCTTCTAAAATTCATATATCTGCTTCCCCTTATAGGATTTTTGTCATTTTGGTGTAATTGTTTGAGTACATTTTACAATTTTCTTTTTTAAAAATTGGAGCAGAAGTTTTATTGTGTTGTTTTTTTCACTGTTTACTTTACACATTTTCATTAAGTTAAACCTGTCTACTCTGTGCCATAGCTACCAGGGGTTGAGCTCAGGTTTAAATGACTGAAACATTTGACTGGACCTAACAGGTTAGTGAATTTATTACTTGTGACGGTCTTCCATCTACCCCAACTGACTATTTACTTTCTTAAAAGCATCAAAAACAGGAGGCCAGTTTTAAGTCTAAAAGCTCTAACACTATGAAATCGGAATACAATAAGAATATTAGGGTGTTCTCTCAGACACCTACTTTAGTCGTTTTTGGAGGCTGTAGGTAGATACACAATTTTAGAGCTGACTTTAACAGGTAGTTAGACTAGGAAGAAATAGTGGAATGGTTAATTTTTGCAGTGGTCCTTAGCGTGGGAGGCTGGGGAATTCCCACAATTTTTCTTCCATTTGTTTGAGCCTCTGCAACTGACAAACGAGAGGGAATTTCTGCTTTCATTTGACACTTACATTTACAATAATTGAATACCATGAATTTAAAATATTCCAAAGTCATGGAAGAACAGCTAATGCTTCTGGATATTCGCTGTCATGTCTGTTACCTTTTCCTTCTCCTTTCTGTGCCAATGGCAGGTTGGAGATAAAGATAATAATACTGGAATGTAATCGTAAGTCCAGCAGGTACCAAACATCTGTAGACAGTAAGTCAGGTGCTGTCAACAGGGCAGATGGTGCCTACCGCCACTGGAAGAATGTATCCTAAGGAAGCCGCTGTGAACAAAGTGGAGAACAGGATTCAGTGTTCTCAGTGGACAGCCATAGCTGTGAGCAGGAGAACCAACGGTGAAGAAACCCTGGGACTTTTGAGCCGAGTGAGAAGGAAATAGTCATGAGTGCCAGAAAGGATCAGTGAGTCTAAGACACCATTCTGCTGCTTTCTCTTATGTGTAAAAGCAACACATTGTCATTAAATAATTGTTTAATCTCTTAAATCAAACAGATAGATACACTAAGTTGACTTGCTCAATAAGATAAGCCCACCTTATTTTAAGATTTGGATATAGAATCTGTTTGTGCTTTGGGTGCTCAATCTATTGCACTAACCTTGGCTTTATTGGGGTCAATTGAAGGAAGAGAAGACAGCAACAATTATGTAGCTAACCATTTAAAAGTGTTTATTTTGTCATGGATAAGCGAGCCAGTCCTGAAAGATTCAGTGTAGGATAATATTAATAAATGTATCAAAAGATGCATTTTCCTATGTTTCGATCCAAATATGTTACTTTAAGAGAAACATCAAAGTCATCCGATTTTCTGAACAATTAGATGAGATTCTGAGATAAGTACATATGTAAAGTTTCAAGAAGACATTGTTGCAGTTCGTAAAAGAACAGAGCTGTGGATTTACAAAACATTGGGCCAGATGTACCACCCTAAATTGCGGTTGCAAACGGGCAATCAGCCCGTTTGCGACCGCAATTTAGGGCATGGCCAGGTACAAACCGCATTTTGAGAATCGGTAAATTGAACCGACTCGCTATTAGGAAGGGGCGTGCCAAGGGCGTCCCTTTCTAATAGCGACTCGTATTTGTATGTGTGAATATTTTGCGACTGCAATTGCGGTCGCAAAACACTCGCAATTTACCACCTACTACAAGTAAAAAAATATTTTTTAAGGTTTAAGGGCAGGCAGTGGTCACAGGGACCACTGCCTGCCCTTAAAAAATGAAACTGAAAAGTTTCATTTTTCTTTTTTTTAAATGCATCCCGTTTTCCTTTAAGGAAAACGGACTGCATTTTTTAAAAAAAAACTGATTTATTTAAAAGCAGTCCCAGACATGGTGGTCTGCTGACCCCAGCAGGCCACCATCCCTGTGAGTGCTAGCCATTCCTAATGGGGTTGCAAATTGCGCCTGCCTCATTAATATTAATGAGGTATGCAATCTGCAACCCCATTAGGAATCGAAAACAGTGTCTGAGACACTGTTGTACATCCCAATTTGCGAGTCGCAAATGCGACGCAATTTGCTAGTCGGAAATTGGTGGGTCGTACATCTGGCCCATTAACAATTTACCAACACAAAGATTCTACCGTTATATTACTTAGTGCCCTTCAAACCTTGAAGGTTCTAATCATAACGACGGTGTAGAAAAGATGTTAATTTCAAGGCACCTTCTAGTTGTTTTTAGAAGGGAACCACTTCGGGTTTTTAAAATACCCCTCACACACTGAAACCTGATTGTTGGAGTTAGTCAATGGGTTCAACACAGTTGATAGGTTGTTGATATTTTAGGTGTTGTGCCCATGGTATATCGAGGTAGCAATCTTAACGGCACCAAATTTTGTGGCTACAATATCGAAGGATAAAATATGGAAAGGAAAGTATGTATAGATTTTCTATACCTACCTCCACTTACATGTACCATGACAATATATATAAACAAATATATATGTGTAGAAATCTATATTTCCTCTATATGCACTTACCTGTCAATATTTTGTCCCTTGATATTCTGTCCACGATATTAGTGCACAATGATATTCCTAGGCTCGATTTCCCGTAGTACAACCATTTTAGGTTGGGCCTTGTAACAGAGGCAAGAAGTAGGTAGAGTTTCCTATATGTTGATGAATTTTTCACTTTCAACTTGGAAGAACAATGCTTAACATTTTTTATTGCACATTTTGCATAGATGGAAGCCCCAAAAGCTAGTTTGAAACCAATGGCGCAAAATAAACAATTTATTGGGACAATTTCCTAAGCACCATTGTAAAAATTGGGGTAGGTGAAATATTCCGTTCCACCTGCGGAATTGGTGGAATTTTGGCCACTCCGCGTTACTCTCTGACACACAGTTTTGGCCAAATTCTGCCAATCACCGCATGGTAGAATTTATCTCCTGTGACGCTCCAGAATGTGCAAGCTGGTAAGCGAGATTTGGCGTCCCCTTGCGCGATTTTCTAACACGGGTGCTCACTGGCTTTTGCAAGCGGTCGCGGTCAGATGTCTGCCATTTGAGTAGATTTGCAGACGCTCGAGAAGCTTTTCTACTCGAGCAGCAGCAAAATGAACTCAAATGGCTGCATGCTCATGGTGCTGTTCGTGCTGATTTCCAGCGCTGCTCATGCTACTGGCGTTAAATTGCAGCGCAAGCTGCATATTTTCCACCCATTGTATTTCTGTAACTCTGCGGAATTCCGCTTATTCCACCCATCACTATCTAAAACTGAATTGACTTTACAAGCTGTTCAAATAAAATAATCAGCATAAGCATTTTGGCATAGCCTCTTGTCATTTCCCAAAAAGTATAAACTATTGTCGTGTGGTTTGTGGCCTCCTGGTCTGCCTTGCTACGTTGGCTTAGGCCTAGCTGCCATGAGGCCTTTTTGCACACGTTACTTTGTGCCGTTGTTTTTCAAGCCTCTGCTTCTGCCCGGCTATTTTAGCACTGTCTGCATTTCTATCTTTCACCTTTTCTCCTGTTCCCTTTTGGGCTACGTCTGCACACCATGTACAAGGTCGAAAAACAACGTCCCTTGTTCCTGCTGATTTGGCCAGTCTCTCGCACTTAGACATAACACTCTATGTACAGCTGCCCTGGAGAAATTCGTGTGCTTTTAATATTGTGTTTTTCACTGTTAGAGACACTTGGAGAAAACCCTTTCCAGAGAGAAGAGCTGTGCTTATCTGATGATGTAAAACTTGCATCTAGATATTGAGGTATGGGGGTTCGCTAGTCAAAGCCCAGAGGTCTTCTATTTTTATAATAAACTAGCTACTAGCACGGGGAGGGTGGTAAGGTCATTTAGCCCTATATCCACTGCTTTATGAAATGCTTTCCCGTTTGTATTCTATGGAGTTGTAACTATGCTGCTTATGTTATCATTATGCATTATGCTGATAGTACTGGCACGTGTAATGTATCTTAGAGCACGGTAGTTGAAATAAACATTTTAAACTATACAGTGTCTCTTCTTACGCACGTTGTGGACAGGTATGAGTGAGTTATGAAAGGGTGTTCTTGCTACTGCGAGTCCTGAGAGAGAGAGATACCGTGTTCTGGGTTGTCTAATCATTGGTAGCATTGTTGCTAATGAGACGCTAAAGCTAGTCGAGTTAGGGTTTTAGGTGCTAAGGTTTATGGTTGGCTCACCACTATATTCCGAGGTCCTATTATCCTGTGCATAGCTCTGTGTATGTGCAGAATCCCTACAACATGGCGCAACCAACGAGTGGGCTTCTTATCTACGAGACGCTTGAGTAGTATTTGTGCTTGTCCACAACTCCCTTCACAGACGCTTCCGGAAGCGTGTGTGGCGGTGATACCTCCTATATTGATGTTTTTATAGGTTCTTTCAAGCTTGAATTTGTTAGAAGGTTTCTTAAACAATACCCACTATTGTGCTGCAACATATTAGGTTGTCAAAAACTTCTAGCCTGAAATGGCTACGCAAATTGCGGCACATAGCCGCGCAGCGCTCCGAGCTCACTTGACAGTGTATGGAGTGCCTGACGCGGGTGTCGATTTGATCTTTGTGGTACAAGCAGATCCAGCTTACCACTTTGAGGTGTTTTACTCTTGGGTCACCTTTCCAGCGGTGGATGGGACTGATAATATGTTCCATGAATATGAAGCCACCATTGTTCCTAATTATTATAGAACGTATAGGAATCTTGAAGTACCGCTCACAGCTTGGCAACACCGTGTTTGGTTTGATGGCCCCCTCCCCCAACCGGTTACCGCGGTTCGTTTAGGCCCCTTATCAATTGATGGGGCCACTTGGCCTGTCTTGGCCGGGTATACCCCACATCCGCGTTATATGACGGTTGCAGTCGCTGAACTGCGTAATATGCATTCGACTTTGATACGAGTACATAGAGCTTTAGTACAATATGTTACAGGCAACATCCAGGGAGCCCCGCCTGGAGTTGCGGCCCATCCAGCTGGTGCAGGCGGTGTAACCATAAGTCCTATCATGGTGAATTTGGTGATGGGCAAGCACCCACAAAATAAGGATGATTTTCCTTATTGGCTTGCAGAAAAATTTGACCAGCTGGAGGCAGTTTTTCCAAATACCTCTCCCGTGGAAAAACACAGAATTTTGACGATTAGTTTACCAAAAGACTTAATCCCCGAGTTGGCAGACTGCAACAACTGAGGTAGGGTATTCGCAGCAGTATATGCGAAGTGTTTCAGCACTCCTTCCATGACGGTTCTCCCCTCTGTAATTAAACGTGTGCAGGATGAACATGGCCCTGAAGCGGCTGTGGAATTAGGGATGAGACTGGTGGGAGTGTTCGACGTAGTGGCTGATTTGATCCTTGCGAATGTCAAGGGCGATTCAGTTAACTTTCAAGTAGCTAATGCTTTGGCTTTGGTCCCAGATCCGGACAAGCCGCGCGAATTACTGAAAATTATTGCTCAGGCTTACAAAACCATTGGTCGCAATAGCCTGGGAGTTAAGCCTTTTGCTAAATCGCAAACACAATCGCAACAACAACCTAAAACTCAATCTGAGAAAGATGAGAATCCAGTTTTTACTAAAAAGAGCTTGAGGTTGAAAAAACAGGGTAAGCAACAGAAGAAGCCGGGGTCGCGAGGCGCATCCCCTGTTTCTGTCTCTTCTGAACGCACATATGATTTGCGCGATAGGGCGAGAATTAAATCTCCAGAGAGATTTCAAGTCCCTGATTCGCGTTCTCCTCGTTCTTCACAGGCACCAACATCTTCGCAGGCTGGTGGAGGAGATCGCCAGGATAGAGGAAGGGGTCGAGAGACTCCACAGGGACGAGACCAACCTCGACAACAAGTCAGAGGACCGGCTGAAGAATTTCACCGTTCTCGCCCACAGTTTCAGAAGAAGAAAGTTGCCGCTGTAACAGCGAGATATGCCACAGACGGTGAGAACGAGGCTCCTGAATTGGACGTGGGCAGTGACCCTCCTAGACAGCGCCGCGGAAGTTACCATAGTGTGGGAGGCGCTACGTCCTCATGTGGAGGCGACAGCAACTGAAACATTCATTACTGTCGAGACGGCAGACACCAGAGTGGCACCCCCTGACAGACTATATAATATTGTCATTCAAATTGAAGGTGATATACAGCGTGTTATTAAAGGGATTTTTTGGGAAAATGTGACCTCTTCATACGACATTTTGTTAGCGGAGGCGGATTGGCCGCCCCCATTCGTGCTTGCTGCGCATAAAGGGGAGGAGGTTATCCTTCCGAGCTTTTCTCGTCATGTCCCAAAGGACAAAGCGGAGGCTCTTGCAGCTGAGTGGGCTGTGTCCCTGGCTCCAGCGTTATACCGCAACCACGTGGGCTGGGATGAAGATTCACCACCCCATGAAATACCTCTGCGGTCCCTACCACAGCCACAACCCCAATATCCCATCAAACGGGAAGCTAAAGGTCCCGTTTCCGAAATTCTGACCCAGTTAGAATATCAGGGAGTGATTGACACATGCGTGTCACCGATGAATAATCCCCTTTTTGCGGTTTCTAAACCCGATGGATCGTACCGCTTAGTTTTGGATTACCGGCATTTGAACTCTCATTGTCGGACCTTTGCGGTGCAAAACACACATAGTTCTGCGCTAGTAGATAGTCTTGTTCGTAAAAAATATAAAACTACACTTGACCTATCCAATGGATTCTACACGCACAACTTAGCCCCGGAGAGTAGCCAATGGAGCGCTTTTACCTCCGGTGGTAAATTATTCAAATTCAGGCGTTTACCTATGGGCTACAAGAATAGTCCAGGTGTATTCGCTGCCCGTGTTGTCTCTTTGTTAGACGGCATAGACCCAGATGCATGTTCGTACGTCGATGATATCTATCTGACAGACGACTAATTATTCCCGCATCTTTCCCGAGTGGACCGCATTATTCTAGAATTTGCGGTTCTAGGTTACAAGTTTAACTTTGCCAAATCTCACATTGCTGAATTTACCGTTTTGTTTTTGGGCTATGAGCTCAACAATGAAGGTAAGGGCTTAGCCCCCATTTCCTGGAGAAATGTGCACTTCTGTGCCCTCCTACTACTCTGAAGAAACTTCAGTCTTTACTGGGTTTTCTGAACTTCGGGCGTACTTACATTCCCGAATATGCCCAGCGTATCAAGCCACTGTATGCCTTGATACAACCTAACTTTTCGAAGTCATGCTGGCTTCCGGAGCATTCCTCCATTCTGCAGTCTTTGCAGACAGACTTACTTGAGTCTAAATACTTGTTGACTCGTGACAACCACACCAACCTGGTGATTAGAATAATTCCAGGAGCAGTGGGTTTCACGTACTTGACCTTTAACGAAGGGGACACAGTACCAATTGCATACAAGTCACATCTATACACTTCTGCAGAAATGCGCTTTTCCTCTGTGGAGAAAGTTTTAACTGCAGTGCAAATGGCGATTCTGAAGGAACGCGCACTGGCACAGGGAAAACGCATTTTGGTGGTAACACCCTATCCTGCCCTAGAGGCAGTGACGAAAGCAAGTGTTCCGAACTCTAAAGCTTTGCACCCCCGTTGGATACAATGGGCAACATCTTTGATGTCTCCAGATGTCACTTTTATCTTTGATTCTTCTCTTCAGACTCAGGAGTTTTTACAGTATGAATTCGTTCATCCTCCTCCTCTGTCGTTGCTACCGCTTGAGGAATACAAATGTATTATTTATACCGATGGCTCGGCACAACCGGCCACGGGTTCCAAGCATGCTTATTCAGCCGCATGCGCAATTGTTGCAGGTACCTTTGTGAACGGAAAGTTCAAATCAACTGTAGTGCATACACGGGCACTAGGAGACAGTACTGCACAATTGGCCGAGCTGCGCGCATTGGTGCTCGCACTTGAGTTCGCTAATCCAGATGTGACCACTCTTATTGTATGCGATTCTTACTACTGTGTCCAGTCTTACAATGACAATCTATTCTTTTGGTCACAAAATGACTATAGAGATGCAAAAGGCAGCACAATCAAGCATAAAATGCTTTGGGTTCGAGTGGCAGATTTGCAACAGCGTCTGCCCCTCACACAGGTGGTTCACACCCTTGGCCACCAGCGTGTGGGCGCACACGCTGTCGGTAACGTTTTGGCAGATGAAGCTGCCAAATCAGCAGTAGCCACGTGCTCAGTCGCAGCAGTTACCAGATCCATGTCTAAAATAGATTCTGATATTCTAGCAGCTATTGCTGCGACAAAGGTAGGTGCTAATTACCCACGGGGTTTCCCTTCCAAATACTGTTATCAATTAGGTCCCGAACAGGCTCCTTCTGTAAGAATTCCAGACGTTGGTGATCGGCTGATTCCCAACGCGGACCGCAGACTTTCCTTGATTACTGCAGCACACAAAGGCATGGCTTCGGCTCATGCTGGGGTGTCTGCGACAGTTTCCATCTTGCAGCAGCGTTACTGGTGGCGTGGTTTATACAAACAAACCCGTACTTATGTGCTTTCTTGTGACGTTTGTCAGCAGATTAAGACTTCCACGGTTACACGGCCACCACAGACCCCGCTCTGCATTTCAAACAGACCTTTTGGGTGTGTTTACCTGGATCACTGCGGTCCATTCTCTTCAGACACTGCATATAAATATATCTTAGTTGCAGTGGATTCGTGCACACGTTTCATCTGGGTCTGGCCACAACGGAGTGCTGACGCTCGAAATGTCATAAGGGATTTGCGTGTCTTTGTGGGAATTTTCGCCTGTGGCACCTTCCATTCTGACCAAGGTCCAGCGTTTGCCTCTAAGGCTTACAAGGACGCAATGGGTTCACTGGGGGTGCGGGTGAAGTTTTCGTCACCATATCGGCCTGAGGGCAATTTGATTGTTGAACGAATGAACAGTGACTTAAAGCAATCCTTGACCACTAGAGTCTTAGGTACTGGCAGGAACTGGCTGGCCCACTTGTATACCGTACAACGTGCACTTAATAATCTCCCGAGAAGACCTCTGGGTGGGCGGACCCCATACGAAATGCTCTTTGGCATAAGAATGTTTGTGCCTGACCTTGATGGTCTAGACATGGCGGCGCAATCCGCCATCTTTGATGTAGATAACCATTCTACTATGTTACAGGACTTACAAGAAGCCCGAGATAAACTTGCAATTGCACATTTACCTTCAGCCACAGACGCTGCACTGCAGATTCCGGTTGCCGGCTGGCTTCCGAATATTGGAGATCTGGTTCGAGAGAAGGTGGAGAACAAAAAAGAATTCGGCCCCTCTTATCGTGCACCGGTTCCAGTCCTTGGCTTGAAGGGAACTCGTACAGTCATCTTACCTCCGCTTCCTGGTCGCAAAGAGAACAGATACATCTCAGTGGAAAATGTCAAGCTACAACATCTGGCCGATCCTGAATAGTGTTACACCAGCGGTCTCTTGTCCTGTCATTTCCCGGACGAATGTTTGTGGCTCTCCTGCCCGAACGGTCACTGATGTTGCCATCGAGATGGTAGATTTGCCTGATCGCTTACTCGACTACCCGGACTCCCCCTGCAACGACGAGTCTGAGTATACCTATCCCGCTAACGAGTCGGTGGCACACCTACCAACAACGCCACTGAGCCCAACAAGTTATTCCTTTGACTCGGATTCCACCTCGTCACTTGTCCCGTCCAAATTCAGCATTCTTGTATCCTGGTTCAGAGACAATTTTTTGATCACCCCATGGACATACATCTGGTTGGTACTTTTCCTGATTTTTTTGTTCATGTCAATTGGCTTTGTCACCGTGTTTTTTCTGCTCATCAATGGACACTATTTGCCAGAACGCTCTGCGGTGAACTCTGTAGCTGGAACTTTGGCTCCACATTCTTCATCTCACATCATGAAGCGAGACCACACATTTGTGAACATTTCAGCTTTTCCAGTTGCTGATGGTATCGTTTGGGATGCGGTAAATTTCCAAATTCATGGACCAACCGAAATTATTAATGTACCAAATGTCCTTCGTGTTTCAATGGGTGATGTCGTAAAAAGTAATATTCATTCTGACGATTGGGATGTGCATGCAGTTGAAGCATTATTTACTGATTTAAAATATTATGCTGCTTTTCATGCTGAAGATCTGTACATGAATTCTGCAAGTTATGCTGATTTGTATTGTTACCAGCATTGGGGCAACCATTTTCTCCATAAACCCAGTACCCTTCGGGGTCTTTTTAATTACACCCAGTGGGAACATTGTCCAACTCCTTTGCCGGGTAGCTCCCACACGCTTAGAAATAAGTTTACTTATTTTACCGATTTTAACAGATCGAACCCGGGGTCCTATTTCTTTAAATTAAACACTTCCTCTACACAGAAAATCATGTTGACCCATACAAAATTGCTATATTCAGGCTCTTTTTTAAGCGCCTTGGCTGTAGGTGGGTATGAACACTGGCGTGACACCATAGATTTAAAATCTATTTGGGGCTCCAAAGCATGGCAGGTGCAGGGCACAGAAGCCTTGCACCGTGCTTGCCTCATCCCAGCCCAAATTCTATTTTTAAATCAGACCGTCTATCAAACGACATGTTGGGGTTTGGCTACGTCCAAACAATTGAATGCCCCATCCTTTCCTGTCTTGTCTTCCACTCCCAACAAAAGCTTGTAATTTAATATGTCCCTTACCGAATTGCAGGTTTTGTTTCTGAACAGTTCGTTTAATGTCTCTACGTTGGTTCAGTCACCCTGGTTGGCTTGGCCCATTGCATCTAATGCCTGCCAATTGCGTTTTCATGACTCAGTTCCTGGTTACAAACAGGATAGGCCTGATCCACGGTTTTCTGACTCTCGTACTGTGACAACATATTCTGTTGGTAAATTATGTAAACAGTGGTTGCAGCACTCTTCCTTAAATTCTGTTAAACAACATTTATTGCTCCTATCAGGCAACATTGATCTGTCCGATTTTGTTCTGGGGCCTCGTGGTCCTTGACCTAAGAGATTCATTTATGAAACTTATAATGAACTCTGGAAGCTTTCGCAAATTGAAGCTGCTTCCCTTCTGCGGGAAATCGATCAAGCAAATTTGGAAAAGGTGCTTGCTGTTGTTGACAATAGTATTAATACCCTGTCTTCCCGCATTTACACATTAGAGAATATTATTTCCTCTGTTGTTGATATTGTACAAGATGATGTTTCTGTGTTATATCATGGTCAAAATCAATTGCGTTCAGTAATGCAGTTTGCATGGACTTTGCAAACACTTAAAATGGGGAAAGTTCCTTGGCAATTTTTGAACACCTCTGCCTTATTTTCACCTTTTAATTTGACTGAGAAACAGCGGTTCATGTCCATGAAAGATGCAGCATACACTCTGTTACATATTGAAAAGATAGAGCCCTTACCATTCTCTATTGCGGAATTGGATTCTGCTGTGTGGCTAGTACACGGGGTTATCGCTTTGCCTTTTTCATTGTTTGAATTTAGTTCGTGCATGAAGCATTATCCTGTTGGCCGTTTCCAGCCTTTGGGCAGTGCCTTCCTGCATGAACCTTGGTCCCTGCCTTTCATGTTTAAATGCCTTAGAGACGGGAGGGAGGTTTTTCTCACGGGGGAGTCATGCGATTCAACTGTGGGTCATTCCCTTATTTGCAAACACATTAAGTTGCACGGAGCTTATAACGTTTCGGCTCCGAATCTTGCTTGTGTGTTAAAGGGTATTCCAGCTCCTGCTATTTCTCCTACTTTCACTGTGCTTGCTAATGGTAGCTATTTGCTTTTAAATAACCAAGACTGCTGTGGCCTGCTGGCCGGCATACCATATATTGTTACCGTTTCCCACAGGGTTGTCTGCTGCAAAAATGTGCTTTTTCCTCCCCCGCACGACATCATAGATAGTTCTGTGTGGCCTTCCATTCCTACTCTGAGGGCGGATTTCAATAAATTGAGCAGAATAAAGGCGCTATTATTGAACCAGGAGGTTATGCTCACATCTGCCCGGGAGACGTTCATTCTCCAGGTGGCAAGTACCTACAGTGAAATACAGGCCCTTTTGAACACTAACCTCCCACAACATTTCGGTGAACTGATTCACCATGTTTTTAATGTGTCCCGCACTGAAGGTCTGGTGCACTTTTTTAAAGTTGTGGGCTCTGGCCTTGTGACCTCTTTTCAAACTATTTTTGGTGTAATACCGGCTTTTATTCATTCCATCTTTTCCAGCGTCTTTGGTGGCTTTCCACTGATCCTCGCCTTGGCGGCTGGTGTCCTGCTGTTGGTCTGTTTACTACGCAATGGCTGCACCTCCATGGGCCCTTCTCGACCCAGGTCGGCTCCAGATGCTCCGTGAACGCATCCTCGCTGGCTTCGGCGTCCTGCCGTTGGCGACAATGAGTGTGTCCTATACACTTTCTTTTCGCTTTGCGTACTTCACTTGCGTGCAACCTGTGATGTCTTGCATCAGATGTCCATTCTCGTGGGCCATGGATTATTGCCTCTCCAATACGTCTTTGTCTGTTCCGGACTTTGTTCAGTTGGTGGGTCCCCTAGAGGCCCATGAACGGGACTGTTCCGCTGTGGGCTACATGGCGCGTGCAGCTGCACTGGGGATTTTGGCGCAATGGGATATCTGGGCGGCTGCTCGGAATCTCCTACAACAGAGTTATATTCAGTATCACGCAAGTTGTCCCGCAATGCTGTTCGCTGCTCCCTCTTGCGAGGAACATGACTGCAGCTTTGATTTACTTGACTGGATGGCGTTGCTTTTTTCCGACGATTCCAATGATGTCCTCTTGGAAGGTGTGGCGTTTTTCTGCACTTACACTCTATTGGATTGAGAGGGCTTTCGCTGGATATATATATATATATATATATATATATATATATATATATATATATATTCTATTTTTTGGGTTTTTCTATTACCATCTCCCCTTCGTTGTCCTTCCTGGGATTCGCTTCCCAACATACGATCTGTTCTGCTCAGTTTATTTGAACTGTGTCATCTTCTTGGACGATGGACTGACCAGGGGAGGGTGTCGTGTGGTTTGTGGCCTCCTGGTCTGCCTTGCTACGTTGGCTTAGGCCTAGCTGCCATGAGGCCTTTTTGCACACGTTACTTTGTGCCATTGTTTTTCAAGCCTCTGCTTCTGCCCGGCTATTTTAGCACTGTCTGCATTTCTATCTTTCACATTTTCTCCTGTTCTCTTTTGGGCTACGTCTGCACACCATGTACAAGGTCGAAAAACAACGTCCCTTGTTCCTGCTGATTTGGCCAGTCTCTCGCACTTAGACATAACACTCTATGTACAGTTGCCCTGGAGAAATTCGTGTGCTTTTAATATTGTGTTTTTCACTGTTAGAGACACTTGGAGAAAACCCTTTCCAGAGAGAAGAGCTGTGCTTATCTGATGATGTAAAACTTGCATCTAGATATTGAGGTATGGGGGATTCGCTAGTCAAAGCCCAGAGGTCTTCTATTTTTATAATAAACTAGCTACTAGCACGGGGAGGGTGGTAAGGTCATTTAGCCCTATATCCACTGCTTTATGAAATGCTTTCCCCGTTTGTAGTCTATGGAGTTGTAACTATGCTGCTTATGTTATCATTATGCATTATGCTGATAGTACTGGCACGTGTACTGTATCTTAGAGCACGGTAGTTGAAATAAACATTTTAAACTATACAGTGTCTCTTCTTACGCACGTTGTGGACAGGTATGAGTGAGTTATGAAAGGGTGTTCTTGCTACTGCGAGTCCTGAGAGAGAGAGATACCGTGTTCTGGGTTGTCTAATCATTGGTAGCATTGTTGCTAATGAGACGCTAAAGCTAGTCGAGTTAGGGTTTTAGGTCCTAAGGTTTATGGTTGGCTCACCACTATATTCTGAGGTCCTATTATCCTGTGCATAGCTCTGTGTATGTGCAGAATCCCTACAACACTATTTTTTTCATGTTTATCTTCCATCTTCTTTTGTCCTCCAATCTGTCCCTTTCAAAAAGATCATCAGCCTTAATACATGAGCGACCTCACTGACTTGGTCAGCGTGCGTTGCTCCCCCGCTGCGCAGTTCCACCTAGTAGTGGTATGCCCTCCTGTGCCCAGGTCCTGAGTTCGAGGCCCTCCTCCAGCCGCAGGCTCCCACCAGCACCTCATCCCTGGTGGTCCAGTGGTGAGTATAGTCTGTCTGTATTTCTGTCCTGTATTTCTCTTTCTGTGCTATTTCTCGTTTTGTCTCTCCTTTTGTGCCCTTTTCCTTCTGTGCCGTTCTCTGTGCCCCCTTCGTGCTTCCCGCCCTCGCCGATGCCTGCCCCTGCGGCCCCACTCCCTCCATGCGCGGCTTCCTGTATTTTTTGTTTTTCTGTACTGTATTTCTCTTTCTGTGCTATTTCTCATTTTATCTCTCCTTTTGTGCACTTTTCCTTGTATGCCATTCTCTGTGCCCCCTTTGTGCTTCCCGCCCATGCCACTGCCAGCCCCTGCGGCCCGCCCCCTCCCGGCGTGGCCCCCTAACTCCCAGCTGACCAGCACATCCCACCCCCCCACCACTACTTAATGGCGGCTGGTGCGCGGTGAAGGAGCGACCTCACTGACCTGGTCAGTATGTGTTGCTCCCCCGCCGTGCAGCTCCACCTAGTAGTGGTCTGCCGTCCTGTGCCCAGGTCCTGAGTTTGAGGCCCGCCTCCTCCCGCAGGCTCCCAGCTGCGCCTCATCCCTGGTGATCCAGTGGTGAGGATTGTCTGTCTGTCTTTCTATTCTCTGTATTTCTTTCTGTTTCTTGTATTTTTTGTATTTCTCTACTGTATTTCTCTTTCTGTGCTATTTCTCTTGTTTTATCGAATATAGCATGTTACAACGCATGCTAATACATTGCATACTATTACAATGCGGTCGTTACAACGACAGCGTTGTTAGTAGGCAATACCTTTACATCGCAAGTCATTACAACGACTTGCTGTAGGGGGCGCGCTGGACTTAGGAATAGTATTATTTACTATTTCTACTCCAGTTTCCGCAACAGCAGGGAAGGTGTTGGATTTTATATCCAATACCTTTGCGCCCCCTGTGAGAAGTTGGCCAGGCATATGCTGTCCACTAATTAAAGTGGGCACCTTGCACCAGTCCAAACTGCCCTTATTGATGATAAGGTCAAAGATATCCTTTATGAAAGCTATCCTAGTGGTAGCTATGGAGAGCAGCCTTCAGGCTTAATCTTGAAGGAATGTAAAGCAGCTTGTTTTACCAGAATATCACCTCCTGAATGACTAAATGAAAGGAGAACCACACAAGTGTTAAATAAAAATATGTATTTATTACTAAAACACTCTCTACTAATCTCTACCTGAGATTAGAATACACAGTACACAATGTTAAATCAATAGAACAACAGTAAATAGCACAATACACAGCGGGCTCCAGGGGGAGACCGAACCATATACTAAGAAAGTGGTATAACAACCACGACTTCAATAGACACAGTGCCTAGAGGACGTAGAATCGCTGGGACGCCAATGAACCACCCACAGGCGTGACACAGGGAGCCCACGGAGGACGGGTGCAGTGTGGGAACAGAGACGCGAGCTCCGTACAACTCTATGGGAAAGTCGCGGTTGGAACATTACAGTTTAAGGACACTTCGGAGAGGACTTCAAGCAAACCCTTTGGAACATAGAAGGTTCTAAGGCCCGCACCCTTGTGAGTACCGAGGTACCCATGTTACCTATCCCAGAGGAGCCGGGGCATAGGGGTCAAGTGGTGTCGGAAACCCTCGTCGTTTTCAATGGCGTGATGTGAAGAAGTTCTGCTGCTGGGAAGATGAAAAGTGTCCGGTGGAATCCAAGCCTGGATTCGGAGTAAGAAGAACCTGAAAGCAGAGGGGACAGAGTCTGGGTCACTTCACGTGACCAGGGGCTCGATAGACGAATGCCTACCGATGTCGGGTGCTTCAGGTGTGACGATAGGATGCTTGACTCTGCAGCCACGGGGACCAGGAGACGTCGACGATGACCAAAGTCCAGAGGTGAGCTGTCCCACAAAGGATGTCGAGTGCTGAGGGGTCAGTGTCCGGATTGAACACCAATCAGAGGAAACAAGTCACAGTGTGGACCAGCAAGGTCCAGGAGACTCTCCAAGCTATGGGGAGTCAGGGCACGTCTGGAGCAACCAGGGAAGCCCAAGGAAAATCAAAGTGACCCTCGCTAGGACCCACAGGCCAATGGACCAGGGATCGCGAAGGGACCTCGAGCGGAATCACAAAGTACCAGCCCACGGAGCACTCATGGAGTGGAGGCCGGAGATCTTTTGGGGAAATGCTGCTCGAGGTTGGGACTACACGTAGACCAAAGCACAGCCTCAGAGATTGCTGAAAAGCATATGCTGCTGCAAAAGTACACAGTGCACAGGGGTTCGGGTTGCACAGTCCCCACGAGGGATACTGGTCTCAGGTTTGCTGAGAGAGCAGATCGACCTCAGGGACGCTCGGGAACCCACCTCCTGTGTTGCAGAAATCTTCGGAGTCCTCAGGAGCTTGGGAGATGCAAACCAGTCAGATGCGTTTAGGTGCCTGCTGCTGCAGGGGAGTAACTCCTTTACTCCAAGGGAGATTCTTCTGTCGTCCAGCGAAGTGTAGACCGTCGAAGTACTTGGTTTCTGCTTGCAGAGTTTAGTCCAGGTAAAATCTAAAGTCTTGTAGTCAGGTTTCCTACTTTATACCCAAGGAAGGGGTTGGACTAACTCTGGGGACCCACCTATGGGAGGGTCAGGACAGAGGGGTGGCTACACCCATGTCCTTTGTCCAGTTTCGCGCCAGAGCAGGAGAAATTGGCTCCTGCAACTGGTTTGAGCTGGACTATGCACGGGGACACCAAATGTGCCCCCAGTGCAGACTTTCTGGCACTCTAAGAGTGCACCCACCCAGCCCTAATACACTAAAGCCTGTCTGGGAGGTGGTCACACCTCCCTGTGACAGGAAACCTATTGTCAGGCCTTCCTCTGCTCGAGCTTGGCTCAGCAGCAGGAGGGCAGACTCGTGTCTGTGGCTGGCAGCATCCATTTTGTGCTGCCCAGGTCGAGAAAGCTGGTACAGGGTAGACCGGTGCCCCATAGTAGTGGTACTACAAGGGAGGAATCATACCTCCCACACCAGTTACTGGTGTGGAGGTATGATTCCAAGGTGTTTGACACCAAACACGACATGTTTCTAAGCAGCCGTTTTAAAGTTAGCATTTACCGCGAGGTTATAATGCACTTAAGTATATATGGTTGGCTGCATCACAGACAACCCCGGAGAATAGATCCCGAAGGCTGCAGAGGGGCTCTGCTCATGCAGGGGCACCCTCTCACACAAAACCCAGCACCCTGCCTTCAGGATTGATAAGGCCTAGGTTTATATGTGTAGTGATTTAGAATAGATATAGGTAACCTATATCTAAGTAAGGGGTGCAGGCACCTCCTTACACAGGTTGCAGTAGCAGACCTGTGGTGTCATTTTGAATGGCCTCTCAGGGGTGGCACAATACGTGCTGCAGCCCCTGGGAGGCCTCTGGGGTACCTATGCCCTGGGTACATGGTGTACCATATACTAGGGACTTATAAGGGTACCCCAGTATCCAATCTGGAGTGTACCTAAAGTACATACATGGCAATTATAGGAGAAAGCAGATAGACTGGGGTCCTGAATAGCAGGATCCCAGTCAGACTAGGCCAAAAACAGTGAGACATCAGCAGAAGGTTTGGGTAACTATAAGAAGCAGATCCTACTCTCCTACACAACCCCCCCCCAAACGTAAGGACATTAAACTGACCTTGACCAGTTGAGTCTTCATGTTCTAAGTGGAAATATCTGGAGAGTCCATCTGCATTGGCATGGTTACTCCCAGGTCTATGTTCCACTGTATAGTCCATCCCCTGTAGGGAAATGGACCACCTCAAAAGTTTGGGGTTTTCACCCTTCATTTGTTTTAGCCATAAGAGGGGCTTATGGTCTGTCTGAACAATGAAGTGAGTGCCAAACAAGTATGGCCTCAGCTTCTTCAGAGCCCAAACCACAGCAAAGGCTTCCCTCTCAATGGCTGACCAACGTTTCTCTCTGGGGGTCAACCTTCTGCTTATGAAAGCTACTGGCTGATCCTGACCCTCTTCATTCAATTGTGATAACACAGCCCCTACCCCCAATTCAGATGCATCAGTTTCAACAATGAATTGTTTGGAATAATCAGGACTTTGCAGAATGGGAGCAGTGCACATGGCCTGCTTCAGGTCCTCAAATGCCTTTTGACAGCTAACTGTCCACTGAACTTTCTTAGGCATTCTTTTGGAAGTTAAGTCATTCAAAGGGGTCACTATGGATCCATATCCTTTGACAAACCTCCTGTAGTACCCAGTCAGGCCCTAGAAAGCTCTGACCTGAGTCTGGGTAGTGGGAGCAACCCAGTCCATGATGGTCTGGATTTTGCTCTCCAATGGTTGAACCTGACCTCCACACACAAGGTGGCCTAGGTATACAACCTTACTCTTCCCTATCTGGCACTTGGTGGCCTTGATAGTGAGGCCTGCTTTTTGCAGGCCCTCTAAAACATTTCTCAGGTGGACCAGGTGATCCTCCCAGGTGGAGCTAAAGACAGCAATATCATCTAGATAAGCTGCACTATAGGCTTCCAGACCTGTAAGGACTTTGTTCACCAACCTTTGAAAAGTGGCAGGTGCATTCTTCAAGCCAAAGGCATCACCACAAATTGGTAGTGCCCACTAGGGGTTGAGAATGCTGTTTTGGGTTTTGCATCCTCAGCTTATCTGATTTGCCAGTAACCAGCTGTCAGGTCAAATGTACTCAGAAACTTGGCAGAGGCTAAAGTATCTATAAGTTCATCTGCCCTGGGTATTGGATGGGCATCAGTCCTAGTGACTGCATTGAGACCCCTGTAGTCCACACAGAACCTCATCTCTCTCTTACCACCCTGGGTGTGAGGGTTTGGTACAAGGACTACTGGACTAGCCCAAGGGCTATCTGAGGGTTCAATTACTCCCAGTTCCAACATTTTCTGGACTTCTGTCCTGATACAGTCCCTGACATGGTCAGGTTGCCTGTAAATCTTATTTTTAACAGGCAGACTGTCACCTGTGTCCACTTCATGAGTGCACCAGGTAGTCTGACTTGGAGTCAGTGAAAACATATGTCTGAACTGATTCAGGACTTGCCTACAATCAGTTTGCTGCTGGTCAGTGAGGCTGCCTGCCAAGGCTACACCATCAACTGAACCCTCATCAGGGTTCTGTGAGAGCAGGTCAGGGAGTGGATCACTCTCTTCCTCCTGTCCCTCATCAGTAGCCATGAGAAAGCCCTTGTCTGCCCTGTCAACATATGGTTTGAGCCTGTTCACATGGAGCACCCTATGGGGGCTCCTGGTAGTTCCAAGGTCCACCAGGTAGGTAACCTCTCCCTTTTGCTCAATGATAGTATGAGGTCCACTCCACTTGTCTTGGAGGGCTGCCGGGGCCACAGGCTCCAACATCCATACTTTCTGTCCTGGCTGATAAACAGTCACAACAGCCTTTTGGTCATGCCAGGCCTTTTGCAATTCCTGGCTAGCCTCAAGGTTTTTGGATGCCTTCTTCATGTACTCAGCCATCCTGGAGCGGAGACCAAGTACATAGTCCACAATATCCTGTTTAGGGGTTTGAGAGGTAACTCCCATCCCTCCTTCACTAGACATAAAGGACCCCTCACTGGATGTCCAAACAGAAGTTCAAAAGGGCTGTAACCAACCCCCTTCTGAGGAACCTCTCTGTAGGCAAAGAGAAGGCAGGGCAAAAGGATGTCCCATCTACGCCTGAGCTTTTCAGGGAGACCTTTAATCATGCCCTTGAGGGTTTTGTTGAATCTCTCAACTAACCCATTGCATTGTGGGTGATAGGGGTGGTAAATTTGTAATTTACTCCACACTCCTTCCACATAGCAGTCAAGTAACCAGACATAAAGTTGCACCCCTGTCTGATACTATCTCCTTAGGAAAACCCACTCTGGAAAAGACTCCCAGGAGGGCCCTAGCCACAACAGGAGCTGTGGTAGTCCTAAGTGGAATTGCTTCTGGATACCTAGTGGCATGGTCCACCACCACTAGTATGAACCTATGCCCAGATGCAGTCTGAGGATCCATGGGACCAACTATGTCAATCCCAACCCTCTCAAAGGGAACCCCCACCACAGGTAGTGCTATCAGGGGGGTCTTTGTAGTACCACCTGCCTTACCACTGGCTTGGCAAGTGATACAGGAGCGACAAAACTCCTTTGTGTCCTCTGACATATGAGGCCAATGAAAGTGAGGAACAAGTCTGTCCCAGGTCTTGTTTTGGCCTAAGTGTCCTGCTAATGGGATATCATGTGCCAGTGTCAATAGGAAGCCCCTAAACTTCAGAGGTATAACCAACCTCCTGGTGGCACCAGGTTTGGGGTCTCTACCCTCTGAGTATAAGAGTCCATCATCCCAGTAACTTTTATGGGACCCACTGGCACTCCCAGCAGCCTCAGCAGCAGCTTGCTGTCTGAGGGATTCAAGAGAGGGGCAGTTCAGCTGCTCCTGGCTCAGGTCTGCCCTGGAAGGGCCCCCTGTCCCAAAGAACTCAACCTGATCAGGTTCAAGTTCCTCTGAGGCAGTTCCTTCTTCAGGACTAAGATCATCTCCCTCAAGAGACTGATCCTCCCTCTAAGGCAGGGGGGAAGACACTGCCTTACTCCTACTGCTCCTTCTCTTGGAAGGCACCTGGTCCATTATTCCAGGATCCAGGGCCTGTTCAGTGGAAGACATTTTTGCCTGTGACTTAGTCATGGCAAACACATCTGCAGGGATGCCCAGCATTTCTGCATGTGTCCTGAGTTCCACTTCAGCCCATGCTGAAGTTTCCAAATCATTGCCCAATAAGCATTCTACAGGGAGGTCTGCACTTACCACAACCTTCTTAGGGCCAGTTACCCCTCCCCAGGTGAAATTCACAACTGCCAAGGAATGGTCTGTCCTGACATTGCTTGCATTGGTCACTTGGTACATCTCACCAAGTATGATCTGGTCAGGGCCCACAAGTTATTTTGTCACCATGGTGACACTTGCACCTGTGTCCCTATATGCCATGGCCTCCTTACCATTGATCAAAGGCTGTTGTCTGTATTTGCCCAGATTACTGGGACTGACAAATAAGGAGGCAATATCCATGCCTCCATCACAGACTAACACAGCCTGAGTTGGAATTCTGACTAGGCCAGAATCCATCTCAGACCCCAGGGTCAACCCTACTACACCCTTATTCTGTGTACCACCACTTGGAACTGAGCTAGGGGGAACAGTTGCCTTAGGGACAGTGGTGGCTGGAGTAGATTCCTTGGCCCTTGGACAATTGGCATCTTTTGTCCAATGGGTCTTCTCTTTACAGATATAACACCAAGGTTTATTTTTGCCTTTAGCCTTGTTTGATTGTGACTCCCCCCCAGATGCAGGTTTTTGGGGCCCTTGTGAAGACTTTGCTCTTTACCATTATCCCCACCCTTATCTGAGGTTTTAGAATCTGGCTTCTTAGAGTCACCTCCTTGGTTCTGAGTTTTCTGCTTCACCCTGCTTCTGACCCATTTGTCTGCCTTCTTTCCCAATTCTTGGGGAGAGGTCAGATCAGAGTCCACCAGGTACTGATGCAACAACTGATTTTGGCAATTATTAAGGATCTGCTCCCTCATAATTAAATTGTACAATCCTTTGAAATCACACACTTTACTGTCAAGTAACCAGCCTTCCAGAGCCTTAGTAGCACAATCTACAAAGTAAACCCAGTCCTGAGTCTGTGCTTTCTGGGTGTCTCTGAACTTAATCCTGTATTGTTCAGTGGTTAAGCCAAACCCATCAATGAGAGCACTCTTCAAGACTGAGTAATTGTCAGCATCCTCTTCTCTAACAGTGAGGAGCTTATCTCTACCTTTGTCAGCAAAGGAGAGCCGCAAGATAGCTGCCCACTGCTCCTGAGGGACCCTCTGTACTTTACAGGCCCTCTCTTGTGCAGTTATCCATTTGTGGATGTCATCCCCACTCTGATAGGGAGGGACTATCTTGTTCAGGTTCCTATGATCATGAGAATACTCTATAGGTCTAGGGACACTGTTGCTGCCACCCTGGGACTCTAGTCCCAATCTTCTGGTTGCTCTCTGGAGCTCTAGGGATTCCCTGTCTATGGCCAATTGCTCTTTGTTGAGCCTGATCCTGATTCTCTCAAGTTCCAGTAATTGGCACTTCTTATCATAAAAGGATTCTCTCCTATGAGATACAGAGGTCCCTACAGAAGTACCTGAATGATTAGACTCCACAGAGGGAGTCCTGGATCTTCTAGGTAGACCCTGTACTCTTCCTGGTGGAGTAAAGAGAGGGCCACCGGGGCCTTCTTCCCCACCTGAAGGAAGAGTTGGATTTTCCAGGTTGGAATCATCTTGATCCTCCTGGCCAGGGTGTGAGTCCAGATCAAAGAAGTGTTCACTTCCTGCTCTTTCCTTATCTCCTGTCCCACCCACTCTTTCTACTTCATCAGACCCTGGGGTCTTTCTGAGGTCATCTAGGAGTAACATCTCTATAAGACGTTGGGTGTTTGCATTTCTCCCTGTCTTTAGCTTCCTAGAGGGACACATGGCTTTCAGATCCTGAAAGGTGAGCCCATTGTATCTAGTAGGCAGAGAGCCACTGGCTTCTCCTACAGAAGACATACTAGTGTGGTGTGGTGTGTGCACCTACCTACCCTAGTGGAGACTAAACTCTCTTGAGTTGGAGAAACGGTGTGCTAGACCCAACTCCAAGTTCAGTAGAATTTACTTATTCTAATCTTGATTATAGGTACCTAGTACTTTTAGTGGTTTTCAGTTAATCACTCAATGAGATTTATCTGGTAAAACAATAGCAAGCTTGAATCCCAACCGCTGCACACCAATGTGAGAAGTTGGCCTGGCATATGCTGTCCACTAACTAAAGTGGGCACCTTGCACCAGTCCAAACGACCCTTATTGATGATGAGGTCAAAGATAACCTTTATGAAAGCTATCCTAGTGGTAGCTATGGAGAGCAGCCTTCAGGCTTAATCTTGAAGGAATGTAAAGCAGCTTGTTTTACCAGAATATCACCTCCTGAATGACTAAATGAAAGGAGAACCACACAAGTGTTATATATAAATATGTATTTATTACTAAAACACTCTCTACTAATCTCTACCCGAGATTAGAATACCCAGTACACAATGTTAAATCAATAGAACGACAGTAAATAGCACAATACACAGCGGGCTCCAAGGGGAGACAGAACCATATACTAAGAAAGTGGTATAACAACCACGACTTCAATAGACACAGTGCCTAGAGCACGTAGAATCGCTGGGACCCCAAGAAACCACCCACAGGAGTGACACAGGGAGCCCACGGAGGACGGGTGCAGTGTGGGAACACAGGCGCGAGCTCCGTACAACTCTATGGGAAAGTTGCGGTTGGAAAATTACAGTTTAAGGACACTTCGGAGAGGACTTCAAGCAAACCCTTTGGAACATAGAAGGTTCTAAGGCCCGCACCCTTGTGATTACCGAGGTACCCGTGTTACCTATCCCAAAAGAGCCGGGTGCATAGGGGTCAAGTGGTGTCGGAAACCCTCGTTGTTTTCAATGGCGTGATGCGAAGAAGTACTGCTGCCGGGAAGATGAAAAGTGTCTGGTGGAATCCAAGCCTGGATTCGGAGTAAGAAGAACCTGAAAGCAGAGGGGACAGAGTCTGGGTCACTTCACGTGACCAGGGGCTCGATAGACGAATGCCCACCGATGTCGGGTGCTTCAGGTGTGACGATAGGATGCTTGACTCTGCAGCCACGGGGACCAGGAGACGTCGACGATGACCAAAGTCCGGAGGTGAGCTGTCCCACAAAGGATGTCGAGTGCTGAGGGGGTCAGTGTCCGGATTGAACACCAATCAGCCTTGGCAAAGGCAACCCACGCGGGCAGAGGAAACAAGTCACAGTGTGGACCAGCAAGGTCCAGGAGATTCTCCAAGCTATGGGGAGTCAGGGCACGTCTGGAGCAACCAGGAAAGTGCAAGGAAAATCAAAGTGACCCTCGCTAGGACCCACAGGCCAACGGACCAGGGATCGCAAAGGGACCTCGAGCGGAATCACAAAGTACCAGCCCACGGAGCACTCGTGGAGTGGAGGCCGGAGATCTTTGGTGGAAATGCTGCTCGGGGTCAAGACTACACATAGTCCAAAGCACAGCCTCAGGGATCGCTGAAAAGCACTTGCTGCTGCAAAAGTACAGAGTGCACAGGGGTTTCGGGTTGCATGGTCCCCACGAGGGATTCTGGTCTCAGGTTTGCTGAGAGAGCAGATCGACCTCAGGGACGCTCGGGAACCCACCTCCTGTGTTGCAGAAATCTTCGGAGTCCTCAGGAGCTCGGGAGATGCAAACCAGTCAGATGCATTTAGGTGCCTGCTGCTGCAGGGGAGTAACTCCTTTACTCCAAGAGAGATTCTTCTGTCGTCCAGCGAAGTGTAGACCGTCGAGGTACTTGGTTTCTGCTTGCAGAGTTTAGTCCAGGTAAAATCTAAAGTCCTGTAGTCAGGTTTCCTACTTTATACCCAAGGAAGGGGTTGGACTAACTCTGGGGACCCACCTATGGGAGGGTCAGGACAGAGGGGTGGCTACACCCATGTCCTTTGTCCAGTTTCGTGCCAGAGCAGGAGCAATTGGCTCCTGCAACCGGTTTGAGCTGGACTATGCACAGGGACACCAAATGTGCCCCCAGTGCAGACTTTCTGGCACTCTAAGAGTGCACCCACCCAGCCCCAATACACTAAAGCCTGTCTGGGAGGTGGTCACACCTCCCTGTGACAGGAAACCTATTGTCAGGCCTTCCTCTGCTCGAGCTTGGCTCAGCAGCAGGAGGGCAGACTCGTGTCTGTGGCTGGCAGCATCCATTTTGTGCTGCCCAGGTCGAGAAAGCTGGTACCGGGTAGACCGGTGCCCCATAGTAGTGGTACTACAGGGGAGGAATCATACCTCCCACACCAGTTACTGGTGTGGAGGTATGATTCCAAGGTGTTTGGTGTCAAACACGACATGTTTCTAAGCAGCCGTTTTAAAGTTAGCATTTACCGCGAGGTTATAATGCACTTAAGTATATATGGTTGGCTGCCTCACAGACAACCCCGGAGAATAGATCCAAGGCTGCAGAGGGGCTCTGCTCATGCAGGGGCACCCTCTCACACAAAACCCAGCACCCTGCCTTCAGGATTGATAAGGCCTGCCATAGGGGTGACTGATAGGTTTATATGTGTAGTGATTTAGAATAGATATAGGTAACCTATATCTAAGTAAGAGGTGCAGGCACCTCCTTACACAGGTTGCAGTAGCAGACCTGTGGTGTCATTTTGAATGGCCTCTCAGGGGTGGCACAATACGTGCTGCAGCCCCTGGGAGGCCTCTGGGGTACCTATGCCCTGGGTACATGGTGTACCATATACTAGGGACTTATAAGGGTACCCCAGTATCCAATCTGGAGTGTACCTAAAGTACAAACATGGCAATTATAGGAGAAAGCAGATAGACTGGGGTCCTGAATAGCAGGATCCCAGTCAGACTAGGCCAAAAACAGTGAGACATCAGCAAACAGTGGGGGTAACTGTAAGAAGCAGATCCTACTCTCCTACACCCCCTACAGCAAGTCATTATAATGACTTGCGATGTAAAGGTATTGCGTACTAACAACGCGGTCGTTGTAACGACCGTGTTGTAATAGCAATGCGTTGTTTTAAAAGCGTTTTAAACGGTGTTTCCCGTTTTATCTCTCCTTCTGTCCCCATTTCCTTCTGCACCGTTCTCTGTGCCCCCTTCACGTTTCCCACCCTTGCCGCTGCCTGCCACTGTAGCCCGACCCCTTCCAGCGCAGCTTCCTGCCTCCCAGCTGACCATTTTCCTGGACTCGGTGAGGATCCACTTGAAAATCATTTGAAGCAGACAGAGGGTGCAGAAGTAGGAGGATGAGACGGCATTGATTTGGCAGTTCATAGAGAGTGAGGAGTCCAGGAGGATGCCGAGGTTATGTGCGTGGTCCGTGGGTGTGGGGGGGGAGGGTTCCAAGAGCTGCAGGCCACCAGGAGTCATTCCAAGTGGAGGGTCTGGAGCCCAGAATGAGGACTTCAGTCTTGTCTGAGTTGCGCTTGAGGCAGCTGTCCTTCATCCAGGTTGTGACTGTCTTCATCCCGTTTTGGAAGTTGCTCTTGGCGGCTGTGGGCTTGTCTGTGAGGGAGAGAATCAGCTGGGTGTCGTTGGCATAGGAGACAATGTTGAGTCCGTGGCTTCTGATGATGGCTGCAAGCGGGGCCATGTAGATGTTGATGAGGGTGGGGTTCAGGAAAGATCCCTGGTGCACTCTGCAGCTGATCTATGTGGGTTCTGTGAAGAACAGTGGAAGTCTGACTCTCTGTGTTCGGCCAGTGAGGAAGGAGCGGATCCATTCTAGGGCTTTGTAGCAGATGCCGGTGTCATGGATTCTTGCACAGTGGGTGTGATGGGAGATGATGTAGAAGGCTGCAGAGAGGTCCAGTAGGATGAGGGCTGCAGTTTTGCCTTGGTCGAGGAGGGTGCGGATGTCGTCTGCAGTGGCAAGGAGCGCGGTCTCTGTTCTATCGTTGCTTCTCAAGCCAGACTAGGAGAGGTCCAGGATGTGGTTCATTTCGATGAAATCAGAGAGTTGGGCGTTGTTGGCCTTAGCACATAGATCAGCTGCAGAGTGCACCAGGGATCTTTCCTGAACCCCACCCTCATCAACATCTACATGGCCCCGCTTGCAGCCATCATCAGAAGCCACGGACTCAACATTGTCTCCTATGCCAACGACACCCAGCTGATTCTCTCCCTCACAGACAAGCCCACAGCCGCCAAGAGCAACTTCCAAAACGGGATGAAGACAGTCACAACCTGGATGAAGGACAGCTGCCTCAAGCGCAACTCAGACAAGACTGAAGTCCTCATTCTGGGCTCCAGACCCTCCACTTGGAATGACTCCTGGTGGCCTGCAGCTCTTGGAACCCTCCCCCCACACCCACGGACCACGCACATAACCTCGGCATCCTCCTGGACTCCTCACTCTCTATGAACTGCCAAATCAATGCCGTCTCATCCTCCTACTTCTGCACCCTCTGTCTGCTTCAAATGATTTTCAAGTGGATCCTCACCGAGTCCAGGAAAATGGTCACCCAAGCACTTTGCAGCAGCAGGCTGGACTACGGCAACGCTCTCTACACCGGTACCACCAAAAAACTCCTAAAGAAACTACAGAACATCCAGAGCGCTTCTGCCCGACTCATCCTGAACATCCCCCGTCGCAGCCACATCACCGGTCACCTGAGAGACCTCCACTGGCTCCTGATCAACAAAAGAATTTCCTTCAAGCTCCTCACGCACTCCTACAAGGCCCTCCACCACGCCAGACCTGCATACCTCAACTGCCGCCTCTCCTTCCACACACCCATCAAACATCTTCGCTCCGCCCAACTGGCCCTGGCCACCATCCGACGGGTCAGCTGGAGGAAGATCCTTCTCCTACCTCGCTGCGAAGACCTGGAACTCCCTGCCTCTGCATCTCAGGCAATCACTCTCTCTGCCTCAATTCAGGAAGACCTCAAGACCTGGCTCTTTGACTGAACCGCAGAGCTCCCCTCCCCCTCAGCGCCTTGATACCCTATTGGGTGAGTAGTCAAGCTTTACAAGAACCCTGATTGATTGATTGAATACATGACTCAAAATCTGCTCAGAAGTGTTAAGATCATATAATGAAAGGTAACAGATCCCACAATTACGGGACAGCAGGTATAACGTAAATATGTCACAGTCTCAGACAGCAGAGCTTCTCTTTAGAGCACAGAGAACTTACACATTCAGAAACAGAACACATCCTTTATGTTGCAGTGATCGTACATGCTCCTTCATGCAACAAACACCACAAAAAAGCCCTTCTGACAACTTGTACTTTTCTGAAAATGCAGTTGTTCTCAACTATCAATCAATCAATTAATCAGGGGTTTGTAGAGAGTGGCTACTCACCCATGAAGGTCTCAAGGCGCAGGGGGGGGGGGGCTGCTGATCCGTCTGGGTGTGGAGGTTCAGTTGAAGAGCCAGCCTTGAGGTCCTTTCTGAACTGGGTCAATGACGCGGGTTGCCTGAGGTGGTGGGGCAGGGTGTTCCAGGTCTTGGTGGCGAGGTAGGATAAGGATCTTCCTCCGGTTCTGGTCTTGTGTATCCGTGGGATGGAAGCCAGGGTGAGTTGGGCGGAGTGGACTTGTCTGGCAGGTGTGTGGAAAGCAGGGCAGTGATTCCGGTATTCTGGTCCTGCGTCGTGGAGAGCCTTCTTGGCATACATGTACTGTTAGTAAATGCACAGTCCCCCATTTGCCTTTCTTTCTTTATATATAATCTGTTCTGTCATTAAACATTATCTTGTCTGTACAGAAAATGTACTGTTTTTGTCCCAGTGTCTACTTTTTCATTTTTAGTAATTAACGTCATGTGTTCCCAAAAATCACACATTCATTTTTATTAATAAAGTAGTATCTGCCAGTCATTGCCATCATGCACCTTGGAAAGTCAGTCTTGGACCAGTCACTGATGTGGCATCGCCAGGTACCTCACCATCGATCATTCATTGCCACAAAGTGCTTTGTCACCAGGAAAATACTGTACATTGCAATCCTATTTCCAGGCATCCAAGAATATGCCACTCTTTGCCATAATATGACCAGGCACCCTTGTCATTTGCACCGACCCCTGTTGTCTCCCCAGATACATCCATTATAGTCCAGTCATTTCCTTTATATGCCCAGTTACCTCATGATTTACCCGTTATTTCCATCTTGTGACATCTGTTACCCCAATGTTCTGTGATATAAAGTGTACTCTTATGCATTCTTGGTGGCATCAGACTTGGCGTGAAACATCTCCCTATGTGATGTTTCAGAACTATGTATAGGGAATTACCTCAATAGACAGCAGTAGTGAAACTGCCCTGCCATCTTAGGCCTCATGGACTGCCAGACTCGTGGGGGCGGGGGTGCAGCGGTGGCAGTCTCCCGAATGCCCGATTACGACTCGGGTGCTAGGACCGTTTCCTGGCGGTGGCGCTGCAGTCAGAGGCCGATATATGCTTGGTGGGACGGTTGTGGTCCCGCCAAGCATATTACGAGTTACCTCTCCGCCAGGGTGCCATGAAAACCCTGACAGAGAGGAAATTGTGTCTCTGCGCCCCGTGTATGCACACAGGGGGGCACAACATGTGCACCACTGTGTGCATGCACACCAGTTCCTGCTTGGCATGGACTTTCAAGTCCATGCCGTGCAGGAACTGTTTTTGGCGTTCTCATTGCGGTGCCTAGTTTTAAAGGCACTGACGTGGGAACGCCAAAAAAAGCCTGTCAGACACAAGTTACACTTTGGTTTGGCGGTGTGGCAGCAGGGCGTACCTGGTGTTGCACCGCCAAACTAGTAATCAGGCCTTTAGAGTGTCTATTCAGGGACGACAATTTCCCTGCATTTGGGTGGCCACAGGTACAATTCCTCAATTGGTTGAATCGAGCAGGCAGATGAACTTGCTCCAATACTCCAAGGGAAGGGCCTACAAACAGGGCCTATCTCTACTCAGGCTCCTGGACTATGCAGGGCAGGGAAAGGGAAGGGGCGGCTGATAGGCCACAGTTTGGTCTATCAGTCTGACAGCATACCAGTGGACCCAATAATGCATCAGGACAAGGTTCGGCCACTGAGGCAGGTTAGGCACCGTCAAGCAGGGTCAGACTGGGACAGAAAATTGGCCCAGGCACCAAATTAAAGAAGCCCCCACTAGCAAATCAGATAGCTAAAAAAGTGGCCCACATTTGCAAATCAGCAAAGTTTCAAACTTTTAAAGAGAAACTGTATATCTGTTTTGCATGGTATAGGAGACTGTATGCATTTATGCCTGCTGAAGGCAATGTTTGTAGTAATATCCGAGAAATCGACAGTAAAAACTGGCCTACCAGACCATAACCAGTCAAACAAGCATTGGCATAGCCAATAGGTCTCGCTTTTGGGACCTTATAAGTATTTAGTTATGCAGCACAATATCCTTGGGGCAACAACATTAACTGTTGCATGGTTAAACACTTATAAGGTCCCAAAGGCGAGACCTATTGGCTATGCCAATGCTTGTTTTCTGTAGACTGCAATGTTTGTGTTGGTTTGTGAAAATACATGCAACGCAGAAGAACAATAACACGGTGTCTGTTGAATTCATGAATAGATGGCATGGAGGAAAAACCGAGATAAGCGCCAGGATTTGAAAAGGTGCAGCATATGTGACATTTTTCTGTAAGAGAAAGAGCTGTCGGTGCTAAAGTCCCGGCCCCAGATAAGAGCGGCCGCCGATCAAGATTGCGCCACTTTCCTGCACTTTGAAAAGGACACACTGCAATACATTTACGGAGATGGAAAGTAAAAAAGGTTGCTCGGCTTCCTCGGGCCGGGCCGGGCCGCCTCACAATAGCCTAAAATCCCCCAGGCTGATAGCACAGCCCAGCGCGCAGGTTTTGTGCGAACTGTGCTGCAGACCAGGGATTATGCACACACTGTAAACCGGGGGATGCAAGCCTTGATTTTATTCATAGCTTTTCCGCTTCATTATGCCAAGGCTTTCAGCCGCCATTGCCTCGCGAGTGGGCGGATTTCCTGCACAAACCGCTCATTTAATCTGCGTCCCTGAGTCAAATGCAGGATGTAAACATTAACACAGACGGAGGGGCGAAGGGACTCGCTGGCTCTTAGGAACCTGTTTGCAGTTTGCATGCCTGTGCATTCCAGGATTACAGCTCAGTTTGCAGGGTGGCAGCTTTGTTCACGCTGCTGATTAGGAGCAGAAGGAATCAAGGACAAGCACGCGAGTGGTGCGCGCGCGCGCGCTTGCAAGCAGCAGGCGTGACCACACGCTCGTGCACCATGGCCTTTTGGTTGCGGGTAACCGCAGGGAAAAGGCCATTGTGCACGAGCGTGTGGTCAGCTTTCTGAAACCCCTAACATAAAGTCTTGCCAGAGCAGCGCTTGCGCGCTACTCGAGGCTCGACCTAAAAACCAGCCTAGTCACTGACCTATCAGATCAGCCCTTCGTACACTGCCTGATTGCCTATGGGCCAGTCCGACATTGCTATCAAGCAAAAACCACAAGATGCCAACACTCCGCACTTTGGTGCTTTTTAGAGTGTGCTTTGTAGGTGGGTTTATGGTGTCACTTTTCAGTAATTGATATTTGGGAAAAGTATCACACTGCTCTCCAGATCCGACCAATGTGTGGATATGCACACGTGCCTAACTCTTCCCTGACTAGGCGGATTGCTAGATGTTTTGTTCATTGAAATATCCTGCTGCAAGTATTTATCAGTCACAGTGAAGTTAATGCTTTGCTCTACCTTCTTTTGAATAATTATGGTATAATTTCGAGAACCACATCTTTTTTCTTTCTGATGGACTCTGTCTCAATAGATCTGCTCATTGGTCATTACTCTGCTCTTTCAGTTTAGTCTACAGATACTTGTTTCCCCAATTCAGGTCTCATAGTCTTCTCTGGGCTTTCAAAAGCCCTGCGTTTGTTAAAACAAATGGAAGTGCAGGGGCCCAAAAGTTTCCTTAGTAGGCTGCTGCCAATGCTGCCAAATATAGAGACTGCGAGATACCAACATTGCCTATTCTGAATTCCACCTCATTCCTCTTTCCTCTGCCACCCTGCATTCAGTGTCACTTTTTTCTACAATTACATGTTCTCTTTCATCCCTTCTTCCTCTCTTAGTTACTTTTTCCCTTTATTTCTTTTGCACCTTGCTTCTCTCTTTTCTCCCTTTATCTTGCTCTGGATCAAAGTCTGATGATAAAATACGATTCATTGTTCACAAAAATGAATGTCGTGCCCACCTCCTGCAACCAAAGGCACAAATTAAGTAGTGGTTATCACCACCACTGTTGAGACACGAAGTGATAATAGATAAAAGTTATTTATTAAGTAAATAACAATAAACAAGGCGCACACGCAGGTGGAAGTGAAAAGCACAGCTCCTGACCGAGAATAAATCAAATCTGCCCCAACATTCCATGACATCATATATATACAGGTTGGCAGGTATAACGTGGCATCATAATGTGTGAAGGGCGTGATTGGACAGGGAATAAAGATGAGAAGAGAGAGCAAGGAGAAAAGGTAGAGTGAGAGATAACTGAAGATATGGTTGCTATGAACAGGTACAACATCTCCTTTCCTTCAAAAGGAAAAACATAAGATCAATAAAGTACAAAATCATCAGAATGTTTTGGTTGTTTGATTACTCTTCTTCTAGGTAAATTCTCGTTAAAATGTGAAGTACCAGGTAAGTCACAGTTTTCAAATGCATTAGATTCATGTTTCACAGTTGAACCCGAATCATCAGTAAGTCTCTGAGATTGAGAAAAGACATCAAGTTCTCCTGAAGTTGCAAAAGTTTCATTGTTTCTTGGAAAAGATGTGGAATGTGATGTAGGTGAATTAACTATTTCATAATTAACATCACCATTTGCAAAATTGTGATTTGAAGCTTCTTCTTTAAGAACATCAAACTCCCAAAAACTTCCTTCATTATCAGTATCATTTATGGTCTTATTCTTTAGGAGAATTTCTTCCTGACCAGGTTTGAGACATACGACATCACTCTTACTCCACCATCCTTTTTCAACTAAGTTAACTGAACCATTAGATAAACTTATAACTTTGTATGGTCTGGTAAAGGTAGACTCACCTTTCTGTACTTTAATAGGTTTTTTTGATGATGACAAAATCCCCTTTTTTGAATATCTTATATTTAGTTTTGTTACTTACATCATGATAAGCCTTTGTCAAGTTTTGCTTGTCAACAATTTTCTGATGTACATTTACTACTTTATCATCAATCTTAGTGCTCTCTGAACTCTCTTGATACCAATTCCTAAATTTAGGTGTCAAAATAGTATTACCTTTTCTTCCCCTCATCAAACAAAATGGTGTGTGTCCTGTAATGTTATTCTCAGTGTTGTTATAACTAAAAACTTTTTCACGAATATGTTCTTTAACTGGCAAATGAGAAGCAATAGCCAGTTGAACACCATCTTTTAGGAATCTATTAACACGTTCCACTTGTCCGTTAGAGAAGGGGTTGTATAAGGGTGTTTTTCTTGCCTAATGCCTAACATCTTTAAGTAATTACACATTTTTGAAGAGACTAATTGTGTACCATTTTCAGATACTAAAACTTTTGGTTGTCCCTCAATAGCAAAAATTCTGATTAATAAATCAATTATAATATCTGTAGTTATATTTGGAATAAATTCGTAATGAATCCACTTTGAGTAGTAATCAGATAACACAACAAGATATTTACAATTGCTTTCTAAACATTTGAAGGGTCCCGAAAAATCAATTGCAACTTTAGACCATGGTCCCTTGGGTATTTCAATAATTTGCATTTCATTTTTGCAAACCTTCCAATGCTTATCTGCTTTCAAGCATTCTACACAAAAATCAACATGTTTGTTAACATCAGAATTTAATCCTGGCCACCAATAATATCCTTTTAGAATACTCTTAGTAGCTGTGGATCCTGGATGACCTCTATGTGCAAGGCATATGAGTCTTTTTCTGAGCTCATAAGGTGGAATGAATGAATGAATCATGTCTCATAAGTAAACCATTAACAACAGTTAGTTCATCTGCAACCTGATGATAACATTTTAAGTCATTGTTTAAATTACGTAATGGTGGCCATTTGCTAATTACAAATTCTTTAAGTTTTTGCAAGGTACAGTCATTTTGTAGTTTTTCAACCCATTCACTTTCTGTAATGGCTTCATTACTTAAAATGGTAGCATCAATTGGAGCAACTACACATTCTACTTCATCATTAACTTCATCTTCACTTTCTACAAGTGGCATTCTTGAGAGGTAATCAGCACGAGAATTTAAATTACCTGGAATGTGTTTGACTTTAAAATTATATTCTTGCAATTTTGCAATAAGTCTTACAAGTCTCGAGGATGCTTTTCCATTTCTTCTCCCACAGCCATCCATCATATATATCAGGGGTTTATGGTCAGTAATGATCTCAAATTCTTTACCCCATAATTAAGTTTTCAATTTTTCGACGGCCCAAACACAAGCTAGTGTTTCCCGCTCAATGGTGCTATAAAAAAGCTCAGCTTGTTTTAGTCGTCTAGAAATAAAACCAATGATAAATTCTTCACTCCCTTCTTTTTTACTAAAGACAGCACCAATTCCTACTGCACTAGCATCAACAGTAATGATATGTTTCCTTGCTGGATCAAATGGAAATAATGCAGGTGCACACAGAATAGATCTTTTAACTTCTTCAAATGCATAATTTTGTTGTTCTTCCCATATAAATTTTTCTCCTTTGCGTAAGAGTTTCCTTAAAGGTTCAACCTTTTCAGCATACCCTTCTATAAATCTTGAATAATACTCACAGAGACCCATAAATGACTTTAAAGTCTCTTTGTCATTTGGGTAAGGTGCTTCTCTAATTGCTTTCACCAAGTCATCTTTAGGTTTTATTCCTTCTGCTGTAAGTTGATGTCCTAAATAATCTTTTTTATCCTGTGCAAATTTACATTTATTTTTTGTGACTGTCATTCCTTTCTCTTTAAGTATTTTGAGAACGTCACACAAAATTTTGTTATGTTCAAACATGGTAGGGGCATGCACTAAAATGTCGTCCTGGAATTTTTCAACTCCCTTTATGTCTTTATAAATTATGCCCATCAATTTTTGAAAGAGGCTTGCGGCTGAAGCGAGTCCAAAGGGAAGTCTCACAAATCTGTAAGCTCCGAAGGGAGTCACAAAAGTTGTGAGATCTTTAGACTCCTCCGCAAGCTTGATTTGATGGTATGCCCACTTGAGATCAATCAAGGAAAACACTTTAGAACCTGAAGTGGATGCCAAAATCTCCTTAATTTTTGGCAAGGGATGGCAATCCCCCACAATGTTCTTGTTGAGACACCTCAAGTCGGCACACAACCTGATATCGCCTGTTTTTTTTTTGTAACGACAATGGCGGAAACCCACTCTGAGGAATCTGTTTCCTCTATAACACCCTCTTCACAAAGTTTATTAAGTAACTCTTTAAGCTCTTTTCTAACTGACAAGGGTACTGGCCTAACTTTGTGTGAAGTAGGAATGGCACCTTCTTTTAATTTAATTTTGTGTTCAAATCCCTTAACACATCCAATGTGCTCTTCAAAAACTTCTTTGTTCTTATCTAGAACTGCCTCAAGAGTAAATTGTTTTTCATTAATGCTTGTACAGTCAACAAAATTCTCATCCAAGACTATTGGTTCATCAGAACCAAGTTTCAAGATAACACCTAATTTTGCTAAGTCTTTCCAACCTACTATATTACGTCCTTTCTTAGCCACATATATTTTTGTAAATATTTCTCTTCCTTTGAAATTTAATGAATCCTCAAAATATCCAACCATTTCTATTTCAAAATCACAAAAGGCTTTTGGATTAACATCAGTTTCATTTAAATTACAGTTTTTCCAAACATTTTCAAAAGGTTTGTCAGAAATTATGGTAATTGGTGATCCGGAGTCAGCCATAATTTGTAACTCCACTTCACCAATAAGTACACAACCTAAAGGTGCTCTAATCCTACTTTCACTTGCATCAATAGAAAGAACTATGTTAGAACAAATTTCTTCGTCAAATTCCTCCAAGGCATTTACTTTAACTTTGTTTCTTAAATTGCTTTTTAAATTTCTGCATGACGAAGCAAAATGTCCAACCTTTTGACACTTAGCACACCTTTTTCCCAAGGCAGGACATCCCTGAAAATCTGCCAAATGATTCTTCGATCCACACCTGTAACAACAGTAAGTTTTACCTTCATTACTCTTGTCTTCTTTTTTCTTAGTACCAAATTTCTGCTCAAATCTTTTCTTATCCTGTAAAGCAAAAACATTAGTTGCATTCATACTATCTTTAGATATTTCAATAAACGATAATAAAGAGCGCTCAATCCCTTTAGCAATGTCTATAACCTCCTGCAAGGTGGGATTCCTACAAGCAAGTAATCATTCTTGGATCTTTTTTGAGTAACAATGAAATACAAACTAGTCCCTTATATATATATCCACCATTTCATTGTATTCACATTTAGTAGCAAGAACCCTTAACGCTGCAATGTACTCTTCAATAGACTCTCCTTCCACTTGTTTGCGCATGGCAAATTTATGTCTGCCAACCATAATGTTTGGTTCCTCTGAAAACTGCTTCTCCATGCGTTTAACAGCCTCCTGATACTCATTCATGGGAACAAATTGTCCTGGAGGATGTTCGAATTCAGGCAAACTATCAAAAATTTCGTGCCCTGCATTGCCCAGTAAACCAAACATAATGGCTTTTTTTCTTTCTGCCCAATACTCTTTTCCGTCTATAGCCACCAAGTAGTTTTCAAACGCCCTATGCCAATTCTACCAGCGCATGGGTGGCTTTCCTGGTTCATTCAGAAAAAATGCTGGGACACAAATTGTACTGCTTTGTGCCATTTTGACTGTGTTAACTTCTCTCTCAATTTTGACTTTAATATCACTCATGAGCAGTAAAGCTTTAAGTTGGCGTTAAAATGTCAAAATTCCTCTTAAAATGAAGCTTGAATGAAGTAAAATCCTTTAATTAATCGATAATATTCTTACCGACTGAAGACTTGTAGTGTAAGAGTGTCTTCCGTATAATGAAATCATTTAAAATGTCCTCGGAAAACAATAAAGTTAAATTTAAAGATGGCAGCACGTCGTGCGTGCTACGTGCTGCTTGCTGCGCTGGTACGGTGCCTGAGGAGTTTCAGGATTCAAAGACAACAGCTGACGAAACGCGTTGCGTTACGTCACAGTGGGTTAGACGCACGAAGCTGACTTCAAGAAGAGCGCGCGCTCGCAAGATGCCCAACGGTGAAATACCAACGGTAAGAACAAACGCTGTTAGTAAGAATTTCAAATATGTGCTAATTTTAAAAATTTCAAGCGCAAGCAATAAAGTACCTTAGCATGTAGTCGGTAAAAGACTGCCGGCTGGTTCTTCCATAAATATTCTCCACTTCAGAAACGTAGGCACTGCTTGAAGTATCAATTTAGAAGAAATTTCATCAAGCGGAAGATGATTGCGGTGGGCCTTGCGGAACGCTCGTCGCCAAATTGTTGAGACACGAAGTCGTAGTAGATAAAAGTTATTTATTAAGTAAATAACAATAAACAAGGCCCACACGCAGGTGGGAGTGAAAAGCACAGCTCCTGACCGAGAATAAATCAAATCTGCCCCAACATTCCATGACATCATATATAAACAGGTTGGCAGGTATAAAATGACATCATAATGTGTGAAGGGCATGATTGGACAGAGAATAAAGATAAGAAGAGAGAGCAAGGAGAAAAGGTAGAGTGAGAGATAACTGAAGATATGGTTGCTATGAACAGGTACAACAACCACGTATGTGGTACTGGGGGACCTTCTGTCTCTTATCAAGTTAGATACGATTGTCAACCATCCCTCCAGTTCAGTACAAACAAATATCATAACATTACAAGGGCCTTACCCTTTCCAAATGTGTGGAAGGATGCCTCTTGCCAGATAGGGCTTTCTGAGGTACCTGCATATCATGTGAAAAGTCTAGATGAAAGAACAGACTGCTCTTTTAATGGGAGCTGTGTTTGACAGTATAGTACGTTGTGCACAATGAAATGATAATCTAATCAAAGCTTCTGTGGTAACAGAACGTCAAGATGTTTCGGCGTCAGTACTATTAGGAAAAGCTATTTAATTAGGTCAAGCTTTAGCATTCA
Organism: Calotriton arnoldi; assembly: GCA_963921515.1. NCBI lineage: Eukaryota > Metazoa > Chordata > Amphibia > Caudata > Salamandridae > Calotriton > Calotriton arnoldi. Next base: position 5,378,805 of record CAWUFW010000178.1, read on the forward strand.
GAGTGTTTTGTTGTTGTTACTTTCAGTACAGCTGTCATTTCTCCTAACCACTGTCAGTGGATGTAAAGATGTTCAGGTCACACAATTATTCGCAATTAATTTGTTCTTTACCTTGCTGATGTGTGCTAACTTCAAATGTGCTATTATTTTGTTATATAATCCAGTGCCTGTTATCCTTTTATTTGCAAAAAAAGGATTTGCTATTCTCCAACAAGGCCACTACTTTTCCAAGACAGAGGCCCGAGTTGGCCAGAGCGGTATTCCCAGGAGGGCTCCGACCATCTGATTCTAAGCGGCCCAGGATTCTTGTACTTGGATTTAACAGGTTCTGCAATTTTGGGACCGGTTTTTACCAGGTGCATTCTGCATCCTGTACAGTCAGATGCTGACTTTTTCCGCCTGCTCAAAGCAAGTGAAACTGTCAGAAGACCCGGAATCAGGGCTCAGCATGGAGTAGTGAACCCAGTGTCCATGGGTCCTTCCAGGGCCTCTTACTTTTAAAGCCCATTATATAGGGTTGGCATACTGCCTGGAATATCTATTTTCATTTCCTGTATCTTAACCTCTGGATTCCAAAAAACTCGTACTGAGGCTCTTTGGTCTGCACATGTCTTTTTAATTGACTACTGTACAGCAACCTAGCTATAGCATCTTTACCCTTTAGAACCATGGACCATAATTTTTCATGAGAGCATTGAGGCCAAACTGTAAGCCATGGGTACTCACAAATATTTTCCCAGGGGCCGCAAAGTCTGCTCTTTGGTGTGACCAAGGGCCACACTAATGCCAGCGGGGGTTTTGGGGGGGGGAGAGGGGTACGGTGGGGGGGGGGGGAGTGCTGTAAAGTGGGTGTAGTGGAAGCAAAGCATGTATATCTAGTGGCTGAACTCAATTGCATAATGTGAAACCAGAAAACCTGGGATGAATCCCGGCTTCTCCACTTGACCAAATTGTGTGACCCTGGGCAATTGTTTTATATCAATTTCCCTCCTTTTTCTTCATTATCACCATATATGAGGACCTCGAAATACATGACTTCAGGATGCGTGCTGTACAATACAATCTCCTGTGCTAGGATATAATCACTAATGGCATTGTTGTCAGGGTGGAGGAGGTTTGGGGGGGAGGGGGACATGAAATTGTATAAATTCATGTATGAAAACCACTTAAAAAAATTACTTCTGAATGCACTGCTATAATTTTATTTATTAAGGTGAAATTGTTCTACAGGTCAATGAAATTCACTTTTTAAATTTGGAAAGAATATAGTATTTTTACATGTTTTCTGTCTTTAACGATGGTGTTCTTAAAGTTAAGGGCCTAGTTACTTCCTTTTGTTTAACTGCAAATAACCCTGAATTAAGTGCTGGCTGTATATTTAACATTATTTTAATGTTAGTGCTGAGTCATGTCGAATTGAGTAAACAGCAGCCCAGTGCTTTGAGTATCATGGCTCTAGACCTACGAATGATGATGGATCCGCAGTCAACAAGCAGAGAATCTGAGAATAGAATTCATAAAAATAAATGTTTCAATTCTTTGCTGATATTATTTTTAAGATGCAGCCGACAAATGTTTTTCTATGTCCGTAAAGTATCTGTGCTTCCTCAAGGCTCCAAAGGCGAGACTGCAGTCCTGGATACAGGCATAGAATGAAAATGGATAGACATGGGGTCATTGGGACACCCCAAACTTTCAGACTAAGTGCCACATTGATGTTTCAGTCACAAGGAGCTTCTGTAGAGTCAGCATTTGACATAGTGTACGTTGACTCGTCATGACTTTCTGGTAACCCAAATATGAATTAGACAATTATTCTGAAATTCTGATTGAGGAGCCCCATGTAGCCCTATTTCTCTACATTATCATTATAAACTTGTATTCAGGACCATAAACTCCACTTTAGAGCCTTGGGAAAAATCAGAGATTGAACAGCCTAAGCGAAACAGTCGGAGGAAGATTCAAAATTACAATGATATAGAATTGTAACATGAGTCATTGTCCATGGATTCAGTTTTCAAATTAATTGCATGTTCACTGTGGATCCATCCACTTCTAATATTCTGATTCAATTTGGGCATCAGGGTTTCAATCCATCTGAATATAATCCAGCACCATATAACATGAATATGTACAGTTACACGGAACATAGGGTAGTGCCTAATCCCACATTATACATATAGAAACACTTCCAGTATCAGTCCGACTCGAGACCTATTTATTTGACCCTTCGCCTCCTTCGTTACCTAGACAACAGTTGCCCAGAGTTTGCATGCAATGCATAGATGCACCCCAAATCTTTCACGTTTGGATTTAGTTTTCTACTCTACATATCTTTAATCTCTACTACAGTTAATCACCTAATTTGGTTAGTTTCTGATGCATTTCTTGTATCATAGTGAAAAAGTGACATATAGCAGCAGTAAAGAAATAGTGGGTGCTATACATGACAGGGTACTGCTCCTCAAGAAACATGGAAATTTAACTCAATACATTCGCAAAAGCTTGTATTCAATAACCGTGTTATACGTCAGTGATTTATTTAAGATCATGCACAGTTACCTGTGAGAGACAACTGCCTGCTCATTTGGTGAATGTTGGACCTAAATGGCTTAAAGGAGGAAGCCAATAAGCGGCTGTGATTGGCTATTGCAGTGAGGGGCTACTCATTCAAATCGGAGGTGCCAGAGGGCGGCTGACCAAAATGTAAAGGTGGCGAATACTGATTGAAGTGTAGGAGTGAATTTTCTTGGACAGTGCTCTCCTTGTACCTGGTACCTGCTATGATCAGACAAGAACCAAAAAAGATGTGAGAACACTAACTACCCCAAATCCTTAATGCCTAGCACAACAAACACTTAAAGTATAGCACTATGCATTGGGTTTTTAGGTATAAATTAATACATTTAAAGCTATATATAGACAGGGCCACTTGAATTATGTGGCAGGGGACGACAAAATTATGCATTAGGGTGGACTAAATTGTGCATCAAAAAAATACAGATTATGCAGTGTATTACTTTATTACTTTGTCATTTTTACACAGGTTAACACTGTCCGCACAAAGGTTTCACCCCATTAATACCGATTTAACACCCAGGTACACCAATAAGCAACAAATAGGTGACTAGTCAACCTTTGTGAAGAACCTTCCACTGTGTGGCAGCATGTGCCCCTGAGCTTTTAGTAACGTTTGATCCGTTTCAGCTAGAAATTATTTTTTTGTTAAAATCTGCAGCAGATGATGGATTGTGTAGCATATGTGCCAAATCCACAGTTATGTGGAAAATGCCGCAGCAGCAAAATCTCATATTTCCAGTGGCCCAGAGTATAGAGTATACACCTAGCTGTAAACAGCAGAGAACTTCTTGCTACCTGTTACCAACAGGATGTGCTTTAAAGCTGCTTGTTTGGTTTGTAAATGTCTGCACATTTTTCACAATTTGGCCCCACCATTTTCTCGTGGGTGAAATCTCTCCCCATTTGCTATTGTGCAATATTCAGAGAGGGCCTTCTTAAGGTAGCCAAAACCAAGTTTTCCATCAAAGGAGGCTGTTTTTTCTTGATACATGTCCCTCAGATCTGTAACTCATTAGCATTGGATATAAGGCGCTTGCCCTCGCTGTCCATCTTTAAGCGCTATTTGAAGCCTAGGATGTTCCGTACCACAGTTTTGAGACCAGAGCTCGAGACCCAGTCATGTGGTGGGCGCTGAACAAATGCTGTCAGTCAAGTAGTCTGTTAGTGAGGGCTACAAGATAAGGAATAATGATAGGTGTCTCTTTTATGGTGGTCCACCTTCAGAATTAGGATGTGAACATTTTAGAAGCTTCAATTTCAATGGTCCTTTAAACCCGTTTGAAAACAGCAATACAGGAGCAGCAGCAAAGCAACATAAAAATGCAATGCAAGCAGTTAAACCATAATTAAAAACTAAAGGAATGGGAGGACTGCAAGCTCATTAGGAAATATAGAGAATTATCAAGTAATCTGACATTTAATCCAGGATGAACACAATACAATTTACAAACAAAGAGAATTGAAACCTGAATATCAGAGGTGAATCATAACAAACCACAGGGTCAGACTGGGACTGAAATTAGGGCCGGTCACCAAAATAAAAGCTGCCCCATTGGCGAATCAGATAGATAAATAAGCACTGGCAAAGCCAATAGGTCTTGATAATGCAAGAGCTATTGGCTTTGCCAATGTGTTTTTTTGCCATGTTGTAAACCAGTGTGGCTGCTGTTCAGCATGGCTAAAAGATAGTGGCATAGAGTAGAGTGGCATGGAGGGTCATAGAGTGGAATGGCAAAGAGTGGAGTAGAGTGTTGTGGAGTGGCAGAGAGTGTCAAGTATTGGAGTAGCATAGTGTGTAATCATGTAGAGTGGCATACACTGGAGTGACATAGACTACATGGACTGGTGTAGAGAGCAGTGGCATTGAATTTAGCGCTGTCCAATACAGCATCATAGAATGCAGGGGTGTAGATTAGAGTGGTGCATAGTAGAGTGCAGTGGTGCAGAGTAGAGTAGAGTGGAGTAGAGTAGAGTGGCAAAGAGAGCAGTGGCATAAAGTAGAGTGGTACAGAGTGGAGTGGCATAGAGATGAGAGAGTTGAGTGATGCAGAGGGTAGTGGCGCAGAGTAGAGTCTAGTGGCATAGAGTGCAGTGGAGTAGAGTGCAGAGTAGAGTCGAGTGGCATAGAGTGCAGTGGTGTAGAGTGGTGCAGAGTAGAGTAGCACAGAGCAATGCAGAGTAGAGTATAGTGCAGTAGAGTTCAGGGGCATAGAGTGCAGTGGCATAGAGTGGAGTAGCATAGAGTAGAGTAGTGCAGAGTAGAGTGGCACAGAGAGCAGTGGTGTAGAGTACAGTGATGCAGGGTAGAGTGCAGTGGCGTAGAGTGCAGTGACATAGAGTGCAGTTGTGTAGAGTCCATTGGTGTTGAGTGCAGTGGTTAAGAGTAGAGTGGGTAGAGTGCAGTGGCGCAGAGTGGAGTGGCGCAGAGTGGAGTAGAGTGACATAGAGTGCAGTGGCATAGAGTAGATTGTTTTAGAGTGTAGAGAAGTGGCGTAGAGTGGAGTGGTGCAAGGTAGAGTGCAGTTGGGTAGAGTGGCATAGAGTGTAATGGCATAGAGTAAAGTGGTGTAGAGTGCAGTGGCATAGAGTGCAGGGGTGCAGAGTAGATTAGAGTGGCGTACAGTGGATTGACGTAGAGTGCAGGGGCATAGAGTTGAGTTTTACAGAGTAAAGTGTATTGGCGTAGAGTGTATTGGCATAGAGTGCAGTGGTGTAGAGTGCCGTGTTGTAGAGTGGAGTAGAGTACTTTGGCGTAGAGTGGAGTTGTGCAGAGTAGATTGGTGTGGCCCAGACTGGAGCGGTGTAGAGTGCAGTGGCGAAGAGTGCAGTGGTGTAGAGTAGAGTGGCAAAGAGTGCATTGGCATAGAGTAGAGTGGTACAGGGTAGAGTAAAGAGGCATGGCGTGAAGTGGCATAGAGTACAGTGGTGTGGAGTGGTGCAGAGTGCAGTGGCATGGAGAGTGTAAAGTGAAGTGGTGCAGAGTAGAGTGCTGTGGAGTGGGGTGGTGCAGAGTAGAGTCAAGTGGCTTAGAGTAGAGTATGCATGGTGTGGTAGCACACTGCCATTACAGACAACACATTTTCAATTGAAATGACCATTACATTTGAACAGACATACAGTTTTACTAATACAACTATACAGTGCACAGACGAAAATGTGTGAAAATTGCATCGCCTAGTGTAATGATTTATTTTGATCATACTAAAGTATTTGTTTCCAACACTCTTCAGAAATAACAAAAAATATGCTTTATTTGTGTTTCTAATTCTGATATATTCTGAAATACTTACACAGTTCATTTAAATGTTGTTATGTGGTAGAAAAAAACTCTTTCCTACTCCCAGTATCCAGCAAGATTGTCACATAAATCCTCTCACTCTGATGTCAGAGAAAGAAAAGTATTTAATACATAACATGGTGCTCAAACCTGGTTCTTATGTTAAAAAAAAACTGTGACACCCTTTGGGGTCTGGTCTGCACTGTATAAAATGCCAAATACATGAATAAATAAATGAATGATAAACAAATAAATAAATGTTAAAACTCCTTTATGAAGGAGTTAGTTTACAATATGGGTAGAGAATGTCTACTTGAAACATATTGAAGTTCAACAAGTAGGCACTTTTTTGGAAACCACTTATCTTGCATTGTCTGGTAACGTACTCTCCTGGACAAAAGGCTAGCACATTGACAGAAATAAGACTTTTATGTTGTCATTTTCTTTTGAGAAGGGATAGGCTTTTGATTTGAAATACTCTCTAACATTTTGGAAAATAATTTTGAAATGTGGGCTGATACTTTCAAGATTTTCTCTCTTGAACCACATTACCACCAGCGTTTCCTTTGAACTGGAGAATTTGTGTAAAGAAATAAGCATTGAAATAAGCAGAGTCCTAGATGTATTGGTTGCCAGTAATCACTCAGCTATTTGTTTATAAAGAGAAGATAATGAAAAACCAGATAGCATGCTGACTAAAAGTTCCAAGACTGTCCACAGTATGATCTAGGAAAGTGCTCATGGAGGGAATCTCCTAAGAATGGCAATTGCACTAGGAGAAACAGGATTCATAGAGAGTAACTTCAAGATAACCGATTGTATTAGGCGTAAAAGAGGTCATGCAGAAAACCATTTGAGAACCCCACTATTCCAAGATGCAAACAGGCTCGTAGTGGTGGACTTCGAAGACAAACAGTTGTATTAGGTGCAAAGAGGCTAAAAGAGAAAACTCAATGGTATTAAATTGTAGGTTATACTAGGTTGTATTAGGTGTAAATATTCTAAGAGAGAAAAAACAGAAAATGTATTCGGTGTAACAGGGGCTCATACAGAAAAACATCAAAGAACGTCTAGACATGCTGCCTGCAAATGTGAGCCCATATGAACTTTTAACAGGAATTTTATAACACAATACAGATACTAAAGCGAGCTTTTGAAGTAAATGTGGATGATCAGTAACACAAGCATGACCCCAAGCAATTCTGATGCAGGAATGAGGTACATTGTTGCTATTATGCAAATCTTAACCACCTTGAAGACATTGACCTTGGAAGGCAATTTCAAGGATAATACTTCTTGGTTGAGGAAGGAGTGATATGAAAATACTTATTGCCTTCTTCCGTAGGGTGCCTTCGGATGGAGGACATTGGTGTTAGAGAGGTGTGAATGTGGTTTGTGTACTATGGTGATTTGAAGTATGCTTCCACCAATACGTTGTTGCCCTGTATGGAGGGAAGGAGCAACAATTCCAGAATGGGAGACACAATGAGGTAGGGAGTTTATGTATTGAGGGACTGAAATGTACACTTTTTTATACTCATAAAGCTAAAGCAATGACCGGGTTTGACCAGCCTTCTTTCAGAAATCAATGGTGCATTTGCCCTTTAGTCTAACTGGTAGCCTCAGTAGTAGCTCGCCGAAGTAAGCCAAGAATGTGGTGGGTAGCTCAGGTAACAGATGAGACAAAAAAACTAATTTCTGGAATTTGATTCTTACTGTGTGGCGATAATAAACTTTTTTTGGCAGGAGAGGCTTGTAATTTAGTTGTTGGATGTTGAGTCAGGAAATGAGCTCTAATTTCGACCAACTGCCAATAATGCATTCATGTAGGAACCCCCTATTGTGCCTAGCAAATTATCGACTTTATTGAAAGCAACACATTGCGCTCGCAGCCTAGAACCTGCTATAGCCCTCAATGGCAGTATTGTACCGGGACATTGTAGGGGGATATTCCAAGATTGTTCTCAAAGAATATCTCAACTACTATCTATAAAAAAATATTTATCTTCCATTTTGTCCCTGATTGATCTATGAAGAGAATCAAACCGCCTTCTCCAAATATGTATTTAGGGCTCAATTCACAAAGCTAAATATACACTTGTATATTTACTCAGCTGTATATTTACTTCTACACCTAAGTGTGACTCTCCACGTTTTTGCTATTCACCGATTACCAAGTGGGAATTTACACCTAGATGTAGTCTAACATGTCTCCACCCTCTCAAATGAGGGAGTGGAGCTGGCTACAACAGAATTTACAAATGTAATGTTACTACTGTTAGCGTTTCATCTGTTGGTGGAAATCTTTGCACAGAAAAAATAAGAGTGGAGGAGATCTACGGCCATAGGTTTGTGAATTGCATTTAGTAATCTGTGAGTTGAACTACTGTAGTACTACTTTACATAATATGCAATGCACTTTGTGAATAGGGCTATATTCTTGAATTGATCTTCTTCCGATTCCCACTAGGAATGGCAGACCACTGCTATGCAACTATCTGTGTACCATAGACATTTAGAATGGGTTTGACTTTTTGGCACCTTCATGGAGTAGTTGGAAATGTGAGGGTAAGGCCCTCTAGCATCGCCATCATGTACATGTGACACCATAAATGAATGAAACACAACGGGATCATTTGGAGGCCTGGCCAGAATCATGAGATACTTCCCTGAAATGGTAATTACATTACATGAAGAGATTACCTCTCTGTTTGTCTTTCACTAAAAAAGTACGAAAGAAGATGTGATATGCTGGTACATTTTACTCAATTATGTGAATTCAATTGTTTATGAGGCCACATTTTGATATTGTAGTTGACGTTTTATGTTTTTATGTTTTTGTTTTAGAAACTAAGAATAAACATGCAATTTGAAAATAAAAATTATAACAAATGGCAAAGATTCACCATTGGTTTCTTTACATTCTTCGGCAGTTTGATATGTCAATGTCAATGGTATAAGAGGGAGTCAGTTGCATATTAACAGATGGAAGGGATCATAAGAGCATATCAGACAGAGGACACATATTTTTCTAAAGAAAGATCTGGGAAAAATAAAAAGCACTTTCTGGGTCACTTCCTATGTTCAGCGAATAGTAGTATATTTATTTCTGAAACTGTAGATGCAAACCAAGCTCTCATGATCCATCCACTCTTTATCTAATTATTTGGCATACATGAAGTAATGGCAGGCAATATATATTTAAGAGAGCTGGGCACTTGAGCTTTGTGTGGGAAAAACTATATGCCATGGGAAGAACATCATTTAAAAGTAGAAAAAACCCATCAGCCGGGATGTCATATTCAGCTTCCTATTTCTCAATGGCCCAACCAGCGGCCAGAATATTGAAAAAATATAAAAATGGAAAATGTTGAAAAAATAACATGAAACTTTACACATTGCTATATTTGGTATGTGCAAAAATTATGAGGTTTTTCTGATAAGAAATTCAAAAATATGAAGCTCCTGCTGAAATGAGCATGAGGAAGAAGAGGAAGCAGAAAAATTATTAAAAGTGAAAAGAATTTAGGGCCTTATTATGAGTTTGGCGGTCCATAGGACGGCAGAACATGTGATGCTGGTCCGACCACCCCCACACTGCAGGGCCGCCCACAGTATTAGGACTGTGGTGGTCAGACCACCACCAGACCGCAATGGGCTGTAATATGCTGGCAGTGCCGCTGCCGGCACCGCCGAGTATATTACGAGTTGCATTTTCGTCTCCCTTTTCACCATGGTGATTCTCGGTGGCGTCAAAGCAACAAAAAGGCCCTAACAGGCCCCCCTGCCAAATTTGGGCTGGGGGGCACATGTAGTGCCCCCCTGTATTTGCACCCCCACTTCATGCACAGTGTGGCATGTATGCCACACCATGCAGGAAGGAACAGTCGACGGTCTGACTGCGGCAGTCTGCATTATAGGCTCTTCTACGAGTCTTTCAGACCTCTGCAACACCACCCGCCAGACCAGCATTTAGCTCCTGTTGGGCGGTCACACCACAGGTTTGGCAGTCCTAAAGCAGACAGTGGAGGACCGCTGTCGCTGTAGGACTGCCAAACTCATAATCAGGCCCTTAGTAAGGCAACTGTGCACATAAAAGAAGTGGCTTGGACTTCTTCCAAGGTCAACCAGCATTTTGAAGAAGTGGTTAAAAACATTTTCATTTTAATCTTTCGTGAATGTTTTCAGATATCTAGGCCTATGATATATACATGTTTAAAGACAAGGGGACACACATTCAATTAAGGGGCCGATTCCGATTTCGGCCGGAAGGGCACCGAACGATGGTCGGAGCCATTCCGACCGAATCGGAACGTGCCGCTCGGATTCCTTTCCGACCGAGCCATTCCGATGGGCTCGGTCGGAAAAGAATCCGACTCGGATTTCCGGATGGCTCACGACGGGTTCGGAGAGCCCGTCAGCCATCTGGAAATCCCTCTGTACTCCCCCGGCTGCCTCTTTGCGACCGAGGGAGTACGATGGCAGTTTTTCACTGCCTTTTCATGCCGGTCTTTCCGGCACGAAAAGGCAGTCGGTCACTGTCTTTGGGGGCCCCCAGTGGGACCCCCATGGGTGCAAGGTCGCCGAATGGCGGCCTGGAGGCACCTATGGTGCCCCTCTGTTGAACCCTGCACCCGGTGGCAGGCACCTTGGGGTGCCGGCCACAGGGTGCAGGGTTGAACTGCACCCCTGCTTTCTCCAATGCCAGCATGCATTCCGTCCGGAATGCATGCTCCCATTGTGGGAGATACGAGTGCGACCGAACAGGGTTCGGTCGCATCGTACTGCCTGGGCCGTAACCGACGACAGCAGGTCGGTCGGTTACGGCTCCGGACCGATGTCGGACGGACCTGAGTCCGTCCGACATCGGAATCGGCCCCTAAGTGTTTTCATTGCAACATATGGTGGATGCAGAGTTGCACATGCTCATATCATTTTTAGGTCTGGCTTGGCAGCGCAGCTGTTGGCAGACCATAGGTGATCATCAGAAAAAAGAACTTTAAGAAGCATTACTGAAAGAGCTTGGGTGAAGTCCACCTTCTGATTCATGATTACAGCATTGATTGGGCTAATATTGTGTGTCTGAGCTGACAAAGGATGCTTGTATTGCACTTTTTGCTTTGTATGAAAGGTAATTCTGAACACAGCAGGACTGAGTTATTTGAGGTGACAAGTAATGATCAAGGCTATAAGCATGACAAAAGCAGTAGTCATGGGATGTATTATTGTGAAAACATATGTTAATAACAATAGCGGTTTCATGGTGAATTGGTGTTACACCATGTTAAAACTGTAGACAGGTATTTTGTTACATGGAATCTCACAGAATACTGTATTAGGCAAATATTTTGCTGTTGGTCACTCCCTCTGACAATCCCTGAGGGTAGAATATTTGAACTTTGATAATCCTTGTTAACCCATATTAGGAGGTTGTATATTGGTTTGCCAACTGTAATTTTGTACATGTTTGTAATTTTATGACTGTATACCTGGTGGTTGCTTTGTGACAAACACTATGCTAAAAACAATATGCTGGAGTTCGTAATGGTGGCAAGACAGTGATAAACACTACAAGCATGATTGGTGCATTGGGGAAGGTTATGACAAATGCAATAGATCTAATCTGTATACTCTGAAAGGCTACAACAAAAGTAGTAGGGCTGACATTTATTGGGAAAATCAAATAGGCATTTAATGGTGAATTGTTGTTGCACCTTGTTGAAGCCTGTTGACAGATATTTTATTACATAGAATGTCACACATTAACTTAGTAGGCATGGGCTTTTGTGTTGGTTACCCCATTTGAGAAACTCATGTAGTGAACGATCTGCATTGTGATAATCCTTGCTAGACATACTTATGGGGGCCTCACAGGTTTAGTTGTTTGCCATTCTCTTATATTCAAACACATAGAAAACACATACATGCATATACCTACATACATATGCACTTATGCAGGTTTAGATGGTCTTTGGATCGGCCCTCTTCTGCAATTGATATGTTTTAGTGTAGTTCACATTATGCGTCTGCCCTTGACAGCATACTAATACAGGTTGAGATGGTCTGTGGATCAGCCCTCTTCTGCAATTGATATGTTTTAGTGTGATTCACATTATGCATCTGCCCATGACAACATACTTATACAGGTTGAGATGGTCTTTGGATCAGCCCTCTTCTGCTCTTCTGCAATTGATATGTTTTAGTGTAATTCACATTATGCGTATGCCCATGACAGCATGGGGCAAAATTCCCTCAGAGTGAGGGCATCTTGCCTGATCATAGTGTGCACATCTGCCTGAAAAGGAATGCGCTTCAGTGCTAAGGTTGGTTCGCCAGTCCTTTTGTTATCCATTTTTTCCTAATATAGGTTCCCTTCTTTTCTGCCCTTCTCCTTTTGTTCTTTTACTTGGTTTGTACAGCATACTTCACCTTCCCAGTTTGCGCTACCAGACTACTCACTTGCTCCCCATTTCATCCTCAGTGCACCTCACCACCAGATTCATTAAAACAATTGCATGAATGTGTATCACCTATGCCGACCAAAAACCATAAGAGGCAGGACACTTTTCTCTATGGACGAAAATTATGTTGCAGGTATACTAACCAAGGTTATGTGTTAACTTAAAGATGATCCAAAAGCAACCAATCATGATACAACTTAAACTGGCTGCCAGCCTGATTAACCAACAAGCATCAGGGCAACATACAACAGATGTAATAATCAAACACCTTTGAATGGGTTTAGCCCACCTCTGGAGACCATAGTCCAGGGGAATGTAGCTCTCACTTAACGTGGAGCGAACACAGGCCAGCCCCCCAGGTGCTGAGGCTTGCAACTGTCCCAGGAAATATGGAAGAGCTGTCGCTCTCACCGGGGCCCGCCAAATGATTGCACAGGTATTGTCACAAAGCCCCCTCTCTTGGGCACCTTTCAAATGATTGCAGAGGTATTATCACAAAGCCACCTCTTTTGGGCACATTTTCTTTATTGATTTTGAGTACCAAAGTCATTGGATCACTTTATAACTCCACCAAGCCTCAGGGGGTGGCTGCTGAAAGCACTGAGAACCCCACATTACCTGTTACAAATGACCACAAGTTAATGGCAATCAACCGACTCCAAAGCCTCTTACAAATGCATAAAGTATTGTTAGTTATTATTGTAAGTTAGTATAATTAGTTAGCAGTTGTAAAGGATCTGGGTCCTTAGCCAAGTCCTCTTTTGCAATACTTGACTCTCTCAAGGCAGAGCAGTCCAAAGCCTGCTTATGGGCGCTGTTGTGGGCTAGTTCCTCAGTCCACAGGTACACAACAAACAACACCCAATAAATCATTGTCCATTCAATGCTGTTACTTATAAAACAGAAAGCACTTTATTACGCAAACACTACTCAATACTATGCATTAATTTACAAATATGTACATTATGATAGGTGGAAATGCCTACCCAAAAGCCTTCTAACTGTTCACAGCCCTAGCAATCTCTGAACCCTAAGACCATAATATTTTTCATATACACTGGACACAATATAATGGGGTGTGCTATCAAAAGGCAGACCTACTGGTTTCATCCTGGTGTCACCACATTAATAAAAGTAGAAATATATCATAATAAACCAATGCAGAACCATTAAAATACTAAGGGGCCCATTACGATGGCGGGCGGAAGCACTACCGCCGTGCTGGCGGATGCAAAAACCACCAGTTACCGCCGGCACGCAGCAGTCCACACGCCCGCCCAATTACGATGCGAAAAGCAGGCCAAACACCGCCGGCAAGCCAGCAACACCGTCCGCCATCAAAGTGCGCCCGCACACGTAGCGGCGCAGCACAACTGACACACACCGTCCGACGAAACACGTCCCGCCCGGCGCATAAATTACGATGCCGCAAACAAACGGCTCCCACGGCAAAGAGACACCGCACGTGAAAGAGAGGCGGAAACACGGACGCAGAGCACGGACAACGAAGAAGCGGCACCCGGGCATGAATCCAGCACTGCAGGCCCTTCCCATGCTTCTGCTGATGCACCACCAAGGACGCAACGTACCGCGGAGACGCAGGTAGGCACACACACAACAAGTGCACGCAAACAGCGCACACAGTGCAAGGGCGGAAAAGCGGACAACCCCCACCAGCGCGTGCACACTACACATCCACCATTGCATCCACATATGACACACAGGCCAAATCCCAACATCGCGGAACACATGTGTACACACCACCTGGGACTAGGAACCAACCACCCCGTCACGGCCCCAAAGCGCCGATGACGCCGCCACACATGCGCACAACGCAGAGGCCAACCGCAGCGCCATGCATGCGTCGCACACAGACACAGGGACACAACCAAGCAGCACACACACCAGCCCCACCCCGAACGCACATGACACGTGACAGGCCTGCCACAGACATGTCCCCAACGCCCAATTCACGGACAACACCCAACGCCACACAACCGACGCACACATGTCAGTGAAGTCACGCAACAGCAGGACACACCCCAGTGTAACAAACATGGCGAAGCACACAGCGGCGGCAACACCAACTAGGAGAAGCAGGGCCCCTTCGGGAAGAGGAACGCCAGTACCACACTGAAAAACCCATACCACCCTGCACATATGAACAAGACACATGAAACGGAACACCAAAGAGCCCGGTGACCGACAACAGGTGGCCCAAGAATTACATCCACACACAAGGCCCAACGCAGAGCGGAAAGGCAGCCTGCCGCCCACACAAGGGAGAGCAGACAGCACTGAATGACCTTCCATTCCAACACCGAAACCACAGCCCTACGACAGAAGCCGGTGAATACAGCCATTGTCCAAGAATAGACCAACACAGGCATGCCGAGGAGACCGACCACAGGGCAGATAGCGCATATCACAGAAGCACACAACGGACGGGGAAGAAAGAAGAAAACACTCCCCCATGTCGGCCACATGCAAGTTAATTGGAAGGAGTCACACAGCACTGACCTTGAACTGTCTGAGAAGCATGTGGGAAGAGGGCCCGTGTCCTCCAAACAAGCCAACAGAACACAAGTCCTGTCTCCCCACGACTACACAGAGCTCACAGCAACCCCGGAGTGTGCACATTGCAGACTGCACACACAGCCGGAGCACGCCACCACAACGCACCGCTGCGAAATGGCAACCGCAACACACCTACCCAACTACGCCGAAGAGCTCAAGCTGTACCAAACCAGCACGATACATACATTGGGATGCGATCTCCTGTCCCTGCTGAACGTAAGTTACCGACTGACTTACCGCATCACATTGTTCAGCTGCGTCATGCCCGTCTTCTACTGTCGGAGGTGTCCCTACCAGCATCCCGTCGAGATATGCCTCTCCAACCCGGCATGTCTGAAGGCGGACCTGCTACCACTACTCCTCCCTCTGGACGCACACGACAGGGCCTGCTCTGCCTATGGGGGCATGGCGTATGTGGCCAACATCGCACCCGCACTGAAATGGGACCACTGTGCCTCCACACGACGGATCATCGAGAACAGCTACATCGAATGTCACCCAGCATGCCCCATCATGGTCCTCCAAGGGACAACTTACGAACAACACCTTGACAGCCACCATCCGCTACATTGGCTGGCAAACATGTACACCACCAATGACATGGAAGCCCTGCTGGGCGGCATCGCATACCTGACAACCTGTAAATACGTCGGACCACAACGCAGGTTCCCCGAGTGACCTATGAAGTCCAACCCCGCACCCATGCTCAGCTTCCGCACGGACTGGCCAGTCACCACCACAACAGCCATACCAAACGACCGGCAACTGTAACCACACCATCAACGACATCGCCATGACATCGGATATGACCGGGACATGCACACTGTTCCCCATCACATCCAGGAACACCGCATGCATCGTGGGAGGCAGTGGCATGGGCTCTGTGCATCGCACCCACATGGACGGAACTGCACGAACAACCAGGACACGACATGGATCCAGCGCACATGGACACACACACCGCTCAGTGGACATGAATAGGTCGCCTGGAGTCTGTGGGTGCTGCACCCCTCCCACCCCCGCCCCGGGAATCCCATACCAGGACCTTTGCATGGACGACAAGTGCATACAACAACAACACGACCCCAGTGACTGTGACATGTCCAGTAACCACCACAGTGCAACAACAAGTGGCACGCCGCTGCATGCACGCAAGCACATGCCCTGATGTCATCTCACATGCACGCGTGCATGAGGAACAACCGCAGCAAACCTGTCACATGGAACTGAGATGGACTGTGCCCATGATGCCGAGCGGTCTGGTAGGCTACATGTATACCGTCTGTGTCAAAGTCCGCAGCTCCGCAGCTATACGTAAATGTACATTAGCACAGCCTTGGCCAAGCAGATGTAACCCCACACCCTATCCCATTTGTAATCATGCTCAGTATATCCTCAATATGTATTCCGCTGCCAGTAGTGTCCACTATACTGCATCACAGAGGACAGAAGACTCAATATAATGTTTGAAACCAGAACTGTCTCCGCTGACTCATTTCACAAGTACGAATGAGAGAGGATGAGAGTATGTGAAGTACACGGCAGTCGTGACATGACCATGTAGTCCACTGGTATTGGATGTCAACGCAAATGAGTAGCACTACTGTGGAAGACACACATGTGTCGTGTGAAGTCGTATGGACGCAGTGCTCAGGTGGGTGGGTGCGACGGGTAGATGCGCACATGCCAAGTTGGAGCACGCCGTGTTGGGAGGGCTCATGAACAGTACACCACCGCTTCCCTGGGCATTGTGAGAGGACACCTGTTGGGGGGAGTGAACACGTGTGTGCACAGCAGCCGGGCACACGTACAAAGCGGTACCAGGCGCACCTCAGCCCACCCTCTGTGGACGAGCTGGATCCTGTTGTGCGCCCGCCATGCCCCTTGACAAGGCACACACAGCCCCAGTCGACCAGGTGTAACCCCAACATAGTCAATCCGCACAGGCGATACAGGGCACGGGATGGCAGTGGAGCATGGTGTGTGAGAGGTCTCCTCGCGCTCCTCCTGGTCATATCACGCAGGCAATAGAACCTCAACGTCCAGCATGGCAAAAAGTCAAATGGAAGTGTAGGGGGACGCACCACAGCACGAGCAGCACTGACGTCACGGGAGGTGGCTCGCACCATCCCATCCATTGCCCATCATACCAACCACGACACATGCCATTGCGACTAAGTGCAAGCGCGTGCGCCACCACCCCTGAGCCCTCCCCAGAGAGGCCAAAGAGTGAATGTGTGGGCCATCAGCCACAGACGGACGCGGCATGGCCGCAAGGGCAGCCACAGCCACTGGGTGTCGCAGGTGGCGGATCCGGAAGGCGAAGACTGTGATGCATAGTCCATGCAGGCCAGGTCTCCATTTGGGGCACCACGCAGGTGGACGGCGTCCCGCCACACATCATACCCTGAGACAGCCCACTCGTGCAACTGGACCCACACATACACTCCTTGCCCTCTCTGGTGCAAGCTTGGGGCTGCCTGTGCAAGCGCTAGCCTCGCAGGTGAGCATGCATATTGGGGGGGCGAGGGGAGGACATGAGGGCTGGGGCGAAGATGACTGTATCACTGTCAGTTAGTACAAGGGATGACCCAGATGTGGAAAGGAAGAGATTTGTCCCTTGTGTACTGCAACTAGTCGCCAATCCAACTACCCCCCCATGTCCGGAATGTAAGCCCGCACCTAGGCCCGCCCATCCGCCACATCGAACATACCACCAGCACGACAACCTTCCCATTCGAAACACTGACTGGGGGTGGCGACCAGTGAACAATCATGTGTAGCCTACCCACGCGTACATGTGGGCCCTCCATGATCCATGTCACCTGCGGCAAAGACATGACATGCGCAATGAGGGAAGTGAGGAGAGCTGTCCGCCCCACGCGCAGAAGGTGCATCAGCTCCACAGACCCAGCAGCGAGTCCAGCAGGGGTCACATGTGCAGGGGCAGCTGTGCCTGGTGTGAAGGCACATGCATATAGACAGCACATCGACCAATGTGTAGTCTGCCCACATCCACAGTCCATCATCATGCGGACATAGGAATTGAACACAGGGCAACACATCTTAGCTGGTGCACCCACCGTGACCAACAATGCGCAATCATCGACGTACCCGCCCTGTGCATGGCCCCCCCAACGGAGGCACATCCAGTGCCACCATCCCACACACACAAGCCTTCCACGGAACATGCTGTGTCCAATGGTCAGTACAGAGTCAGCGCCCATCTGGTGGATCCTGAACAGGAGACACATGCACACACATGCCAGCTCCCACTATGTACGACTGCCACCTGGCACGTGCAATGTAACCTCTCACCTGTGACGTGTGACTGCAAGCACACAGCCGTCTTGGCATGGGGCTGTCAATGTGGACACCAGTCAATGTTTCGGGAGCTGTGATCCGTACAGTGCTGTACATAGGGTGCAGTGCTGACACCTACTACTGTCTCATATCCCCTCGTGCCACAGGTCCCACTTGTATTGGCCGCTCAGCCCGTGCCCACATCGTCGTCGTCGTGTGCCATACTCATCCAGCCTCGGAAGCAGTACCATGCTCAGCAGACACTCATGTTGCCGTGGCGTTGCCGCTTGACGAATATGCAGTCAGTCCCCATCAGCACGCCCCGCAAGTCATTGGGGCCTAGATCCCCATGTGCATGCACATGGCAGTGGTATGTCTCACTTGCCATTGCCATTGTTGGGAGACCTGTGTAAGTGTATTGTGGCCGTGCCGTCCCAGCTTGACAGCTGGGCTGTGGCTCATGTGCTTGCTCAGTCATGTCAGTGATGTGTATGCGAAATTGCTATGTGCCGTGTTGCTTTGACATGTGTCCTCTGCCATTTAACCCAGGCGGAGACCGAACATTGACCGCCCATACCAATTGCTGGCGGACATGGACGATACAGAGGTAATCAGGAAGTTTCGGCTGGACAGGCCAACTCTGCATCGACTGTGTGCCATGTTAGAGCCCCATCTCCGTCCCCGCAGGGTGTATCCGACTGCTGTCACCCCCACGGCTAAGGTGATGGCCGCCATGCATTTCTTCGCCACTGGGTCATTCCAGCACACAGTGGGCAGTGGAGGAGGGATGTCCCAGCCCATGTTCAGCAAGGTGCTGAGGGATGTACTGGCAGCCATGATGCTGTACCGGAACAGGTACATCCACTTCCCCAGGGCTCGTGAATTGGCGGCAGTGAAGGGTGCATTCTATGCCCTTGGCAGAATCCCACACGTCGTGGGAGCCATTGACTGCACTCATGTTGGCCTTGTTCCACCACAGGCCACTGAGCACCTGTACCGCAACAGGAAGCACACGCACTCCCTGAATGTGCAAGTGGTGTGCCTTGCGGACATGGTGATCACCCACGTGTGTGCAAAGTTTCCAGGCTCGGCCCATGACGCACACATAATGCGCAACAGCATCTTGCCACGACTGATGGCCAATCTGCAACAGGATCGTGGCTGTATTGTCGGTGAGTATGTGGAGTGGTGTAGCGTGCTGGTTGTGCGATGCTGTCCCCTGTCCAGTTGGAATAGCAACGGTTCTCTGTGTCCCTCACACCCAGGTGACTCTGCGTATCCGAATGGGGCATGGCTGCTCAGTCCATTGAGGAATCCTCGCACCCCAGCAGACGATCGATACAATGAGGCACATGGGAGGACCAGACGTGTGGTCGAGCGTACCTTTGGCCTCCTCAAGTCCAGGTTCAGGTGCCTGGACCGCACCGGGGTGCACTGGCGTACTCCCCACAGAAGGTGTGCCAGATAGTGGTGGCGTGCTGCATGCTGCACAATCTGGCCATTCGGAAGCAGATCCCCCTCATTGTGGATGACGGAGATCAACCAGGGCCCCAGCCCGCAGACCAGGACAGCTCGAGTGAGGTGGACAGCGGAGAGGAGGAAGCTGGGAATGTGCGCCAGCAGCTCATCGCCCGCTACTTCACTTGACGGTGAGTGTCCATGTACGACGGATGATGTGTCTGTATCTATGCAGGTGTGTGTGTGCTGTGTCAGGGTGGCCGTATGTTCACTGCGTGCAGTGTGTCAACGCTCCATGGCCAGGGTAGTATGCCACTGTTGGTGGCTGTGGCATTGTGCCCTATTGCTCTGTGCGATGTGTGTACATTGCTTGTAGTTGTTGACATGTACTGTGTGATGGGTGTGTGACACACTCATTGAATGTGCTCCTGTTCTGTCTCCCACCCCTAGGTCCCTACAGGCCCTCCGGATTCCATTTCCATGCCACGCATCAGGTGCCTTTCCGCCCAAGGTGGCCGTTGTATTCCGTACAATAAAGACACAGGGCACAAACAGCAGTTAGTGAAAAAGGTGCATTTATTACAAACTGTGACATGTGATTGTGTGTAAGGTGATGACAAAAGTGGTGCGTGCAGTGACAATGAGCTGTCGGTCATGGCTGCGTGATGATCAGGGTGTACCCACTGGTTCTATGTCCATAGTCCAACACACACATGCCATCCAGATGGCTGTGTGGAGTGGGATCGTAGAGCAAGTCAATGCAGTGGCTGGTCAAGGAAGGCTGGCGGAAGGCTGGCTGGCTGCCTCACTTGCGACTGGAGCGTGCGAAGTCCTCCCGGGAGATCTGTTTCCTCTTCGGACGGCCCCTTCCACGTTTGGGAGGGGGTGTGTGGTGGCGACCTGCTGGTGGTGGGTGAGGTGTGCTCACTGGCTGTGGACGCAGGGGAAGTGGACACTGCTGCCCGAGCCTGCGCCCTAGCAGGTGGTGGCGGAGGTGGTGTTGCTGGCCTTGCCTGTGACCCCACCGCCACCACCAGCTGGCCCATGAGGTCCACGAGTTGGTCCATACGGGACACGAATTGGCCCATATGGGCGTCCATGGACCTCAGCACCCCCAGCACCTCCCGCGTGTCAGTAGCAGACCTGGCCCATTGTCCTTGGGCCTCTTCATAGGCCCCAAGGACTCTGTCCATTTGAGGCAAGGCATGGCTCCCAGGGGAGGCTGGCGTTTCCCTGACCCTGCTCCTCCTACCAGTCCTGCTGCCACCGGCCTGCCCACTAGCCACATTGCTCACCACGGTCCTCGCTGTGGCTCCCAGGGTGGATCCAGTCGGCCGGGCCACCACCTGCGCTGGGGCTGGTGCCAGCGAAGACGTGGTGGTGGTGGAGGCGGTGGTGGTCGGTGCGGCGATGGTGGCGGTTGCGGCAGTGGTAGTGGCCGCAATGACCGTGGGTGTGGCCGCAACGACAGTGGCAGCAGGGGACTGGGACTGTTCAGCATCCCTGGATGATGGGTTGGTGGGTAGGAGGGGTCCTGGGGAGCGGCTGGGCCCTGCCACGCCAGATGGGCCAGCTTGGTGGTCCGTGTCCGAAGAGGTGGACAGATCCTCCAGATCCGTGTGTCCTCGTTGGGGGCTTGTAGGCTGGCTGTGCTGGCTGCTGTCTCCATCCCCAGCGTCCAGCAGTTCGTCACCTGTGGAGAGAATGAGATTTGTTATTGTGTTGCACCTGGCGAAGTATGTATTAGTCGTCTGACATTGGCAGTTCGTGCAATCTCGTACATGGGTTTCCCGGAGGCGAGTGTGTGGCTGTGGCATCTGTAGGTGTGTGTGCTAGGCAATGGGACTGTGTGCTGTGCACATGTGGCATGGGACGGATTGGCCATGCCGATGGGTGTGTTGCTTTGCCCCTACTCATTGTGACTCTGGTGTATGCGGGCTCCTGGCCCATCCTGGGTCTGGTTTGTACTTTGCTTTTGGAGTTCAAATGGAACGCTTAGGAACGCATATGGCAACATGGGGGCCATGCCCCAGATTCGCATTTGGGAGGGTATATGCTTTTGGGGTACATGCTGTGAGCCATGGGTGCCGAACGTGACATGTGTTGTGGCAGCATGACAGTGCATGGTCTGAGGTGTGTGCATGCCTGACATGCCCTGCATATTTGCTGTCTGTTGTGGTTACTGGACATGGCATTGGACGCATCGTTATGAGTGAGTGATAGTTGTGTGCCAGCCAACGTATTGCAGTTGTCCCATCTCCTTGGTGTGCGTGCTGCCCTGTGCCATGTGCATCACTGCAGTGCTCGGGGGGGTGTGGCCCATGTTGTGTGTTGTTGCTCACAGTGTGTCGTGCGCTTAATTGACTTCTGGCACATGGTTGGTCATGGGCATGTGTCTTAGCGTGACTGCTGTATGTGTGGCAGCTGTGCGGATGACATGCCTTTCATGAGACTGGGGCTGACGGATGGGATGGATGGTATGTTGTATGTGCATGGTGTGTCTGTGTGTTTGATGGGTTCAGTGGTGTTCGTGTGCATTTCTGTTGTTCCGCTCTGTTGCGTCTAGTGTTGTTTGTCTTACATAGGCGTAGTTGTGGGGTGTGTGGTTGACAGGCAGTAGGGGCTACATGGACAGGACTTCAATGGTGTTTCGGTTGTGTGTGATGAGTTGCACAGTGGCTGCCGTGTGGGACTATATTCAGTGTGGCTTGTGCATGCAGACGTGGCTCCTTGGGTGTTGCTATGTCTGTGATGGGTCATGTGGGGTGTGAGTCTGCTGTTCATGTCCGTGTGCACATTGTTCACTTGTTCGTGACGGTGGGCGGTGCTGCGTGTCCGTGTGCTACGTGACATGTCCCATGTGTTGGTGGTGTTATGGTCCTCATGCCTCCAGTAATCCAGCCCTGTCCAGTTTCCCACCTGCAAGTTGTTCGTGCGTGCACTGTACTGGATGCCACATGGCTCTTAGCGGGGGTGCTCCATGTTGCAGGTCTGTGGGGGTGGGGGGTGTAGTGGGTCGTGGGGGTGGCTGTACACCCACTGACACCGATTGCTGTGGACCGTGATGTCTGCCTTTCGGCTGTCGTTGTGCACTGCGGTGGCTGACACGTGGGTGTGGGGTGTGGGGATGCTCCTCCTTGCTGTGCTGTGGGACTGGGGCCTGGTGTGTGTTGTACTTGGGCTGTCCACCGTCCCACCCACTGCACTTTGTGTTCCTGCCACATACCTGTTACTTGTCGGTTGGTGCAGCTGTGCCTGACACATGGGTGTGGGGAGTGCTCCACCTTGCTGGTCTGTGGGAGTGGGGGCCTGGTGGGTGTTGTACTTCAGCTGTCCACCGTCCCACCCACTGCACTTTGTGTTCCTGCCACTTACCTGTTACTTGTCGGTTAGTGCAGCTGTGGCGGACACATGGGTGTGGTGGGTGCTCGTTGTGGCGCTTCTGGCATATTTGGGGACCTGTTGGTGGTTACGTGGCTGGCTTAGTGTACACATGTCCCCACGCATCTTACAGTTGTTCGGTTTGGCCTGTGTGTGGTAGTGTCTGTTGCATGTGCGTGTGATGTGTTGTGTATTGTGTGCTGGACATGGGGGTGTTTGTCCCTGGGAGCTGTGGCATGGTGGTTGCGCATGTGTGTACATAGCGGTGTGCTGGTATACATTAGTTTGTACTTACCAGCCTCCACTCCCCCTGCTAATCCGGCGAGGATCTCCGGATGTATTACGACTCGCACCTTCTCCTCCCACGCTTTGAAGGTCTTAAAGAGCGCGGGATTCCCTCCGCCAGTGACGGCAGCCAGCTCTCTGTTTTTGCCCTCCTTCTTCTTGACCAGGCTCTTTACGTCATTCCAACGTTTGTTTATCTCGGTTCTGTTCCTGGGCAGGGTCCCGACTGCATTGACCTGGTCTACGATCCGGGTCCACATTCTGTTTCTGGTGGCTAGTGGTGTGTGCTGGACCATGTTCCCATAGATTTGTGGGTACACCTTGATGATCTCGTCGACCATGACCGTCAGCTCCATGGGCGTGAACTTGGGCATCCTTTGTGGTGCCATGGTGTTTGTGGTGCTGGTGCGGTGTGTGTTGTGTAATGTGCAGGGGGTTTGTGGTGCCGGTGTTTGGTGGTGGTGGTGGTGGTGGTGGTTGTGATGTGTGCGTTTCTGTGGTGTGCTGCTGTCCTTGCTGTGTCACTGTGTCCTCTCCTCTCCTCTCTGGTTTGCAATGTAGCAAGGGGTTGTGGTCTGTGGGAGTGCTGCTTTTGTACTCACCTATGTGGGTGTGTCCTCATGGTCTGTTGTTTTCAGGTGTGTTGTGTCTGGGGTTCTGGCCTTTGTATTTTTTGTTTGTCCGGGGGGTGTTTTCGGGATGTGTACTGTGCTTGTGTATTTGTGCGTGCCTTGCTGTGTGGACTTGTTGGCCATGTTGTGTGCTATTGGTTTTGTGTGCGGATGGTTTCTGTGCAGGTACGTGGGCGCCATGGCTTCTGCCGTGTCGATTCTCATCGGCGTTGTTTGCGCTGGCGGGCGGTATTTTTGTTGTTTTTCCGCGCTCATGGCGGTGCGATCGTAATTTCACGTGCGGTGTGTCGGCCGTGAGGGCGGGCGGTTTTGTGTTGTCGTGCGTGTTTCCGTCCGTGGCGGGCGGTTTGACTCCGACTCGGACGATGGCGGGCGGTATTTTGTATGATTTTTCCGCCGATGGCGGTTTTCAGTTTGTGTACTCATAATGGCGTGGTCGGTGTTCAGGCGGTGTGTGTGGGCGGATTTTTGCCGCTTCCATGCCTGGCGGATTTTTTTACGCCGGGTATCGTAATGTGCCCCTAAGAAAGGCACTATCTTATAATGACACTCAATAGAGAATGTTATACCTAGTAGTTAGCTTCATGATTGTCAATAAAGCATTTCAATAACTTGTATTAATACATATAATGGTGCACTGTTACTTTTCTCATTGTCAGTAAGGCATATATGATCTACTGTTAACTTTGCTATTGTCAACAATGCATTTCAGTTATCAATAACTGTGTGGATGATTCTTTTTTCTGCCTTGATGTATGCTGCCACACAGCCTTAGTACCCAAAAAGTAGAATGCCCACGCTCAAGACACTTTAAACTGAAATCCCCAGATTCAGACTTCTTAAAACCAAGGCATACCTCTTCTGGGGTCACTAATTCAATCACCTGGGAGACTTAGGGCAGTAATTATAAAAAGCTTTGTGGTGGCTCCTGTGAGGGCTGCAGAACTCCTGGCAGCCCCAGGGTGTCCCTCCACTCTCTGGGGCACCACAAGAAGATTATGCAATTTTTTGAAAGCCCTTGCAAGGACTTTTGGTTCTGTGGTCTCAGCTGGTGAGGTCGCAGATGATTATGGAGTGATCCCTTTCCCCATGGCCACTCTTTATCTTTTACATTTTTGTTTTCCATTGCAGACTTGTCCCATGTCTATTTGCCTTTTTTAAGTCAAAGCTCTGTCCCTAACTGCCACAGCTGCCTAGTTCTTTTTCTCCAAAACTTCAAAGGGCAGCGTCTCCTGTGATTGGCTCCAGAGGTGTGGCTGCCCTCCTTAGTTTCTTTGGGGTTGAACCGTCCCACTCCAGGTACTGTATGAAAAGTAATGAGCACATGCAGAGTCTGTCCCCCCTTTTCTCTCTCAGGAGCAGGTCTAATTACAGGGAAATTGTGGTATTGTGTTGGGAAGCCTTTGATCCTCCTGCTGGCCAGCAGAGAAAATTAACTTGGCCCAGCAGGGTGATTCAAAGGCAAGAATCTCATTAGGAGAAGAGTTAGAGAAAAAGGATCAATCTTGAAGTGTCACAAGCAGTGCATATATATCAAATGCATGTCAGATCTGCATTTGGAATCCTGATTTACCACAACAATGATGCGTAAACTGAGTCTCTAGGCCTAACTTCGGTGGTTTTGCCCATGGTGTATGTGTTATGTTAAAACAATTTGTAGGGCACACGTACACCGGTTGGTTTCTTGGTGCTATATATAGGAGTAGCCTGAGTCCTGGTGAATTATTCATATGCCTGAATGAACAGCCATGTCTTAAGGAGTCTCCTGAATCTCAGGAGGTCTGTACAGGATCTGATATCAAGGGGTAAGGCGTTCCCGAAGTGGGGGGCCAGCACCGCAAATCTGCTGCCGCCTAACCGCTTCGATTTGTAGGATGGTGTGACCAGAAGGTTCATGTGGGCTGAGCGCAAATTGCGGGAGGGTATGTGTCTCTGAATAAGATTGGAGAAAAATTTAGGGCAGGTGCCATACAAGGATTTGAAAATGAGGCACCCGATTTTGAAGGCACAGCGTTGTGATATGGGGAGCCAATGTAGCTTCCTCATAAGAGGGGAAGCATGTTGCCATCTTGGCTGATGAAGAATCAGTCTTGCAGCCTGGTTCTGCACAAGTTGTAGTCTTTTGACTAAATATAGCGGCAGACCGAAGTACAGTGAGCTGGCGTAGTCTATGTGAGAGATGACCAGCGCTATAACTGCCTGCACCAATGCTTCCCTAGTAAGAAGTCTGCTAATTTTTCTTATCTTCTGCAACTGAAAGAAACAGGTAGAGACTACCGTTCTGATCTGAGACTTCATGGATAGTTCACAATTGATTGTGACCCCGAGGCTCTTAGCTCAGGAGGATGGGGTTGGGGGAGAGCCCAGCTCAGCTGGCCAGAAATGTGAACTCCAAGGATTTCGAGCACCTCCTATCAGGACCAGCTCGGTTTTGTCTGTGTTTAACTTTAAGTGGTTTGCTGTTCATCCAGTTGCGGATGTGCAGCATGGTGGCTTGGACTTCAGACCTAGAGTCAGACGTGTTGTCGATGGTGAATATTAGTTGCAGGTCATCTGCATAATTGAACGTGCTCACATTTCTTTCTCTTAAGGACAGGATCAGAGAGAGTAAATACAGATTGAACAGGTGTGGGGACAATGAAGATCCCTGTGGCACTCCGCACGTTGACTTCAACTGTGTCAAATGCCGCTGACAGGTCCAATAGCACCAGAGCCTGTGGGGTGCCCTTGTCGGCATCCTCCCGTAGTTTGTCCAACACAGTCAGTATTACTGCCTCTGTTGAATGAGAGGGTCCGAACCCTGCTTGATGGGGATGAAGGTAATGAGACTGTTCGATGAATGAGCAGAGGCAGTTTGCCACGTGGGATTCCAATACCTTGGCCAGGAAGGGAAGTAAGGATATAGGACGTAGTCAATCGGGAACAGGGGGTCTGCCCTAGGTTTTTTTAAAAGGGGAATTATGATAGCTCTTTTAAAGGCTCTAGGGACACAGCCCTGTGTTAATGACTCGTTCAGAAGAGAAAGGGCAGGCTCAGGATTTGCAGTAAAAACTTCTTTTAAAATATAAGGTGGACAGCTATCATTAGGGAATCCAGATTTGACTTTGGTCAAAAGTTCCAAAAGAGCTTCTCTACTGATTGCCGGGAATTGATGAAGGGAACAGGAGTTTCTCAGCGCCGTAGGTAAAGCCTCATAAGCACAGCTAGCAGAAATGCTGGCTTTAATCATAGTAATTTTGTCGGTGAAAAAAGTGTTCAAGGAGTTACAAAGTGCCTGAGAAGGGATGGGTTTTATTGTAACTCTATCAGGATTGGAGAGCTCATTGACAATTGTGAATATTTCTTTCGATTTATTGGTGGAGCTCTCAGGATATTTGAAGAGAAATAAGTGGGATTGAATGGATTTTTTATATTTCTTAAATTGAGCTAAGTAAATCTCTTTTTCATCAGGGGAGTAGTTCCGTCTCCATTTCCTTTCAGTTTGGCGCAGGGCTAGTTTTTGAGTCTTTAAGTCTTCTGAGACCCATCTCTGGGCCTCAGAACGCCTGGCTGTTTTTATTGTCCTGAGGGGGGCATGTTCTTCGCTAGTTGTTGTTAACCAAGCTGTAATATTTTCCTCGCTTAGGTTAACGGATGGCTGATTAATGGGAACTGTGTTCGCCAGTGAGCTACGAAAGGCATTAATGTCAATGCTGTTCCAATTCCTTGCCATGAGCCCTCCTTTGACTGGGGGTTTGTCTGAAATTATATTATTGATCATGGACTTTATTAGGAAGTGATCAGACCATGTGCAAGGGGACACTGTCAATGTGGACACTGTAATATTAGATGTTCAAATTTGGTTCAGTATGTGTCCTTTGATGTGTGTGGGGGATGTTACGTGTTGAGTACAGTTCAACCCACTAAGTAGATCGGTCAGTTCTGCAGAGTGTGGTCCACCCGTCACATCATTGGCCCAATAGTTAAAGTCACCGATCAGCAACATTTTTGCATGTTTGATTATGAGATGGGCCATCTGCTCACCTAATATTTGGGGGGAAAGGGGCATGTTCTGAGGGGGCCTATATAGAAGTACACAAATTAGGGGTACCAGAGCCGAATCTATTGTAATGACTAGGTTGTCTGCCGAGATAATGTCTAGCGTGGTGAGTGTAGTGAATTTCCATTTCTGACGTATTATGGCGGCTACTCCTCCACCAATTTTTCCAGCTGGTCGGTTTGCCTGAAGGATATAATAGTTGTTGGGGAAGGCGGCCAAAATATCGGGGGCAGACTCCTGTGTGAGTCAGGTTTCAGTTAATAAAAGAATGTCTGGTTTAGTTGAGTCCAGTAGGTGAAATATATCTAGTTTGTGTTTTACCAGGGAGCGAGTGTTTAGATATATGATTGTTAGTTCAGGTGTCCCAAGGTTATCCCGTCTCTGGGTGCTTCCTGGAACATAAAGAGGTTGATCGAGTTCTGGGAAGGAAACCCTACTTTCCATGACCCCTAACCTAGTCAGTCTGGGGCCAATAGAAGGATTGAGAGGGTAGTTTTTGAGTGTAATAACTTGAGATCTGACGGAGTGTAGTTTAAAATTTGGGCATAGTGGCTGGCCCCTGGCCCCGGACAGCAGCGGACAGGCGCAGATGTGCTTGCCTTTGGCGCGCCCGCTGCACTCCCGCGCTGCGACCGGCATTAAATGGCCGGCTGCAGCCCTAGCTCCTCCCCTGCCCTCTGTGATTGGACGCCCCTAATGGGTGTTCACCAGGAAGTGAATCGGCACTTCAGCGTCGCAGCGTCGCAGGAACAACAAATGAAGGTAAGTTTTAGAGGCCAATATTTAAAAGCACATTCAGATATATAATACAGTAAAGCACTCTAAATACTTCTGTGAAGCACTACAGATGTACATACTCACCCTATAAATGCCCACTCATATTAAAAGGCCTGCCCGGTTCAGCACCAATCCATGAAGGGTCCCCTCTTCAAAAGGGTATCTGGGTGCAGATACCTGGCTGAGTTAGACAGTATTCTCATGCGCTCAGCCTAAACAAGTGTGCACATGCATATGTTCATGTGCAACCAACCCAGAGCCTATGACCCTAGCTGTGCAGCAGCAGACCCTATCTGAAAAAGCGGATGCTGGTGATTAGCACTCTCAATTCATTTTAATGGAGTTTACATTGAGTGAGATTCTTATGGCAGAAGTACTTAAACCAGATAGTTCAAAAATTAAACGTCGAGGAACCCATTTCTCAAAAGTATCAGTCCCAATGTCAGACCAGAAGGAACTAATCATCCACAAAGTATTCTTTCAATTTAACAATGTGATATTATTCATACTATCATACTATGCCATTCTATCCATACTGTGACCAGTTCTTATCAACCTCTATGTAACCTCTTGGTCATCTCAAGGAAAACTCAAACATGAAACTGCACCAATACACAAATGACATGCGATTATATTTAAAAATACCCACTCTAAAAGACATTATAAACCTCAAAAAAGGCTTGGATTTGATATTCAACGGGATGTCAAACAATTCCTTGAAATGCAACCCTCAGAAAACTGAATTCATCCTAATATCTCACAAATCAATCATAAATATTGTTCCAGTATAATTGTAATGCTTAAGACTATGGAAGTTCAAGTTCTACCACTACATAGGTCAAATCACTTGGCCTCATTATCTGTAGCACCATCTCTCACAAACCTCATATCAGCAAATTGCCACAAATGGTAAACTTTAAACTGTGCCAAACTAAAAAGAATTAAACACTTACTCATCAAAGATCAACTAAAGACCACTGCTCAAGCTCTGATCATCTCCAGAATGGACTTCGAACTAACACCTGCCCACTTATAAAACCAGTCATTCATTCCATAGTGAGATTGATCACTTACGAAAGAAAATATGACCATGTTTTCCCAGTCTTAAAGGAACTTCATTGGCTTCCCCTAGAAGCTAGAATCAGATTCAAACTGCTGTTTAACATACAAAGCACTCCACCAAGGCAGGCCCAGTTACTTATCAGATTTTCGGAAAATCTCTGGAGTTCACATTTCCAACTTACAGTTACTGCCCAAATTGGTGGGCTTTGAAGGCGCAGTATGTTGCACTAGCAGATATTATATGAGTGAGTCTGTACAAAATCCTCTATCTCTACCTCCGTCCAACCCACGGTTCCCTGTTGATCCCCCTATCTGTTTAAAAGACTTTCAAATGTAATTGGTGCAAGCTTATTATGTATAAGCAGCTAATGTTGTATGTATGAAGTGGCACTATAAATAATATAAATTAAAAATAAATAAATGTCTTTGCTTGTATGTTGATGGGGCTTCATTTTGATTTACTGCATAGAGAGAATGCATGCAGAATATTTTATAGGTGGGGGCAAAGTGATCTGCCTGTGACAGCAACACACATCAGTGTTTGATGGGAGTAAGGAGAGGTTATTCATGTGAAAACGTTACCACAGTTAAGCTGCTGCCCCTCTGTACACTGGACTTATTATAAGATTGGAGAGGTGACTTGTGTTCAAGAATTACCCTTGTTTAGGTGCTGCCCCTTAGGTGTCTTGAATTAATAAAGATCTACCAAAGAAATCTACCAAATATTTTTTTTAAGTAGATGTCTAAATTGACCCCGGACCTAGCAGTAGGTTATAAGTGCAAAACACAAAAAATAAAAAGGCAGTCGTAGCTTTTCTAAAATTCAACAAATGTGGTGCCCCTGAAGGTGCCAACGCCTACAGACCCCCTGATAATCAACAAGTCCATCCAACAAAAGAGGGGAGCGCTCCAAAAAGTAATAAAGGTCAAAGCCCAAATGTTATTATCCAATTAGGAATTTTTGTTTCAAAGTCCAAATGTATGGTTCTTTTCTCATTCAGCCCATTGATTCAAGGAGACTGGTGAATGATATGTAAATCTTTATTCTTTCATCTTCCAACATATTTTCTCAGCCCAACCAACGCGTTTCGTCCTCTACAACAGGACTACATCAGGGACCCAAATCCTCATGCATCTCGTACAGACTTCCATTCTATCAGTATGAATTTTTCATAACCCCCTCAGGGTACATGTCCTTCTGTGTTTGCGTTTTCCACGGAAATGCAAAGAACCACCGGTTATAAGTGCAGCCTTTTTTAACTTCATCACAGACTGCTTGTACATCAAACTAATCAATCATAATGAACTACACTTTGCTTGCTGTCGTTATGAAGACTTGCGCACAAGCAACAGGTAATACATAATCTTATGATGCAGCCAACAGGCTTAATGTCAAAAAGCGTCATAGGAGATTTTCAGTCAGTAGGCTATTGATAGTGGCTAACCTTTTTTCATTTCTTATTCACTTATTTATTTACTTTTAAGGTTCTACTGATGGTGGAATTGAAAATACTGTTCCAATGATCAATGAGTTTGCTGTTTAGTGACTTATATCATGAACACTGTACTGTGCAAATATTAGTGATTCTGTGAGCAGGATCTGGCTTTGCCTTCCTCTTATATTTACCAAGCACTGGTAAAGCCAAAAGTCAGGGTTTGACCTGCTAACCCTATGTAACAATAGCAAGTAAACAAAACAAAAATTTGTTACACAAAGTAGAGCCTTCGTAACCCTGTAGGTGTACCTGCCCAGTTACTGGAGATCAAATGTGATACAGGGAGCCCCTGCTGCCACTAGTTTACCCTACAAGTTTGTGTTGTGAGGTACGTCAACCACATACATTTAGCATTCCTTTGGCATCCTAAGAGAGTATTCTAATGAACAGGAGTGCCTATAACTGTTTCCCTGATAAAGTGCATAACTACAGGGTGCCCAATACCTCACAGAACCTAGTGGTACCTGCTCATGCTGAAGTACGCAAACTGTGAAAGCTTAAGGAGGTCTATGCCAACCATACTTTTTTACTTAATTTTTTTAATCTCTTTAAAAGCATACTTTGCATTCCCATTGGCCTGTCATATGTCTGGGATCAGACACTAACCTGAATATTAAAAGCTCTGCCTTGAGAAAGATTCATTGAGTGTTATTAAGTGTGTGTTATTGTGCAAAAAAGGTCGAGCTGAAGCTTCCCCTGGTAGGTAAGGGGGGCCTTTAAAATTATTTCACGCAATGTGGCGCAGCAAGAGAACTTGCTGAGAACTGCGTTGCGTGAAAGTGACAGAGCAGAAATGCTCCATATTTACAAAGATATGGAGCATTTCTGCTCTCTCCTTGTGCTCGCTCACTGTGTGCTGTCTACTGCCAACGCAGACACCCTTGCACCAAAATACAAGTGTGCCTGCATTACAGGCAGGATTGTTGTTCT
The DNA here is from genome assembly GCA_963921515.1 of Calotriton arnoldi. Taxonomy (NCBI): domain Eukaryota; kingdom Metazoa; phylum Chordata; class Amphibia; order Caudata; family Salamandridae; genus Calotriton; species Calotriton arnoldi. The sequence goes on from CAWUFW010000178.1 coordinate 5,411,063, forward strand.
GCAGGAATGGATACGTTCCTACACAAAAACAATCCTTAGAGGTACATTCCTCTGTGTATATGTTTTTCAGAATGCAGCATACATGGAAAGAGGAAGTAATCAGGAGAAATAAATATATTTCTCCTCTTAGTCTCTGTTGGGAAGGCGCACTATTTTGGTGCAAAACCAGTTTTACAAGTTTGTGTATATCTGGACTTGCATCAAAATAAATGGATGAATGCATGGGAGCGCCAATGTTCCACCCATGTAACACATACCCGACGCAATGTAATGCAAGGCAGCACTATGCGCTGCCTCGCGTTACTTTGTATTTACTAAACCAAGCAAAGTAGCTTTCTGTGGCCTAGTAAGTGCCAAAATGGATTTTGCGGCAGGGCTTACCCACAAAAGTGACGCAACTTGACACAAAATCATAGTAGATCTCGGCCCCAGAGTCTTCCAGTACTGAGACCAGACTACAGCGCTAACAATGCACCTCATTCCTGTAGGACTCAGGTTCTTTGAGTACTGAGACCAGAACACAGCTCTGCCAATGAACTTGAATCCTGCAGCACCCCTGCTCAACTAGCAAAGAAAGAAGCAGACAGATCTCTTAATGTACATCAGTACTGCATCATCAAACCTCTTCCGGTGTTTATACCAGCCACAGCTCTACCAATGCACCTCAGTCCTGCAGCACATCGGCTCTTCCGGTACTGTGACGACCACACAGCTCTCCCAGTGCATCTAAATCCTGCAGCATAGACCACAGCACACAGCCTATTCAATCTTGCACCACAATCTGGCACCATATATTGTCTTGCAGTTTTGAGATGAGCACACAGTTCTCTAAATGCACATCAACCCTGCTGTGCCTGAGCTCTTTCAGCAGTTAGATCAGCACGCAGCTCTACTAATGCACTTTCTTCTGGCACCATCTGTTCTCTCTCAGTTCTGAGACTAGCACACACCTCTATAATGGTGTCTCAATCATGCAGACCACCTGCTTTTCTAGGTTTACGACCAGCACACAGCTCTGCTATGGCACTTCAGACTTGTGGTACACCTCTGGCACCAGAACAGGTCTAGCAATGTTCTAGCACTGAACCCAGCACACAGCTCCCCAGAAGCACCAAAATTTGGCCCACTCCTTCCTTTTCTTCCAGTTCTAGCACAGCATGGAGAACTGTCTATGCAACTCAAACCTGCAGCATCCAGACTCATGCAGTACTGGGAAGAGCACACAGGTCTCTCAGTGCAGCTCAGTCTGACACCATCCATTCCACTGCACTTCTGAGGCCAGCGTACAGCTCTACCAAAGGTCCTCAGTTGTGCCCCACACACAATGTTCCAGTTGTTAGAACAGCACACAGCTCTGCCAAGGCTTATATTTACTACACTTTGGACCAGGTTTGCATCACAAATGTGACGCAAATCGGCACAAAGTGTAGAATTGAGAATTACTTTCCAGCGTGAAAGTAAAGTAACACAAAGTAGCGCAATACTTTGCATCAAGTGTGTGTTCCACGGGTGGTAGGTGGGCATTCCCATGTAATTCTCATGGGTTTTGTTCCAAATCCCTAGTTACTAACATTGGTAGACAGGGATTTGCATTAAAAAATTACCCCTTCTTCAATACAAGCGTAACAATGGAAAAAGATTTCTTTTTTCCAAACTTTTCCAACTTTGAATGTGTGCAGTATCAACTTTGCATGTGCTGTACTCTACAACTAATATAGTAGCTTGGAAAAGTATTAAACTTTAAGCTTTATGTAGAGTTTGACTGGCAGGTTACTCCATCATAAACATGATGGATTTCCCGCCCGCTGCATTACAAGTGCATTGTAATATGGTGGATGGGATATCTGGCAGTGGCGTAACGAAACTTGAGGGGGCCCCCTGCAATGTACATGGAGGGCCCCCCTCCGGACTCAGTCAAGAGCACTTAGGGCAGGGTACTGTGCTGAGGGGGCCCCCCGGAGCTTGGGCCCCCCCACCGCACCGCGGGAGCTACGGGGGCATATGTTACGCCACCGATATTTGGCATGTTTGTGATAGAGTAACCTATTCAATGAACTCTAAATCAGGCCTTATGTCTAAGCATAATGTTTTATGAAGGGTATCCTTCAATATGAAACCTATACTAGACATCATGAACACACCCTGGTACTATCGTGAAAGGGTGTGTGAGTGGCACGAAGCAGCCAAAAGTGTGACAGTGCAACAGTGCCATATTTTAATAATTGTGGCACTATTCTCTCATACTTTGACACAACGTAGCTCTATAACCTTGGTTGCTGCTCTACATTGTGTCAAATCTTAGTAAATATGCTCCTTACTCCTCCAGTTTGGAACGTGTAAACAGTTCTACCAAAGAGCCTCAATCTTGCATTCCTTCTGCTTTTCCATTTCTGAGACCAGCACCCATCCCTCCCAAAATACCTCAGTCCTGCAGCACTACCTGGTCTTCCAGTTCTGAGACCCGCACACAGCTCTGTCGATGCATACCAATCAGTAGCGGCCCGTGGTGGAAGTGCTGCCGGGCGGTGATGTGGGGCGGGGGAGGGGCAGGGTGGGGGTGTAGTAAACTACGGAATGCGGCCGAATAGAGGTAAGTAAACATATAAATAAATCGAACGAATTTCATTGCGCGCGCTGCATCGCACAAACCTCTTCCAATGCACCTCATCCGTGCATCACCCCGGATCTTTCATTTCATAGACCAGCACACACCTCTTCCAATGCACCTCATCCCTGCATCACCCAGGATCTTTCAGTACAGAGACCAGCACACACCTCTTCCAATGCACCTCATCCCTGCATCACCCCGGATCTTTCAGTTCATAGACCAGCACACAGCTCTTCCAATGCACCTCATCCCTGCATAACCCCGGATCTTTCATTTCATAGACCAGCACACAGCTCTTCCAATGTACCTCATCCGTGCATCACCCCGGATCTTTCATTTCATAGACCAGCACACAGCTCTTCCAATGCACCTCATCCATGCATCACCCCGGATCTTTCATTTCATAGACCAGAACACACCTCTTCCAATGCACCTCATCCCTGCATGACCCCGGATCTTTCAGTGCAGAGACCAGCACACAGCTCTTCCAATACACCTCATCCCTGCATCACCCAGGATCTTTCAGTACTGAGACCAGCACACAGCTCTTCCAATGCACCTCATCCGTGCATCACCCCGGATCTTTCATTTCATAGACCAGCACACACCTCTTCCAATGCACCTCATCCCTGCATCACCCAGGATCTTTCAGTACTGAGACCAGCACACAGCTGTTCCAATGCACCTCATCCTTGCATCACCCAGGATCTTTCAGTTCATAGACCAGCACACAGCTCTTCCAATGCACCTCATCCCTGCATCACCCCGGATCTTTCATTTCATAGACCAGCACACACCTCTTCCAATGCACCTCATCCCTGCATCACCCCGGATCTTTCATTCCATAGACCAGCACACAGCTCTTCCAATGCACCTCATCCCTGCATCACCCAGGATCTTTCAGTACTGAGACCAGCACACAGCTCTACCAATGTACCTCATCCCTGCATCACCCTGGATCTTTCAGTTCATAGACCAGCACACAGCTCTTCCAATGCATCTCATCCCTGCATCTCCCCGGATCTTTCATTTCATAGACCAGCACACACCTCTTCCAATGCACCTCATCCCTGCATCACCACGGATCTTTCATTTCATGGACCAGCACACACCTCTTCCAATGCACCTCATCCCTGCATCACCCCGGATCTTTCATTTCATGGACCAGCACACACCTCTTCCAATGCACCTCATCCCTGCATCACCCCGGATCTTTCATTTCATGGACCAGCACACACCTCTTCCAATGCTCCTCATCCCTGCATCACCCCGGATCTTTCAGTACAGAGACCAGCACACAGCTCTTCCAATGCACATCATCCCTGCATCACCCCGGATCTTTCAGTTCATAGACCAGCACACAGCTCTTCCAATGCACCTCATCCCTGCATAACCCCGGATCTTTCATTTCATAGACCAGCACACAGCTCTTCCAATGTACCTCATCCGTGCATCACCCCGGATCTTTCATTTCATAGACCAGCACACAGCTCTTCCAATGCACCTCATCCGTGCATCACCCCGGATCTTTCATTTCATAGACCAGCACACACCTCTTCCAATGCACCTCATCCCTGCATCACCCCGGATCTTTCAGTACAGAGACCAGCACACAGCTCTTCCAATGCACCTCATCCCTGCATCACCCAGGATCTTTCAGTACTGAGACCAGCACACAGCTGTTCCAATGCACCTCATCCGTGCATCACCCCGGATCTTTCATTTCATAGACCAGCACACACCTCTTCCAATGCACCTCATCCCTGCATCACACCAGATCTTTCAATTCATAGACCAGCACACACCTCTTCCAATGCACCTCATCCGTGCATCACCTCGGATCTTTCAGTTCATAGATCAGCACACAGCTCTTCCAATGCACCGCATCCCTGCATCACCCAGGATCTTTCATTTCATAGACCAGCACACTGCTCTTCCAATGCACCTCATCCCTGCATCACCCCGGATCTTTCAGTACAGAGACCAGCATTCGGCTCTGCCAGTGCTCCTCAATCCAACAGCACCACTTCTCATCCAGTTCTGAGACGAGCACATGGCTGTATCGAGGCTCGCCAATCTTGAGGCAATTCTGCTCTTCCAGTTCTGAGACCAGCACACAGCTCTACCAATGCAGCTCATCCCTGCATCACCCCGATCTTTCAGTTCATAGACCAGCATTCGGCTCTGCCAGTGCTCCTTAATCCGACAGCATCACTTCTCATCTGATTCTGTATGGCACGCCAATCCTGCAGCAATCCTGCTGTTCCCGGTCTCAGACCAGCACACAGCTCTGCCAAGACACCTCAATCACTCTGCACACTGCTATTATAGTTTGAAGAAAGGCATGCAATTTTCTACCTATATACTTCTATTCTGCAGCTCCACTGCTCCTCCACTGCTGAGACCAGCACACAGCTCTGCTTAGTACTGTAGCACCCCGGCTTTTCCAATTTTGAAAAAAGCACACGGAAATACTAAGGCACCCAAATCCTACTCCTTCAGTTCTGAGACCAGTACAGAACTCAAGACATCACAGACCTGCAGCACCCTATTTACCAGGTTCTGAGACCAGCACACATACACATGCCAATAGACCAGATTCTGCCTCTGCTTCAATAGAAACCGATAGAGAAAATGCATTCCCCCCGATTAATTATCTAAAATCTCCCACTTTACTCTTGTAAAATGTTCGCATGTATGGGCACAGCTAGCTCTCTGCGCAGGGTTTTAAGTGGAATGAAAAAACTGGGGGGCTCTCAAAGGGGCGTGGCCGATGTAATTAAGGGCGTGGCTTGAAACACGTAAGCTAAAAAATCTGTGCTTAACATAGTGATTACGCTAACTTGCACCCCTAAAGTCCCTACTAAGTATAGCGGAAGCGATCGATCTTTTATTTACCTAAAGTGGTCGAGGGGAGGAAAACAGGTTAAACAAATATCAACAACGTTGTCATGCCTGTAAAGATCACTGACTCCGAAGTGCAGTTTGAATATTTATTATAAGGCCAGAAACAATTGGATGTAAATACATCTCAATAGCAAAGTATAGAGATACAGAAAAATTAACACAGAGCCGATCTTTCTAATATAAGTAATGCGGCCCAAAAGGCAAATGATTATAAATTCCAAAATCACAACGCAACACAGATTAGATGCAATATTCAGCTCTCGATTCATTGAAAGAAATTAAAATCTTTCCCTACACTATTCTATATGAGGGCCCTTCCTGTCTCTCTTCTATCGTTCCCCGATGATGTCAGCACGTGTGACTTCCTAAGAAGTACTCACGTCAAAATGGGTTGTTTAGCTTAAGGCTATGGAGCTCGCTTCTAAGATGCTCCGTCTTCTCCGAAAGCTAGCAGAAGTCTGGCTTCTCTGTCCCTGCGCATCATACAAAAAGATGGGATTCGATCAACATTGCGTCACCTTTTCTAAAAGTTTCCACTAAAACCTCTATACAGTAGCTGGTGCACTTTCATGAAGCAAAATTAATTAAAGGTATCTTCTTCCAGTGGCCTTGGCTTCCAGACAGACCCGATACGCACAACATCCTCCCTTCTCGCTTCCAGTTATCTTCAAAGGCATTCCGGATCTCTCCTTAACTCTGAAAATAATGATGTGTATTTCTGCACCTGCAACAGGGTGAGAACACTCTAACCTTGAACATAACACTCATTTAATTCATTATTTCTCGAGAGCAAGGAGAAACTTTTGGGCCTATATTTCAGGCAACTTAGACAAATCACAATTGCGATATATAAAATAATATGGTCCTGCACGTTATGCATAAAGGAATCATAATACATACAGATGTCTACTTAATGCGTTCATTAATTCAACATTAAATGATTCAATTAAATGTTTCTTAATAATCAAAACACTGCACACAATACGAGTATATAAGAGTGCATTTTTAAACCATGAGTATAGTGCACTCATACAAATAGAGTGCTAACTGCGCCCTATCAGTTCCCCCCTCTTATGACTAGTGTCATAACACCAATCCTCTTTTCTGAATTAGTTTCTCCTAGTAGAAGAGACCGACCTAAACAGGAGCTGTAGCTTGCCGTCCCTGCCTGAATCGTTCTAACCCTTTAAGATGTTGATAATGTCTGTCCTGCAGTTGCTCAAGTTGTAGCTCTCTCTTTTTCTGATCTCCTGATGTCTTGCCCTTTGCCATTTGTAAGCCTTGATGGCTCCTAATAGGACGATTATACAAATGACAGCTATTATAATAGGCTTCAAAATATATCCCATTATTCCTTGTCCCAGACTTCCAAACCAACTGCCTATCTTGCCAAAGCCTTTCCCCACTTGCTCCCAGAGTCCTTCAGCAGCCATCTCACGTAACTCTTGTTGTATATTTGAGATATTGTTGATGTATTTCCTTATATCCCGACTGTTGTCAGGAATATAAGTGCAGCACTGTGGAACTTTCAATAATTTGCAGACTCCTCCGGCTTTTGCTAGCAACACATCTAGGGCAAGACGGTTTTGCAAAACCATAGCCCTTATCGAAACCATCTCCCCATCTACGAGTAGTAGAATCTGAGCTGTATTTATGGAGAGATTATCCACTAATGTTGCCAGCTTTCTGATTTTCAAATCATTCAGAATCACACCCATACTCGGTATCATAGCTCCAAATATGTCGCCAATCACTTCTCCTGCACTCGCACCACAATTCCCTCTTTGAGGTCTTCTTTTCTCTAGAGGCCATAAATCATTCACATGGAAAATCTTTGGAAATACCACAGCCAGATAGCAGGTGCCGTACCAGTTCTTGGGCAACTTCACATAGGCATTCTTTCCACACACAAAATACACATTAGGCACTACTGTTATTTTATCCAGCAATGCTTTTCTGATTGATTCTTCAATTAAGAAAATATGCTCACAATCACTCTCACCCACAAATATCTTATCATAATATGTGGTCGGATGTCTAATGCCCAATTTTACTTTTTGCTCGAAATCTAATGCTATGGGTCCAAAGCTCCCCTTTGCTTTATGATCTAATTCTTCTTTGGTCCATGGGGTAGCCTTATGCTTTGGATCTGGTCTGAATAGAGTTAATCTATGTCTATCTTCAATCTGATCTATGAACTTCTTTTCGATGTCAGTCAACATACAGGTTAAATTGTGTCTATGGGCATAGGACGTATCTAATGTGATGGTAGGCACGAAATACTTTGACATTCTCTCTACTTCCTTATAATAATCATATTTATTCATATATTTCAGAACGGGGACTTCCGAGAGTACCACATCATAATTAGAGAAATAGTACTCGAAATGTGCCTTGCTATAAAACATGCTCAATAAGACACTACATGTAATGCCATAAGTCCCAGGCAAATGGTGATATCGAATGCCTTCCTCTACTGAGGCAGGTAACTGCATGCACACATAGCAATCCTTCGCTTCCATGGTATCCGCATACTCATACAATAATCGAGCATACGCATTCAGAGTGAAATCACCCTTTGACAGATCAACATGCAGTCTACGACTGGTTTCCTTAATCATTTCTAGGTCATGAGCGTATGCGTCCTCATCTATCTCAGAGCCTGGTGTAGTGAGTGTTGTCTGTACCCTGTTCTGTTCGTCATTTTGATATCCAACTAGAGATACAACAATCACCACAGTTATAACAATAAGCACCGCTACAAAGAGGGTGCCAATGATCCACTTCTGTTTGCGTGTTGCTTTTTCGGACACCATGGTTTTTCTTGATTTGTTCCAAACACACAAGGTAAACACAGTTTTTTCTGTGTCTTTGTTTAAACAATGTCTTTCTTGCTTCTTTCCGTTCATGCAATTAATGTCAGAGTTCTTTCGATTAATACTAAACCTATTGAAGAGATGTAGACAACCCTACTCCTCACTCCATCATCTACAAGGAAGTCCCTAAATTTAAAGCTTCTTAATCTGGGGTCTAGGTTATCTTCTTTCTAAGGCCTAATGTCTTCTTTGGTTATAAATCAAGCTTCGTCGTTAATGATATTCGATCCAAGTATTTCGAGGACAAATTGCAAGATCTCTGCACGGATTTCTCCCAACTCTTGCGCGGAGTGCTGTCGGCCAAATGAAGGGAAAATAACCTGATTGAGGATTAGGAAACGCAATCCACTTAGCTTTGGAAGATTTGGGACTTGCAGAGTTAGCTTTCCAAGTGCTTCTACGCCTGGGACCAGCAACTGTATTTCAATCGAAAGGGTGTCCCCTTCGTAGCTCACCGTACCAGCTCCCAACCTCCCGGACTTCGCTGGGCCCTGCATCTGCAACCAGGTATGTCCACTCAGGAGATGCGTATCTTCGAGATGCTGTTCTTTCTCTTCGGGAACGTCTCAAACCATCCGGTCTTTCTTCCACGTCACTTTGATCTGATTCAGATGTTTCAGGAATTGGAGTGAGATCTTTCTCAGATGCAAGCCGTATATTCAGCCTTTCTTTTCTTGCTGGCCACTTTTCTGCTCTAGCATCCGTTCTCCTTTCTTCCTCTTGATCGAACCCTTCTGCAACAGACAGTTCACGTTGATCTGAGGCACCACTCACTTTTGCAATATCCTCTATTTCAGGATCTGGACTCTGTTAAGGAGCATTCAGCTCTTCTCTTTCTTGCTCACTTGGCTGTTCCGTTTCTTCCGAAACTCTTACAGCTGAGTCTGTGCCGTCGTCGTTGTCTGTATCAGGTCCACACACGCTCCTCGGCCCCAGGGAACTCTCTTCTTCCGCAGGCGCTTGAACTCGGCGAGTGTGGGAAGCGTGGATCCAGTTCGGCAATCCTCCACACTTCACAGCAGTACTTGTGGCCAGTATCACTTGATAGGGTCCTCGCCAGCGAACATCAAGACAACTTTTCCTTACGTGTTTGCGCACGAGCACCCAGTCACCAGGATTAAGATCATGCAGCAAGTCTCTCGAGGTGGATGCAGTCGCAGCCTCGACCTGGTGGGATACAGAAGTAACCACATCAGCCAGTCCTTTACAATAATCCAACACTAAATCATCAGTGATGTTTATCAATGCGGTAGCTGGCACCATAGGCAAACGCATAGCTCTTCCAGTTAGGATCTCACGCGGAGAAAGCCCTGTTCTCCTATCAGGAGTACTACGCAGACTCATGAGCACCAGAGGCAGCGCATCTGGCCATTTCAATGAAGTGGATGAACACACCTTTGCCACTCTTGACTTGATGGTGCCATTAACCTGCTCTACTAGACCTGAAGCCTCGGGTCTATAGCTACAATGCAGTCTTTGATCAATATGTAACGCAGAGCACAACAACTTCATTATTTCACTGTGGAAATGAGTACCTCTATCTGTTTCCACTGATGTTGGGAAACCGTAGCGCGGGATCAGTTCTCTTAATAACAATTTAGCTATTGTAAGACTGTCACATCGTCTAGTTGGATATGCTTCCACCCACCGTGAAAAGATACACACCACTACCAAAACATATCTCAACCTATTGCATCTTGGCATCTCTATGAAGTCTAGCTGTATCCTGTTGAAGGGACCCCCAGATTTTCCAATGTGACTCATTCCAACCACAGTTCTTTTTCCCACATTCATCTGTTGACACGTAACACACCGATGACATACTGTATCAGCCCACACACGGAAGCGTGGATTAAACCACGTCTGCCTGAACATTCGCACCATAGCATCTCTTCCCAAGTGAACGGCTCCATGGATTTGCCTTGCCATCGGGCTCAGTAGACAGTTGGGTAATACTGCTCTTTCATCTGTAGATACCCAAATGCCGTCATCTCTTTTTGTGCAACCTGCTCTGACCCATGAAGCAGCTTCCTCTTCTGGGACTTCATCCTGCAACCGCTTCACCTCATCCCAAGTATCGGCTATAGCTAACATCATGCTGAGCTCGGTCTCTTCTGTGCTCTCGCCTATATATTCTCCATTGATACAAACATGTTCAGCGCAGAATCGTGCTACTTCGTCTGCGTAATTGTTGCCTTTTGTGACAAAGTCTTCTCCCTTTCCATGAGCTGCACATTTGACAACTGCTATTTCTTTGGGCTTTTGCAGAGCTTCCAATAGTTGGCAGAATACTCGCCATTATGTATAGGTGACCCTGAGGACGTGAGAAACCCCCTCTGTGACCATAACTGCCCAAAATCATGAACCACACCAAATCCATATTGACTGTCAGTATACACAGTCACTCGCAGATCAGCTGCAATGATACAGGCACGTGTCAAAGCAACAACTTCGGCCACCTGAGCAGAGAATACTCTATTTAAACAGGCAGCTTCCACTACTCCCATGATGGTGCACACAGCAAACGCTGCTCTCAAATACCCTTCATTGTCTCTTATGCATGAACCATCAACAAAAAGGATCAAATCAGATTGGGGCAAAGGTTCATCGACAATGTCAGGTCTGGGTTTGGTGGATAGGTCAGTAACATCTAGGCAGTCATGTTCTTCACAAACCTCATCTCCTTCCTCCTGCGGAATAGGTAACAGTGTAGCAGGGTTCAGAGTGGTACAACGTCTCAGGGTCACATTATCAGCAGCCAAGATAACCTGCTCATACTTAGTAAGTCTGTTGTTTGTTAAATACTGTGTTTTCGTACGGGTCATTAACAATTCTACAGAATGGGGCACATAAACAATGAGCGGATAACCCATCATTATGCTTTCACATCTTTCATTGCTGACACCAGTTGCAGCAACGGATTTCAGACATCCGGGCAACGCAGAAGCTACAGGATCTAATGTAGCTGAGAAGTAGGCTACTGGCCTACGGGCACCTCCATGTGTCTGCACTAGGACTGCTAACGCACTTCCCTCCTTTTCACAGCAAAAGAGCGAAAACGCTTTGTTATAATCCGGCATTCCGAGAGCTGGAGCACGACAGATACTTTCCTTCAGCTCACTGAAGGCTTTCAAGCATTCGTCATCCCATGGTACCGGATCACTAACATCCTTTCGAGTCAGTTTCAACAGGGGCTTTGCTTGCAAGGAAAAATTTGGGATCCACTGTCGACAATAGCCGACCATTCCCAAAAACATCTAGACTTCTTTTTGTGTTTTCGGAGATCCCATTTGCAGAATCGCCTCTATGCGATCCGGTGACACCCTTCGTTTTCCTTTCTCATTCCGGTGACCTAGGTATTGAACTTCAGACAAACAATATTACAATTTGTTTGGAGACACTTTTTGTCCATTCTCTGCCAAGTGATTCAGCAATGCCACAGTATCAATCCTGCAAGCATCCTCAGTCTCTGAGGCGACCAAAAGGTCGTCAATATACTGTACTAAGACTGAGTTGTGGGCCATCACCAGTCCCTCAAGATTCTTTTTCAGACATTGACTAAAAATAGAGGGGCTTTCTGTATACCCCTGAGGGATTCTGTTCCATGTTAATACACGATCGTCCATCCTAAATGCAAATAAAAACTGGCTCTCTTCATGCAATGGTATAGAGAAGAACGTGTGACACAAATCTATCACGGTAAACCATTCTGCTTTGCATGGTATCTGGAATAGAATAACAGCTGGATTCGGTACCACAGGACAACATGGGATCACAATTTCATTAACCCGACGCAGATCTTGCACTATTCTGTACTTGCCACTTGGCTTTTGCAATCCCATGATAGGTGAATTACCTGGACTACCTCTTATCTCCTTCAAAATACCTTGTGCAATCATAGCCTCAATCACAGGTCTTATGCCGGCCACAGTTTCTGGAGTTAACTTATATTGTGGCGTTCGTGGGAATTCAGCATTAGGTTTGATCTGTATCTTAACTGGCTCAACTCCTCTAATCAAACCTACATCCTCGCCTGTAAAATCCCACACTTTCGGATCGACTGAGTCTCTCAAGTCATGTGGCAGTTCTGCTATTGTGAGCACCACAAACAATTCTGCACACAGACTCATGTTAGCCATTTTAAAATCAGCATCGTCATCATATGTTTGCAATTCCACCCCTCTCGGAGTGCATGATATAGTACAATTGAGCTTGCACAGTAGGTCTCGTCCCAAAAGACAGACCGGACTTGAATTGCACACTACAAATTGATGCCGGTCTCGAAATGGTCCTATTTTCTCTGGTAATTCATTTGTCAATGGATTGGTCATTTTCTGATTACTAACCCCCACTACTTGAATCGTTCGTCCTGAAAGAGTTAAATTCGGGACTACTTCAGTTCTCACTGTAGAGCGAGCAGCTCCGGTGTCTAATAAGAAGGTAACAGGATATCCATTCACGTCTTCATCTACAAACGGCCCACTTTGATCTACTTCTAGAATTGCATCCAAGGTGCATTCCTCGTGCACCCCCCTCTGACACTCCCGTGAATCTTGATGTTTATCAAATCGGTCCTGTATTTCGAAATAAGGCATTTGATGGTATAACTGGTTCTGCTTGGGTATTCTAGGAGGTTGAGGCACTTGCACTTGTGGCTCATATCCTCCTCCATACATAGATCTGGCTCTTGTCACAGTATTGACAGCCTCGGTCAGCTGTCCCTCTCCTTCCATCTGTATCTGATTTGCTTGATTTGATCTACACTCGCGCTTCCAATGCCCGATTTTGTGACAATAATGGCAGGCAGTGACTCTTTTCTGTTGAGCCACCCAATCACTTGTACCTGAATCCATTCCTCTTCCTCTACCCTGACCAGGTTGGGTCACCACCTGTTGTCCCATTCCTCTTCCACCTCCTCTACCTCTTCCTTGACCTCCTCCAAACCCTTGCGTCATATCTGCGTTTCTCAACTGCACCAACATCAACTTGTCTTTCAATTTCTTCTGTGTTGACTCCACTTGATCACTGCAATATTTAGCATAACGCAGAATCTCGTCCACCGACTTATTCTGCCAACATATCAAATGCTGCTGTATCATCAAGCTAATGTCAGATTTCAGTCCCAACACAAACTTTGAGACAAACTGTCCCATATCTTTCTGTTCAATTGAATCCAATCCACTATGCTGCTTAAAAGCCAACAACAGTCGCTCGTAGTAATCATGTACTGATTCTTTAGAGTCTTGGGTAGTACGATCAATCTTCAACCAATCAACCGTTTGAGGAGCTACCTTCGATTGCAACCATGTAATCACTTGCTCATACTTTCTCATAACATCAGGTGAAGGACCATGAGTCACTGCCTCTCTAGGTGGCTCTGCATTGGGCCACTCAATGGCAATCTTACATGCCGCCCACAAATCTGCAGGTACTACTATATCAAACAAGGTATTCAAATCAATCCACAGTACCTTCGAAATCTTCACAAACCTATCTATTTGCTTGTACCACTCAGCAGGTTTTTCCCTCAGCCGAGGGAAATCATTTGTAAATGCTGCCAAATCACCCCTGCTCCATGGCGCATGTACATACCCTCCGTTCTGTACCTCTCTAAGGGGGTAATTTCCTGCAGCTCCTGTCCCCCCACCCGGAGGCGGAGTATTCCCTATTCCAGTCTGGAAGCTTTTCTTTTTGGCCCATTTTTCTCTCCATCTCTCTAAATCTTTCCATGTCCGCATCCCCATCACTAGTTCTCTAATGTGTGCTTTCAATCCGCTCGTTCGCTTCTCTTCCAAATCCTTGTCTGTATAATTTAATCTGCAAGAACCCTGTGTTAGCTTAGTTTTTAACAAATCAACCTCATATCTTTGAGCCAAAAGCAACAATGCATCATAAGCTCGTTTGGCCTTTCTTGTCATGTCCTTTGCTACGAACATATTAATCGGGGTAGATTACCTTCAATCACCTCATCTAGCTCTGCCTTTAATCTTACTACATCTAACATGGGTACCTTTATGGCGCTTTTCAACACTTTCTGAATTTCCTCTTTTCGCGTCTCTTCTCTGTCACGACTTTGGGTTCTCCTAAGAACTGCACCCTCTTCTGTCTTTTCATCCAGGCGTCTCTCTCTCTCACAACTTCGACTTCTCCAATGGTCACCTGCACAAATCACCTGTGGCCCAAACAATACTTTAGGAGTTTCTTGTCTCCTGCTTATCTCTTCCCTCGGCATCATTGACTCTCTCACTGGTTGAACCCACATTCGAAGGTCAGACCTAGAACTCGCTAGAGCACCTGTCCGTCCTCGTTCTGTCCCACTATCCATTTTAGATGGATCAGCTGTAGCTGGCAGTGGAGTACTAGCTTCTACTGGTATTCGACAGAAAGCTGTCCCACTCATTGCGAGGCTCCCTCCAGAAATTGTCTCTTCCCCTTCACTCATGTGCTGATGACTGTCTTCGATTCTGTCTCTAGGAGTATATATCGAAACCACTGGCCCTATTGTGACTGGTACAGACAACGCATCTGGCAACTGCATGTTTCCTACAGGTGGTTCCGGATCAGTATTTGAATACCTTCTTCCTCCAGACCCTCCTGGAATGTGTACCATGGTAATTGGGCCTCTTACCCCTGCTGTTGATTCCCCAGGATTCAGTTGTTCTGCACCCAACTGCTCTTCTGTTGGGCGCACCCGCTCTGTCTCTAATCTAGATGAACAGGGTGGGGGACGGTCTGCTAACAATCTATCGAGAAAGCCATCGTCTCTATCACTGTCCTCCTCCATCTTCTTTTTCCCTTCAAGCCCCTCTCCTACTGTGAGAAGGGGGTACAATCGTTCTCCCTCTATAGTATCTACTCTCCATCTTTTCAACTGAGCATCCCATCTAGCATCATGATATGCCTTCATTGCCTTTCTCATTCTTCCATGTGGAGCCTCTCTCTTTTTTACTAGAGCTGCTCTCATCCATGCATCTAATGCCTCAAATTGTGTGGGTCTAGGGGGCGGTTTCAGTGCATTCATTACCCCCCTCAGCTGGGTATCCATACGGAAAGACCCATAAGGAGGGAAAGCCAATTCACCCTCTTTCTCTGTAATTTTATGCTAATTCTGAAGCCACACGATAGTATGAAGTCCTACATTCGTTGCCATGTAATGTGCCGGTGTGTCCTCTGGCGGGGCTTCCTCCCCTACCCGAGTCACTACCCCTGTGTCACCTCTACACAAATCTCGCAATACCCTAAAACATCTCATTTTTGAAATCGATCAATTGCAAGCTCCAAAGTTACGCTGTTCCACTGCTAATGTACTTCCACCAATCCCAGCGCGGCGTTACACCAACCAACCTATCCCAGCGCGGCGCACCCTGACGTCACTTCTCACTCCTTGCAGCGGCTCACCCGCCTTTACAATTTCTCCGCAAACTCACTCGCACACATTCGTACCACAAGTAACTGTATAAGCAAAAGTTATTAAACCAAGTAATTGTTCCTACACAATTACAATAACTTACAGTCACATAAACAAGTAATTGTCTGACACTGAAGATCGATAGAACACTCTCACAAGAACATTCAGCCGTTGTGACCCCCGACCTGCGTTGGTCACTCAATCGCCATAGTCTACCCCCGGTACCTGAGGCTTTCTACCGCGACCTCTTCCTCATTCACACAAAAGTCCCTAACACAAGTGGATCGTTGATAGCACTTCACAACACCCACATTTAATCAGACAATTACAATACAAAACTATCCCGGGATCTTGGACTTCTCTTAAGTCCGCTTACCAACTTAAATCAAAACCACATTCACTCAACATACACCCCAACTCCGCAAGACATCACCCACTTACTCATTACCGCAATCTAACACAATGCCTTTCATACTCATGCCACCACTGTTTTCGCCGCACCGTCAACGTCCGCCAGTCTCCGGTCTCCTCCATTCCACTTCAGGGCTCTCCGACCTTCCAACCTTCGACCCTACTCCGAAGTACTCCACTCACCTTAGAGGTAAACCACTTTAAAGGTAAACCATCCTCTGCTACCATTTTGATTACGCTAACTTGCACCCCTAAAGTCCCTACTAAGTATAGCGTAAGCGATCGATCTTTTATTTACCTAAAGTGGTCGAGGGGAGGAAAACAGCTTAAACAAATATCAACAACGTTGTCATGCCTGTAAAGATCACAGACTCCGAAGTGCAGTTTGAATATTTATTATAAGGCCAGAAACAATTGGATGTAAATACATCTCAATAGCAAAGTATAGAGATACAGAAAAATTAACACAGAGCCGATCTTTCTAATATAAGTAATGCGGCCCAAAAGGCAAATGATTATAAATTCCAAAATCACAACGCAACACAGAATAGATGCAATATTCAGCTCTCGATTCATTGAAAGAAATTAAAATCTTTCCCTACACTATTCTATATGAGGGCCCTTCCTGTCTCTCTTCTATCGTTCCCCGATGGTGTCAGCACGTGTGACTTCCTAAGAAGTACTCACGTCAAAATGGGTTGTTTAGCTTAAGGCTATGGAGCTCGCTTCTAAGATGCTCCGTCTTCTCCGAAAGCTAGCAGAAGTCTGGTTTCTCTGTCCCTGCGCATCATACAAAAAGATGGGATTCAATCAACATTGCGTCACCTTTTCTAAAAGTTTCCACTAAAACCTCTATACAGTAGCTGGTGGTCTTTAATGAAGCAAAATTAATTAAAGGTATCTTCTTCCAGTGGCCTTGGCTTCCAGACAGACCCGATACACACAGCATCCTCCCTTCTCGCTTCCAGTTATCTTCAAAGGCATTCCGGATCTCTCCTTAACTTTGAAAATAATGATGTGCATTTCTGCACCTGCAACGGGGTGAGAACACTCTAACCTTGAACATAACACTCATTTAATTCATTATTTCTCGAGCGCAAGGAGAAACTTTTGGGCCTATATTTCAGGCAACTTAGACAAATCACAATTGCGATATATAAAATAATATGGTCCTGCACGTTATGCATGAAGGAATCATAATACATACAGATGTCTACTTAATGCGTTCATTAATTCAACATTAAATGATTCAATTAAATGTTTCTTAATAATCAAAACACTGCACACAATCCGAGTATATAAGAGTGCATTTTTAAACCATGAGTATAGTGCACTCATACAAATAGAATGCTAACTGCGCTCTATCAATAGTGCCCCGCCCGATGGTATTTTGCTGCTTCTGTCATTGCATCCAGATATATATTACAACAAGTAACATTATACCTACAACAAGCCAGGACTATTGGCTTTGTGAATGGTTGTTAGTTGCATAAGACTGAAAGAACTATATCTAGTTCTTTGAAGTTAAATTAAAGGTAGTAAAGGATGGCACTGCTGCAAAGTTGAGATTTTTTTTTCACCCTGAGTGTGAGGGCAAAAAGGGAGAGCCCGACAGGGACCCGTGTCAGCATCTATTTTTTTAGCACTGCCAGTGCTGAGCACCGGCAGGACCCCGCAGTGGCGTAGCAAGTTCAGGTAGTACCCGGTGCGGAATTTTTTTTGCCACCCCCGGCTTGACAAAATGGCAAAAATATGTGTTTTAAAACACATATTTTTGCCATTTTGTCACCCCCCCTCAGTGATTTCTTGTCACCCCCGGCTTGACAAAAGGACAAAAATATGTGTTTAAAAACACATATTTTTGCCATTTTGTCACCCCCCTCAGTGATGACACCCGGGCAGGACCGCACCCACCGCAACCCCCTTCCTACGCCACTGGGACCCCGGCCCACTTAAAGCCCTGTCTCTGCGAGTGCATCCAATCCTGCAGGACCCAGCCTCTTCCGGTTCTGAGGCTAGCACACACTAGCTGTTCAATGCAGCTCTGTCGGTCAGCGCCATTTTTCTGAAACGTGAGATGCCAGTGAAACATTCCTTTTTGCCTCCCACCCTGCACAACAAAGAGGTCTGTTCAGTGTTCACCAAGAAAGGAATGTCAGTAGTAAAACGCCTTACTATATATCTATTCCCAGTTCACTGATCATTTCATCACTTTGCTTTCCTTTGTATCTGCCAGTAGATGGCAGTCGATTGATGTGAAAATTAGAGTTTTGCTCTACACAGAGCAAAGATTTTGGATTAACACGTTTTTTTCACGGGAAACATATTGGAGGGCACTGAGTGATTGGTTGGTGGAAATATTTCCTTATTTATTCAACTATTTGAAACGACTGTCTAAGCATGTTAGGAGCAACATTTGCATACGATTGGTTGTTGAGTAAAAGGTTTCATAGTTGTATACATTTCTTTGCAAATACCTGGCTGCACACTAGATAGCACTGTTCAGTATTCTGTGGGAAAAGAGTATTGATTTAAAAACACATCTCCCTATGGCAAAAGCAGGAACAAAATCAAACTTTACAGTTTAAAGAATTAAGGTGATATGGAACCTGTGTAAACTTAAAATTAAAAGGAGGATTAATTACAAAGACATTTTAAAACCAGAATCCCAATTATTATTAAACTACATTTTGCCAAACAGCAAAATGCTAGCAGAAAAAAACAAGAGTCTCTACTCGACTCTATATGTTAGTAGTTCAAATCAATTTTTTGCGAATTGTAATATAACTTTCACATTTTTAGAAAGCGTTAGTTTAAATTCCGCTTTTTCTTTTTTTACAATGAAATTAGTTTTAGGGAATTTGATCAAATGAGCGTTTTGCTGATTTCCTGATCACATCAAAACCTTTGCTGATCGGCTCCCTACCACCCACCTTTACCCTACTCTATCACTCCACCAAGCACCAATGACTCCCGCTCCTCTATGTGACTTATTTTTTAAAATCAAAAGGCTTTCATTATTGAAAAATGTTTTTGAAAATCATGTCTCTTCGAACCATTGGTTTTCCAACTAATTTTTTTTAGAACTAATCGATGCAAACTAATTTTATTGCTCACTATTTGATTCAGCATAACCATTTATTATCCACTCACTCTATCAATGATGCTTAGGGACATGACAACCGCATAACTTTTTTAATGGGCTCATCAGAGAGTCTGCATGCCTATAGCAGGAAGTGCACCGTACCCTCATGCCGCATAATGTTCACTGTACAAAGATAGATTTCAATCCTTGGGTGTGTTGATTGTTCTTTCTTGGCATCTATACACAGCGTTTGAAGTGCATAAAAAGTATGGTAACTGATCTTTAGGACAATGTGGATGAGGTCGGTGAGTGAAGGGACTGGGCAAGACACATAACCTAAAAGAACAAAATATTCTGTAACTATTTTGGAGGCCTGCCTATGAAATATAATGTGTGTGTCCTAAATGAAAAAACAAATACAAGTTGACGTCATGAAATTAAAAAACATTGTTCCCCATAGATTCTACCCATTTCGACCTCAGTCTAGACATTATTTCAATTAGTTTCAGAGTCTGAAGACAAGAAAAAATATGATCAGATATATTGATCAGAATACTCCAGATCAGTTTTCACTTAGGTTTAACATAAATATGATCAGCTTACTTTACGACCGGAATGTATATACCATATTGACTTGTGGCTTCTATTCTGATCAAGCTTCTCAAGCTGTGTGTATACTGTACCGTGTATGAATCCACAACTACCTGGCCATCTAACTTGTTTTATAAACATATTTATGCACAAAATTGCCTATATCCATATGACAAGCAAATTGTGCATGTACAATATCGGTGAGACTTAACATGGAAGGACAGCTGAGATGCGCACATGTTAAAATGCCCTCTGTGCGAAACACAAAGGAAAAACAGTTGTGTAACATTCACTCTTTGGCCATTACTTATCCTACGTGTACTTAACATATGTATGCTCAAGTTGTTAATTTGTGTAATAGAGTGGGCTTCTAACTGAAAATTCACCTTCTCTAAATATATAAAATATGAGAGGCAAGGGCTGGTGATTTACACCCATAAGGCTATAAACCACCAAAAATGTTATAGATTGTGCTCCTGGTTAAATGTTTTACTCCTGGCTTCTTTGCCATTGGTTACTGCTGATCGTAAATTAGTTATATTTCTTCCACTCTTTTTAGCGCACCGAGATTGGCCACAAGTGTGTTGCACACTCGGAAACTGAGATCGAGCAGTTCTCAGGATGATCATTTTGCGTTAGAGTGCCTGGCTTTGGTACACGGGGAACCAGGTTTGGATCCCATGCTCCGCTCACTAGCCTGTGATTCTAAACAAATCTCTTAATCTCCCTGTGCCTAAAAAGGAAAGCAAAACCTGTATCATGGTCTAATTCTGTTGTAGAGTGCTCTAATAACCTTGGGCCATGTTTGCTCTATAAAAAAACTACAAAAACCCCTAAATAAATTCTATGCACATTTTATGCTCACGATTGGGCCAAATGGCGTCTAAAGAAATGTTTGTGTATTACACCAGCATGCCAATTTTTAGGTGTGTCTTAACCACATGGTTTCCAAAAAGATTCGTGCCTAAAATGCATACATATAGATATACACAGGGGGGTTTTCGGTTAGAGTAGACCTTTTCATTCATTGGTCTATTCAGGTGTCAGTTATATATTGATTCCACCCATCACAGCATACAAGATGAGTCAATGGGAGAGCTCAGTTAAGCTGTTGGTTCACTTCACTGTGAGTGATGGCATTTTGCTTTGCGCACGTGCTCATCTTTCTTTTAATATATTTTTTATTGAGAGTTCGTTTACCAGTAGCAAATATACAAATGAATAAAAATGCCTATGTTATTCAATTTTCCAGTTGCAAACTTGACACATATCCTCAAATATGCATAATTAATCAATACAATGTACTTTATACAAAAGAGGGTATTACTTAAAACGATGCTATTAAAAACACATATTGCACAATTCCCTATAAAAACTACAGATTTCAACAGAATGGAAAAATGACCACTTTGCATTTGGTTTTGACTATCTACTGTCTTGTTTCCTATAGATTTCCAGCGGGTCCTAAACTTTCCAGAAGAGACCGACCGTAGGGCGTAGCGTTTCTCCAATTCGCTGACTTTAAGCCCGTGGTACTCATAGTACTGCCGCGGGCCGTCAGCGGCCCGGCAGGCCTTCATTGGCCGCCCACGGACCTTGCCTTGCAGTTTCCACGGCCGGTAGTAAACACAGAAGATGACCGCAGGAGCATACGTAGTGAATACGTATTAAATAGGTATTCAGTACGTATGCTCCTGCGGCCATCTTCTGTGTTTACTGCTGGCCTCTGTGACGTCAGGGCACCTTCGGAAAGCTTCCCAAAAGGCCCTCTAAAAGTCAGCTGTAAGCGCTTTCACAGCTGACTTTTAAAAGGGCCTTTTGGGAAGCTTCCTAGTTTGGACAAAGACAGATAGAGGCGCAGAGACAGATAGAGGCGCAGAGACAGATAGAGACAAGGACAGACAGAGACAGGGACAGGGAGAGACAGACAGAGATAGAGACAGAGACAGACAGGGACAGGGACAGAGATAGAGACAGAGACAGGGACAGAGATAGAGACAGGGACAGACAGAGACAGGGACAGACAGGGAACGAGACAGGGACAGACAGAGACAGGGACAGACAGGGACAGGCAGAGACAGGGACAGGCAGAGACAGGGACAGACAGAGACAGGGACAGACAGATAGAGACAGAGACAGGGGCAGACAGAGACAGGGACAGATAGATAGAGACAGAGACAGGGACAGACAGATAGAGACAGGGACAGACAGATAGCGACAGGGACAGACAGAGACAGGGACAGAGGCAGGGACAGACAGACAGGGACAGACAGAGACAGGGACAGACAGACAGATAGAGACAGGGACAGACAGGAACAGGGACAGACAGATAGAGACAGGGACAGACAGGGACAGACAGAGACAGGGACAGAGACAGATAGAGACAGGGACAGACAGAGACAGGGACAGAGAGATAGAGACAGAGACAGGGACAGACAGAGACAGGGACAGACAGATAGAGACAGGGACAGACAGATAGAGACAGGGACAGACAGAGACAGGGACAGACAGATAGAGACAGGGACAGACAGAGACAGGGACAGACAGATAGAGACAGGGACAGACAGATAGAGACAGGGACAGACAGACAGAGACAGGGACAGACAGAGACAGGGGCAGACAGATAGAGACAGAGACAGATAGAGAGAGAGAGTTAGAGAGAGACAGAGACAGATAGAGACATAGATAGAGACATAGATAGAGACATAGACAGATAGAGACAGACAGATAGAGAGATAGAAGATAGAGAGATAGAAGATAGAGAGACATAGAAGATAGAGAGACAGAGATAGAGACATAGAGATAGAGACATAGAGAGAGAGAGAGATAGAGAGAGATAGAGACATAGATAGAGATAGAGAGAGATAGAGACATAGAGAGAGAGAGATAGCTAGAGAGAGAGAGATAGCTAGAGACAGATAGAGATAGCTAGAGAGAGATAGAGAGATAGAGAGAGATAGAGATAGCTAGAGAGAGATAGAGCGAGATAGATAGAGAGAGAGAGAGAGAGAGAGAGACAGATAGATAGAGAGAGAGAGAGATAGAGAGAGATAGATAGAGATAGATAGATAGATAGATAGATAGATAGATAGATAGATAGATAGATAGATAGATAGATAGATAGATGTGTGTATGCCGGGTCTGGTGGCTCAGTGGACGAATGCGTCCGCTGCAGGGGCCTGTGTTCAACCTCATGGTCACAGTTTTTTTTTCTTGCTCTAGCCCCGCCCCCTCCCCCACTGACCCCGCCCCCACCGGTGCGGCCCTCGGCCACAAACCACACTGTATATTTGGCCCCCGAGAGAAAGTTTGTGAGTACCCATGCTTTAAGCAATTTAGACTGCCAGTGGTAAATTGTAGGTATATTCTCACTGCACCAATTCTGAAGTATTAGTGATCTTGCCACTAGTGCCGAGATATATAAACCTTCCGCTTGTACGGTGCTAACAACCATAATTGGGGAACACCCAAGAATTGCGATATGGTTTTCGATAGTTATCCTAGGACCTAACTTGTGTCTGCAATATTTCTCAATCTCTTTCCAGCATTGTTTAATCCTCGGACATTCCCATATAATATGGGTCCAATAACCCCTCCTTCTGCTGAACACCGGAAGCAATTATCTCATCTTGAGAAAAAAAATCCACTTTGGTGTCAAGGCAGGTGGGCCCTTTCTGATTTATTTTGCTTTCATTTTATGTGTTATTATTATTTAGTTTTGGGATGTCATTTTTACTTATTTATTCTGCAAATACATACACGACATTTAGATGGGATCTTTTTTATTTTTGACTGCTTTCAGACTTGTAATGCCTATTTCATACATTTTCAAGTACTTCAAAGGCTTGCCAAACAAGAGGCAGATTAATTTAATTATTTACTTAGGATGAAATTCTTCATGAATTTAACAAGGGTTGTAGGCTGATGGGGCATTTGATCACGAGGCATATCTGTCTCAAGATGGTGGCTGTTGCTTCATCCTTCGCATGTAAGCCTACAGTGTGCTTGACATAAGTAATCCATATTAAATGGCCCATCCCCTTGTGGTGATATGATTGCATTCATTCAGTCTTTTTGGAATATTCACTCTTAGGGGTCTATTACGATGGCAACGGAGCACGGGACCGACCGCCGAAGTTGCGGCGGTCCCGCCAGGCAAATTAGGATGCACCCGCCACACTGGCGGGCGCATCCTCGACTTTGACATTGCGGCGGACGGTGCTGTAAGCAGCACCCGCCGTAATGTCAAAGCCCATGTTGTGCATTGCCATGCACAACGTGACAGGCACCACGCGGTGCCTGCCACCTTGTGCATGGCAATGATGGGGGGTACCATGGGTACCCCCAGTTCAACCACCCACCCCCCCCGGGGGCCCGCAATGGGCCCCCATGGTGATTCCGCATGCCTTTCCATGGCGGAGTCTCCGCCATGGAAAGCCATGCATCCTAATATGGATGGCGGTGCCTGCAAGGCACTGCCACCATAACCTGAGCCTTTTCCGCCCGGCCGGCAATCCGACCGGCGGAAAAGCGGCGGACGGTGTTTCCGTCTACCGCGGTGCCCCTCGCCATACTAATATGGCGGGGTACACATGGGTCATTTGGCGGGCGGATCGCCACCGCCGGGCCGGTGGTGGCGATCCGCCCGTGATAGTAATAGGCCCCTTAGTTCTTTTAAATGTAAACAATAAAAATGTGTCGATTGTACAAAAAATGTAAGTTAAGTACAGTAGAGGGTTGAGTATGGGGCATATTTCAAGTCTTTGCGCATCAGTTAAGTAGAAGGAGGCCTGAAATATGGCAGCTCACCACATATCAAAAAATATGGGAAGCACTGGATGGAAACCTAGACAATTGGCAATCATTTCTAAGACCAATTGCTTGAACATCCATGATGTAAAAAAAATGGAAATTGGAAAAATTATGAGAATGTTCAAGGAAAGGTTATTTGAGAAGATAACCTTTTCATCATGGAGCATCATCAGATCTGCTGGTGCACATGAGGCTTAGAAGGTGCAAATGGCAGTACTGAAAAGCAGTAATGCCGGCCATCAGCAATAGTATGAGTAGTACCTACCAGTAAGGAAATGTGGTGAATCAACCAAAGCATTTTGTTTATGGAGGAAGTGTACACTGTAGT
This sequence comes from Calotriton arnoldi, assembly GCA_963921515.1. Lineage (NCBI taxonomy): Eukaryota > Metazoa > Chordata > Amphibia > Caudata > Salamandridae > Calotriton > Calotriton arnoldi. The sequence continues at coordinate 5,436,089 of CAWUFW010000178.1, forward strand.
GCAAGATACAGGTATTGTTTGTGTTAGAACGTGCATTCATTTATGGGTAAATAAAGTGCAATAAATGGTGCATGCAAACTTTTACTGATTTTCTTAATAGAAACCATGATGTTGTGTATGTGGAAGAAGGAGGTTTATAAAAAGTTTCAAAACATAAAATCGATGCATGTTGATCTGACTATGTTTTGGGAATTGATTGTGCTTATGTCTGTGCTTTCCCACAGGCCTTAGGGGCTTTCGTTATGCATTCTCAATGTTAGGAAGCATGGTACTCTCAGGAATGTGGTAAACAATGACCACATTTCCAGTTAACAAAGTGGGCTATTAATTCAATATAATTTGCAAGAGTTTGTTTGCTGTCTGGCAGCTATCGGTGGTGAGTTTTGTGTCTGTGACTGACTAAAAAGGGCCAAGACAGGCTGTGTCCCATGATGCATCAATATCACTGTGAATACACAGCCACTCACATCGCTTCTGTTTGCATTTGTGGATGAGGGGACTTACTAACCAGCTCGCCCACCCCCTGTTTTACCCATGGAACATCTTTTCTCTACCTTGGGTTTCAAAATGTTCTTTTTAATGATCTTGGCTGATGACTTGGATGTGAGCTCCACCACCCCACTACTCTGGGGCAAAATGGATGTCAGGCAAGAAGGGGGTGAGCAGGTACTTCCTATTCTGCTAAGTAGACAGGAGATAAGCCTCTGGCCAGGCGCCCACTCTGTGGTTAAGCATGCTCATTGACTCCTGGCAGAGATGAGCCTTATCTCACTCAGTCGCCCGCCCTTGACCATAATCCCATTCACCTAAGCATATGACATGATCTATTTAGGCATTACAATTTTGTGCCCGGGATACACTCTATCAGAAATGTTGCTGAGGAGGTAATAAGATAGGTGGCATACCATTGTGGGATCCTCAAGTAGCATGGGGGTGGTTCTTCAAGATTCTCTGGACCCTAGTTGAGACTAAAGGAATTACAGAGTGGTAGTGCTAGGGATAAAGACTTGAAACTGGGGGTGGAGCAGGACATAGATGTGGTAAAGCACAAATGGGTACCAGAGAGAAGGACTTCTAGGGATATAGAAAGACATGATCTGAGTGAGGCGTCACATCTTGGCTGGGGAGTAATTTCAACACTAGAGAGAAACAAATGCAGAGTGTCCTACTTTGTACTATGACTTGGTCTGCAAGACATACGAAAAAGAGAGTGGATCATTATAGGCTGCACAGAGCGTGGGTAGCAAATCTACTGCTTTCACTAGAACTTTCTCTATGGGTAGGAAAAAGTAGCAGAAAAAACAACCAGGAGGTGTTTACCTCATTCCAGTTTGATGAAAGCTTAAGAGATGATGGTCTTCACTGAGTAAAATACGAGATAGTGTCCGCATATGTAAACTAGATGGGTGAAGGTATATGTTAGAAATGGGGGTCTCTAGTTGGCAATGGCTGGCCACTGTCCAAGTAGGGACCCTTCTTCCTAAGTCAGAGTAAGAGGGCTACCCTCCTTGATACCCCTGCTCAACCCTGTGGTAACGTAGCACGAGCAGGTAGGCTTATCTCAGAGGCAGGGTGTGAAGCATTTATGACCATACACAGTAACACAGTGAGGAACACTACAAAGGGACACCACACAAGTAGTTATAAAAATAAGTATCTTTATATAAAGGTAGATTTATCACAAGACCAATAACTGTAAAAGCCACAATACTGTCAAAAATAGGATAGCTGTTGAAGGGCTGTCAAAAATAGTTCAAAGGTTGCAAAAATAAGGTTCAAGTTCAAAGCAGTGGTCTCTGCGACCCTTTCTCTCACAAAGTACCTGGGTTTAGTAGCAAAACCAACAAAATGTCGCAAATAAGCTGTAGCGATGATTCTCGGCACGCGAGGCCGGCGATGCGTTGAAATCCTTGCCGCAAGGGAGGATGATGCGCCGATCTGCGGGATGCGTGCGGAGACGATGCGACAAACTTCTCACGCTGGACCGCCGATGCGATGACTTTCTTGCCGCGTGGGAGAAGTCGAGCGGCGATCCTGTTGCGCTGTGCGATCGTGTTGCGATGCGAAGACAAGACGCTCCGCGAGGATCAGCGAAATTCGGTGCGATGCGATCAAAGTGGCGGACGCATGGCGTCCGCAATGCGATGTCTCGAAGCGATGATTTCTTTAGGGGTTGCGAGTGCGCGGCGACAGCAGCGTGATGATTTTCCAGCGCGTCTCGGCTGCAGCGGCTCGCAAAGAGGCGTTAGCGATGGTTTCGTGTTGCGAGCACTCAGCGGCAGCAGCGCGATGATTTTCCAGCGCTCTCGGCTGCAGCGGCTCGCAAAGGTGCGTTAGCGTCGATTTCCAGCACTCTTTTCTCTGAAGCAAACTAGAGGCCCTGGAACTCACAGGAGCCTCATCAGCAGATAGCAATCCTCGCAGGTAGGAAGCAGGAGGTTGGTGGTGGAGTCTGCTGTGCCTGAGACTCCAGCAGGAGGCTAGCTCTTTTCCTAGCCCTTGGGTGATTGCTGTAACAAAAATAAAAGTTCTCTCAAAAGTTCCTTTTCCCCTTCTTCAAGGTCCAGTGGTCACTGCTGCAGGCCAGTGCAAGAAACAACACACAAGCACAGGGACAGTCACTTCCTGCAGATTCCTCCAGTGGCACGGACAGAGTTTCCTCTCCAGATCCAAAAGCAATACAAATTGTAGGGGTTTGAGCACAGATATTTATACCCCAAAAGTCTTTGTTCTCAGAAGCTACAAGTCACTGAACCTAGCCAGAACCAGTTCTGCTCAGGCCTGGATCACTTTGTTTACCAGGCTGCATCCTTCCTTTCAGAAAGAGGGGTCTGCTAGCAGACACACAGTAGGAGAGTGGAGCCAGCATTCACCTTGCCAGGCACAGCCCTATTCAGGTCAAGGAGCCACCCCTCCCCACACTCTAAATGCAGATCTCTCTATTCAACCCAGGTCTGACTTAGCCTGCCCTGCCCCTCTAAAACCAGACAGCCAATACACATAACAGCAGAGCACACTGGAAGGCTTAGGCAAGAAAATACCTATTTTCTAAAAGTGGTATTTTCAAACACAGAATATAAAAATAAACTTCACTAAAAGATGTATTTTAATATTCTGAGCTCAGGCATACTAAATTCGTTTTTCTACCATGTTCCTGGGGTCAGTTAGGACTATAGAATGTAATAGTCAAACTGCCCATTCTAGCCTATGAGGAACAGGTAGCCTTACAGTAGTGAAAAACGAAATGGGGCATAATTCACTACCAGGACATGCTACACACACCAAGGCATGTCCTACCTTACACATACAATGCACCCTACCATAGGGGTGACTTACAAGATGCCAAGGGAAGGTTCAGGGGCTGGGAAGTGGGTGCACTTCACAGCCAAGATGGCAGTTCTGGACTGCACACAGACACTGCAGTGGCAGGTCTGAGACACACTTTACAAGCTGCTTCTGTGGGTGGCACACATCAGTGCTGCAGGCCCACCAGCAGCATTTGGTTTACCAGCGCTGGGCACACATAGGCCACACTACTAGGGACTAACAGGTAAACCAAATAAGCCAATCAGGGATATACCAATTCACATAGACATATTTACACAGGGAGCATTCGCGCTGTGACACTGAATGGCAGTGGCACAGCGCCCAGAGCATCTAACACCAGCAAAACAGAGGAGACAACAGCGAAAAATGGAAGGGAGACCCACGCCAATGGTGCCAGGTCTAACACACGTCCCCTCCAGCTGAAATGTGGGGAGAACTACCCATCCCCTTGGAAGTTCTCATCGCTAAGGCGGAAAAATCTGGACAGACCATCAGCATTGGCGTGTTCTGTACCAGGGCGGTGTTCCACCGTGAAGTCCATACGCTGTAGGGAAATGGACCACCTCAATAACTTGGGATTCTCACCCCTCATCTGCATCAACCATCTGAGGGGCCTGTGGTCTGTCTGAACCCGGAAGTGAGTCCCAAACAGGTATGGTCTCAGCTTCTTCAGTGCCCAGACCATAGCAAATGCCTCATGCTCAATTGCACTCCACCTCTGTTCCCGTGGAAGTAACCTCCTACTGATGAAGGCTAAAGGTTGGTCTAGTCCCTCCTCATTTATCTGTGACAGAACGGCCCCCACCCCATGCTCTGAAGCGTCTGTCTGGACAACAAATTCCTTAGCAAAATTGGGCGCCTGGAGTACGGGTGCTGTACACATAGCAGTTTTGAGGGCATCAAAGGCTTTCTTACAGGTGTCAGTCCAGTTCTCAATCTTTGGCCGCTTCTTGGAAGTCAGCTCAGTCAAGGGTGCAACAATGTTGCCATACCCCTTGACAAACCTCCTGTAGTAACCCGTGAGTCCTAAGAAGGCCCTCACCTGGGTCTGGGCCTTGGGGGCTCCCAAGCCAGGATGGTTTCAATCTTGGGCTGCAGGGGCGCCACCTGGCCGCTCCCACCTGGTGTCCCAAGTACACCACAGAACCCTGCCCAATCTGGCACTTACTGGCCTTGATTGTGAGGCCTGCTCTGCGCAGCGCCATCAACCCTTCCCAGAGGTGGCGCAAGTGGTCCTCCCAGGAGGAACTAAACACTGCAATGTCATCCAGGTAGGCGGCACTGAAAGCCTCCAGCCCAACCAACACCTGGTTGACCAATCTCTGAAAGGTGGCAGGGGCATTCTTCATCCCAAAGGGCATCACACGGAACTGGTAGTGCCCATCTGGTGTGGAGAATGCTGACCTCTCCTTTGCCCCATCAGTTAAGGCGATCTGCCAGTACCCAGACGTCAGATCAAACGTGCTGAGGTACCGGGCAGCCCTAACCGGTCTCTGAGCTCATCAGCTCTGGGGATGGGGTGCGCATCGGTCTTGGTGACCCAATTGAGACCTCGGTAGTCCACACAGAACCTAAGTTCAGGAGTGGCACCAGGCGTCGCAGCTTTTGGTACCAAGACCACGGGGCTGGACCAGGGGCTGCTAGAGGACTCAACCACCCCTAGGGCAAACATTTTGGAGACCTCCTCCTTAATGCAAGCCCTGACCCTGTCAGTCACCCTGTAAGCCTTGTGCTTGACAGGAGGACTGTCCCCGGTATCCACCTCATGGACGCACCAATCAGTGACACCAGGTACCCGGGAGAACAAATCAGAAAATTGCCCCAACAGGTGGTGACAATCTCTCTGCTGCTCAGGGGTCAGTGTGGTGGAGAGGATCACACCCTCCACTGACCCATCCTTCTCTCCTGCACACAGGAGGTCAGGGTGAGGCTTACTCTCCTCCTCAACCCCATCATCTGTGGCAAGAAGCATGCCCACTTCAGACCTCTCAAAGTGGGGCTTCAGGCGGTTCACATGCAAGCCCCGCAAGGGGTTCCTGGGAGACTGAAAGTCCACCAAGTAGGTAACTGGACTTTTGCGCTCCACCACCTCAAATGGACCGGTCCACTTATCTTGGAGCGCACAAGGCTCCACTGGGGCCAGTACCCAAACCTTCTGACCAGGTTGAAATTCGACCAGAGTGGCATTCTGGTCGTACCAACGTTTCATTTCTTCCTGGCTGGCTTCCAGATTTGCCTCAGCAATCTTTCTGAAACGCAGAGTCTGGTTCCTGAAGGCCAACATGTAGCTAAATACATCTTGGGGAGGTTTCCTGGGAGATTGCTCCCAGCCTTCCTTGACCAGACTCAGAGGTCCTCTAACCGGGTGGCCATAGAGGAGTTCAAAGGGACTGAACCCTAAGGACTTCTGTGGCACCTCACGGTAGGCAAACAACAGGCATGGCAAGAGGACGTCCCACTTACGCCTCAGGGGCTCTTCTAGGCCCATGATCATGCCCTTCAAGGTCCGGTTGAACCTTTCAACCAGACCATTACCTTGGGGGTGGTAAGGAGTGGTGAACTTATAAGTTACCCCACACTCCTTCCACAGAGACTTCATGTACTGGGAGATGAAGTTGGTCCCCCTGTCAGACACCACCTCTCTGGGGAATCCCACACGGGAGAAAATCCCCATCAGTGCACCTCCCACCACGGGGGCCATCACTGTCCTGAGCGGGATGGCTTCAGGGTACCGGGTGGCATGGTCCACCAAGACCAGGATGAACCTGTTGCCCATGGCTGTCTTGGGGTCCAGAGGCCCCACAATGTCAATGCCCACTCGCTCGAATGGGGTACTCACAACTGGAAAGGGCTGGAGTGGGGCCTTGATCTTCCCCCCACTCTTCCCCCTTGCCTGGCAAGTCTCACAGGTCCTGCAATGAGTGTCTGAACTCTTGTGCATCTGGGGCCAATAAAAGTGGGCGGCCAGCCTCTCAAAGGTCTTGGTCTGCCCCAGATGTCCTGCCAATGGAATGTCATGAGCCAACCCCAGTAGGAAGGTTCTGAAGCACTCGGGTACCACCAGCACATGGGCTGACCCTGGCTCAGCAACCTTAGGCTCGCTATACAGGAGACTGTTCTCCCAATAAATCAGATGTGAACCAGACATGTCACCTTCTGCCTGGGCTGCAGCCTGTTGCCGCATACCCTCAAGAGAGGGGCAAACTCTCTGCTGCTCACAAAATTCCTCCCTGGTGGGTCCCCCTTCCTGCTGCCAATGGGTCAGCTCAGGCAGGTCCCCCAGTTCGGTGATCTGCTCCCCGGTAGGCTCCAGGGCATCCCCTTCAGGGTCTGCTCCTTCCTGGGCCGTGGGAACCAAGGGGGCCGGCTTCCAGTGCCCCCTACCCCTTCTCTCTAAGGCAGGGATCTGGGCCATACTCTCAGGCTCCAGATCCTTCTCAACACCCTCCTTGGCTGCCATGGACCGAGTGGTAGCACACGTCCACTCAGGCAGACCCAACATCTCTAAGTGAGCCTTCCTCTCCACCGTAGCCCACAGGGAGTCCTCTAAATCATTGCCCAACAGACAGTCTACAGGCATGGCGGGCCTCACAGCTACCTGAAGAGTTCCTGAGACCCCCCACTCAAAGGGAACCTGAGCCACCTCACATTGGCTCTCTGAGTTGTCTGCGGACACTACTGGGTAGAATGCATGGGGGACAACCTGCTCTTTGGACACCAACTGGGAGCTGACAGCAGTTACACTGGCCCCTGTGTCTCTTAGAGCCTCCACCCTATGGCCATTGATGGTCACCCACTGCCTGTATTTTTAGTGTTAGCAGGCAGTGCAGGCTTGGGGACCATCTCAAAGTCCCCTAATGAGACAAGGGTCAACTCTACGGGATCCCACCCCTCTTGGGCACCCATCTCCTCCTCTCCCAGGGCTACACTAGCAATCTGGCGGGGTGGTGCACGGGGTGGTGCACTGGCCCCCTTTGGGGGCACTGGGGATCAAAATATCTGTGGCCCACTTGACCACAGTTGTAACAAGTGGGGGCCCCCTGGGAACAGGCCTACCTGTTGGGGGCCCTGTCCTCCTTTCTTGGGGGGGCTGGGACACCACTGCTTGGTTCCCTGGGGGATTACTTTGGGGCCCTCGGTGGAACTCCCTCTGTTGACCCTTGTCCCCCCACTCCTCTGCTGGGGACCCTGCCCACCTTTGGCGACGTCTCCCACTGGACCCTTGCAAACCCGGGTGCTCACCCAGCGGTCCGCCTCCTCAGCAAGCTTTCTAGGGTTAGTCAGCTTGCAATCAATTAGGTGCTGGCGTAGCTCAGGAAAACAATTACTAGATAAATGCTCCCATGCAATCAAATCATAAAGCTGCGCAAAAGTTTCTACTTTGCTACCTTTTACCCAGCGTTCCATGGCTCTGCAAAAAAAAGACACATATTCAACCCACGTGGTACCCTCTAGCTTCTTGCAGATCCTAAACCTCTGCCTATACATCTCAGGAGTCAAACCATAGCGGGTCATCAACGCTTCCTTCATGTGGGCATAAACCATCCTACTTTCTGGGGGCAGGTCCAACAAGGTATCCCTCCCCTCACTCTACAAAGCGTCCCCACAACCCCGCTCCCCAATCCTTCTCAGGGACCCGGTGGGAGACCATGGCTAATTCATAAGCGGCAAACCATTGCCCAATATCTTCACTTTTGTGGAAGTCCTTAATAACCTCCTTGGGTATATACACCCTACTCTCAGGGTGCACTACAGGTATGCTGCCACCAGAGGGGGAGATTTCCATACTCTTAGCTTTAATCTCCAACTCCCTCAATACTCTCTCATGCTCAAGTTTCATTTTCATAATCTCAATTTCTAACTTCTTGTTCTCTAGGTCCCGGTGACCATCCATTTTAAGCTTAGCCATCTCCATATTATGCCGCCTATCTCTCTCCCTATCCTCCAGCTCTTCTGGGGACAGACCCTTAGCGGACACACTAGTGCCCGGGCTGGAAAGTGCTTTATCTCCTACTAAGTCCACTACATCGCCCTGCTGCTCTCCTGCATTCTCTCCCCCCTCCACAAGCTCTCCCATATCCTTAGGGGCATCCCTGGCTTCTAGCCAGGCCTTCAGCGCCTTGTAATACTCCTCCCTTCTAGTGAGACCTGTGATAGGGACTGTGAATTGCTTGCAAAAATATTTGAGCTGCTTGGCATTGTAGGTTTCTATTTTCTCTTCTTCCCAGGAGAGATCCTCTGAGGCATTAGATCTGGGCTTGCCCATTGTAGCAATAACTGGCAATATCAATAAAGGATAGAAGAAAACTTCTCAAGAAAATGTATGCGGGTGAAAAATCACCGGCAATATCAATCACAATATAGGATCCAAGAAACTCTCAAAAAATGTGTGCGGGTGAAAAATCACCGGCAATATCAATCACAATATAGGATCAAAAACTCTCAAAAAATGTGTGCGGGTGAAAAATCACCGGCAATATCAATCACAATATAGGATCCAAAAAAACTCTCAAAAAATGTATGCGGTACGTTATGGTCTGCACTCACTAGTAGTGTACACTATAATGACTGTATGCGATCATAAATGCAAGTCCAGATCCTCACCGCTGCCCACCAATGTTAGAAATGGGGGTCTCTAGTTGGCAATGGCTGGCCACTGTCCAAGTAGGGACCCTTCTTCCTAAGTCAGAGTAAGAGGGCTACCCTCCTTGATACCCCTGCTCAACCCTGTGGTAACGTAGCACGAGCAGGTAGGCTTATCTCAGAGGCAGGGTTTGAAGCATTTATGACCATACACAGTAACACAGTGAGGAACACTACAAAGGGACACCACACAAGTAGTTATAAAAAATAAGTATCTTTATATAAAGGTAGATTTATCACAAGACCAATAACTGTAAAAGCCACAATACTGTCAAAAATAGGATAGCTGTTGAAGGGCTGTCAAAAATAGTTCAAAGGTTGCAAAAATAAGGTTCAAGTTCAAAGCAGTGGTCTCTGCGACCCTTTCTCTCACAAAGTACCTGGGTTTAGTGGCAAAACCAACAAAATGTCGCAAATAAGCTGTAGCGATGATTCTCGGCACGCGAGGCCGGCGATGCGTTGAAATCCTTGCCGCAAGGGAGGATGATGCGCCGATCTGCGGGATGCGTGCGGAGACGATGCGACAAACTTCTCCACGCTGGACCGCCGATGCGATGACTTTCTTGCCGCGTGGGAGAAGTCGATGCGGCGATCCTGTTGCGCTGTGCGATCGTGTTGCGATGTGAAGACAAGACGCTCCGCGAGGGAGCGACGAAATTCGGTGCGATGCAATCAAAGTGGCGGACGCACGGCGTCCGCAATGCGATGTCTCGAAGCGATGATTTCTTTAGGGGTTGCGAGTGCGCGGCGACAGCGGCGCGATGATTTTTCCAGCGCGTCTCGGCTGCAGCGGCTCGCAAAGAGGCGTTAGTGATGGTTTCGTGTTGCGAGCACTCAGTGGCAGCAGCGCGATGATTTTTCCAGCGCTCTCGGCTGCAGCGGCTCGCAAAGGTGCGTTAGCGTCTATTTCCAGCACTCTTTTCTCTGAAGCAAACTAGAGGCCCTGGAACTCACGGGAGCCTCATCAGCAGATAGCAATCCTCGCAGGGAGGAAGCAGGAGGTTGGTGGTGGAGTCTGATGTGCCTGAGACTCCAGCAGGAGGCTAGCTCTTTTCCTAGCCCTTGGGTGATTGCTGTAACAAAAATAAAAGTTCTCTCAAAAGTTCCTTTTCCCCTTCTTCAAGGTCCAGTGGTCACTGCTGTAGGCCAGTGCAAGAAACAACACACAAGCACAGGGACAGTCACTTCCTGCAGATTCCTCCAGTGGCACGGACAGAGTTTCCTCTCCAGATCCAAAAGCAATACAAATTGTAGGGGTTTGAGCACAGATATTTATACCCCAAAAGTCTTTGTTCTCAGAAGCTACAAGTCACTGAACCTAGCCAGAACCAGTTCTGCTCAGGCCTGGAGCACTTTGTTTACCAGGCTGCATCCTTCCTTTCAGAAAGAGGGGGTCTGCTAGCAGACACACAGTAGGAGAGTGGAGCCAGCATTCACCTTGCCAGGCACAGCCCTATTCAGGTCAAGGAGCCACCCCTCCCCACACTCTAAATGCAGATCTCTCTATTCAACCCAGGTCTGACTCAGCCTGCCCTGCCCCTCTAAAACCAGACAGCCAATACCCATAACAGCAGAGCACACTGGAAGGCTTAAGCAAGAAAATACCTACTTTCTAAAAGTGGTATTTTCAAACACAGAATATAAAAATAAACTTCACTAAAAGATGTATTTTAATATTCTGAGCTCAGGCATACTAAATTCGTTTTTCTACCATGTTCCTGGGGTCAGTTAGGACTATAGAATGTAATAGTCAAACTGCCCATTCTAGCCTATGAGGAACAGGTAGCCTTACAGTAGTGAAAAACGAAATGGGGCATCATTCACTACCAGGACATGCTACACACACCAAGGCATGTCCTACCTTACACATACAATGCACCCTACCTTAGGGGTGACTTACAAGATGCCAAGGGAAGGTTCAGGGGCTGGGAAGTGGGTGCACTTCACAGCCAAGATGGCAGTTCTGGACTGCACACAGACACTGCAGTGGCAGGTCTGAGACACACTTTACAAGCTGCTTCTGTGGGTGGCACACATCAGTGCTGCAGACCCACCAGCAGCATTTGGTTTACCAGCGCTGGGCACACATAGGCCACACTACTAGGGACTAACAGGTAAACCAAATAAGCCAATCAGGGATATACCAATTCACATAGACATATTTACACAGGGAGCATTCGCGCTGAGACACTGAATGGCAGTGGCACAGCGCCCAGAGCATCTAACACCAGCAAAACAGAGGAGACAACAGCGAAAAATGGAAGGGAGACCCACGCCAATGGTGCCAGGTCTAACAGAATAAGTTGCTGTTTTGGTGACGATGCTTTAAACAATCGCAGCCCGTGCAGGTAAGCACGGTGTAGTGGGCCGGGGGGGGGGGGGTGGAGGGGAGTGATAAATGGCGGAATAGGGAAAATAAATAAGTAAATAAAACCACTAACCTTGCTCTCCCCGCATCACCGAGTCAGCGATGCGGCAAGTGCAATGTAAGTGTATTTATTTATTTTATTTTCCCTATTCTGTCCTTTGTCACTCCCCCCAGCCCCACAGCTCCACTGTGCTAATCTGCATGGGCCGCCACTGGCTTTATTTAAAGACATATGCAACTGCTGATTTGGACCCTCCCAGGTTACTGGCAGAGAGGAAAGATGATGTCAGGTATAGAAGAAGGGGTTGTTTTGGGTGACATGCATAATTTCAGCATTAAACAAGTTAGGTATTACAGTGATGCAAATGAGAAATTAGAGTTGGGTTAAGATGGAAAGGCGAAGGCAATAAAAGTATAGTGAGCATGGAGGTGAGCAAAATCCAAGAGGGCACGTGAAATCACTAAGGGCTGTGTTGTAGAGAGATAACAGGGTTTGGGCTAAGGGCAGAACCTTGAGAGACAGGTGTGGCCCTGGAGTCCAAGGAGCACCAGGACAAAGATTATGATCTGTCCATATAAACGAGGAAAGCCAGTAGAACACTCTTCCCTGAGGCCTCTCCACCAGAGGCAGCAGAAAGGTAAGGTGAATCAGGCTGTGGGAGGCGTGGCTGCTGTGATCTTAGTTGCAGGGTCACTAGTGTCAGTTCACCCTGCTGAAACGTAACCACATGTGAATTTACATCATCATTGAGGAAAAGTGAGTCAATTAAAAATAATTAAACACTAATCTTTCCCAAATTTTGGGAAGAGGGACAGAAGATAACAGTGCTAACAGTGGAGGCAGTTGGAGAGTGTGATATTGTTGATAGACAGACAACTTGTCAAGTAGGAGGAAGATGAAGGTCATCTTGAAGCATGACAGGCAGGCGCTTTTGAGTAGTGATCACTTAAAGAAATATGTATTGAAGTGAGTCTCTTTAAAAGCCTCAGCCTGAGTATGAATCAGGACTCAGAGTATTTAAGGAGGGTCACCTTCATGTCTTTGTTTATTTAATTATGTAGTTATATGCAGGCCTATATGTCAAAAGGGCTAACATTGACTATTTGATCCGTAGGGCATCTGGTGTAAGACTGCTTTGCCTCACACACGAATCCTCTTCTTCCTTTTCTGATGCGGGTGAGGTGAGATGTGTGTCATAGAGAGGAAGGGCAAAGAGCTAGAGTAAGACTAATCCTAAATTCTTGTTGATGAAGGAAAAAAGAGGTTCCCTATTTTTCTACACTTGGCATGGTCATATTTCTTCAATTAAACTCCCAAGCCTCTGGATGCTTCTGGAAGGTCTGTGAAGGTTGTCAGATTCAGGCAGCATTTCATTGTCTTTTATCCTTCTGATCTCAGAAGTTATGAGAACTTCTTGACTGGCATGCATTTCTGTTCATACACTTCGGGGCATATTTACAAGGAAGTGGCGGAGCACGCCGTTCGCCTCCTTGGCTTAACGCTGCGCTCTGGCACTTCTGAATCGCAGGGCTGAACCGTATTTACAACAATACGGTGCAGCCTTGCGGTTTCCCCTGCACTGGCGCTAATTTAGCTGCCTAGCGCCAATGCAGGCGCCCTGTGTTGAGGGGAATGATTGTTTATGTGCAGGAAGGGCACCTTTCTGCACATAGACATCTGCATTTTGCTGTTTCTATGTGTGCTGCACAATGCAGCACACATGGAAACAGCAAAGACGAGGAGAAATTAAACATTTCTCCTCATTTCACCAGGGTAAGACCAGGCTTTCCCTGGTCTTAATTTTGGCGCTGCCCCATATTTACGCCACCCTTGTAAGTATGGGGCAGCATCAAAATCAATGGATGTTGCGGTGGAATGCCTACCACAACACTCATTGCCTGCCCCTTTCACGGGAAGTATAGCGTGAAAGGGTGCCTTATTCACAAGGTGGAGTTAAGCCACGTTAAGTGGCTTAACGTCACCTCATGAATAAGGCGAAGCCCCTATCGCCACCACAACGTCGAGAAAAGTGACTTTGTGGTGGCGATAGGGGCATGCAAATATGAGCCTATGGGATATCTCTTGAAGTTTGAACAATTGTGTGTTACCAAAATGGCCACTTAAAGTGGCTGAGACTATGGTCCCTTTAACTTAAATACCCCTTAGGGGTATGGAGATGCATGTAATGTTTTCCTTTCTGTCTTTGACTGCTTCATGAGAGCAATATTACCTTAAGAGATGATTGATGAACAAGTCAGTCTTTCTCTTTGCATGCTTCTTCATATTCACCTTTGAAATCTTCCGATTTCTTGAAAGATTGGATGATCTTTTGGCAGAGGTGGGACAGTTAGAAAGGGTGAATGTGGCTGGGTTTCCCAACAATAACTCAGCGGGAGCTATGAAGTGTATTACACTGTTGTGTATGGCTCTCACTGACAGCCATAAGCTTGAATGTTAGATTCTAAATCTGATAATTCACTGCTGTGGTGTAGCATCTCATAACTCACTGTTGCTACATCATAAAAGATCTACAGGATCTCTGGCTGGGCTCTATGAGATCCTATCAGAGCAGCACTGGAATGCAGGGAGCACAGCTTCGGAAAGAGATGGATGGGAAGGCACAGCTAGTGATGGGGGTTGGTTACAGGAGATCAGGTATTTTTAATTTGGGACAGGGAAGAGAGGTCATGTTATGATTGGCTACCCCATTACTCCTCTACCCCTCTGTAGCAGTTGAAAGCAGAGACAGAGGATTTGTGGGAATAGGGGGGCATACATAACATAAAAATGAATTATGGTATGTTTTTACCTCGTGGTTCTGAGTGACATCAAAGACAGCTTCACTCTTGTCTATTTCATGTCACTCAGAACCCCTTGGTGAAAAGCATCCCCATAATTCATTGTTACTGATCGATTATTCTATATATTTTAGGACATATGATCTGTGATAGAGACACATGAGGACAACATCTCTATGAGTAATCTTCCTCCGTGTAGCCATAGATCAGCAATGCTATTAGCTTTTGGCCATCATGATTATATGTTCTTGTCTCATATGTGAGTTCTAAAATACTGGCAGATCCTTGCAAAAATCCATGTTCATTGAATGAAGACCATTGCCCATCTTAATGAATTCAACAGTGCTCCCGGCTTTCACTGTCTTGACCACTCGGATTAGAATATCTGCTGCTGCAATTGATGCAATGATACCTATTTCCAGGAATGGGATATATATTTGTAAAAAAGATGCCAGAGTCTATGGTGATGTTAGCATGTCAATGGAAGATCAATGTGACACTGGTTGAGAGCGTATAAGGAAATCAAAGTGAGCCCTTTATAATTGTTGCACGTTCAGAATATGTAAATGCAAACCAGCTACTGTTAACAGCCTACACACAGGTTACGTTCAGTATAAGTAAATGTATTAATATATTAGCTGAAAAAAACAATGGTTGCAGGGATGTGATAGTTAGGAAGTAGAAATTTAAAAAAACCTTAGAACAATTCACTGAAAAAAACAAAGGTTACAGGGACGTTATAGTTAGGTTCAAATTTTACACACACAAAGCAATAGAAATTCAGCGCAGGTTACTTTAAATATATATATATATCAGCTACCAGTTCCAAATCCTCATTCGGACGGACATCCACGCCGGGAAAAGACACCACACCACTCCTCTGGATATTAGCGCTTAGATTTATTCACCGCTGTAACGCGTTTCGGCATCACTTGCCTTGATCACACATATATTTATATATATACATATATGTATTCACTGAAAAAAACTAAGGTTACAGGGAGGTTTTAGTTAGAAAATAGAAGTAAAAAAACCTTAGAAATTCAAAGTTTACAGGGACGTTATAGTTAAGTTCAGATTTTATACACACAAAACAATAGAAATTCATCAGTTATAGTTAGCTCACGTAACTACAGCTCACACCTTAAGGTAACTATAACTCCTGCCTCCACTATGCACAGTTTTCTTATCAATAATTTCACTGCAAATGTTGCAGTGATATTATCAATGATGCAATTGAAGATGTCATGAGTGATCTAATATGTGGGGTAATTAGCAGTGCACGGCAAGAGTGCGAGTTATAGTTATCGTTATCTTAGGTCACGAGTCAGTGTATATATATATATATTCACTGAAAAAAACAAAGGTTACAGGGACATTATAGCTAGGAAATGGTATAAAGAAAACGTAGAAATTCACTGAAATAACCAAAGGTTACTGGGACTTTATAGTTAGGCTGATGTTTCACGCGTACAAAACCATAGAAATTCAGCCGTTATAGTTAGTGAGCTAGCTACAACTTGCGCCCTCGCAATGCACTCCTTATGACCTCACATTTGCGCATAACAAACAGTAATACAATGAAAACACTACAAAAGGACACCACACCAGTTTTAGAAAAATATCCAATAATTATCTGTGTAAAACAAGACCGAAACAATAAGAATCCAACATGCAGTAATCCACAATAACAATAAAAGCAAAAATAGACTTTATATACACTTCCTTGAAGTTGATAGCTCCGTCCGGGGCTATCACGGAGCCATGAACAAACAAATCCAACAGTTCTGGATGGTCGTGGCATCGTGGGCCAGCTATGGTGTCGGGGAGACCCGCAGGACGTCGGACCTTGCGGTGAGCTCTGGAGGAGCAGAGATGGCAGGCGTTGGTTCCGGAAGTCGGTGCAGGAGTTGTCGTGCCCTTGAAGTCACACACGTTGCAGGTCGAACTCCGTGAGTTTGAAGTCAGGAGCGCCGGCATCGGCAGGAGTCAGGGCTACAATGTGAAGTGGAGCGGTACCACGTGTGGTGCCCTCAGGTCGCTGTGCAGGCAGCGGCTAAGTGACGGTCGGTGAGACCAGGGCGTGGTGAGAAGCACGGCGGTGCTGACATGTCATGGTGCAAGCAGCGTCGTCATCGTTGCTGAAGCGCTCTTGTCGGTAGACCTAAGGCTGCGGTGCGAGACAGGGCAATACTTTGTGTGGGGCGCCCAGTTCGCGGTGCAAGCAGCGGCGTTGGTTGACGAACTGGAGTCGATGGCACTGGCGTCGGTGCATGTGGGATGGGGTGATGTAACTTACGAGCGGTGGCCCCAAACTACAGTGCAAGCAGCGGCATCAATGTCAGTTTGGGGTGTCATCCTCGGTGAGACCAGGGCTGCGGTGCGAAGCAGGACGGTGCTCTGTGTTCTCCATGAGTGGTGTCCACAGGTCACTGTGCAGGCAGCAGCGTCTGTAATGGCATCGCAGCATCATTGGGGATACCAGGGCGGCAGTGTGAAGTGAGGCGGTGTGGAGTGAGGTGCCCACAGGTCACGGTGCAAGCAGCAACTCGTGGTGGCATCAAACGGCATCGTCGGTGAGACCAGGGTTGTGGTGCGAAGTGCGGCGGTGCCCTCTGCAGTCCCTTCAGGTCATGGAGCCTGCAGCAGCATCGTTGACGGCGTCAGGTTAAATTTTTCCTCTGCGGCAGCTGAAACATCCAGTTCCAGGAGCTGGTACCCAGAAGATGTTGAAGTCTTTGATTTCCTTGAGACTTTCAACACGAGGCAAGCTCTACATCAAGCCCTTGGAGATACTTAAAATTTTGACTGAACAGTCCACCCCAGTCCTTTCCCTGCCCAAGGCAGAAGCAGCAAATGCAGGCCAACCCAGCAAAGCATGCAGCAAATGGTAGTCTCTCCTCACAGCTCTTCTTCCTGGCAGGTTCCTTAGTCCAGCAGTAATCTAAGACCTGGGGTCAGGGCCCTAATATTTATACCACATTTCCTATGAAGTTCTGTGGTGTTGGCGCAAACAAAATTCTCTTGGCATACATAAACCAGTTCAGCCTGGCTCAGCCCAGGTTCACCACAAGAGGTGGAGGCAGCTTTGTGAGAGGCAGCCACAGTCCAGTCAGGTGCAACCACCACCCCTACTCAGGGGGGCTGGATGCCTACCACTACCACCACCCCTACTCAGGGGGCCTGGATGCCTACCACTACCACCACCCCTACTCAGGGGGGCTGGATGCCTGCCACTACCACCACCCCTACTCAGGGGGGCTGGTTGCCTGCCACTACCACCACCCCACTCAGGGGGCTGGATGCCTGTCACTACTACCATCCCCACCCTTAGGGGGATGGATGCCTGCCACTACCACCACCCCACTCAGGGGGGCTGGATGCCTGTCACTACTACCATCCCCACCCTTAGGGGATGGATGCCTACCACTACCACCACCCCTACTCAGGGGGCCTGGATGCCTACCACTACCACCACCCCTACTCAGGGGGCTGGATGCCTGCCACTACCACCACCCCTACTCAGGGGGCCTGGATGCCTACCACTACCACTACCACCACCCCTACTCATAGGGGGCTGGATGCCCATCACTACTACCATCCCCACTCATAGGGGGCTGGATGCCCATCACTACTACCATCCCCACTCATAGGGGGTTGGATGCCCATCACTACTACCATCCCCACCCTTAGGGGGATGGATGCCTGCCACTACCACCACCCCACTCAGGGGGGGCTGGATGCCTGTCACTATTACCATCCCCACCCTTAGGGGGATGGATGCCTACCACCACCCCTACTCAGGGGGGGCTGGATGCCTGCCACTACCACCACCCCTACTCAGGGGGGCCTGGATGCCTACCACTACCACCACCCCTACTCATAGGGGGCTGGATGCCCATCACTACTACCATCCCCACTCATAGGGGGCTGGATGCCCATCACTACTACCATCCCCACTCATAGGGGCTGGATGCCCATCACTACTACCATCCCCACCCTTAGGGGATGGATGCCTGCCACTACCACCACCCCCTCAGGGGGGCTGGATGCCTGTCACTACTACCATCCCCACCCTTAGGGGGATGGATGCCTACCACTACCACCACCCCTACTCAGGGGGCCTGGATGCCTACCACTACCACCACCCCTACTCAGTGGGGGCTGGATGCCTGCCACTACCACCACCCCTACTCAGGGGGGCCTGGATGCCTACCACTACCACCACCCCTACTCATAGGGGGCTGGATGCCCATCACTACTACCATCCCCACTTATAGGGGGCTGGATGCCCATCACTACTACCATCCCCACTCATAGGGGGCTGGATGCCCATCACTACTACCATTCCCACTCATAGGGGGCTGGATGCCCATCACTACTACCATTCCCACTCATAGGGGCTGGATGCCTGTCACTACTACCATCCCCACCCTTAGGGGGATGGATGCCCACCACTACCACCACCCCTACTCAGGGGGGGCTGGATGCCTACCACTACCACCACCCCTACTCAGGGGGGCCTGGATGCCTGTCACTCCTACCATCCCCACCCTCAGGGGGCTGGATGCCTACCACTACCACCACCCCTACTCAGGGGGGGCTGGAGGCCTGCCACTACCACCACCCCTACTCAGGGGGGGCTGGATGCCTGCCACTACCACCACCCCACTCAGGGGGGGGGCTGGATGCCTGTCACTACTACCATCCCCACCCTTAGGGGGATGGATGCCTGCCACTACCACCACCCCACTCAGGGGGGGCTGGATGCCTGTCACTACTACCATCCCCACCCATAGGGGGATGGATGCCTACCACCAAAACCACCCTACCACCACCCCGACTCAGGGGGGGCTGGATGCCTACCACTACCACCATCCCTACTCAGGGGGGCGTGGATGCCTACCACTACCACCACCCCTACTCAGGGGGGCTGGATGCCTGCCACTACCACCACCCCTACTCAGGGAGGCCTGGATGCCTACCACTACCACCACCCCTACTCAGGGGGGCCTGGATGCCTACCACTACCACCACCCCTACTCAGGGGGGGCTGGATGCCTGCCACTACCACCACCCCTACTCAGGGGGGCCTGGATGCCTACCACTACCACCACCCCTACTCAGGGGGGGCTGGATGCCTGCCACTACCACCACCCCTACTCAGGGGGGCCTGGATGCCTACCACTACCACCACCCCTACTCATAGGGGGCTGGATGCCCATCACTACTACCATCCCCACTCATAGGGGGCTGGATGCCCATCACTACTACCATCCCCACTCATAGGAGGCTGGATGCCCATCACTACTACCATCCCCACCCTTAGGGGGATGGATGCCTGCCAGTACCACCACCCCACTCAGGGGGGGCTGGATGCCTGTCACTACTACCATCCCCACCCTTAGGGGGATGGATGCCTACCACTACCACCACCCCTACTCAGGGGGGCCTGGATGCCTACCACTACCACCACCCCTACTCAGGGGGGGCTGGATGCCTGCCACTACCACCACCCCTACTCAGGGCGGCCTGGATGCCTAGCACTACCACCACCCCTACTCATAGGGGGCTGGATGCCCATCACTACTACCATCCCCACCCTTAGGGGGATGGATGCCTACCACTACCACCACCCCTACTCAGGGGGGGCTGGATGCCTGCCACTACCTCCACCCCTACTCATAGGACGGGTTATGCATGACACAACCAGCATACTCCCACATAAGGAATGTCTGAAAATTACATCCCCCCAACACCATGACAAGCGTGTGTAGTCTGTGACAAATGCCTACAACACTGAACATGACATTGAACATACAATGTGACCCACTAGCACATGTGTCACACATAAATGTGTGTGGCCTCCACAATGCAAGCCGACCATGGCCACTGTGGCAATGGGGTTGAACACCCCATCACCACAGCGACTAAAAGGTAAGTGTGGGGTCCATAGCTGATGCACCTTTTGAACAGTGTGGCAATGGGGCCGAAAGCCCCATCACCACAGTGACCAAAAGGGAAGTGTGGGGTCCATAGCTGGTGCACCTTTTGAACAGTGTGGCAATGGGGCCCAAAGCCCCATCACCACAGTGACCAAAAGGTAAGTGTGGGGTCCATAGCTGATGCACCTTTTGAACAGTGTGGCAATGGGGCCCAAAGCCCCATCACCACAGTGATCAAAAGGGAAGTGTGGGGTCCATAGCTGATGCACCTTTTGAACAGTGTGGCAATGGGGCCCAAAGCCCCATCACCACAGTGACCAAAAGGTAGATGTGGGGTCCATAGCTGATGCACCTTTTGAACAGTGTAGCAATGGGGCCCAAAGCCCCATCACCACAGTGACCAAAAGGGAAGTGTGGGGTCCATAGCTGATGCACCTTTTGAACAGTGTGGCAATGGGGCCCAAAGCCCCATCACCACAGTGATCAAAAGGGAAGTGTGGGGTCCATAGCTGATGCACCTTTTGAACAGTGTGGCAATGGGGCCCAAAGCCCCATCACCACAGTGACCAAAAGGTAGATGTGGGGTCCATAGCTGATGCACCTTTTGAACAGTGTAGCAATGGGGCCCAAAGCCCCATCACCACAGTGACCAAAAGGGAAGTGTGGGGTCCATAGCTGATGCACCTTTTGAACAGTGTGGCAATGGGGCCCAAAGCCCCATCACCACAGTGACCAAAAGGGAAGTGTGGGGTCCATAGCTGATGCACATTTTGAACAGTGTGGCAATGGGGCCCAAAGCACCATCACCACAGTGACCAAAAGGGAAGTGTAGTCAGGGTAAAAGCTGCCAAAGCCAAACTGCATGGATGATTCCTGGTCACACAACAACAAACACATCAGTGGCATAGTAGTGCTTGTGTCCCATAGCAACATAGATTGGGTGAGGCAAACAGTGCATTGCAAATAAAACATACCTTTGGCCATGTGCATACAAACATCACCCATGGGGGCTCACATTGTCAACATTCACAAATAACACAATGACAGAAGTGACCATCATAATGCAGACCCACATATCTGCACCAATGGACACACAAATGTAGATATCCTGTGGAGACTGTAGATGTCAGGTGAACAAATACCATACCATGGCAGCAATGGGACATACAAACCATGATTATTGTGCTGACTGATGACCTAGGAGTCCCAGGGACAGCAGGGGAAAGCCACCAAACAACATACAGCCAATGGCACACTCAAGATATGCCAATGCAGTGGTGCAAATGCACAAACACAAACAGGCAGACTCACACTGCATATCAAACACAACAGGTGATGGGGGTGTGTGCCAGTGTCACCAGGCAACCACACAACACATGAGGAGGCCTGAATTCCAATTACACAGATGTGTATACAGTGCCATACAAAAGTAACTCATGGATCGGATTCCCCTATGTGGGCAAAGAGGCATTGTTAGATGAGAGGGAGCCCAAATTACACATGTCACACAAGCTAGTAGGAACAGCAACTAACACAGCAAGAGACAGACCCACCACAGCACTACCCCCAGGGACCCCACATTGTGGTGACACTAGCCTGCATGATAATCCCACTGTGATGACAAAGGTAGATGTCATTCACACTGTGAACCACAGCCATGTGTCCTGAGCAACAAACTACCATCACACCTACACAAGCACAAATCAAACAGCACGGCCTGCCAGCCATGGCCAATATGGAGGTAGGGGTCTAGCTGTGCAACAACTTACATTTGCATACACTCAACACCACACACCTTGATCTCCACCAATGTGCAGCAGTGAAGCTCACATGGACTGGTGACATTGCACATGCACCCATGACAATCCCAGGGGTGGTGGTGGGAACTAAGGTGCAGAAACCCATCACACATGGCCAGTCAACAAGACTCGTGAATGTCTGACACACTGCACACTACGCGGTACATGGGCATGACGTTAAATCCACCACAATCAATGGGATCCTGGCCATAGTCACACACCAATGAAGAAGACAAGGTGACACACAAAGAATACACGTACACAACTTCCAACATTGCAGCTCTGACCCTGAGGAGTGGCAGCAGTCACACACACAACGTGTCACAATCACTGAAAGCTACCACAGACTGTAAATTACATGACATGTGTAACCAACAAGTGCCAAGGGGAATCCTGAATGTGTCCGATCTGCGTTTGCCCACATCCCCAGCCCTGACAACAAAGACAACCTGGGATGACAACCTGATGAACCTTAGTTTGCCATGCACCCACATCCCGGAGTAACCAGGTCCAAGATGCTGGATGAACACAGAACAACTCAGCAAGCATCAGAAACAGGAACATCCGTAGGGACACAGCCTGTGTAGGAAAAGGGAAGGGTACACGCACAGACATGCTTACACAACACAAAACACGGGCCCAGGCAATGTCACGGGATTACACACTGCCATGAGGGCACTCCACTGTTGTGGAAGGTCCGCTGTGCCAAACCTTGTCTGTGCACGACTCAAACATGTCGGCAGAACACTCGGTCAGTGAGTCAACAACTACAACACACTGAAGGCTCTGCTCACATCAGCCTGGGTACGGGAGTGTCACGTCAGTCATCTGCATACACCCAAAACACGTGTCAAGCAAGGTGCACTGTATACACTGATGAGTCCTTCAACATTGGTGTGCTAAACTGCATGTCCAGTGGAGATGGGCACACAGTCAGGGAAATAGAAACATTGAACAGTGATAAGCCCACCAGATGTGCATCACTGTAAGACAAAGATGTTAATTTACAAATGCAAAACGTACATCCCTGTGTCATATGCTGAACATCACACCCTCAGACTGCAGCAGAGGATGCCATAGATCCAGACTACAACAGGACACATATCCCATGGACCACATGGAGTCCATCACTGCAAGACTTCATTTCCCTGATCTGAACACTATTACAACTGCAAATGCATGATGATACTCATCTACATCATGTACATCAAAAGAAAAACCACAAGTAAACAAAAATAGGCTTTATTCAGCAAATGTCAATAAAAAATCAGAAGTCCAAATTAAACTAAGGCCAATGGCCAGTCCAAATACACAGTCCCAACAGGGTGATATGTGACAACTTGTCACCCATTGCTTGCCTGCACTGGTAGGGACAGGGGACATCCCCCTTGGAGGGGCATACAAGGGGCAGGCCAGGCACCGCAGGGACAGGATCAGGGGATGCCAGAGTGAGGCAGTGAAGGGGTGGTGGGTGCAGGAGTGTCACCAGCAACTGCAGTGGAGGTGTCTGACTCAGGGGGGCCGGCACCACTGTAGGGCACAAGTCAGATGGTGTTGGTGCTGCAACCACTGCAGTGGGCTGGTCTGATGGAGTGGACTGGGTCCCCACTGCAGTGCCCGAGTCAGACGGGGTGGTTGTGGACTCCACTGCAGTGCATGCCTCCAAGGGAGTGGAAGGGGGGCAGATGAGGTGGGCAGGACAGAGGGGGGACCCGGTCTCCACACCAGTGGCACAAACAGGCTGAGCGTCTGGGTTGGGGTGGAAGAGCAAGTGGCAGGGGGGAGGGCCTAAGCAGTTTGGGGATGCGGTATCGGTGTGTGGGGGAACCTGGGGCAGGGTGTGGCGGTAGAACCTGTGGAGTGGTGGCCTGGGGGATGGAGGAGAGAGACTGGGTGGTGGAGCTGCGTGGTGGTGGTGGTGGGGTCTTGCCCTTCCTGGTCCGGGGGGACTTCCGAATGGGGTCCTCAGACTGCCTGTGCCTGGGGGAGGGTGTCCGGGGGCGAGGGGCACTCCCCTCTGTGTGGGTGGACTTCCTCTTCCCCCGGTATGCCGGATCTGCAGGATCGGAGGGGAAGAGGCCGAGGTCACACAGGAAGACCTGCTGTGTAGGTGGGGTTGCAGGTGAGGCAAGGGAAGGGGTCTTGGAGGGAGAGGATTTGGAGGACTGCGGAGTGACTGTGGATGCCTGTGTGTGTGTCTGTTCCCCATCCCCTGTGTGTGTGGTATCTGTCCCCTGAGGATGCTTGTGTGCACGTCTTGCCTTTCTTTTGGGTGTGTCTGTGCTGCTCGTGTCTGTGTGCTTGGGTGATTGTGCAGGTGTGCATGTCCTTTGGACAGGTAGCGTGCCAGGAAGTGTGGATGGGGCAGAGGTAGGAGGTGGGAGGGACTGTTGGAGGAGGGACACTGCTGCCGTCAGGGAGGAGTCCATGGACTTATTGCTCCTCTGTAGGGCAGACATACCCGTCGAGATGCCCTCCATGAATGACACCAGCTGTGTCAACAGAGTGGTGCGTGCATGGAGGACACTCAGCATTGCTGTCTGCCCTACATGGAGCTGCCGAAGTAGGTACACAGACTCCTCACTCAGGGCAGCAGGGGACACAGGGGCAGGGGGTGCGGTGCCTGGCACGAAGGTGACACGCTCCCGACACGGGAGCCTCCACGGACCTCTGGAATTGGAGCCAATGGGAGGGCGGTGCTGGTGGTGGTGGTGGCGGGGCCTGACAGACTAGCGGGGGTGTGGTGGCTGCTGACACCCGCCTCCACAAGGGAGTCATCCTCCGAGCTGCTGTGGTCCTCACCTGAGGTGGATGGTGCTGAGGACTCCTCGGTGTGGCTCCCCTCGCCCTCCGTGCCACTGGGTCCCTCTGACCACTCATCGGATGCTGACCCAGTCTGGCTCCGCTGCTCCTCCTGGTCCGTGGAGCTGTCCCCTCCTGTGGCCGTGGATGTATCTGCAAACAATTAGGGAAACAGACAAACATCAGTCACCTGCACTGACCGCACACACCACAGTAAGTACAGCACTTACAGAGCCAGCCCTGGCATCCTTAGTTGAACATTGCCAAAACTCCTCACACAGATTTGGAGAAGCCAATTGTCAGTCTGATGGTCAACCATGGGACTCACACCCCTCCTGCCCTTGCACACCCATCTGTCTGGTGCCTGTCTGATGGTAAGACCCCAGTGTGGACACATGCACCACCTACACAGTTGTTGGACATTGCAGGGAACACGGTGAAGTATGTGAACATGCACACATCACATCTCTTGCCACTGAGTCAGTGCAGGTGTCCGGAGAAAGGGATGGCCAGAGTCTAAATAGAGATGCATGTGATGCATACCAGCACCAGACACCATGATGCACCCATGTCCGGATAGTCCATGCCACAATGGGGTGCATGTTGCACATGTCACTCCCCTGCAGGATCACTCTTAGGAAGTTTAATGCCATGACACAGGCATGCGTGCAAAGTCATACATCACTGTCTCCAGTCACATGGCCATGGCAGCCTGCTAACAACAGTCTGCACTGTGTCACAATCCTAGGACATGGGGAATGCAAGTTATGTAACTGACAAGTGCACATGTCCATCCCCCACACACCACATCATCTGAACTAGTATTTGTCCACGTCATGCCAATTGGACATATGGGGGACATGAAACACAACTCCCAGAACCTGAGCACCTCACAGTGTGCTGTGAATGAATAACAGCTGCCTGAAAGTCACAGTCGCATACACCTGTGTGCACAGTCAAGTGATCAAACATCTATAAGTCACAGAAGTATCGTCTCTCATGGTCACATCTCAGATGGCATGCTGAACCCTAACCGACAAACATCCCAGTAGTCCTGACAACGAACAATGACACAGAGGCAGACACCTGAGGGAACATGTCACTGATCACAACATGTCAGATGATCCACGGGAGTGGGAGTACAGAGTCTATTGTATGCCCTGGAGTAGGCATGACTGTCCAGCTCCACCTGTAAGAGGGATGAGTCCTGGACAGTAGGCAGGTGTCTAAGCATGTGTGACACACTTGATATACATACTCCTGAGGCCCAAACATTGTTCCCACCCGTGTTCTGCTCTGTAGTATACCGCCCACTTTTCCAAATCAGCTAATGTGCACTTGTCTGTCTGTAGGTGACTCCGGATACCCCAACATGCCGTGGTTGCTGACACCCCTCAGGAACCCTGTGACACCAGCCCAGATGCGCTACAATGAGGCACATGGTCGGACCAGGAGAGTGATTGAGCGGACATTTGGTCTCCTGAAGAGCCGCTTCCGCTGCCTGGACAAGACAGGAGGGGCCTTCCATATGCCCCAGCAAAGGTGTGCAAGATTGTCATTGTCTGCTGCATGCTACACAACCTGGCAGTGCGGAAGGAGTTGCCTCTCATCCTGGATGATGATGACCAACGTCCGCCACCTGTGGAGGATCCTGGCCTGGACCAAGATGCCAGTGATGATGATGGTGATGTCCGCACACAGCTCATCACCAACTTCTTCAGCTGAATGTGAGTATCCAGGGAGATGTAATGTGAATGATGTGAGTTTGCATGATATGTGTGGGTGGTGCTCTGGTGCTGTTTGAGTGTGGCCATGTGCTACTTGACTGGATGCGTGCAGCAATGTGTCCTTACAGGTAGTCTGTACTCCCCAACAGTTTTGACATGCTAACTTGGTTTTGTGTAGTTGTCTTGTGACATGTATTGGGCAAGAGTATTGCCGTTCTGTCCTGTTCTTCAGTGGTTTTAACTGTGTGTCATGTCTGTCCTTCACAGGGTGCTTACTGAGTACTTTGGTCAACTTGGATCCCCCGACACCATGATTCAGCTTTCAGGGTGGCAGCAGTAGTTTCCCTACAGGTGATGTGCCACACACCCCTGGACTTCATATCTTCTGCACTTGTTGACTGTGTGGCCACTGCCACGTGGGTAAACCTTGCATTTGTAGTGGAAACAACATGTTGCAAATGTGTAATAAACCTGTGCTTCACTTTGGGATGTGCGTTGTCTGTGGTCACACATCTGACTGACATTTGCTTACTGCACCTGTGGGCTAGTTGACACAGACTCTGAATAGGTGTGGTGTCTGTGCATTCCACAGTATTTCCTGGCAACATCACTGTAGGCGATGAGTCCGATGGCCCTGGTGTCTCTGTGTTGTGTAGCCCTAGTGGTGTGTCTCCCTCATATGTGTCACGTCACCATGACTCACATGACGGTGTTGTACTTGCTGTGGCAGTTAGCATACACAGTGTAATTTAGCAGATCATCATCACCATAACAGTATCCACATTTGAATAACAACAGAGGCAAGTATGGTGTACTAGTGATTTTATTTACAGAAATATATGTGTGTATAGTGCACAGGATGGTGGGTGCTGTACATTGGGATTGGGATCCAAAGTTCCCAGATGAGTTGGAAGTCTTGGTAGCAGAAATGTCCTGAGTGAAGTCCACAGTCATATGATACATTAGTCCAACTTGAACTCCCCATGTCATGTGGGAGAGTTGTGTTGCATTCGACAGGGTGAAAAGTTTGCACACAAAGGAGAATTTCCGGAACAGGTGTTGGCTTCCTGGGGGATGTACGTGGCCATCAACCTCTCAGTTTTCCTTCCTCGGACGACCCCTCTTCTTTGGGGGGGACCCTCACGTGCAGGCTGCTGCGGTGCAGGGGAGTCTCTGCCAGAGTCCTCCTCCCTCCCTGTGGCGGTGTCAGTTGTTGCAGCACCAGATGTTGTGGGCACACAGGGAGGTGTGGCCATGTTGGTGCTAATCTGGCGGAGGCATGTCAATATGTCGCTATGCACCGCTGTGAGTTCTTGCAATGTGTCCCACTTGGACTCCATGCGAGACATGTGTGTCTCCACACGGGACATGTGGGAGTCCAAGCGGGCATGATGGGCAGCCTGCTGCTGTTGAATGTCCTTGAGGATCCCCATTACCTGTCTGACCTCTCCGGTGCTATTCTGGTACGCATCAGCGATGCGTGCCAGTTGTGGGTCATCATGCAGTCCAGACCCCTCTGCAAGCAGCGACCTATGTCTACCACCCCTCCCACCACCCCTGGCGACACATGCAGGACCTGCGGTGGCACGCACAGGTGACCCGAGGCCCCCTTGGCGGTTGTTAGTGGTGTTGTTGTCTGTTGCTCCACGGTGGGCCTGGGGCCCTGTGCTGTTGTCATCGGTGGTCCTTGGTCTGTCCGTGTCGGCGGGGTGGTCTGTGTGTTGGCAGTTGTTGGAGGGGTGGGTGCAGGGGGTGCAGATGTTGGTCCTGCTGGTGCTGCATGATGACTCACACTGGAGGTGCCAGGTAGGTCTTCGCCATCCGAGGAGGGCAGAGGCTGTTCCACACCAGTGAGCTCAGTGTCCCCCGGAGCCTGGGACAGGGACTCCTCCTCGCCTGCTGCTGTGTCCCCATCATCATCACATGTGTTTGGAAGAGACACACATTGTATGTTATGTTTCTACAGGCATCAATGGTTCACACACCTGACAGTTGTGACTGTACCTCTGGATGCGGGCATGTACATTGCATTGTCCTAAGTTGTCACAGTAAGAGGTTGATATTGGTGTAGCAGATTGTCCTGCATACCTGGGGCATTTCAATGTGAATGTTGAGGTGTGTGCATGGCCAGCATTGGTTGTATTTGGTGGACATCCGGCCATCCTTCTCCACCTAGCCCAGTTATCCCACCATGAAGCATGCCACCCTTGCAGTGGGTTCAGGTTGACTCTCAGGATGTCATTCAGTGGTGTCTTGCTGTTCGTTGTTGCACAGTTCCCAGCAGGGCCTTGTGCACCCCACAGCAGTACCCAGTGTCAGCCATCTTGTCAGTCCTTATCCACTCCCTGTGATGTGAGCATGGTTCAGAGTGGTGTTGATGGGCCAATTGTGAGGGTGAGCAATATCTGTGACTCCAACTCCCATCATGCTATTGCCTACACCCCCTTCCCAGCATGCCCGTACTTCCTTCCTTTTGACTCTGCTTCCCTGTGGGGTAGTGTGCCTGTGCTGACAGGAAGGCTGACAGTGTTGTCCTTGCGTTTGTTTGGCTACAAGTCCCAAGAGTGTCCCTGTGCTTCACACAGCATTACCCAGGGTGGTGGTTCTTTGTGGGATCTTCATTTGGTATGTGAGGCATTGCATTCTCCCAGGTGGGTTATGTGGAGTTTGTGTTGAGGGTGTGTGTGAGGAGAGCTGCTTGTAACTATGGTCAGTGCTGTAGGTCCTCCTTCCCACCCAGCCAGATATCCCACCATGCAACATGCTTGCATTGCAGGGAGTGCAAGTTGGCTTTCAGGATGTCAGGCAGTGGTGTTGTGCTGTTTGTTGGTGCACAGTTCCCAGCAGGGCCTTGTGCTCCCCACAGCAGTACCCAGTGTCAGCCATCTTGTCTGTCCTTATCCACTCCCTGTGATGTGAGCATAGTTCAGAGTGGTGTTGATGGGCCAATTGTGAGGGTGAGCAATATCTGTGACTCCAACTCCCATCATGCTATTGCCTACACCCCCTTCCCAGCATGCCCGTACTTCCTTCCTTTTGACTCTGCTTCCCTGTGGGGTAGTGTGCCTGTGCTGACAGGAAGGCTGACAGTGTTGTCCTTGCGTTTGTTTGGCTACAAGTCCCAAGAGTGTCCCTGTGCTTCACACAGCATTACCCAGGGTGGTGGTTCTTTGTGGGATCTTCATTTGGTGTGTGAGGCATTGCATTCTCCCAGGTGGGTTATGTGGAGTTTGTGTTGAGGGGGTGTGTGAGGAGAGCTGCTTGTAACTATGGTCAGTGCTGTCAGTCCTCCTTCCCACCCAGCCAGATATCCCACTATGCAACGTGCTTGCATTGCAGGGAGTGCAAGTTGGCTTTCAGGATGTCAGGCAGTGGTGTTCTGCTGTTTGTTGGTGCACAGTTCCCAGCTGGGCCTTGTGCTCCCCACAGCAGTACCCAGTGTCAGCCATCTTGTCAGTCCTTATCCACTCCCTGTGATGTGAGCATGGTTCAGAGTGGTGTTGATTGGCCAATTGTGTGGGTGAGCAATATCTGTGACTCCAACTCCCATCATGCTATTGCCTACACCCCCTTCCCAGCATGCCCATACTTCCTTCCTTTTGAGTGGACTTCACTGTGTGTGAGTGTGACAGCAATGGCAAGATGGCTGACAGTGTGGTCCTGTTGTTTGTTGGTGCACAGTTCCCAGCAGGGCCTTGTGCTCCCCACAGCAGTACCCAGTGTCAGCCATCTTGTCAGTCCTTATCCACTCCCTGTGATGTGAGCATGGTTCAGAGTGGTGTTGATGGGCCAATTGTGTGGGTGAGCAATATCTGTGACTACAACTCCCATCATGCTATTGCCTACACCCCCTTCCCAGCATGCCCATACTTCCTTCCTTTTGAGTGGACTTCACTGTGTGTGAGTGTGACAGCAATGGCAAGATGGCTGACAGTGTGGTCCTGTTGTTTGTTGGTGTGCAGTTCCCAGCAGGGCCTTGTGCTCCCCACAGCAGTACCCAGTGTCAGCCATCTTGTCAGTCCTTATCCACTCCCTGTGATGTGAGCATGGTTCAGAGTGGTGTTGATGGGCCAATTGTGTGGGTGAGCATTATCTGTGACTACAACTCCCATCATGCTATTGCCTACACCCCCCTTCCCAGCATGCCCATACTTCCTTCCTTTTGAGTGGACTTCACTGTGTGTGAGTGTGACAGAAATGGCA
Organism: Calotriton arnoldi; assembly: GCA_963921515.1. NCBI lineage: Eukaryota > Metazoa > Chordata > Amphibia > Caudata > Salamandridae > Calotriton > Calotriton arnoldi. Next base: position 5,466,702 of record CAWUFW010000178.1, read on the forward strand.
AGATGGCTGACAGTGTGGTCCTGTTGTTTGTTGGTGCCCAGTTCCCAGCAGGGCCTTGTGCTCCCCACAGCAGTACCCAGTGTCAGCCATATTGTCAGTCCTTTTCCACTCCCTGTGTTGTGAGCATGGTTCAGAGTGGTGTTGATGGTCCAAATGTGAGGCTGCCCATTATCTGTTACTACGAGTCCCATCATGCTCTTGGCTACACTGACTTCACCAGCGTACACAGGATTCCTTCCTTTCTGTGAGCTTCCCTGTGAGGTGGTGTTCTAGTGGTGGCTAAATATCTGACAGTGTTTGTTGGTTAGATTTGTGCCACTGCCTAGCTCTATTTGGTATTGGGTTTGTACATGTCATGACACAGTTACATATCACTATGACATGGCATGTATTGTGTTTATCTGACTAACATACACTTCTTGGGATGATTATCTTTTGGTTGCTGTTGATTTGCTAGGGGTGCATGGTTTGACTATCCACTTGACAGTGATGTGTGTGTATTGGCACACAATATTGTGTATATTAGTTGTGTACTCACCAGGCTCTGGGATGTTTGTTAGTCCATATACGCTCACTGGTGGTAGGATGGCCCGCACCTTCTCCTCCCAGGGCCTGAGGTATACTGGTTTGGCAGGAGGGCCACTGCCGGTGTGCTGGCTCAGGAGGTAATCCTTCTTCAGTAGGTCCCTGACCCTCCTGCGCACATCATACCACCTGTTCTGGATGTCTTCCTTTGTGCGCAAACATGGTGATTGTGCGTTCACCCTGTCGACGATCCTCGCCCACATCTTGGTTTTCTGCGCCATGGGGGTCTGTTGGACCAATGTGCCAAACAACTGTGGCTCTACCCTCAGGATCTCGTCTACCATGACTTCCAATTCACTATCTAGGAACTTTGGATTCTTCTTTAGGGGCATGGTGATGGGTGGTGGTGGTGATTGATGTGTGTGTGTGTGTGTGTGTGCAAGTGAGGGTGTGTGAGTGTAGGTTTTGCTGGGTGTGTGTGAGGGTGCTATTTGTTGAGGTGCTAATGGTGTGTGGCTTTTGTGTTGGATGAGCTGTGTGTGTGTCTGTGTTTGCTGTCTGATGGTGTTCTGTGCTGGCAGGTCAGTGGAATTTGCAAAGGATCATGGTAGGGATTTGTGGCCTTTATGTAGGTGGAGTTGGGGGTGTGTCCTTGTTCCATTTTTTCCACCCCTGTATTTATTGGCTTTGTCATTGCTTGTTTGGCCCTCTTTTTTTGTATTTTTTCATTTGTGATTATTGTGCATGTAGGAGTCGTTCTTCTGACCGAGTAGGACGTTGCAGTTGTCTTGTGCGCGCCTCTCCGAGTCGTTCCCGGTGTGTTTCAGCTCAGTTTCATATGCGGCGTACGCGTCGGTCGCGGAGTATTGTGTTTGTTCGGCTGGCTTTTGTATGCGTGTCGGTCGTACGGCTTGGGCTCCGTACGAATCGGTCTGATTTTGCACCCATTGCATCGTACTGCGCGGGTCGGAGTTCGCGGGTACTTTTCGTTCGGGTTGATTCCTGGTGGGTGTCGGTCGGTTCGATTCGCGTGGTTTCCCGGCCGGATAGCTTGTTTCCGTCCGGGTCGGTCGTTCGCCTTGAGTTCCGTACGAGTCGGTCGTGATTCACATGCATTTCATCGTACTTCCCAGGTCGGGCAACGCCGGTACGTGTCGGTCGGACTATATTCCCGTACCGAGTCGGTCGGGTGGTTTTCCGGCCCGAATCGGATTTGGCCCCTAACTCTTTTGTTAAACATAAATCAATAATCAATAATCAATATTTATCACCAAACTAGTCAATAATAACCATAGCTCTGGTACCAGAAAACTGATCCAGCGGTATACCAACAACAGATACTCCACTACCATATACTCACCTGGGCCTATATAACACACACATTGAGTAAACCGCTGGAGTGGTCAAAGTTTTATATTTATACTTCACAATATTCAGGATTAGTTATTTAATTTTCCTAACTAACCTTTCACTGATCAAAAGTTTTTTCCTCTGGTCGATGGACCATTAGTTGAACTAGTCGATGGTGATAATTAACTTAACCCTTAACTATTCTTTGTTGAAGTAAATGATCACAGACTCAGGAAGGTTTAAAATCTTTATCTAAATTAAATGCATGTGAACCATTTCAAAATTACAGTGCAGTCACCATCATTCTTAGGAGAGAAATTCAATTGATTAAACATCAAGCATATACTTCGGACTCATACAATAATTAATGCTCAGAAAGGGAGAGGACAGAGAGAAAAGAACATTTGCCAATAACGTGAAATTATAGTTACCAAGAATGGTGTGAAAGACCAAAACCCTGGCCAAGGGGCTGGTAAGGGTCCCCCAGGATAGGTCAGGAGACAAAGACTTCAGGACAGGATTCAGGACAGGATAGTTTACCTCTCTAGAATACCGACGATTGCGCCGCACCCCTCTCTGACACTCTCTTCCTCCTCGAGATTCTTCCGCGATCTTCTGATCTAACCCAATTAAGTTTAGGATAGAAAGTTCTGCTTCAGGTTCTGCATTCGATTCTTCATCAGCATCTCACAGCATCCCTCCCAGCAACAGCATCTCCGACTCACAGCATCTGCGTCTCCTTCCTCTCTCTAACTAACTAAAGCTACCTTAGTTATACCTTTGTTTCTTCCTGTTCCACCCACTAAAGTTTCAATATCGTAAAAATACGAAATATGATTGGTCAGGCAGGGGGGGAAGCTCCATCACACCATGCTTACATGTCATCAAAATCAGTTAAACTATTGTTCGCAAACCCATCCCCTTAATTTTTATTCATGTCTTAAGTTCCCATACCTATCCACATTTCACTTGAAACTATTTTATTAGTTTATGAATAAGAGTCTTCTTCACTGAACTCTTCACCCTCCGTTCCCAGGGCACATCATTTGCGACCTTGGCTTCTGTTCAACCTCCATGTCATCATGCCGGGTTAAATTTCAGTGGACATGCGCAGTCGCTTCATCACTCTGCTTAATTCAGTTATGCATGAGAGGCCCAAATGTGCACTAATGATAAAGTTCAGAAAGACAAATATTAATTTCACAAATAAATGGTCACACTGTATATCTCCCACCTCTACTCTATTCCCCTTTTCTTATTAATACTTTTCCCGCATTATCATTAGTAAAATAGCTTGTTTTAGTTTCAGCTAAGCAGATGCCATGCACGCGAGTCTTCAAGACTCCATTTTAGTGTCTTCTGCTCATGCGCTAGAATTTCCCTCCAAGCGTTACCTCGTCATACTACATAGATGCAGTTGACGCATGCGCACAACAGTTTCCCCATTTAAAGCGGTTTTAGTCCGTTTTCATTGTTATCCGCATTAATACACACTTAAGCAAGCTTCACTAACCCGCGTGTTCATGTGGTGCGTATTAGTTATTCATAAAACATGTTTAATAACTTGTTAATGAGTTAAACAAGCGGATTGCCTCCAAGCAAATCTCTTTCTTACGAGACCTTGCTCCATCAGGGGCCCATGGGGGTACCCAAGGGACCCCCCTTTCAGACCATGCACAGTGTGGCAGGCACCAAGGGGTGCCCGCTACAGGGTGCACGATTTTCCCCTGTCACCCCTTTCTTCAGTGGGAGCCTGTGTATTCGGTCGGAACACATGCTCCCATTTAAGTCAATGGGAGTCCGTCCGAATGATTTTCGGAACCATCGTAATCAGTCGGTTGGACTCCCCGAATCCGATTCGGTCGGAAACCATTCTGAGACCGATTCGACATCGTAATTGAGCCCTTAGTGGGATTACCTCGGTTTTGTCCCTGTTCAGGGAGTAGCCTGACACTAATAAGTACCTCTCTATCTTTTGCACACTGAGGAGAATGGTCCGATAAGCCTCCTCGGTAAACAATAGAACATTGTCAGCATATGCCGCTACCAACTGCCTGCCTGAGTTGAAGTTAATTAACCCTGGGCAAAGCACTACGCTACGCTCGCGTAGTTTGCGAAGTTTGCGCTACTTCGCACAACGCGAATTGCACGTAGCACAGTGCAAACACGCGTAGCGTAGCGTAGTGCAGCGGTAATTTTTTGCTTGCTCGCGGTCCTCAACGTCAAGTTGGCGACCGCGAGCAAGCAAATGACTACCCGGCGAGACTTTTTCTCGTTTGCGATCAGCAACATCAAGTTGCCGATCGCGAGCGTGGAAAATAAACCTCCCGGCGAGATTCTCAACGCGGGGAGGTCAGGTTTCTCATTGCGAGTGGTCGCGTATGCTCGCGACCGCTCGCGATGAGAAACTACCAGTCCGCGTTGAGAAGCTGCCGCTCGAGTAAAAATCTACTCGAGCGACAGTAAAAGACAGCTCGCACTGTGCAAGATGCCGTTTTCAATGATTGCACAGTGCGGACAAGCATCCGGCACTGTGCAATCATTGCGAACAGTGCACTACGCAGTTCGCGTAGTGCTACGCGTAGCTCGCGTAGTGCGGACTGCACTTTGCGTAGCTTCGCGGAGCGCTACTTCGCGAACTACGCCCAGGCTTAAAGTTAATACCCTTAATATTGAGGTCATACCTAAATGTTGAGAGCAATGGTTCAATACTCAACAGAAAGGGAGGTGGAGAGAGCGGGCATCCCTGACGAGTACCCTGCGATAATGAAAACGGTTGGGAGAGATGGCCATTAACCCTAACCTTCACTATCGGGTTTGAGTGGAGCACCATGGTCATACAGATAACATTTTTCCCAAATGATATTTGTGTAGTACGTCATGCAGAAATGACCAGGAGACCTTGTCAAAGGCTTTTTCCACATCGGGTGCCAGTGCAACTGTTGGTGTGTGAATAAGCTTCGTTTTCTCCAAAGCATAGCAGAATATTCTGATGTTGACTGCAGCAAGTCTACCTTTTAGGAAACCAGTTTGCGAGGGAGGGATAAGTTTTAGTATAGCTAGTTCCAATCTACATGCGATGATTTTGGCATATAGTTTGCAGTTGAAATTGCTAAGGGATGTAGGTCTACAGTTTTTCACATCCAAATAGTCCTTCCCCTCCTCTGGAATGACTACAATTGTGGGTTCAGTTGTGGACCCCTAGATAGATCCTGACATTGCATACTGATAGAAGGCTGCCTGCAGCAGACTCACAACCAGCTCTGCATACATTTTATAAAACCTACGGGAGTACCCATCAGGGCCCGGTGCCTTCCCTGATTTAAGACTATAGATCGCAGACAGAATCTCCACTTCCTCAATGGGTGCATTAAGGATAAGTAGGTCTTCTTGTTATGCGGATAGGAGAGCACATTAGTCCAGGTATTCACTGCTTATGTTCAGTGGAACTGTCTGGTTACAGTAATACAGGTTGGTGTAGAATGTTCTGAATGCATCCAGAATAACTTGAGTTGAAGATACAACCTCCCCCGCTGTGTTCCTCATTGCTGGTGTAAGGGATTTATTTTTAGTGTATTTCAAGTAGTTTGCCAATATTTTCCCGGATGTGTTTCTATTATACAATTTTCCAGCAGCAGAGATCTCTGCCCACTTTCGTGCTCTTTTACTTGTATTGTACTCTTACTGCAAACTATGCAGTTTTATTAGAGTGCCCAAGCCCTTAGAGTGTCTGAGTTGATTGTCCAGCATCTGTATATCCAATTCTAGTTGATTTATTTATTTTTAATGGACATCAGGTGAATCATGAGATCTCTAAGAGTGGCCTTGAGTGCGTCCCATCTAGTAGTGAGAAGAGTGTAATTGACATGGTTTTCCTCCATAAAGCTATTAATTGCTACTGCAATTTCCTCCTTACTATCATGATCACCAAGAAGACCATCATTTTGGCGCTAATGTTTAGGGGGTGGGAAGGAGTCGTCTATGGTAAGCCCCAGGGTCACACAGGCATGGTCCGATATTACCATTGGTTATATTCTAGGAGCATGAGATATAGAAAGCAGTCTTTTACTAACCATAATTTAGTCAATCCTGGAAAAGGAGTTGTATTGTGAAGAGTAGAATGTGTAGTCACTACCTGATGGGTTAGGTAGTCTCCAGACATCAACTAAATTGTTATTATCACAGCATATTCTCATTTTCTAATGTGATCTGCTACCTAAATATGTATGTGACGATAGTCTGTCCAGATCTACATCCATTGGGAGATTAAAATCTCCCCCAGAATCACTTATAGGTTTTCTGACAACTCCCCTAGTTATCAAACTCTTTTTTGTCATTGTCATTTGGAGCGTAGACATTGACTATAAGGAACTTTGTATCTCTCTTACTTGCTCTGGATATAAGTGATCTGTCATCTGTATGAGATAGCAGCACAGTGATTTCAGATTTTTTACATACTAAATTGAGAACCCCATGCTTTTTAGGTCTCGCCTGAGCCAGTGCGCATGCGCTGCTCTGCGAGACTTTAAGTAAGGGCTTTTTAACTTTAAACACACGCTCGTGCGTGTGCCTTTTTTTTTAATCCCACCTATTGGCCTTTGCGTGCATCTTTCTAAGAAAGACAGCATGCAATTGGCCAAAGGCGGGTGCATGGCCCGCCTTCTTTCTGCCTTGGCCTAGGGTCCTCGGGAGCGAGCGCGACCACCATCTGTTTCCAATTATCGCGCCGCGTCTCGCGGTCGCGTTAATTGGAAACAGATGGGCAAACGCGGCGCTTTCACTTTCGCCGCTACCTGGCACGCGCGGCCACGCTTGTTTTCATCATCTCCTCTCTTGTTCCCTCTGTTCCTCTACCCACCCTCTCTTTCCGTGTCTCCCCTTGTCATTCTCTTCCCCTCCTCTCGAGCCGAACGTTCTTAAACAAGTGAAAGCCATTTTTTGTAATCATCAATTTACGAATCCTAAAAGAATTGTTCATCTCTCCTACGTTTCCCTGGCAGGCATTTTGCTTTCAGGTTGTTTTACGTGATTAGGTTTTATAATGCGTTTCATTTTATTGCCGCTTTGATCCGTACTTACATTTTGTTCCATCTTTATAACTTCTGAAGCGCTTATATACGAACACCTTGTAACACACAGAGCTTTCAACAAGGGAAAGATACACAACAATTACATGTATTTTACTGGTTCGTTAATTCATCTATTCAGCTCAAGGTCTTTCGTTCATTTCCTTCCCGCAGTACGGCCCATGACGGGCAGCTCCGCCACTGCACTGGTCACATCCAGCACCCGGCTTTCCCCCTCAGCCCTCGTCACCTCATCCCGGGGCGAATATGAAACCAAGACCAGGCTGTAATTTCCTGCTAATAAAATGCGCAGCTCGCCCGTAAAAGCACTTTGGAATCCCCCCGGGGGACCCAGTGCCTCAAAAATATGTAATCACTATTCATTTTGGTGTTAGCAGGCGGCCAAGGAGCAGAGGGTAGGCGGGGGTCTCGAGATCAGGTAAAGCGTGAAGGGGAGGGAGGGGCACATGAATTCCCGCCTCTTTCCTTTCTGGAAGGTTTTGTCGCTGACACGGGGACGGTCCTTCGGCCTTGGTTTATCACGTCAACTCACGCTGGGTGTGGAGGGAACCCGGCCCTTGAAGCAGAGGTTTCCTCCACGCCCGTCGTCTCCAGTGATACATTATAACTGTGGTGGTTTCCACGCTCAAATCTCGGGCACTTTTTGGCAGTGAGTGGTGCTGGCGAGGCCCAGCTGCCAACTGGCCACGTGCCATGTATGACACCCTCAGCCGGCCAGGGCCTTTTAGCCTGCATAGAGCTTTACAAGCTGCAAATATTTTTTTATTATTTGCAGTTTTATATAGCGCGAACTCGACCCGAAGTGCTTTACATGAGCACCAGTTACGTTACACAAGGACACATTCATTTTTTGGTAGGCACGGGGAGATTGTGATCTACCCAGAATCACAGGATGTTAACCGGCGCCGAGACTCGAAACTGGTTCCTCAGCTCCAAAGTCGGCAGCTCTGGCCCTTAGGTCACATCCTATTGAGTTCACGTTTACGATGCTAAAAAAACAAAAGTACATGTCCTAGAATGTAACGTGTTGATGGCGGAAAGAATCGGGGCAGGGGGCTCGCGTGACATGAAGCCACATGCTGGAGTCATGATCACTATTACATTCCAATCAGAGCATTTCAGCTGTGCGCAACCATCCCACTTTCCCACTCCTGCAGCGCTGTATGTTTTCAGCCAGCTCCTGGCCTCAAGGTGATTTATGGGCAGAGCATACACTCCACCTTTCATCTTTGACCTTTGCCCGGCCTCCCCACCCTCCTTCGGTCCGGAGGCCCTGCACGTGTGCTTCACAGCTGAGCAGTCGGTGTAACCTGTACGGACAGGTCTGCAAAGCCAAACGGTGACACTGAAAGGTGCCCCCTCGGCGTTCCCTTGTAGAGAGGCCTTTCTGACAGAAGCAAGCACCCGCCTCCATTACGAGCTCCCCACAATGCCAGACAACCCTGCCGAACACATGTTTACGATGGAGTTTTTAGGAGCAGAGGGCAGGGGTGAACACACGGGGGAGGGGCGAAGCATAGGCCCGCACAGCTGCTGGCTCGGAGGTTGTCAAAACAAACATCTGGGAATCAAAAAGCACCCTTTGACAGGCCCACGCTGCCCTGAAGGAAATGTATTGCTACAACACCCCAGGTGATATATATATATATTTGGTGTAGGGTGCTCCATACAGGAGCTGCTTTCTCAAAAAAAAACGTGGGCACTACCCACGGTTCTCTGCTACTTTTTTGGATAATTTGTGTGGCACTCTATGCCTGAAAGGGTATCCTTTTGCTATATATATATATATGCTGATGGAGTTGTTGGATATACGAGCTGAATAAAATCTAAAGCTGCACCAAATTGTGGTCCGTACTCCATTCATGCGCAGAGGCGAAGAGGCTGCGAGAGGAGTTTGCTATATATATATATATATATATATATATATATATATATATATATATATATATATATATATATATATATATATATATATATATATATATATATATATATATATATATATATATATATATATATATATATATGTGTGTATATATATATATATATACATATATATATATATATACATATATATATATATATATTCACTGAAAAAACCATAGGTTTTAGGGACAGTTATAGTTAGTTGGACATTGCACTCGTACAAAACCCGTGAAATTCCCCCGTTATAGTTAGTTCAGCTAACTATAACTCGCGCCCCGCAATGCACTGCTGATGACGTCACATATTACATCACTCATGACATGGTCAGTGACATCACTAATGACATCACTGATGACATCTCAAATGACATCACTGATGACATCATCCAGTGACTGTGTGTTTCTGTAAAGTTTAAATATTTTTAATATATAGGGAAAGGCGTATTGAAGAATGAGTGGGTGTATAAGTGTCGGTATGGATGATTTAGTAGGTGCGTGACTAACTCTATAAGTGAGTGATTAAACGTATCTTACTGAATGCATGGGTTAGTGACTAAACTGGGTGAATGTCTGTATCCGTCTGTCTATTGCTGTGTAAGTGGCTGCATGGGTTTGTGAATAGCTACATGAGTGTCTATATGAGTTATTGATTGGTTGTCTGAGTATCTGTATGGGTGCCTGAGTGTTTGTGTGGGTGGGGTGTGTGCGACTCTGTGCATAGATGTGTGTGTGGGTGATTCACTGGGTGGATGGTTTCAAGAGTGCATCTGTGATAGACTGTATGGGTGGGTAAGTGTGTGTAAGAGTGTGTTAGTGAGTGAATGTATGTCCCAGTGGTACATGTGTGAGTAACTACATATGTGAAAGGCAGTATATATGTGTGTTGGAGTATATAAATAGCTATAAGCGAGAGTGTGTGATTGTGAGAGTGACTGTATGGATGAGTGTGTGCTTGTATCAGTGATTGTATAAGAGCGTAAGAATGTGCAAGTATTTGTATGAGTAAGTGAGCTGGTGTGTGTATAACTGAATAGGTGAGTAAATGGCAGTGTGTTTAATTATTTGCATGACTGACTAGGTGTGTGAGTACCTCTATGGATGAGTGGCGGTGTTTGAGTGTCTATATAGGAGTATGAGTGCATATGATAGTCCTGTACTGAGTGACCGTAAGTATGAGTGACTGTACGGGTGAGTGAGTGGATGTGTGTGTAGACCTAAGAATCAGTGAGTGGGTATTTAGTTATTGGTGTTGGAGTGTCTATGGTTTTGCGAATGGCAGTCTGTAATTTAGAGTGAGTGTATCAAAGGTTATATTAGGGTGTGAGGAGGTGCATCAGATTATCACGTGGATGATGTCATCAGTGATGTCATCAGTGATATCATTTGAGATGTCATCAGTGATGTCATCAGTGATGTCACTGACCATGTCATGAGTGATGTAATATGTGACGTCATCAGCAGTGCATTGCGGGGGCGCGAGTTATAGTTAGCTGAACTAACTATAACGGGGGAATTTCACGGGTTTTGTACGAGTGCAATGTCCGACTAACTATAACTGTCCCTAAAACCTATGGTTTTTTCAGTGAATTTGTAAGGTTTTTTAAATGCTAATTTCTAACTATAACGTGCCTGAAACCTATGGTTTTTTCAGTGAATTTCAAAGGTTTTTTAAATGCTAATTCCTAACTATAACATGTCTGAAACCTATGGTTTTTTTCAGTGAATTTCAAAGGTTTTGTAAATGACAATTTTTAAATGTATTAATTGTTATATTTATTTTTTTGATACTGATTTACTACATTTTTTAAACTATTTATTTTTACATATTTTATTTTTAAATTACATTGTAATTACATTATACATTACATTACAAAATATACTTTCTCAGAATGAATTACTTTAGTTTAAATACTTTGCAAATAGGCAATAGACTTTTAAGTACAGTAGTTACAGTTGTTGCAATGGGCAACACAATTTCAAACACAATGCAACATTGAGCTCAATGTGAATTTCTAGTTAAATGCAATTAGTTACTTTATGGATTACTTTTCTAACCACAGGACTGGATCCTAGATTCAGTCCTGGGACATCTCCTTTAAACAGTTGAGTAAAAGCGTTTTGGTTACAGTAGTGATTTTTAAGGAATATTATTGTATTTTAAAAGTTGACACTTAGAAACTTTTTCACATAGAATCACCAATGTTATCCTATGGGAGGAAATTCACTTAGCAGGTAAGTAGTGTTATTGTTACTTTTTCTTACTCAGTGGTGGATCCTGGATCCAGCACTGGTGCATCTCCTGTAAACAGTTGAAAGAATGCGTTTAAGTCATACAGGCGATTTTAAAGGAATATTTGTAGTTTGTGAAAATCGACACTTTGAAACTTTTCTGCTGAAAACCAGACAATGTATTCCAATGGAAGGAAATACAAGTTACTGGTAAGTACGGTTAGAATTAATTTTCAGGGTCAGTGCTGGGCTAAAAGATGCAGCACTGGGTTCTCTCCTGATGACAGGTGAGTAAATCGGAATTCGTAGTTCGGCTGATTTTAGAGGAATATTATAAAGTTCCAAAACTCCACACACAAGAATTTCCAAGTGAAACCAGTCAATGTTAGCCTATGGAAGGAAATTCAAGTTACTGGTAAGTACGGTTAAAATTACTTTTCAGGATCAGTACTGGGCTCAAAGATGCAGCACTGAGGTCTCTCCTGATAACCGGTGAGTAAATCGGAATTCGTAGTTCGGCTGATTTTAGAGGAATATTTGTATGTTTCAAAAATCGACACTTAGAAACTTTTTCAGCAAAAAGCAGGCAATGATATCCTATGGAAGGAAATTCAAGTTACTGGTAAGTGCGGTTAAAATTACTTTTCAGGATCAGTACTGGGCTCAAAGATGCAGCACTGAGGTCTCTCCTGATAACAGGTGAGTAAATCGGAATTCGTAGTTCGGCTGATTTTAGAGGAATATTATAAAGTTGCAAAACTCCACACTTAGAAGAATTTCCAAGTGAAACCAGTCAATGTTAGCCTATGGAAGGAAATTCAAGTTACTGGTAAGTACGGTTAAAATTACTTTTCAGGATCAGTACTGGGCTCAAAGATGCAGCACTGAGGTCTCTCCTGATAACAGGTGAGTAAATCGGAATTCGTAGTTCGGCTGATTTTAGAGGAATATTTGCACAATGGTGAAGGAAGGGGTGGGGCCTGAAGTGACATGTCTGCAAACACGCCCTGTGGCGCGTTTTAAGTTGGAGAATTAATTCCTCCTCAATCCCGAGGTTCCCTAGGGGCCAACTGGCCCACCAGATACCTCCAGTATGCGCCAGAGAGCTGCGTTGCAGAGAGGTGTTCAGAGGCCATGCCCCTTTTACAACACTCTGCAACGCAGCTCCTGGCGCTTACTGGAGGTACCTGGTGGGCTAGTTGGCCCCCAGGGACCCTCAGGATTGAAGAGGATTTAATTCCCCATCTTAAAACGCGCCACGGGGCCTGTTTGCACACATGTCACCTGAAGCCATGCCCCCTCCCTTCACCACTGTGCAAACGTGCCCGTGGCGCATTTTAAGTTGGGGGATTAAGTCCCCTTGAATACTGAGGGTCCCTGGAGTCCAACTAGCCCACCATGTACCTCCAAAAGCGCCACAGAGCTGCGTTGCAGAGAGGTGTAAAAGGGGCGTGGCCTCTGTACACCTCTCTGCAACCCAGCCCCTGGCGCATACCGGAGGTTGCTGGTGGGCTAGTTGGCCCCCAGGGACCCCAGTATTCAAGGGAATTACTTCCCCTTCTTAAAACGCACCAGGGGGTGCGTTTGCAGACTGCTGCAGGGAGGGGGCGGGGCCTCCGGCATGATGCCGGGCTTTTTTTTGGGTTTTTTTCTTTGCTTTTTTCTGCCCAGGGGGTCCTTGTGGGACCCCCTGAGCAGACCTAGGGGGTCAGGGTGTTTCTACCCTACCCCCTTTTTGCGTTTTGCGCACTTGTTTTACTGCTTTCTTGTTCCTCGGTTCTACTGAGGAACAAGATGGCTGCCAACACTTCCTGGTTTGGAGTGTTGACAGCCAATTAGCATGCAGCTCGTGGTCGGGAGGGTGCGCGGATCCACCACGGCCATAGATATCGAAACTTTTATTTTGGATTTTCTCAGCAACTACTGAACGGATTTACACCATTTTAAAAAGGGTGCTTTCTGAACCAAGCACTACCTTTTTGCCAAATTTGGTGTAATTCCGTTCAGCAGTTTTTGCTGTAGCCTTGCATAAAGTTTCCTATGGGAAATTGATTTTTTCACTCTTATTTTTTAATTTCTCCGCAACTACTGAACGGATTTACACCCTTTAAAAAAAAGGTCGCTTTCTGTACCAAGCGCTACCTTTTTGCCAAATTTGGTGTAATTCCATTCAGCAGTTCGGGCTGTAGCTGTGGCTAAAGTTTCCTATGGGAATTAACATGGAGAAAACACGTTTTGGGACCCCCCTTTTTTCTCGGCCCCCGCTTGATGAATCACCCCGAAACTTTCAAGACAGGAGCGGACCGGAGCGCCCCACTAGTTTTGAAAATTTCGCGATGATTCGTCAAACGACGCCAAAGTTATTGGGAATAGAATGTTACGGATTTCCTATGGATAATAGGTCCTAACTATAACTATCTACTGGCGACCGCCAGTAGATAATATATATATGTATATATATATATATATATATATATATATATATATATATATATATATAAGAAGAGGACCAAACTCCCGTGACCCTGAAGCATAAAGCAGATGTGAGTAAACACAGCATACTAACAGGGTAAGCCGAGGCAGGTGTTGGCTTAGTGTCATAAAGCTGAAGCTGTCTGGGGTTGACTGTGTTCCCTTCTTGATGGGAGGCAACATCAGCCAGGTATCTTGGTGCTAGGACTGTACACCATACAAACAGACTGCTATTTTGCACCCAGCCCCCCTTCCCCCAAAAAAATAATGGTTATTGAGACTGGTAACAATGTCTTGGGGTGTTTGTTCACCCCTTAATGGACATCAGTGTTTTCCCTGCCACACTGTGTTATAAGCTTCTGCTGGGTGACCCGGTGGACAGGAAACAAGCATCCTGGGCGTACCTTGCCAACTTAGGGTGAACAAAGCAAACACAAGGAGATGATGGACGGGAGCACTGAAACTCTTCAGACACTCACCCCCAGTCCTACGATGCTTGTTTCCGGTCCAGAGAGGACCTGGCTTGGCAGTTTGGGCTGGACTGTTCCCATGAGGCACAGGGTCAAGACTGATTTACATATGGCTGGGTCTGAACTGGAGTGGTGAAGTGAACAAAAGAACGATGATGGATTTAACCCAGGTCTAATAGTGACTGGGGGTGAGTGTCTGAAAAGTTTCAGCGCTCCGTCCATCATCTTACTGTGTTTCCTGTTTCTCATTTCTCACCTGGGCTGAGCCTCTCGGTGTCCCTGCCAGTGCCACCAATGCAATGTTGAATTGATGAGGTGGGCACTTGGGCAATGGGTGATGGGCCGATATCTGAGTTGCAGCTGTGGGCAGCTTTTTTGGGCTGTGTCTGTGTTGTTCAGATGTCACCAGTGGCCCAGTGGGGGCCTGAGCAGCCTTTCTGTAGGCAGATGGGGCTCGGTTACCTCCTTTTTACCAATGGGGTGGGTGTGGAGGTGTCATTCCCAGTCTCTAGCTAGGCCAACCCACTAATGTATGCAGACCGAGCAAGGGCCGGGGGTGAGCAGAAGCGGCCTCACTTATATTCAGGTGTGGTTCACTTTTATGAACTAATTAGTGCACAACGAGTCCTAGCAACATTTGCATTTTTTGAAATCTCTGTGATGTTAAAAACATGCTTTTCTTAGAGAACCACGCCACCTTCTTTTCATAATACTTAAAACACTTTAGCAGAGTTTCGCGATACGGCGCAGTCTGCAAATGTGGGCCACCTTTTTAGGGTGCCCGGGCATGTTTTTGATCCTAGTCTAACCCCGCACTGATGGCTAGTGTTAGCCTGCAAGAAGGTGCCAGCGCAGCCCTGATAGCCCAGCCAGGGTGACAGGCAGTCATTTCTCAGTGCTATACTAATATAACTGCATGTCCACCTCGAGACAAGACCCAAGGGCGTCTGAGGCACAATGGACACATTGGCCACAATGTGCCCGTGGCCTACTGGTCTCATAACGCCCATTGTGCTGTAAAAGACGCTGCACTGCCCCGCACGCACCCCTCCCACTGCTCTCTGCCCGGGCTAGCCCCAGCGGCTGCCAGAGATAAATCCAGCACAGAGGAGGCCGACACGTTTTGACTCCCCGACGAACACTTCCCTGAGCTCCATATATCAGGGCATCCCCTGGCTGTATTTTGCTTTTTGAAAGCTAGATTCTCCTCTCCACAACCCTGACCCCGGGGTCACAGCACAGCTTCAACTAAACTAATCCCTGATACACAGGCTCACTAATCCTGGACATACCAGGCAACCCCCAAACTAAGATGGCACCTGCCGCATCACCAGCTGCAGCGAGATGCTGGTGATAGGCTGCGCTTTGTGTGACGCTTGTAAAATGCCTCTGTGCATACGTTGTCCTCCTATAGTACATATCTCCCCATAAACATGATCCGGCGCATGCCCGTTTGGAGATTGAAGGCCGCGCCATTGCAGCCTAGAAGCACGTATGGCTTTCAGTGTGCTATACACAAACGAATAAACATAAACATAACATTTAAATAGTTCGCAAAAGGCGGAAAATGAGCTCTGTGACCCTAGCGACATGAAAGTTATGTTGTCATCCAGGGTGCCTGCTGCACAGACATACTGGTAAGATCTGGCCTTTGTTTAAACGAGCTGCATCTCGCCTCACACCTCTCTCCTCCTCCTCCTCTCAGCGCGGCTCGGTGCTCGGTGCTCTGTATTTCGTCCGCCTGCACCAAACAAGATTTGCTCAGACCCATAACTTTTTTTCTGTTGCCAGTGATGTGATGCAGGTGAGTCTCCCACAAAGGTTTAGTCAGAATCTTTTCCGATGCGATTCCGGTGGCTGGCAGGTCGTGTTCGTGCATCTCTGCGTTTTCAATTTACATTTTTGTCGGTTGGTTTATGCATGCAAATGTTGAATGCATTTGAAAGGCTTAGGTTATTTGAGTGAGCAGTTTAATAAAATCTTTTACATATTGTTTTGAAATTGCATTTAAAGCACTTACTACCCCTGATAAGACTTTGAAGTGCTTTACGGCGATTAGCACGCTACACTAGCCCCAGGATTCATGGTCAGTCTTTGGTAATTGGGGGTTAGTCTTGCATTTTAAAGGAAATCATTCCATGCATCTGCTCCTGTTGTCTGCATTTGCTCCCGCCCCCCTCCCGCTGTACTTTCGGTTCCAGTTTTCTACTTTCTCCTGCCCCCCTTCCCGCCGTGTTCACTATGCTCCCGCCCCCCTTCCCGCCGTGTTCACCATGCTCCCGCCCCCTCCCGTTGTCTGCATTTGCTCCCACCCCCTCCCGCTGTACTTTCGGTTCCAGTTTTCTACTTTGCTCCTGCCCCCCTTCCCGCTGTGTTCACCATGCTCCCGCCCCCTTCCCGCCGTGTTCACCATGCTCCCGCCCCCCTCCCATTGTCTGCATTTGCTCCCACCCCCTCCCGCTGTACTTTCGGTTCCAATTTTGTACTTTGCTCCTGCCCCCTTCCCGCCGTGTTCACCATGCTCCCGCCCCCTTCCCGCCGTGTTCACCATGCTCCTGCCCCCTCCCGTTGTCTGCGTTTGCTCCCACCCCTCTCCCGCTGTACTTTCGGTTCCAGTTTTCTACTTTGCTCCTGCCCCCCTTCCCGCCGTGTTCACCATGCTCCCGCCCCCCTCCCGTTGTCTGCATTTCCTTTGCTCTATCAGCCATCCCACACCGTGACTCTGATCGCTATTTCTGCACAGCGGCAGAGCACCCAGGATAATGTGCAGCATGACTAACCACTTATACGGTCCCAAAGGCGAGACCTATTGGCTATGCCAATGCTTGTTCTGTACTGCAGGGGAGGGCCCAATTTCCGCTATCTAGGTACTATAAAATTTAGGAACGCAAATGGAAATTTGATGTGTTTCTTGTAATAGTAGGATATCACCTTTTAACTTATTGCAATAGTCGGCTATCGGTTTGCGTTTGACCAGGTGATTCAGGCCCTTGATGTTTAGTGAGAGTATTCTAATGGGAAAAGACATTATAGCTGTGTATGTTGAGCTAGGTATGCAGAGTAGATATCCACAGGACGGATAGAGGAGTATAACGTCTGTCTCCGTAAATGAGCACATCCTGGAATATGAGTGAAGGCAAATGCTCAGGTGTGCACATAGTACATGTGTGTAAAAGATGGACATTGCCGTCGGTAAAGATAGGATTCAAACCATTGATGTAATGTGGTGTGGTAGTTCTATCAAATATTGTAGTGTAGCAGAAAGTGGGGAGAGCAAGAGCAGAGGTTGAGGATGCGCAGAGAGAAAAAAACACAAAAAGAGAACAGAGAACCAAAAAAAAAAACATAATCAACACTCCCCTCCCGCTGTCTAGACATGCAACTAATTCTCATTTCCCTTCCCTTCATCTAGATGCCCCAAGCAAACAAGAGACTTATTTGGCCCAGGTAAAGAGGAACACAACATTACACCACCTTTGTCTAAGGGGGACAAATTTGAAAACATTAGCCTATTAAAGTAACGGTAAACATAGCCTCTAACTGTCTGGCTAACAATGAACAACGGCATCTGAGTGTTCTAATCCCACAGGGGATGAAGCCTAAATAGCAACCTATGAGACTACCTATTTTTGCACCATATACAGAAACACATATGCACTTTTTTCTTCAGTATATGCAGAAGCAGTAAGAAAGAAAAAAGAGAAAAGAGGGAAAAAAAGAAAAAAAGACAAAAGAGGGAATGCACCATGCATAAGACATTGTAACTCAATTCAATTCAAATCTTTATTCGATCTATGTACAGACAGATCATAAAAGCACAAGTTCATCAATCAAATCACAATAAAACACATTAACTAAAAAAGCATAAAACAATTTTAAAACCTTATTAAACTTAAATTTAACTTAGGATTTTGTCTTAAGTTTGTCTTAAGTTTTGGTCTTAAGTTAAACTTAAGTTAAACTTAAATTAGGATTTTGTCTTAAGACCAAAACTTAAGACAAACTTAAGACAAAATCCTAACTTTACTACTCCTAAATACCTTTTGTGAATACCGAAAGTCGTAAAGTTAGGATTTTGTCTCAGATTACTTTTGTGAATCGGGCCCCTAAACTTTCACCTGGACAGCTATGACGACCCCAACAACACCGCCCTCCTAGAGAACCTCACCAACATAGGACTGAAGCAACTTGTCACCTCCCCCATGCAGACAGCGGGACACACACTCGACCCAATCTTCGCAGAAGGAAACAGCATCTCCTACAGCCACACCACAGAACTCTTCTGGACAGACCACCACCGCATCCACTTCTCCTTCAGCAAACCCACTGTACATAAGCACGCCCACTGCCGCCCGTGTAGAAGCTGGAACAAAGTCACCAAGACCAGCTCACCTCCGCCCTCACCAGCACCCCACCACCGACAACACCAGACGCCAACACCTCGGCGTACAACTTCCACCGCTGGATCACGAACTGTGCCAACACCCTCACCCCCTTCAAGAAAGCCACAGGGCGACACACCAAGAAAGCAAGCTGGTTCACCCCTGCACTTCAAGAATCCAAGCGCTCCTGCTAACGACTTGAAAAGAAATGGAGGAACAACAAATCCCCAGAAACACGCACCGCCTACAGAGCAGCGACCACAGCACATTACCACCTCATCAAATCCACAAAAAAGAACTTCCTCCGAGACAGAATCCTCACCAACGCCCACAACTCCAAGGAACTCTTCTCCATCATCAAGGAATTCGCCAACCCCGGCAGCGAAACAACAGACGTCCGACCCTCCTAAGACCTCTGCAACCAACTCAGCAGCTTTATTCACCTCAAGATTAGGACGATCTATGACAACTTCGACAACCAAGACCTCTGCACCACTCCAGCTCCCACCCCCAGTGATGCCACCCAACAGACCCCGCTCACCTGGACCCCGTTCACGACAGAAGACTCCTTAAAGACCATGAAAAGCATCCACTCTGGAGAACACTCAGACCCCTGCCCACCCCACATCTTCCACACAGCCGCCACGGCCATCGCACCCAAACTACGCAGGACGATCAACTGCTCCCTCGAAACCGGCACATTCCCCAATGACTGGAAACACGCCAAAGTCAACCCCCTCCTGAAGAAACCCTCTGCAGACCCGACGGATCTCAAGAACTTCAGGCCCATCTCCCTGCTTCCATTCTCAGCCAAAGGCATCGAAACGGCCGCCAACACCCAGCTAGCAAACTTCATCGAAGCCAACAATGTCCTAGACACCTCCCAATCAGGATTCCACAGCAAGCACAGCACTGAGACCGCCCTACTCACCGCCAACAACGACATCCACTCCCTCCTCGACCAGGGCCAAATGGCAGCCCACATCCTCCTGGACCACTCAGCGGCCTTCGACACCGTCTCCCACCGCATACTAGCCACCGACTACACAACACCGGCATCCGTGGAAAGGCCCTTGACTGGATATGCTAATTTCTCACAGGCAGAACTCAGCGAGTCAGACTCCTGCCCTTCCTCTCGGACTCAACAGAGACCAGATGTGGAGTGCCCCAAGGATTCACTCACAGCCCCACCCTCTTCAACATCTACATGGCCCCCCTCGCACTCATCCTCAGAAACCACGGGCTCAACATCGTCTCCTACGCCGACGACACCCAGCTCATCCTCTCCCTCACCAAAGAACCCAACATCACCAGGCACAATTTCCAAGAAGGGATGAAAGCTGTCGCCACCTGCCTAAAACTTAATTCTGAGAAAACAGAAGTCCTCATCCTTGGCTACACCCCATCCATCTGGGATAACACCTGGTGGCCCCCCACCCTCGGAAACCCCTCCACCGGATGGACCATGCACAAAACCTCAGCATCATACTACACTCATCGCTTACGATGAACTGTCAGATCAATTCTGTATCCTCTGCTGCTTCAACACCCTTTGCATACTCCGAAAAACGTTCAGATGGATCCCACCTGAATCCAGAAAATGATCACACACGCCCTCATCAGCAGCAGACTGGACTACAGCAACACTCTCTACACCAAAATCAACAAGAAACTACTTTGCAAGCTCCAGACCATCCAGAACGCCGCAGCCAGACTGATCCCAAACATCCCGCCACCACCACCACATCACCCGACACATCCGCGAGCTCCACTGGCTCCCCATCGAAAGAAGAATAAGCTTCAAGCTCCTCACTCACGCCTACAAGGCCCTCCACAACAACGGACCAGCATACCTAAATGACTGCCTCTCCTTCCACGCACCCAAGAGACACCTCCGATCAGCTGACCTCTCTCTGGCCACCACCCTGCATAGCTACAAGACCAGAATGGGAGGAAACTCCTTCTCCTACCTTGCGGCCAAGGCCTGGAATGCCCTCCCCCTCCACCTCCAGCAAACCCCCACACTGCCCCAGTTCAGGAAGGGCCTCAAGACCTGGCTCTTCGAATGATCCTAGCACTCATCGGAGCCGCAGCCCCCCCCAGGGCCTTGAGACCCTCGCATGTGAGTTGTTGTGCTTTACAAACCCCTGATTGATTGATTGATTGATTGATTGATTGATTGAAGCACGGGAGTTCGTGTCACCTTCCACATTCTCAGGAAAACCAAAGATCTTCAGGTTGCCTCTACGATTGTGGTCCTTAAGCTCTGACATCTCTCTTGCAATCACATTCACCTTGTTTGTGGTCACATCCACACACTTCTTCCCTGATGCAGATGAGTCCTCCAAGACACCGATTCTGGATTCTACCTCAGTTATTCTGCCGGCCAAGCTCTTAAGGTCACTGCGCAATTTCTGTATGTCCTGGTGCATAGCATCAGTGTTGGTCTTGGTATCTTGGGCTAGATCATGCAGGGCACCTAGTCTTTGTAGTATAATGTCCAAGCTCGCACTCAAGACAGTTTAGAGTTTGACCAGTGAGTCTGGTAAAGTTGGTTCTACTTTGGCACATTTTAGCGTGGTTTTGGTATCCTTAGTATCTCTGCCCTCTTTAGATTCTTTGCCCCTGTGATCTGCCATTCTGGGAGCACGTGAGGTTAGGCACAATGTAAAATTTCCAGTAGAGAGGACTAAAAATGATTGTGCAATGAGTGGGCTACAATATAGCTTCATGAATAATATTAACCAGGTAAGCTGGGGGAAGATGGTGCAGGCAAACCCGAGATAAGGAGACACCAATATACACCAGTGAGGGTGCTGTTGAGGAAAGATCAAAATCTTACTATATACTGTCAGATGTTGTCATCAAAATAAGCATAATCCACAGTGTTGAGAGGCTTCTGGAGCCCAGCAGTTGGAGATGAGTAGGTCGCCGCATCCCGAAGCCCGATCCGGTATACAACATGGTCTCAGGAGGCAAGCACCGGTAGTCGCAATGTTATTCCAAGCAGCACCAGGTTGGCTGCCTGCACCGTGGTAGCGGTGTAGTTATCGAGGAAATTGAGGCTTGGCATTGGAACTGGTTGCCCGCACAGCAGTAATGTTGTTAAGTAATCATTGGGTGAGGCAGGGTCCCCCCCACAGGTCAGGTGGTCAAAATGGGTATCCTGCCAAGCCCGTACCAAGCCCTACTGCTGTCCATGTACCCATAGCCCCCAGACGTCTTTATTATTATCAGTGCTGATGGTGGTCGCCACTTTGTTTCTGCTTGACATGAGGAGCGAATAGGGAAAACCTAGTGAAATCCTCCGTGTTACAGGATATTGTGAGTTATGAACGCATGATCGGTAAGCACTTACTGTCCCCTAGCACGGATAGCAAGCAGGGCCCATGTTAGCAGGGATCGGGTACGGAGCAGTCAGATCAGGCTGCCATTGCGTTAGTACGCAGACCACGCTCCCAAAAATTTTACATTTTAAGAGGTCCTGTAAATGTGATGGAATATGAAATTGGTGGCTAAACATTACATTAGTATCCTCGGATTGATTCGTCGGAGCAGTGCAAGTGCATCAAGCAGAATATGGTATGGACGATGAGTGGCCTCTGTTAAATTTAGTAAAGCTCCAACCTTCTTATTAAAATTAAAATGTAGATTTTTTTTAAACTTGTTTGATTTGCTCTAACGCTCTGTCCATCATCCCCTTTGGTATCGCTTTGTTCGCCCCAAGTTGGCAGGGTATGCCCAGGCGTGGGTCCCTTGCTCACTTTGCCACTGGATTCAAGATAGCCTGGCTGATGAGGGTTTTGAACCCGAAACCGGTCCCAGGATGCTTGTTTCCGGTCCAGGGAAGACATGGCTTGGCAATTCGGGCTGGACTGTTCCCATGAGGCACAGGGTCAGACTGATTTGCATATGGCCATGTCTGAACTGGGGTGGTGGAGTGAGCTAAAGAATGATGATGGATTAAACCCTGATCAGTTGACTGGGGGTGAGTGTTTGATTTGCTCTAACGCTCTGTCCATCATCCCCTTTGGTATCGCTTTGTTCGCCCCAAGTTGGCAGGGTATGCCCAGACGTGGGTCCCTTGCTCACTTTGCCACTGGATTCAAGATAGCCTGGCTGATGAGGGTTTTGAACCCAAAACCGGTCCCAGGATGCTTGTTTCCGGTCCAGGGAAGACATGGCTTGGCAGTTCGGGCTGGACTGTTCCCATGAGGAACAGGGTCAGACTGATTTGCATATGGCCATGTCTGAACTGTGGTGGTGGAGTGAGCTAAAGAATGATGATGGATTAAACCCAGATCAGTTGACTGGGGGTGAGTGTTTGATTTGCTCTAACGCTCTGTCCATCATCCCCTTTGGTATCGCTTTGTTCGTCCCAAGTTGGCAGGGTATGCCCAGACATGGGTCCCTTGCTCACTTTGCCACTGGATTCAAGATAGCCTGGCTGATGAGGGTTTTGAACCCGAAACCGGTCCCAGGATGCTTGTTTCCGGTCCAGGGAAGACATGGCTTGGCAGTTCAGGCTGGACTGTTCCCATGAGGCACAGGGTCAGACTGATTTGCATATGGCCATGTCTGAACTGGGGTGGTGGAGTGAGCTAAAGAATGATGATGGATTAAACCCAGATCAGTTGACTGGGGGTGAGTGTTTGATTTGCTCTAACGCTCTGTCCATCATCCCCTTTAGTATCGCTTTGTTCGCCCCAAGTTGGCAGGGTATGCCCAGACGTGGGTCCCTTGCTCACTTTGCCACTGGATTCAAGATAGCCTGGCTGATGAGGGTTTTGAACCCGAAACCGGTCCCAGGATGCTTGTTTCCGGTCCAGGGAAGACATGGCTTGGCAGTTCGGGCTGGACTGTTCCCATGAGGCACAGGGTCAGACTGATTTGCATATGGCCATGTCTGATCTGGGTTTAATCCATCATCATTCTTTAGCTCACTCCACCACCCCAGTTCAGACATGGCCATATGCAAATCAGTCTGACCCTGTGCCTCATGGGAACAGTCCAGCCCGAACTGCCAAGCCATGTCTTCCCTGGACCAGAAACAAGCATCCTGGGACCGGTTTCGGGTTGAAAACCCTCATCAGCCAGGCTATCTTGAATCCAGTGGCAAAGTGAGCAAGGGACCCACGTCTGGGCATACCCTGCCAACTTGGGGCGAACAAAGCGATACCAAAGGGGATGATGGACAGAGCGTTAGATCAAATCAAACACTCACCCCCAGTCAACTGATCTGGCTTTAATCCATCATCATTCTTTAGCTCACTCCACCACCCCAGTTCAGACATGGCCATATGCAAATCAGTCTGACCCTGTGCCTCATGGGAACAGTCCAGCCCGAACTGCCAAGCCATGTCTTCCCTGGACCGGAAACAAGCATCCTGTGACCGGTTTCGGGTTCAAAACCCTCATCAGCCAGGCTATCTTGAATCCAGTGGCAAAGTGAGCAAGGGACCCACGTCTGGGCATACCCTGCCAACTTGGGGCGAACAAAGCGATACCAAAGGGGATGATGGACAGAGCGTTAGAGCAAATCAAACACTCACCCCCAGTCAACTGATCTGGGTTTAATCCATCATCATTCTTTAGCTCACTCCACCACCCCAGTTCAGACATGGCCATATGCAAATCAGTCTGACCCTGTGCCTCATGGGAACAGTCCAGCCCGAACTGCCAAGCCATGTCTTCCTGGACCGAGAAACAAGCATCCTGGGACCGGTTTCGGGTTCAAAACCCTCATCAGCCAGGCTATCTTGAATCCAGTGGCAAAGTGAGCAAGGGACCCACGTCTGGGCATACCCTGCCAACTTGGGGCGAACAAAGCGATACCAAAGGGATGATGGACAGAGCGTTAGAGCAAATCAAACACTCACCCCAGTCAACTGATCTGGGTTTAATCCATCATCATTCTTTAGCTCACTCCACCACCCCAGTTCAGACATGGCCATATGTAAATCAGTCTGACCCTGTGCCTCATGGGAACAGTCCAGCCCGAACTGCCAAGCCAAGTCTTCCCTGGACCGGAAACAAGCATCCTGGGACCGGCTTCGGGTTCAAAACCCTCATCAGCCAGGCTATCTTGAATCCAGTGGCAAAGTGAGCAAGGGACCCACGTCTGGGCATACCCTGCCAACTTGGGGCGAACAAAGCGATACCACAGGGGATGATGGACAGAGCGTTAAAGCAAATCAAACACTCACCCCCAGTCAACTGATCTGGGTTTAATCCATCATCATTCTTTAGCTCACTCCACCACCCCAGTTCAGACATGGCCATATGCAAATCAGTCTGACCCTGTGCCTCATGGGAACAGTCCAGCCTGAACTGCCAAGCCATGTCTTCCCTGGACCGGAAACAAGCATCCTGGGACCGGTTTTGGGTTCAAAACCCTCATCAGCCAACTATCTTGAATCCAGTGGCAAAGTGAGCAAGGGACCCACGTCTGGGCATACCCTGCCAACTTGGGGCGAACAAAGCGATACCAAAGGGGATGATGGACAGAGCGTTAGAGCAAATCAAACGCTCACCCCCAGTCAACTGATCTGGGTTTAATCCATCATCATTCTTTAGCTCACTCCACCACCCCAGTTCAGACATGGCCATATGCAAATCAGTCTGACCCTGTGCCTCATGGGAACAGTCCAGCCCGAGCTGCCAAGCCATGTCTTCCCTGGACCGGAAACAAGCATCCTGGGACCGGTTTCGGGTTCAAAACCCTCATCAGCCAGGCTATCTTGAATCCAGTGGCAAAGTGAGCAAGGGACCCACGTCTGGGCATACCCTGCCAACTTGGGGCGAACAAAGCGATACCAAAGGGGATGATGGACAGAGCGTTAGAGCAAATCAAACGCTCACCCCCAGTCAACTGATCTGGGTTTAATCCATCATCAGTCTTTAGCTCACTCCACCACCCCAGTTCAGACATGGCCATATGCAAATCAGTCTGACCCTGTGCCTCATGGGAACAGTCCAGCCCGAACTGCCAAGCCATGTCTTCCCTGGACCGGAAACAAGCATCCTGGGACCGGTTTCGGGTTCAAAACCCTCATCAGCCAGGCTATCTTGAATCCAGTGGCAAAGTGAGCAAGGGACCCACGTCTGGGCATACCCTGCCAACTTGGGGCGAACAAAGCTATACCAAAGGTGATGATGGACAGAGCGTTAGAGCAAATCAAACACTCACCCCCAGTAAACTTATCTGGGTTTAATCCATCATCATTCTTTAGCTCACTCCACAACCCCAGTTCAGACATGGCCATATGCAAATCAGTCTGACCCTGTGCCTCATGGGAACAGTCCAGCCCGAACTGCCAAGCCATGTCTTCCCTGGACCGGAAACAAGCATCCTGGGACCGGTTTCGGGTTCAAAACCCTCATCAGCCAGGCTATCTTGAATCCAGTGGCAAAGTGAGCAAGGGACCCACGTCTGGGCATACCCTGCCAACTTGGGGCGAACAAAGCGATACCAAAGGGGATGATGGACAGAGCGTTAGACCCAGATCTCTGTACTGGGGTGAATGTATGACATTGTTCTGCATTCTGTCCATCAACTGTTGTTTTTGCATTTGTCACCCCGAGTGGGACGGGTATGCCAAGACGTGGGTCCTGTGCTCTCCATGCCACTGGAATCAAGCTATCCTGGCTGAAGAGGGGTGAAACCCCGAAACCGGTCCTAGGATGCTTGTTTCCAGTCCAGGGAGGACCTGGCTTGGCAGTTCGGGCTGGACTGTTCCCATGAGGCACAGGGGCAAGACTGATTTGCATATGGCTGGGTTCAAACTGGAATACCATGGTGAGCAAAAAAACTATGGATTTAGGCCCAGATCTCTGTACTGGGGTGAATGTATGACATTGTTCTGCATTCTGTCCATCAACTGTTGTTTTTGCATTTGTCACCCCGAGTGGGACGGGTATGCCCAGACGTGGGTCCCGTGCTCTCCATGCCACTGGAATCAAGCAATCCTGGCTGAAGAGGGGTGAAACCCCGAAACCGGTCCTAGGATGCTTGTTTCCAGTCCAGGGAGGACCTGGCTTGGCAGTTCGGGCTGGACTGTTCCCATGAGGCACAGGGTCAAGACTGATTTGCATATGGCTGGGTTCAAACTGGAATGGCTTGGTGAGCAAAAAAACGATGGATTTAGGCCCAGATCTCTGTACTGGGGTGAATGTATGACATTGTTCTGCATTCTGTTCATCAACTGTTGTTTTTGCATTTGTCACCCCGAGTGGGACGGGTATGCCCACACGTGGGTCCCGTGCTCTCCATGCCCCTGGAATCAAGCTATCCTGGCTGAAGAGGGGTGAAACCCCAAAACCGGTCCTAGGATGCTTGTTTCCAGTCCAGGGAGGACCTGGCTTGGCAGTTCGGGCTGGACTGTTCCCATGAGGCACAGGGGCAAGACTGATTTGCATATGGCTGGGTTCATACTGGAATAGCATGGTGAGCAAAAAAACGATGGATTTAGGCCCAGATCTCTGTACTGGGGTGAATGTCTGACATTGTTCTACATTCTGTCCATCAACTGTTGTTTTTGCATTTGTCACCCCGAGCGGGACGGGTATGCCCAGACGTGGGTCCTGTGCTCTCCATGCCACTGGAATCAAGCTATCCTGGCTGGAGAGGGGTGAAATCCCGAAACCGGTCCTAGGATGCTTGTTTCCAGTCCAGGGAGGACCTGGCTTGGCAGTTCGGGCTGGACTGTTCCCATGAGGCACATGGTCAAGACTGATTTGCATATGGCTGGGTTCAAACTGGAATGGCATGGTGAGCAAAAAACGATGGATTTAGGCCCAGATCTCTGTACTGGGGTGAATGTATGACATTGTTCTGCATTCTGTCCATCAACTGTTGTTTTTGCATTTGTCACCCCGAGTGGGACGGGTATGCCCAGACGTGGGTCCCGTGCTCTCCATGCCACTGGAATCAAGCTATCCTGGCTGAAGAGGGGTGAAACCCCGAAACCGGTCCTAGGATGCTTGTTTCCAGTCCAGGGAGGACCTGGCTTGGCAGTTCGGGCTGGACTGTTCCCATGAGGCACAGGGTCAAGACTGATTTGCATATGGCTGGGTTCAAACTGGAATGGCATGGTGAGCAAAAACGATGGATTTAGGCCCAGATCTCTGTACTGGGGTGAATGTATGACATTGTTCTGCATTCTGTCCATCAACTGTTGTTTTTGCATTTGTCACCACGAGTGGGACGGGTATGCCCAGACGTGGGTCCCGTGCTCTCCATGCCACTGGAATCAAGCTATCCTGGCTGAAGAGGGGTGAAACTCCGAAACCGGTCCTAGGATGCTTGTTTCCAGTCCAGTGAGGACCTGGCTTGGCAGTTCGGGCTGGACAGTTCCCATGAGGCACAGGGTCAAGACTGATTTGCATATGGCTGGGTTCAAACTGGAATGGCATGGTGAGCAAACAAACGATGGATTTAGGCCCAGATCTCTGTACTGGGGTGAATGTATGACATTGTTCTGCATTCTGTCCATCAACTGTTGTTTTTGCATTTGTCACCCCGAGTGGGACGGGTATGCCCAGACGTGCGTCCCGTGCTCTCCATGCCACTGGAATCAAGCTATCCTGGCTGAAGAGGGGTGAAACCCCGAAACCGGTCCTAGGATGCTTGTTTCCAGTCCAGGGAGGACCTGGCTTGGCAGTTTGGGCTGGACTGTTCCCATGAGGCACAGGGTCAAGACTGATTTGCATATGGCTGGGTTCAAACTGGAATGGCATGGTGAGCAAAAAACGATGGATTTAGGCCCAGATCTCTGTACTGGGGTGAATGTATGACATTGTTCTGCATTCTGTCCATCAACTGTTGTTTTTGCATTTGTCACCCCGAGTGGGACGGGTATGCCCAGACGTGGGTCCCGTGCTCTCCATGCCACTGGAATCAAGCTATCCTGGCTGAAGAGGGGTGAAACCCCGAAACCGGTCCTAGGATGCTTGTTTCCAGTCCAGGGAGGACCTGGCTTGGCAGTTCGGGCTGGACTGTTCCCATGAGGCACAGGGTCAAGACTGATTTGCATATGGCTGGGTTCAAACTGGAATGGCATGGTGAGCAAAAACGATGGATTTAGGCCCAGATCTCTGTACTGGGGTGAATGTATGACATTGTTCTGCATTCTGTCCATCAACTGTTGTTTTTGCATTTGTCACCCCGAGTGGGACGGGTATGCCCAGACGTGGGTCCCGTGCTCTCCATGCCACTGGAATCAAGCTATCCTGGCTGAAGAGGGGTGAAACCCCGAAACCGGTCCTAGGATGCTTGTTTTCAGTCCAGGGAGGACCTGGCTTGGCAGTTCGGGCTGGACTGTTCCCATGAGGCACAGGGTCAAGACTGATTTGCATATGGCTGGGTTCAAACTGGAATGGCATGGTGAGCAAACAAACGATGGATTTAGGCCCAGATCTCTGTACTGGGGTGAATGTATGACATTGTTCTGCATTCTGTCCATCAACTGTTGTTTTTGCATTTGTCACCCCGAGTGGGACGGGTATGCCCAGACGTGGGTCCCGTGCTCTCCATGCCACTGGAATCAAGCTATCCTGGCTGAAGAGGGGTGAAACCCCGAAACCGGTCCTAGGATGCTTGTTTCCAGTCCAGGGAGGACCTGGCTTGGCAGTTTGGGCTGGACTGTTCCCATGAGGCACAGGGTCAAGACTGATTTGCATATGGCTGGGTTCAAACTGGAATGGCATGGTGAGCAAAAAACGATGGATTTAGGCCCAGATCTCTGTACTGGGGTGAATGTATGACATTGTTCTGCATTCTGTCCATCAACTGTTGTTTTTGCATTTGTCACCCCGAGTGGGACGGGTATGCCCAGACGTGGGTCCCGTGCTCTCCATGCCACTGGAATCAAGCTATCCTGGCTGAAGAGGGGTGAAACCCCGAAACCGGTCCTAGGATGCTTGTTTCCAGTCCAGGGAGGACCTGGCTTGGCAGTTCGGGCTGGACTGTTCCCATGAGGCACAGGGTCAAGACTGATTTGCATATGGCTGGGTTCAAACTGGAATGGCATGGTGAGCAAAAAACGATGGATTTAGGCCCAGATCTCTGTACTGGGGTGAATGTATGACATTGTTCTGCATTCTGTCCATCAACTGTTGTTTTTGCATTTGTCACCCCGAGTGGGACGGGTATGCCCAGACGTGGGTCCCGTGCTCTCCATGCCACTGGAATCAAGCTATCCTGGCTGAAGAGGGGTGAAACCCCGAAGCCGGTCCTAGGATGCTTGTTTCCAGTCCAGGGAGGACCTGGCTTGGCAGTTCGGGCTGGACTGTTCCCATGAGGCACAGGGTCAAGACTGATTTGCATATGGCTGGGTTCAAACTGGAATGGCATGGTGAGCAAAAAAACTATGGATTTAGGCCCAGATCTCTGTACTGGGGTGAATGTATGACATTGTTCTGCATTTTGTCCATCAACTGTTGTTTTTGCATTTGTCACCACGAGTGGGACGGGTATGCCCAGACGTGGGTCCCGTGCTCTCCATGCCACTGGAATCAAGCTATCCTGGCTGAAGAGGGGTGAAACTCCGAAACCGGTCCTAGGATGCTTGTTTCCAGTCCAGTGAGGACCTGGCTTGGCAGTTCGGGCTGGACAGTTCCCATGAGGCACAGGGTCAAGACTGATTTGCATATGGCTGGGTTCAAACTGGAATGGCATGGTGAGCAAACAAACGATGGATTTAGGCCCAGATCTCTGTACTGGGGTGAATGTATGACATTGTTCTGCATTCTGTCCATCAACTGTTGTTTTTGCATTTGTCACCCCGAGTGGGACGGGTATGCCCAGACGTGCGTCCCGTGCTCTCCATGCCACTGGAATCAAGCTATCCTGGCTGAAGAGGGGTGAAACCCCGAAACCGGTCCTAGGATGCTTGTTTCCAGTCCAGGGAGGACCTGGCTTGGCAGTTTGGGCTGGACTGTTCCCATGAGGCACAGGGTCAAGACTGATTTGCATATGGCTGGGTTCAAACTGGAATGGCATGGTGAGCAAAAAAACGATGGATTTAGGCCCAGATCTCTGTACTGGGGTGAATGTATGACATTGTTCTGCATTCTGTCCATCAACTGTTGTTTTTGCATTTGTCACCCCGAGTGGGACGGGTATGCCCAGACGTGGGTCCCGTGCTCTCCATGCCACTGGAATCAAGCTATCCTGGCTGAAGAGGGGTGAAACCCCGAAACCGGTCCTAGGATGCTTGTTTCCAGTCCAGGGAGGACCTGGCTTGGCAGTTCGGGCTGGACTGTTCCCATGAGGCACAGGGTCAAGACTGATTTGCATATGGCTGGGTTCAAACTGGAATGGCATGGTGAGCAAAAAAACGATGGATTTAGGCCCAGATCTCTGTACTGGGGTGAATGTATGACATTGTTCTGCATTCTGTCCATCAACTGTTGTTTTTGCATTTGTCACCCCGAGTGGGACGGGTATGCCCAGACGTGGGTCCCGTGCTCTCCATGCCACTGGAATCAAGCTATCCTGGCTGAAGAGGGGTGAAACCCCGAAACCGGTCCTAGGATGCTTGTTTTCAGTCCAGGGAGGACCTGGCTTGGCAGTTCGGGCTGGACTGTTCCCATGAGGCACAGGGTCAAGACTGATTTGCATATGGCTGGGTTCAAACTGGAATGGCATGGTGAGCAAACAAACGATGGATTTAGGCCCAGATCTCTGTACTGGGGTGAATGTATGACATTGTTCTGCATTCTGTCCATCAACTGTTGTTTTTGCATTTGTCACCCCGAGTGGGACGGGTATGCCCAGACGTGGGTCCCGTGCTCTCCATGCCACTGGAATCAAGCTATCCTGGCTGAAGAGGGGTGAAACCCCGAAACCGGTCCTAGGATGCTTGTTTCCAGTCCAGGGAGGACCTGGCTTGGCAGTTTGGGCTGGACTGTTCCCATGAGGCACAGGGTCAAGACTGATTTGCATATGGCTGGGTTCAAACTGGAATGGCATGGTGAGCAAAAAACGATGGATTTAGGCCCAGATCTCTGTACTGGGGTGAATGTATGACATTGTTCTGCATTCTGTCCATCAACTGTTGTTTTTGCATTTGTCACCCCGAGTGGGACGGGTATGCCCAGACGTGGGTCCCGTGCTCTCCATGCCACTGGAATCAAGCTATCCTGGCTGAAGAGGGGTGAAACCCCGAAACCGGTCCTAGGATGCTTGTTTCCAGTCCAGGGAGGACCTGGCTTGGCAGTTCGGGCTGGACTGTTCCCATGAGGCACAGGGTCAAGACTGATTTGCATATGGCTGGGTTCAAACTGGAATGGCATGGTGAGCAAAAAACGATGGATTTAGGCCCAGATCTCTGTACTGGGGTGAATGTATGACATTGTTCTGCATTCTGTCCATCAACTGTTGTTTTTGCATTTGTCACCCCGAGTGGGACGGGTATGCCCAGACGTGGGTCCCGTGCTCTCCATGCCACTGGAATCAAGCTATCCTGGCTGAAGAGGGGTGAAACCCCGAAGCCGGTCCTAGGATGCTTGTTTCCAGTCCAGGAGGACCTGGCTTGGCAGTTCGGGCTGGACTGTTCCCATGAGGCACAGGGTCAAGACTGATTTGCATATGGCTGGGTTCAAACTGGAATGGCATGGTGAGCAAAAAAACTATGGATTTAGGCCCAGATCTCTGTACTGGGGTGAATGTATGACATTGTTCTGCATTTTGTCCATCAACTGTTGTTTTTGCATTTGTCACCCCGAGTGGGACGGGTATGCCCAGACGTGGGTCCCATGCTCTCCATGCCACTGGAATCAAGCTATCCTGGCTGAAGAGGGGTGAAACCCCGAAACCGGTCCTAGGATGCTTGTTTCCAGTCCAGGGAGGACCTGGCTTGGCAGTTCGGGCTGGACTGTTCCCATGAGGCACAGGGTCAAGACGGATTTGCATATGGCTGGGTTCAAACTGGAATGGCATGGTGAGCAAAAAACGATGGATTTAGGCCCAGATCTCTGTACTGGGGTGAATGTATGACATTGTTCTGCATTCTGTCCATCAACTGTTGTTTTTGCAATTGTCACCCCGAGTGGGACGGGTATGCCCAGACGTGGGTCCCGTGCTCTCCATGCCACTGGAATCAAGCTATCCTGGCTGAAGAGGGGTGAAACCCCGAAACCGGTCCTAGGATGCTTGTTTCCAGTCCAGGGAGGACCTGGCTTGGCAGTTCGGGCTGGACTGTTCCCATGAGGCACAGGGTCAAGACTGATTTGCATATGGCTGGGTTCAAACTGGAATGGCATGGTGAGCAAAAAACGATGGATTTAGGCCCAGATCTCTGTACTGGGGTGAATGTATGACATTGTTCTGCATTCTGTCCATCAACTGTTGTTTTTGCATTTGTCACCCCGAGTGGGACGGGTATGCCCAGACGTGGGTCCCTTGCTCTCCATGCCACTGGAATCAAGCTATCCTGGCTGAAGAGGGGTGAAACCCCGAAACCGGTCCTAGGATGCTTGTTTCCAGTCCAGGGAGGACCTGGCTTGGCAGTTCGGGCTGGACTGTTCCCATGAGGCACAGGGTCAAGACTGATTTGCATATGGCTGGGTTCAAACTGGAATGGCATGGTGAGCAAACAAACGATGGATTTAGGCCCAGATCTCTGTACTGGGGTGAATGTATGACATTGTTCTGCATTCTGTCCATCAACTGTTGTTTTTGCATTTGTCACCCCGAGTGGGACGGGTATGCCCAGACGTGGGTCCCGTGCTCTCCATGCCACTGGAATCAAGCTATCCTAGCTGAAGAGGGGTGAAACCCCGAAACCGGTCCTAGGATGCTTGTTTCCAGTCCAGGGAGGACCTGGCTTGGCAGTTCGGGCTGGACTGTTCCCATGAGGCACAGGGTCAAGACTGATTTGCATATGGCTGGGTTCAAACTGGAATGGCATGGTGAGCAAAAAAACGATGGATTTAGGCCCAGATCTCTGTACTGGGGTGAATGTATGACATTGTTCTGCATTCTGTCCATCAACTGTTGTTTTTGCATTTGTCACCCCGAGTGGGACGGGTATGCCCAGACGTGGGTCCCGTGCTCTCCATGCCACTGGAATCAAGCTATCCTGGCTGAAGAGGGGTGAAACCCCGAAACCGGTCCTAGGATGCTTGTTTCTAGTCCAGGGCGGACTCTGGCTTGGCAGTTCGGGCTGGACTGTTCCCCTGAGGCACAGGGTCAAGACTGATTTGCATATGGCTGGGTTCAAACTGGAATGGCATGGTGAGCAAAAAAACGATGGATTTAGGCCCAGATCTCTGTACTGGGGTGAATGTATGACATTGTTCTGCATTCTGTCCATCAACTGTTGTTTTTGCATTTGTCACCCCGAGTGGGACGGGTATGCCCAGACGTGGGTCCCGTGCTCTCCATGCCACTGGAATCAAGATATCCTGGCTGAAGAGGGGTGAAACCCCGAAACCGGTCCTAGGATGCTTGTTTCCAGTCCAGGGAGGACCTGGCTTGGCAGTTCGGGCTGGACTTTTCTCATGAGGCAAAGGGTCAAGACTGATTTGCATATGGCTGGGTACAAACTGGAATGGCATGGTGAGCAAAAAAACAATGGATTTAGGCCCAGATCTCTGTACTGGGGTGAATGTTTGACATTGTTCTGCATTCTGTCCATCAACTGTTGTTTTTGCATTTGTCACCCCGAGTGGGACGGGTATGCCCAGACGTGGGTCCCGTGCTCTCCATGCCACTGGAATCAAGCTATCCTGGCTGAAGAGGGGTGAAACCCCGAAACCGGTCCTAGGATGCTTGTTTCCAGTCCAGGGAGGACCTGGCTTGGCAGTTCGGGCTGGACTGTTCCCATGAGGCACAGGGTCAAGACTGATTTGCATATGGCTGGGTTCAAACTGGAATGGCATGGTGAGCAAAAACGATGGATTTAGGCCCAGATCTCTGTACTGAGGTGAATGTATGACATTGTTCTGCATTCTGTCCATCAACTGTTGTTTTTGCATTTGTCACCCCGAATGGGACGGGTATGCCCAGACGTGGGTCCCGTGCTCTCCATGCCACTGGAATCAAGCTATCCTGGCTGAAGAGGGTGAAACCCCGAAACCGGTCCTAGGATGCTTGTTTCCAGTCCAGGGAGGACCTGGCTTGGCAGTTCGGGCTGGACTGTTCCCATGAGGCACAGGGTCAAGACTGATTTGCATATGGCTGGGTTCAAACTGGAATGGCATGGTGAGCAAAAAAACAATGGATTTAGGCCCAGATCTCTGTACTGGGGTGAATGTATGACATTGTTCTGTATTCTGTCCATCAACTGTTGTTTTTGCATTTGTCACCCCGAGTGGGACGGGTATGCCCAGACGTGGGTCCCGTGCTCTCCATGCCACTGGAATCAAGCTATCCTGGCTGAAGAGGGGTGAAACCCCGAAACCGGTCCTAGGATGCTTGTTTCCAGTCCAGGGAGGACCTGGCTTTGCAGTTCGGGCTGGACTGTTCCCATGAGGCACAGGGTCAAGACTGATTTGCATATGGCTGGGTTCAAACTGGAATGGCATGGTGAGCAAAAAAACTATGGATTTAGGCCCAGATCTCTGTACTGGGGTGAATGTATGACATTGTTCTGCATTTTGTCCATCAACTGTTGTTTTTGCATTTGTCACCCCGAGTGGGACGGGTATGCCCAGACGTGGGTCCCATGCTCTCCATGCCACTGGAATCAAGCTATCCTGGCTGAAGAGGGGTGAAACCCCGAAACCGGTCCTAGGATGCTTGTTTCCAGTCCAGGGAGGACCTGGCTTGGCAGTTCGGGCTGGACTGTTCCCATGAGGCACAGGGTCAAGACGGATTTGCATATGGCTGGGTTCAAACTGGAATGGCATGGTGAGCAAAAAAACGATGGATTTAGGCCCAGATCTCTGTACTGGGGTGAATGTATGACATTGTTCTGCATTCTGTCCATCAACTGTTGTTTTTGTAATTGTCACCCCGAGTGGGACGGGTATGCCCAGACGTGGGTCCCGTGCTCTCCATGCCACTGGAATCAAGCTATCCTGGCTGAAGAGGGGTGAAACCCCGAAACCGGTCCTAGGATGCTTGTTTCCAGTCCAGGGAGGACCTGGCTTGGCAGTTCGGGCTGGACTGTTCCCATGAGGCACAGGGTCAAGACTGATTTGCATATGGCTGGGTTCAAACTGGAATGGCATGGTGAGCAAAAAACGATGGATTTAGGCCCAGATCTCTGTACTGGGGTGAATGTATGACATTGTTCTGCATTCTGTCCATCAACTGTTGTTTTTGCATTTGTCACCCCGAGTGGGACGGGTATGCCCAGACGTGGGTCCCTTGCTCTCCATGCCACTGGAATCAAGCTATCCTGGCTGAAGAGGGGTGAAACCCCAAAACCGGTCCTAGGATGCTTGTTTCCAGTCCAGGGAGGACCTGGCTTGGCAGTTCGGGCTGGACTGTTCCCATGAGGCACAGGGTCAAGACTGATTTGCATATGGCTGGGTTCAAACTGGAATGGCATGGTGAGCAAACAAACGATGGATTTAGGCCCAGATCTCTGTACTGGGGTGAATGTATGACATTGTTCTGCATTCTGTCCATCAACTGTTATTGTAATACGTATGTGT